>JAPPVO010000002.1:152880928-153480928 GCA_030407325.1 Camellia japonica | reverse complement strand
ACTATGTTGAAAAACCTGTGTCCAAAAATCTATCTTAAAAAATTGTGTTGAAAAACTGTGTCCAAAAATTTGTCTTAAAAAACTGTGTTGAAAAACATGTGTCCAAAAATCTATCTTTAAAATCTGTGTTGAAAAACCTGTGTCAAAAAATCAGTCTTCAAAATTTGTGTTGAAAAACCTGTGTCTTCAAAATCTGTGTTGAAAAACTTGTGTTTAAAAATCTGTGTTCAAAATATCTGTTTATTTTATCTGTGTGCAAAAATCTATGTTAACAACCTGTGTTCAATCATTCTTCAAACAAACAAACAGATAACAACCTGTGTTCAATCATTCTTCAAACAAACAAACAGATAACAGATTACATCTTCATACTTCTAAAAAATAACTATCATATATCATAAATCTTCATACATATCATTTATTTAAACTTCTAACTTTCATATAAATTATTAAATCTTCATAACTAATAGAACACCAATTACAAGGAAGAAGAAGATCCCATAAATACAACACCTACTTCGAATTATGTCTGTCTGCAATTTTTGCGTCTGCGCGCTCTGAAATTGAAGTTGTTCGCTTTGAAATCGATGTTGTTCACCCATACTTCGAAGTTGTTCAGTGACAGTTGGTATATTGTCCATTTGCACTTGTCCTTCATGTCTACACTGTGAATTTGTAGGCAAGCATCATCCAATAAAACTACGGCAACCATGACAACAATAAAATAACTTATTTTTGTTTCGCTCCGTCTCAGAAATTCGAATAGTTGCTTTTTTCCGACATTTAGGACAATTTTTTTTGCAATATGTCAATTGATTTGAAATACTGCTGCTAACACTTGAAGTTGACATCTACAAAAATATGATGCTAAATCTCAATCAGTTAGTGTACAAGTCTAAGGTATACCCCATGGTCAACCAGTTATGCTCAAACCGTTAGCGTCAACCAGTTATGCTCACACTAACTAATCTGTTTCAGTGTGCATGGATCAAAGAAAACGGTTTATTATAAAAGATGCTAGGTTCCATTCAAATTTGAATGCAAGATCTTTGTACCTTCTTAATATGCAAATATAACCAATTAAACTCTCTTTTTCTCTCATTTTTCAATTTATGATATAACCAATTAGACTTGTATCAAATACAATCTTGGAATGTATTAAACCACTTAATGCGATAGAAACTTTAAATTCACAATAAGGTATTTAACAGAATTACTAAAATGCATTAAACATTTACCTTTTAAGTTTCATTATGTTCAACTTAATCAGTCAACATCCAAAATTGCAAAATTACACCATATTAGTATAACTAATTGATGTTCTATGCCTCATTTCTAGATCTTTTCCAAGATAGCCATACTTATTTTTTTTGGAACAATAGTTTTTCTATTGAAAGAAATGTTAAAAAGTGCAAATTGGTAAAGCACTAGCTCTTTCCAGGAAAAGTCAGCACACTATTCACTGGTGAATAAGTAGCTGTTCTCTTCTTTGCTCAAAAGTATCAAACTATGATTTGGATAATGAGTCACTCTAAATAGCTACACCACTTAATCCTACAATTTTCAAGGTCACCACTTAAGGTTGTATTTTTTTCCATTCCACAATTAGGTCATGCATGTTTTTGTTCTCGCAGAAAATTAACTATGGTCAATTAATGCCTCGCATTTTTAGTGCATATTTAATAGGTCAATTAACAAATTGAATGCATATGCATATGTTAAAAAAGAGCCAAATTGGGTTTACTTGGGAATTTCTTTGTACTCAAATTTATTATAACTGCAGGTTACAATCAGTTCAATATATAGCTATCTATTAAGTAAACAATCTTTAGCACCTAATTATTCCACTAATACTGAATCAAGAAACCATAACATGCAGCATGATATTTCTCCTTGCAATAAAGTTAAGAGAAGTGTAAAGAGAATCAATTGACTTGAGGCTGGCAAGTCAGATCAAGAACAAAGGTGAAATTAATAATGCAATATAGTTCACAACAAAAGTTGACATATGACTCCACCAAGTAACAACTTTCATCTTTCCCCACGATAATAATCAATACCACAACTTTAAGGCATGGAAATGTATGCATTAAAGTTTGTCTACACTTCCAATATACTTTAGGTTCATATTAATTAATTCCAAAGAAACCTCAAAATCGCAATATCTACAAACAACACAATTCAAGGACTAGGATCCAGCACTACTTCTAGTTTCGAAAAAGATATTATCTTTTCAACACATTTACATAATTGAGCTTCAATGCAAATAAGAAAAGCTAATCAAAGACAATCTAAACCTAGAAAGTTGTCAAACAAATCACCAAACTCATATATTGACACCATTCAAAATAATTTGCCATTTTGCTATAAATAAAAGTGTTTCCTTAAACATGTGCAAAAAATGAAAGAAATGAGGCACATTATGAGCAGATCAAATGAAAGAAACAAGATTTTATTATCTTCTCACAATAAATGTAAAACAACAGTTTATTTTTCTTTAAGGGAAAAAAAGCCCTAAATCACCCCTTGCTACTCTAAATATTTTTAGGTACTTCAGGTTCAGGGTAAAAAAAATATATATAAACTTGGATAAGTGAATCTGTAAAAAAAAAAAAAAAAACCAAAACATTCAAGCATGGGCACAAGGGGCACGAGCACATTCAAGGAAGCAACATCTTTTTTGCTTCTGTAGGATTCATGCAAAACTCACATAAATTGGAGCCACTGTGTTTTAGTAAGTTCCATGGCTTGAAAATTAACTAAATCAAAGCTTTTATATCAACACAAAACAATCAAATAATATGCCCAAATTCCCTTAAAGCATCTATAGAATACCACAATGTCTTCTCTTTCTACAACAAAGAGAAATATGACTAATTAGTTCTAATTTAAGAGAACTGACTGTCGAGAAAAGATAAAGAGTCAAGAGAAGCGAGTTTGGTGGGAAGACGGAGAGAGACTCGGTTGTCGTAAGTGACTCGATCATCGTCGTCGTGAGAAATGACAAAAAACAGTCTGCCAATCGTCGTGACTGAGGACTGAGGGAGGCTCGGTCAGAGAGAGACTCCATCGTCGTCGGGGTTGGAGAGCTGTACTCGTCGGGGAGCTCGTCGAGAGAAAGACACAACAGCGAATAGAGAGAGAGAGAGAGAGAGAGAGAGAGAGAGAGAGAGAGACAGAGAGAAGAAAAGGAAGAAGAGAGAGAGAGTCTGAAAATGAATGTCTGAAAAGGAATTTGAAATTTGAAATCAATGAGAAAGAGAGAGAAAATGGCGAATTAGCTACAGTCTTTCCACGTCAGTGCGACGTCATTAGTGGTCCGTTAGTGATGTTGAATTAGTGATCTGAAACATTTTTGTTAATCAAATGAGAAGAGTAGAGAGAGAGAGAAAGAGAGCCGAATAAAAGCGAGAGAGTAATTCGAGGTGTTGGAGGGATATTCTAATCATTTTGTGCGAACTTGTACTTGTGGACATAATAAATTTATATATACTAATTAGTGTATTAAGTAGTATATCAATACACTAACCGAGGGGTGGCCCCTTATTTGATTGGATTTTAGAGTTTCTTTCCTCTGTTGACTGCGCAATTAAGGAGTTGTTCTGGGTTCTGTGCTGGTGTATTTGGACAAATCGCAACCAAGTGGTGTTCCAGAACACGGCCCAATCTGAGAGGGAAATTGCTCGGTTTGCATCTGATTATTATCAGGAAGTTTGCGCTGTCCAGACTCGTGTTCGGGTATCACCGCATGCTAACATGCCAACTTGTTGGTTTCCTCCGGCGGAAGGGTTGTTCAAAGCTAATTTTGATGGGGCATGCTCTGCTGCCGACGATTTATTGGTGTTGGCGTTGTGGTTCGGGACCATCAGGGTGCGGTTATTGCGGCCATATCGCTAAGCGGGCGTCTGCGATAGATGTGGATTGCATGGAAGCCTTTGCAGCGCTTGCAGCTATTCAGTTTGCATTGGATTTGGGGTTACACCATATCATTTTCGAAGGTGACTCGCTCACGATTGTTAGGGCCTTTCACTCCGTCTCGAAGTCCTTGGCTACATTTGGGCACTTTGTGGAACAAGCTAAATCTTTGCTGCCCATATTTCATTCCTGGGCTATCCAGCATGTGAAGCGGGAAGGGAATTCGGTGGCTCATTGTCTAGCTCGGATGGCATTTGCTATGGAGGACTTTTCCATTTGGATGGAGGATGTTCCGCTGTCTTTACGCTCCCTTGTTAGGAGGGAGGCGTCTCTTTGATGTCGCGCTTTCTTGTTTTCTTTCTCTTAATTTTTGACCATCTAAAAAAAAAAAAAGTAGTATATCAATACTAAGTACTTGTTTGGGTTAATGTAAAAAAGTGTATTTTTTTTTACATACATATACTTATTTGAGTTACATCTATCAACATCTCCTCTCTACTTTTCTAATCACTTTCTCTACTTTTCTACACATTTTTTTTTATTATATAAAAAGTCAAAAAGTGCACTTATTTAGAACATCCCAAACCACCCTTAATTATGGTATTATTATTGACTCCACTCATTATATAAAGGCTAAATTACAAGTACGCCCCCCGAGATTTGATTAAAATACGAATCGCCTCCTGTGGTTTTGAAAATTACATTCCACCCTCTGAGGTTTCTAATTTCATAACAAATAACCCATTTTATTAATAAATCATCAAATCAATTAACAATTAAAAATATGTTTCAATTAATAATTTAAGTAATTTTATTATTGTATAGGAGAGCAATTATGAATTTCATTTTTTAGTTAATTCTGTTAAATAATTTTTTTAATAAGGGGGTATTTCTAATTTTTCAAACCACATGACAATATGTATTTTAAGCAAATCTCAAGGGGCATATTTGTAATTTACCCTTATGTAAATTATAAATATCAAAAACCTCTTAAATTATGTCACATCATCAATTGGTACACTAGTTAGAACATTAATTAATACATATAGTATTATTCTAAATTAACATCTAAACTTTTGAGGAAAGAAAATTAAATATTAGACTTTTCGTCGAGTGTCCAAATTAAAATCACTTCTCAACTTCCCAAAATCAACTTATTTAAGTTATTTTGTTCATAAAAATTATACTAAACATTTTAGCACACTTTAAAAATGAAATTTATAAATAAAATAAAATAAAATTAATAAACTATAACCATCCCAACCCCCTACATCAAACAAGAAGAATGACAATTCAAATTTTCTTGATCCATATAGGGATTATTTGATTCAACTTATTATAAATTATAAGTCAATAATCACAAAGAAAAAGTTAAAAGCACACCTCTCCTTGTTTTTTAGGTATTTAATTTTTTTTTTCCAGCTTATATAAGTTATTTGTACCTAATAAATTATGGCTTTCGTTAACATGTGTGTAGACCCGACTTTCTTCGCGCGCCCCCCTTTCGGAGAGGCGCGAATTGGTCTTACTACAGTTCGGACTCCTGTCACGGTTCTGAATCTAATCTCACAAAGTGCAATGTGAGACTGATAAACACCAAAGAGTCCAAATCTGGCAATTGGTTTTGGAAAATCAATTTTGAATGAAAAAGCGCCAAACATGGACTGCTTTGCCAGATTACAGAGTCGCCACATAAATATTTTTTTTTGGGAAATTTAGGAAACCCTGACTCATACCAAAGGCCACGTGTCCGTCATCACCAAAGTTGCCTCGGCTCGGGAACTTGGGTACGAGAGAGGAAGGTCCTGAAATGAGCACCCCGCTCACCCGATCAAAGGATCGGCCTCTACTAAACATGATATGTTGTTTTATATACACATGTGTTCTTATTCCGGTTATTAGTCTAATTTTACTATGTGATGCGCACAGCATACAAGTATAGACTAGATCATCTAAATTGGAATAAAACAATTCAATGTTTGTTTTCAAAAATGGTTTGAATTTGCCACCCTCAAGTGGGCTTAGAAATGCGGACTTGCCACCAAACAAGGTGGGCTTAAAACATGATGATTTGCCACTCCAAGTGGGCTTAAAACTCACAATCGTCGAATTGTCCCAATTCAGGCAATCAAGCCTCCACCCACAGGCATTCAAACAGTTAATCAATTAAGCAAATAGCCTCATGGTAAGCATGCTATCATGGCAACACTCACACTCATGCAAGGATGCTAAAGCGTAAACACTTACAGTGTACTCCGAGCCAAAACAAAAACTAGTTAGAAATCATGTATGATCCTAGCTATGTTAAGATGCTTAATACAACACATGCAATAATGCAACTAAATAGGCTCGGTTATCTAAGATGGCATATGAATGCAACAATTGATAACATGCTTTGAAACACGTATTCAAATAAATGTATTGAAATATAATGCAGTTTGAATGATGCCCCGAGCCCGGTGCATGCAAAACAAATGAATGAATGCAAACATGCAAGCATAAGGTACGCTAATCGAAATATGCCCTACACTAATCATCAAAAGCTGATAAGTAAAAGAGAGAAAGAAGTGGGGTTGGAAGACATGCACACACACACGCACCCTTATAACAACATTGCCCTCGTGAAGGAGGGTCTGAATAAAAGCTAAGCTATTCTAAGCTAACTAATCTAATTAAACTAATTAGACTAATTATTACACAACAAATTGAACAACTAGCAAACTACTTACTAATTATTACAACACTTTAACTAATTAACAAATTCAAGCTAACTAGCAAGTAAAGCTTTAAAACTATGCTGCCTCGGCTCTACTTTAGGAAGTAGAAGATGCATGCTCGGTTTTCGTCCCGAAAAGCCTTCCGGTTCACTCTTTAGAGGCTCTATCTGCAGGGTGTCCTTAAGAACTTGCTGCTGAATCTTACCAAACTAATGCTGGGGAGTGCACCAGTGGCCTACTGGCCATGGGGGCTTGCTGCCGGCCACTTGCCGACCAAGGATGGCCTCTTCCGGCCAACAATGCAAGGCTGCCGGCCATCTGTGAAGCACTGCCGGCCACTGGTGTGCTGTGACACCAAGCTGCAACAGAGCACAAAAAGAGGAAATTGAGGGTCTCCCTAGGGCATGTGTGTACTGTACCACTCCTTATCATTCAAAACATCAAGGGAGAGGCACAATTGGATCCAAAACCATCAATCAAGCATGCAATGCATGATGGCTAAAGATCCAACTTGCACGCATTTCAATAAATACAAGACAAACAAGACTCTAGGACCATCACCTTATCATGGAAGATCAAAGGCAATGGAGACAAAGGGGATCGGCTCACTCTCATCACTTTGAGTATGAAGTGGACCAATCCATCTTGTGTTCAACATAACGTCTGGTTGAACACGATGCAATGCAAACAACATGCTAATCTTGGCATGTTTTACTTGATTGATTTTGTTTACACATTTTAACATTACCAACCATTCCGTAATTGATTTGTCGAGATGTGAAAGTCCTCTAATGATAAGGGGTCAACCAAAAGGGGAGTTTAAGGCATGAGAGGGATGATGCCTTTGACTAGGAGGAACCCTCAAAAAAGGGGTTAAAGCCATTTGAGCACCAAACCTATCTCATGTTTAAACACAACCTTAAGACCAAACAACCCTAAAAGCAAATTGGAGAATGAAGAAATGATGGAGGTGGCAGCCATGAGATGCATGATATGGCATGAAACACAAGATTCTTACATGCAAACAACGCATGCACAACATGCTAAGAGACTTAAGCATCAAAGACTAGTGAAGGACACAACACTAGCACCATGCAATACAATGCTCAAAGGACTAAACCAGCCCTAAACAGACCCCAAGCATGCCAAAATAGTGGCCAAAATGAGCTGAAATGACAGCATGAAAAGCAAGAAAAAACATGCTTAAATGATGGCTCGCAAGTAAGGCATAAGGCTCAACACTCAAAAGTACTTAAAGAGCAAAATATGTGAGTGTGTGACAATGATACATGCTCTGAAATTACATGTGAAATGATGCCAAAACATGCAATCAACACAAGTACAACATGCTAATGGCCTTAAAACTCAAAGCTAGTCAAGAGCATTTGTATTATGGCTATACAAAGCAATCCTTATATGACCCAAACCACTCAAAACAGAGCTAAAGCATACTAAAACATGGGTAAAAGAATGCTGGAGTGTGGCCAAAATAAGCTAAAATGATGGCTAAAGCATCAAGCATACAAGGCTAATTAGCAAGATTACACTACAAGTGTAAGAAGCATGCATGAGGTGACTCAACCAGACCAAAACAGAGTTACAACATGCTGAAATAAGACCAAAAATAGGCTGAGATTAAGCCAACACATGCTAGAATAACAAACTAACTCATTAGGCATGCAAGGCTAGTGAGCAAGATTACACTACAAGTGTAAAGAGCAAGCAACCAATGATCAAACAAGCCAAAAACAGAGCTATGGAAGGTCTAAAAAGTCACAAAAACATGCTTGAACAAAGCCACAAAGAAGTAGAAGCACATGCTCATTTAGTAGGCCATCAATACATGCAAGCAAGACAAGAGGAGAGGGGACCACCCCCTTCTATTTGGGACCTCAAAACCACATTCCCACCATTGAAATTCCTTTGGAATTCAGTGGTTAAAAGGCCAAAAAGAGATAGTTTGAATAGCCTTAAAAGGTGGTACAAAAGCTTAGCAAATAAGCAACCAAAGAGGGTAGACCACCCCTAACCCCAACAAGGACTCAAACCAACATTTTTAACACTAAAAAATAGAGGTGTTTTTTAGTTGACAACTAGGCCAAAAACAACATGCAAGGTTGGCCAAACCAATGTACAAAAACAAAGTTTAAAAGGGTGAGATCCTTACCATTGAAGCACAACACTTAAACAGTAAGTAAACAACCAACTTCTGAGCCAAAATCACTCCTAGGAGCTCCAACAAGGCCTCCAAGAACCTCAAGCCTAAGGTTAAGGTGTTTGGCTAGGTGTTTTAGTGCAAATATGTGAAGAAAACACACTTTCAAGCACAAAATATAGAGAGAGAGTATTCTGGAGAGAGAGAGAGAGAGAGAGGAAGAATATCTCAGCTCAAATGTTCTAACCCTTTGCATACATATAGAAGACCTCTATATATAGGAGATACAAGGAGCCTTCAAACAAATCTAGCCCTCCACGTGCAAGCAGATGGTTTATCCTGCAAATAGCTGGCTCAAAAATATCTAAAATATATCTGTTGAAATAATGGTGGCCGGCCGGTCATTAGTGATGGCCGGCAGTATCTCATTGATGGCCGGCAGGGAAGATCCCATGGCCGGCAGCCCTCTCTGATGGCCGGCAGGCCATCAAGAACATCACAAAGCAAAGACCAACACATGGTCAAAAAATGAGACACAATGGAAATAGGGTTTGAAAAGAGCAAACCTGGAGCATTCCGTCGCGAAAGTCGAGCACTCAACGAGCAATCAAACTTGTTGCTGGATGTTTCCTATAAGAATATTCAAGTCTTGAGGACGGTCAAAAATGGGGTGTCTACAATGTGCCATAAGGCATATGTTATGGATATATTAAATGGGTACCTCCACTTGTATAGGAAATAATAAAAACTTAAAAGCGGTCTAAATTAAATAATATTTTTATAATAAGACCAAAACACCATTCACTGTGTTTGGTTTTAATTTTTTGGATTTAATTTTCTGAAAATTGAGTTTTTTTCCGTTTTTTTTTTAATGAATATTTTTTAAATTTTAAACAATTTTTTTACTTTTTTAAATGTATCTTACTTAGATGTATCTAAAAAGTTAAATATTTGTAAAAAAAATATTTTAAAAATTCAATAAATACACAAGAATACGAAAAATGTACTGAATTCTCGTATATATATATACTTTTTTTTGGTATTTAGTGAATTTTCTAAAGATTTTTTTCATAAATATTATACTTTTTTAAGTGTATTTATATTAGGTGCCTTTTAAAAATAAAAAATATTGCTAAGAATATTTTTTAAAAAAAATTCAGTAAAAACAAAAAAATATGCAAAAATAAAAAATTTTAATTTTTTAAAAAGTAAATTCTAAAAATCTAAACCAAACAAGTTGATTGTTTCTTTCCATCCATTTTAGCCTTTATCTCCCTCTTTTTCTTTTTTTAATACCTTTTCACCTTTCTTATTTTTATACTGGCGATTGACACACATAATATATTTACAATTCAAATAATTAAAAATAAAACAAAATATTTATTACATGTTGTGTGCCATACAATACAAGTAGTAACAGTGTTCGTCAATGGACATATAGTCAAAGGTTTGAGTCGCACTCCTCCCATCTATGTTATTTATTTATTTATTTATTTTAAGTTAAAAAATGAGGGAAACGTGGAATAAGGAGAAGCATGGACACCAAGTCTAACATTCACTTAATATAGATGTATAGATGATTTTTTCTAATAAAAAAATTTGAACATTGAAAAACATCTTTTTCTATATTTATTTTTATCAAATTAACTTTTAATTTTTCAAAATAAATTTTAAAAATTCAACCAAATAAAAATAATTTACAAGTAAAAGTTTTTTTTTTCCCTAATTGGAATTACTTGTTATAAAAATAATGAGATAGAGTACATAAAATAAATTAAATAAAAAACAATTGGACAAGCGATTATCATAAAGGTTGGCAAAGCTCTCACGTGATAGGTTATTATTTTTTTATTATTTCTTTTGTAACACTACATAGTAATAGTTAAATAATTTTATTGCCAATTTTCTACCTGAAGAATGGGCTATTTTTGTCCACATAAAAGAAATATATCTCATTTATTAGCTTCTTGAAAAACATTAAATTTATTTTTTCTCTTGTTCAATATCCCCATACAAGTGAAGGTAGTTAATGCCTATTATTACTTTCTTAACTAGACCCATTAAATTATAATCCAAAATTATATCAAATAGTCTAATATAAAGTCCCAAAATAAAATAAATTAAATTATAAACTAACTCATAAATTGCAACAAAAAGCTCCATAAGCTAGTGATTTGGTTAAATAAATAAATAAGCTAGTGATTGAGGATTGTTTAAATCATTCTAATTTGATAATGGTACACTTGTTGATTAGCCCTTGGGGACGTATTCTTTAATGGACCACGTTGGTTTAAGACTTTGTCTATGTGGTACGATGAGATTGTGATGCCATGTGGCAGGATTATACTTTTTAAAATTGTGACATTGATCAAACCTCAATAAAAGGAGGAATGAGGTTGGTGATGTGTCTTGTAGGCATAACATCGTGTTGTGAGTCCGTGAAAACACGTTCTAAATTTATTTTAATGATCCGAAATGTTCATAGTGTAGGGTTCATTGAGTAAATCATCCATGAAAAAATTCAAGTTAATTAGACATCCATAACTTACAACAAAACTACGTTTATGTTTAAAAAAATAAATGGTTAGAATGACTTTAATAATTTTTTAGGGTTATTATTCATCTTGATCATGTGATTATATTTGTTTGATTAATTTCATTTTTTATAAAGATAATATACTCAACAAATCTTATAATATGAATGATTCAGGTTATCAAAATAAAGTCGAAATAAACAATACGGGATATGACAGCATGGGTGCTGTCACAGCACCCACTCCCAATCCCAATAAAAGTACGACTCTTAGGTGATGGAATCCTAATGGGGATGGGACTCCTAAACTGGATAAGAATGAGACTCTTAAACCGATCAAACCCAACCCAATTAGGAAGATAAATTATAGATAAGGGATACTTGTTGAGCAAGTAGAATTCTAGATGGACGGGGAATCTAGGGTGATGAGGCAGGGCACTCTTATGCAAGGAGGACACTCCCATGGGTTGACGTACACATTATTATGCATATTCTAGTAATTGATTATATTTTTTAATATTTATAATGTTGAGTATTCTCTAGAAAAAGAAAGTCACTAACTTAGCATTAGAGTGCTCTCCCGAGAAAGGTCAGACAAAGCATTGACAGTTCTTTGTCTTGCAGATTCTCAGCGAATTTATCTAAAAGATCAACTTCATTTTCGGATTTCTAAAAAAAGAATATCCTATTAATCGTGTGTGGTCAAATCAAATTTTAACACACACAAATTGAATATAATTTTTGTTTGTTCTTTCTTCATTTTAGGTTGAGTAATTAAATATATTTTGCATGATAACAAGGTAGATATTGATTTACAGGTCATAAAGTTCTTGCAAGTACGGCATGCATGCTTTGTCTACTCAAAATTATTTATTATACATATCCCCTAGTGTCGTATATTTTAAGCTATCATTTAGGATCGATTAACAATTATTAAATCATAATTATCTCTGCATTATATCATCTAACGATAAGTGTAATAATCTTTTCTTAATTTAAATAATATATATATATATATATATTTACATTCTTATTTAATAATCGTTAGATATATAATAGAAATATTTCATTACAATTAGATAATAGAGAGAATCAAAATCCTATAATCCAACGGGCATGTGTTATAATGAAAAAATAAATAAATAAAATATGACATGTCGAGTTTTATTATAAGAAAATGTTACATATAATTCAATCTTCTTATTGTATTTTGCACTTTTAAATATATGTGAATGAGTACAATGTGTATTTATAAAAAAAAGTCTTATTAGTTTGTGTAAGAGTAAGAAAATAGAATTAGAAACACCATTATATATAATATTACGCTTTATTATAAAGTGTACGGTTTAGTGTATTCTCGTTTTTCATATTTTTAGAAACAAAAATAATGAAAAATATAAAACTGTTGGCTGTTTTAGCTTTCAAATGTTAGAAATGTAATTCATGCGTCCCAGCAAAGATCAATAAGTCCTTACAGAAGTTAATAAATGCCAACCAATTAGTTAGATGATTGTATCGAAGTTCTTTTAGTATCAATGAAGAGGACTTTTACTGGTGGCTTACTTTTTTAGAAGAAAATTGAGATGACTTATTAAAATAGGAAAAGAGAACAACAATGCTAGAAATCAATCTTTTATTAAGTAAACAGGAACTTACAAGGGTATCTTCACACTTTCACAGCTTCAAAGATAATTATAGTAACAGACTAACTTAGAATTACTCCTAGGAATTTGAAGTGCAGTATAAGAATGCAAACACTGCAATTTAAAGGACTGAAAAATATAAAGTAAATAAACTGGCTTTCTAGATCAGGTTCTGCGTTTTTGCATTATCAGCACTCTTCTCTATTTATAGGCTCTGAAAATAACCATCGAAGTAGCTGATAACTCGTCGAAGTAGGTGATAACTATCTGTGGAGAAGTGGTTCGGAAATACTCTTCTGGTCCTGGAGTGCGCTTGTGATCCACAGCTAGTCACCTGAAAAATAATGAACACTCCGGTCGGGGATGTCGGAATTAGCACTCTGACGGATAAGTCAGTATCTACTCTCTTGGTTGCCTATGTCTTAAGTTAAGCTTACTCGTTCTCACATACCTTTCTTTTGTTGATGTTCTTCTATTTATATCTCTTCTTGGACCTCAGGGTTGGACCCACCTCTAATCCATCGTGTGATTATTTACTCGGCTCCTTCTGTTGCAAACTGCTCTTCACTCGACTCCTTGCTCAACTAGTTATACGGCCGATTAGGATATTGGGTTTGTATAAGACGAGGCCGAATAAAATGTATATACCTCGACTCCCCAAGTTCACTTATTCGGCCTCTTTGCATCCCCTAATACTCGGCTCCTACAATTGCCCCCCAAACACTCCACTAACAACAGTTAGCTGGTGTGTCTGGTTTTGAACTCAAAAATTCAGAGCCGAAATTCGATGGCTAACCTTATTCCAACGCAAAATGTCAGAGCTCACACGCCTTTCAGTCATTATTATAGCTTCCCGTCCCTTTGTACGCTTCTTCCATTTATTGTGATTTAAAATTTTGTTGTCTTTTCGAATGCACATTCATTTTTGAATACTTGAAGCTCTTAGTGTGCCTTCCGATTCGCCTCTGCAACCTCCTTTTATCCCTCATTGTTTCATCCGCTTCTTGTAAGTTCTCTTCCTCTCTACTTCGAATCCCTTTTCCTGGTTTGTTTTTAGTTTAACATACTCTATAAACTGACGAAAATGGCAAAGCATTTGAAAGACCTCCTTTCTGCGGATTGAGTCTCTGGCTTTCGACGCCATTTTTTCGTCCTTGATGACATCCGTCTGTCACTTGTGACAGACAACACCTTTGATATGGAGAGGGCTGATGAAAGCACAATCGTCTTCACTCTCTTATCAATTGCAGAGGGCGGAGTCCGTTTCCTCCTTCACCCATTCCTTAGAGCTGTCCTTCGCCATTGGGGTCTAATCCCTTCCCAACCTAATGTAAACTTTTTTCGAATCATAATGGGAATTATAGAGTTAAACCATCGCCTTAGGATTAATCTCGGCATACCTACTATTCGGCATTGTTATGCCTTGGCCAAGTTTTCTAGCCGGCATGGGCGCTATTTCCTTAGGGCCAAGGACACCGACCATCAATTAGTGACTATGCTTTCCAGCTTTGGCAAGCGAGTCGATGATGTCATGGTCGTTGTCCGAGGAAACAGGGAATTTGGCGAAGGCGAGGACCGCCTAGATCCTATACCTAGACGGAGAGGCGAACCAGGTGGCCACAGCCCCTTGCGTTTATTTTTCTTATATTTACTCGGCTTTATCTTTGTGATCTCATGGTTTTACTTGTGTAGGAAACGATTTGAAGAGAGTTTTGGTTTCAACCGACGATGCCGTTCTTGTAGAAATTAAAATCGCGCTCCAATACTTTGGCCGTCCGAGCCTTCAGAAACAAGGGAGGGCGGCCCACATTCTTCTTCAATACGAGCCGACGTACACGACGTTTTCGGCGGCAGAAAACAATTCAGTTCCGAGGGGCGAAGAGTTTCTTACGGCCCTCATCTTAACCAACTTCAAAAACTTGAGGCAAGTTGGTTTGGACGGATCCGATTTGGAGCAGGCGGAGGTAGAGGTCGCTGAGTCGCCAAACCCATCTGAAGCCAGGTCGCTGAGTCGCCAAACCCGTCTGAAGCCGAAGTAGATGAGGCTTTGAAGTTGGCCTTTGAGGAAGCCGGCCTCAATTCATCCAACCCTCCGTCCACCTCAGGCCGAGGGGACGTTCCCTTCGACGACATCTTTACAGGTTTAGAAGACCTTCCCGGCGCGTACCTTGAGGACATGGCTGGGTTGTCACTCACACAACTTGCCAAGAAGAAAAACGCCGAAAGAATGGCCGCCCGGCGGAGAGCAGAGGCCATTCGATCGGAAATTCTACCCACTGCCGATGCCGAGCTCTCCCAGCTTGTTGTCGAGGGGGAGACGGCTCAAACCCAAACGGCAGAGTCAGAGCAGGTAGAGCAGGCGAATCAGGAGCAAAGGGGGGAGAAACTCCCCACCAGAGTAGGTCGATAAACGGCCACGCATTGAGGAATCGGATTTGGTTGTTTCGTTCATTGTTCAACCAAAGATAAGGAACATGCCGATTTCCTCTGACGCGTCGGCTTTAAAAGACCCGGCTGTGGTCTTGAGCATGGCCTCTTCGATCTCCCTGCCGACTGACAGAGCTGTATTTCGAGCCGAGCTAGATCTACTGTCGATCGCGTTAGTGGCTCAGTCGGCTTTATTGGTACGTGCTTTATATGTAGTCTTCCGCCTGAATATATATATATATATATATATATTTAATATTATTTAACTATATTTCCTTATTTTGCAGACGGTGGGCAGGATAGCCGAAATAGGCCGCCGTCAACATGACGCTATAGAACAGATCGCCTTGCTCAAAACCGAAGTTGAAAATGAAAAGAGCAAGGCTGTGGAAACCTCTCAGAGAGCCGATTCCGAAGCGGCAAAAGCAGCGGAGGAACGTGCGAGGGCGGATTCTGAGGCCGAGAGCGCGAGGAACTCTAACCAGTTAAGGCTGGCCACCGAGGACAGGGCAAAAGCGAGTGACGACACGCTCCAGCTAGCCAAGGAGGTGATTACCAAGTTGGAAGCCGACTTGGAAGAATCGAAAAAGGCAAAGGAAAAAGCCGACTCTGAGGTTTCCAAAGCGTTCCAGGCTAGACAAGAAGCGGCCTTGGAGAGCTATGCGGATGAAGTGCCCAAATTCGAGAACCGGGGCTTCAAACACGGCTGGCTCAAAGCCCTTGCTGCCGCGAATGTGACATTAGCCCAACCGATTCCATTTGAGCCAGTGGACATTAAGCTGCTGGCGTCTGACCCTGAGGATTGACTAGGGCGACATTCTTAATTTTTGTTAGGCATCTTCCATGCAAGGTTGTAGGCTTTTTGTTTAATAGATTTATGTTAGTTTAAGGTAGTTTTCATGTGTAAAATGGCTACTGTCTGTACTCAATTTACTTAATGAAAATCCCTTTTGCTTGAAAACTTCCTTTGTTCTTTGCTATTATTTGTGCTTAATTTTTGCTATTTTAGATAAAATAATTGTTGTCTACTGTGCTTGCTAGTTATCAACCCAATAGGATGTAGGATTACGAAGTGAGTGAATTAAACATCCGTGAACACCTGCCGATTAGATAACTATCTTGGCAATTTAGTAATTTATCCGAACAAGTGAAACGGCTTCGGGTCTCGTCGTATGGCCGATTAGCTTCATAAGTCTGCCCTTGCCCCAACCAATGTATGAACTAGAAAAGCGGAATACCGTTAGTTCATGGAGTGGCTGTGGTACGCGTAGATCGGCACCAGGCTTAGATATTTGGCCGATCAGATTAATAAATCTGCCCTTGCCCCAGCCAATATGAACTAGAAAGGCCGAATACTATTAGTTCATGGAGTGGCTGTGGCACGCGTAGATCGGCACCGGGCTTAGATATTTGGCCGTTTAGATTAATAAATATGCCCTTGCCCCAGCCAATGTATGAACTGGAAAGGCCGAATACTATTAGTTCATGGAGTGGCTGTGGCATGTGTAGATCGGCACCGAGCTTAGATATTTGGCTGATTAGATTAATAAATCTGCCCTTGTCCCAGCCAATGTATGAACTGGAAAGGCCGAATACTATTAGTTCATGGAGTGGCTGTGGCATGCGTAGATCGGCACCGGGCTTTTGAAGTTTATCATTAATGAAATCACCTCGGGGGCGCTGCCCCCGTTAGGAATAAATGGGGTGAGTTCTTCGCGCCTGTAAATCCCATTATTGTGTTCAGACTCAATTTAAACCACTCTGTTGAGGAAGGTTAGATAGTGCGAATGTCAAGTAGACTATTCTTCAACAGCAGAGGAGAATGGAGGACATTAGCTGAGTTGGATACAAAGATGAATCGTAGTGGTGAGCCTATGCGCACAGGAAGTAGGACGTCGAGGGAACGGGAAAAACATCAGTCTCCACGTCAAAGTAGATCACCTAGAAGGGAAAGACAGCAATGGGGCAGCTCCCCTCGACCGCGACCGAGAAGTGAATCCGATGCGACACCGCGACCGTTGAGTTTTGCGATTTTTGTGGGAAATAAACCGATGACGGAAGCGGATTCAATTGTTCACGACCCAGGTTTGGCAGTCAAGTTCGCTTGACAGATTTTTTCGCCAGAAGTCCAACAGTCGATGATCGATCGCCAGGATTCTGAAGTGTTTCGAGAGGGTATCCATGGAGCAGTGAAAGGGCTATATACCGCTTATGAAATCGGCATGCGTCTATGTGTCGCGAGGCGGGAGATACAGCAGAAGAACGAACGAATTCAAAACTTGGAGGCTCGAGCGGAGAAAGCCGAGCGTGAGCTAAGGAAGGCCAAAACTGCCGAGCCGCGTGTGGCCGGCCAATCTAACTCGGTCGTGGAGGAAAGGGTGACCCAACGGCTGATAAGTCATGCGATTGCCGATCGTGATACGGCAAGCATGTTTGCAGTAGAGACTGCGAAGTCCAGGGGTTATGAGAAAGGCTTCCACGATGGCCGAAAAGTCGGGATAGACAAGACCAAGGAGAAACTTGCCGAAGCAGTATGCTGATACGAGAATCGGGTTTTCAGGCATGGGTGGATTAAGGCTCTACAAGCCGCAGAGGCTCTCCGAGAAACAGGCATTGAATCGGCGTGGCGGTTATACCAACATCAGCACTTTTCCTTTGGCGCTTTCGAAATCGAAAAGAGCGACGACGAGGGTGATGCCGAATAAAATTAAACATATTGTAAACGCTCCAACACAGATTGGGTGCAAATTGTGTATTTATTGGTTACTTTAATAAAACACCATGTTTTAAATATTTGCATGTTTCAATTTAAGCTTATACATTCTGAGCCAATCGGTCAATGTAATGAAACACTTTATTTTAAATGCTTGTATGTTTCATCTTAAGCTTATACATTCTGAGCCAGTCGGTTAATGTAATGAAACACTTCATTTTAAATGCTTTCATGTTTCAACTTTTGTCAACAACGCGTACTTTTTAATCATCATATTCATGAGACGCACGCCGAATCCGGATTATTATTCGGTCCAGGCACGTCATGCACGGATTGGCACTCCGGATTCAGAGTTTTATTCAGGACACGTGACCATGAATGAGGCATTTTTATCTTGGCCAATCGTGATATCCACGAAGGGCGCTCCGAATCCCGAGTCTTATTCGGCCCAAACGTGACCGGCACAGATAGGACTCCGAATTCGGAGGCTTTTTTATCTTGGCCAATCGTGATTTCTACTTCGGGCGCTCCGAATCCGGAGTCTTATTCGGCCCAAACGTGACCGGCACGGATGGGGCTCCGAATTCGAAGGCTTTTTTATCTTGGCCAATCGTGATATCCACGAAGGGCGCTCCGAATCCGAAGTCTTATTCGGCCCAAACGTGACCGACACGGATGGGGCTTCGAATTCGGAGGCTTTTTTTTATCTTGGCCAATCGTGATATCCATGAAGGGCGCTCTGAATCTGAAGTATTATTCGGTCCAAACGTGATGGCACGAATGGGGCTCCGAATTTGGAGGCTTTTTTTTTTTTTTTTCTTATCTTGGCCAATCGTGATATCCACGAAGGGCGCTCTGAATCCAGAGTCTTATTCGGCCCAAACGTGACCGGCACGGATGGGGCTCCGAATTCGGAGGCTTTTTTATCTTGGCCAATCGTGATATCCACGAAGGGCGCTCCGAATCCGGAGTCTTATTTGGCCCAAACGTGACCTGCACAGGTGGGGCTCCGAATTCGGAGGCTTAGATCTTGACCAATCATGATATCCACGAAGGGCGCTCCGAATCTAGAGTCTTATTCAGCCCAAACGTGACCTGCACAGATGGGGCTCCGAATTCGGAGGCTTAGATCTTGGCCAATCGTGATATACACGAAGGGCGGTCCGAATCCGGAGTCTTATTCGGCCCAAACGTGACCTGCACGGGTAGGGCTCCTAATTCAGAGGCTTAGATCTTGGCCAATCATGATATCCACGAAGGGCGCTCCGAATTCGGAGGCTTACTCGGCCCAAACGTGACCTGCACGGGTGGGGCTCTGAATTCGGAGGCTTAGATCTTGGCCAATCGTGATATCCACGAAGGGCACTTCGAATCCGGAGGCTTAATCGGCCCACGAGTGTCATGCACTGATGGGGCTTCGAATTCAGAGACTTAGATCTTGGCCAATCGTGATATCTACGAAGGGCGCTCTGAATTCGGAGGCTTAATCAGGAAGACTTGTTTTAATGAGCTGAATTTCAGTGAGGAAATAAGAGACTTGTAAAAGTGAAATTTGTACACGGTGAACATTTAAAACAAGTATCGTGCTTTACAAGTTGGGTTAATGATAGAATTTACGCAAATGCGTGGAATTCTAAGGGCGTGGCAGACTCCTCCCAGACATGTCTTTGAGCCGATATGCCCTGTGCTGGCGATTGATTCAATCTGATAGGGGTCGTCCCAGTTGGGACCTAGCTTTCCGTCGGCAGTGTTCTTAGTAGCGGGAAGAACTTTCTTCAAGACCAGTTCTCCGGGTATATAACATCGCTAATGCACACGTTGATTGTATGACTTAGCGAGCTGCTGTTGATACTGTGCCATAGACGCGAGGGCTCGGTCTCGCCGTTCTTCGATCAGAGTTAGGTCCAAAGCTAGCATCATGTCATTACAGCCCAAGTCAAAGACCTTTGTTTTTAGAGTGGGTAGGCCGATCTCCAGTGGGATAATTGCCTGAGTCCCAAAGCACAGGGCCAACGACATTTCTCCAGTTGATCGCCTTGGTGTAGTGCGATGAGCCCACAGTACACTAGGGAGCTCTTCAACCTACTTTCCTTTAGCTTTCTCCAGCCGTTTCTTGATGCCGCTCAAAATGGCTTTGTTGGAGGCTTCAACTTGACCGTTGCTCTGTGGGTATGTCGGGTTGGAGAAATAAGGCCGAATACCATACTTGCTACACAATTCTCGGTAGACGCCACAATCAAACTGGGTGCCATTGTCTGAAATAAGTGTTCTTGGAATGTCGAATCGTGTTATGATATTCCTCCATACAAAACGCTTCACATCGGTATCTCGAATGTACGTTAGTGCCTCCACTTCGACCCATTTTGTGAAATAATCTGTCGCGACAATCAAAAATCACTTGTTGCCCGGGGTGTGAGGCAATGGTCCGATGATGTCAAGTCCCCATTGGGCGAACGACCAAGTACTGGTTATAAAGCTCAACTCTTCGGCAGACAGATGGGTTAAAGGAGAAAACTTCTGGCACTGTTCAGATTTCTTCACATAACATTCGGAATTGGCTCTCATTGTCGGCCAATAATACCCCTGTGTCATAGCTCGATGAGCCAAAGAGCGCCCGCCAGAATGGGCACCACAGCTACCTTCATGTATTTCAGTCAGGAATTCCTCGACTTGATCCGGATGAACGCATTCTAGGTATGGACCAGAAAGGGATTTTTTGTAAAGCTTTCCTTGTGGATCCAAGTAGTATCGCAGGGTTTTGTTTCGCAACTTGTGCGTTTCTTTCTTATCCGACGGGAGCTATTCGGAAGATAGGAATGCAGCAATGGAGTCCATCCAACTCGGTCCTGACTCTATGACATTGACCTGGACTTCCTCTGAAGGGCCAATGCTCAGCCTAGGGATGAAACCCACTTCAATTGTTCGTTTAATCTCTGAGTTAATGGCGGAGGCTAGGCAGGCCAGGGCGTCTGCATGTGTGTTCTGATCACGGGTTATTTGGTTCAATTCATGATGGTTAAATTGTGCCAGCAAGGAGTTTGTCGTTTTCATGTAGGTTGTCATACGGTCGTTTTTGGCTGTGTACTCCCCCTTTAGCTAATTGATCACTAGTTTTGAATCGCAAAATATAAGCAAACGCCGAGCACCTAGAAGATGTGCATTCCGTAAATCGGTTAGCAGGGCTTCGTATTTGGCCTCATTGTTCGATGCTTCGAAGCCAAGTTTGACGGCCTGCTCGATTATTGCTCCGTCAGGAGCCATGATCACTACTTCGGCCCCACTGCCTCGTTGGTTGGATGATCCGTCACAATACAACTGCCAAATGTCCCCAACATAAATTCTCCAATTCGGCTTAGGTTCAGTCTGATTGGACTTATAGTCGGCGAGGCCTCCAGTGAATTTGGCCACAAAGTCAGCAAGGACTTGCCCCTTGATTGAGGTTCTAGGCAGAAACTGAATATCGTACTGGCCGAGTTCGAGAGCCCACTTTGAAACATGGCCCGATGCTTCTACACTACGAAGTACTGTCCGGAGGGGGTAGTCTGTTAGTACCTTGATGGTATGCCCCTGAAAGTAATGCATCAATTTTCTTGTTGCCATGACGAGGGCTAGGATGAGTTTTTCCAACGGGAGGTAACGTGTTTCGGCGTCAACCATTGCCTTGCTCACATAATAAACAAGTCGCTGCTCACCAAGCTCTTCCTTTAATAGCACGGCGCTGACGGCCCGGTCGGAAACTGCCAGATATAAGATGAGCGGATCGCCGGCCGAGGGTGTTGTCAAGAGTGGGACTGATCGGAGGTAGGTCTTTAGACCATTGAAAGCAGCTTCGCACTCAGAGGTCCATTCAAAAGCTTTACCCTGCCGTAGGGTATGAAAGAATTATCGGCAGCAATCAGTGGAACGGCTGATAAACTTGTTGAGTGCGGCGGCCATCCCCATCAACTTTTGGACCTCCTTGACCGATCGAGGAGAGCCGAGTTCTAAGATTGCTATGATTTGCCTCGGGTTGGCTTCGATTCCGCGGTGATTGACAATGTAGCCCAGGAATTTGCCAGAACCGATCCCAAATGCACATTTGGAAGCATTCAGCTTCATTTTGTATTTGTGTAAAATGCCGAATGTCTCTTTCAGATCAGCTAGGTGAGTCTGCTCTTCTTTAGACTTAACCACCATATCGTCAATGTACACTTCCATCGTTCGGCCGAGTTGCTCCTTAAACATGGCAGTGACTAGTCTTTGGTAAGTTGCCCCCGCATTCTTCAGCCCAAAAGGCATAACCTTATAGCAGTAGGTTCCTCTTGGGGTGAGGAATGCAGTTTTGTCTTGGTCTTCCAGGTGCATTGCAATTTGATGATAGCCTTTGTAGGCATCGAGGAAGCTCATACGTTGATGACACGCCGTGGCATCTACGAGTTGGTCTATTTTGGGGAGGGGAAAACAATCCTTGGGACAAGCTTTATTTAAGTCCGTGAAATCCACACAAACACGCCAAGTCCCATTTTTCTTCTTTACAACCACTGTATTTGATGGCCATGTTGGGTAGGTGACTTCCCGGATTGCCCCAACATCAAGCAAGCGGTCAACTTCTTCAACAACTGCAGCAGTGTGTTCTGCGACTGAACGCTGGCTTTTCTGAATAATTGGCTTGCGTTTGGGGTCAACATTTAAACGGTGCTGAGAAACAGATGGATCCACCCCCGGCATCTCATACGGTGACCATGCAAATACATCAAGGTTACTGAGTAAGAAGGTAATTAGCTGTTGTCTGTCGACTTTATTCAGGGAGGCGCTGACCATGAAGAACCTATCAGGATTCACATCGATTTTAACTCAATCCAGGGCTTCCGTGGCCTTTTCACTTGGGAGCCGCCCAACATAATCGAGGCTCTCTCGATCTGGCACCTCAATAGAATTCACTTCCAACTCTCTTGGAGTCTTCACGGCAAGGAGATAACAAGCTTGTGCCGATTTCTGGGAGCCACGTATTTGTTCGATGCCGCGTTCAGTCGGGAAGTGGAGCAGTTGATGATAGGTGCTTGGCACGGCCTGCACTGTATGCAGCCAAGTTCATACCATGATGAGATTATACGGAGAAGGAAGCTTGACAACCAAAAACTCCACATCCACTGATCGGGAGCCCGCTCGAACAGGTAGTGTGATTTTGCCCAACAGGTATTCTGGATTGGCGTTGAAGCCGAATAATGGATAATGGGCCGAAGACAAGTCCGACTCAGTGAAGCCGAAGTACTCCCCTAGTCAATGAGAACCCGTTCAACGGTGAACCTGTTTACGCGTAGTTCGATTACCAATGGATCAATGTGGGGGAGTGTTATGCCGACCAAATCGGAGTCATCGAAAGAAATACTCGCAGCTTTGTGGAGGTGTTTCGCCGGTGTCATTTGCTTTTGAAGGTTAGGACGTGACTGAATTGTATGCACCGCAGAAGTCGTTGGCAAGCTATATATCATATGAATTACCCCGAGCGGTGGTGACTCCAGCCGCAAAGCAACGGTTTTGGTTGAGTTGTCCTTTCGGGCGTATTGCTTAAGCCAACTGTCTTGTACCAACTCCTCGAGGTGATCCTTCAACGCGTAAAAACTGTCGGTATCATAACCGTGGTCCTTGTGATATTTGCACCGCTTATCCCGCCTCCTCGTGTCGGGAGGTCCCACCATTTTAGATGGCCACTTAAAGAACGGTAAGTGTTGAACCTTAGCCATGACCATACTGATCGGCTCTGATAACTCCATGTATTTCTTGTTGGCGCGCCTTGTGCGCCTGCTATCCACTTGAAGTTGCTCGTTAGCTTGGTATGGACATTGGTCATTTGATCGGTGCGAATCCCGTCTTCGATCTCGTTTTGCCCAGTTCTGTGATTCAGGGCTTCGTGGTGGCACAGCGTTCATCGGCTGTATGATTTCAGGCGGGGCCGACTTAGTGGCGTTGTGCCAGGCTTTGACCCATAGGGCATCATCTTCTACTTTGCAGTATTCCTCAACTTTTTTCATCAACGACCAGACCGTTTTTGGGGGCTGTCTGGTCAAAGAGCTGCGGAGGGCACTGTCTAGATGTAACCCCATTTTGAAGGCGGTGATGGCCATGGAGTCATTGCAGGCATCATCTACTAGGTTAAAACATTCCCAATACCGCGCCGAATATGCATGAAGAGTTTCCCCTGGTTGAATTTGCATTGCCCACAGAGAATCGGCTTGCTTCAACTGGACCTCATTAGTGATGAACCTTGCCCTAAAGGATTTTTGGAGTTGGTGGAAGCTCTTGATTAGGGGTGAGCAGCGGATTTATCGATCCGCCAAAACCGACCGAACCGAACCGATCCGCCACATTTTGGACGGATGCGTGATGATGAGCGGACGGTTGCGGATTGATTTTTTCCGATCCGCCAATCTAGCGGACGGATGGCGGATTTGAGATTCCTTTGGCCGCAACCGAACCGCCAAACCGCAAGCACCTCTATTAATTTATAAGACTTTGTGTTTTCAGTTTGTTTAAATATTCTGTTGAAAAAAAGTTTTTAACTTGAATATCTTTTTGGAATTGAAAAAAAATAAACGTATTATTTATCTATATTTTTTGGTTTTTAAATCTATCTCTAAAAATAATAAATAGAAAATATAATATATGCTGGTTGGTTTTTGTTTTCAAAAACAGATATAGATGTAACAATACAGAGACATACAATCTCTACTACTGCTCTGTTCATGGTTTTGGTGGTCTGAATTATTTTTATATTTTAAGAACCACATATTGTAATACTTTATGTGGATGAGGCATGCTGTGATTGTAGTATATGGATGAGACATGCAGTAATTGTGATATTCTAAAGTTTCAAACTTTCTTACTTTGGATGAGGCATGCAGTGATTGTAATATTTTTTTAAGTCATTGACTGTAATACTTTCTTCTTCTTTTTTTGAGGAAGTGCACAAGTTGAATTATGTTGAAAATTTATAAAATTTTAAACCGCCAAACCGATTCGCATCCATCCACCAAACCGCCAATCCGCTCAATCCACATCCGCCGGATTGGCGGATGGATGCGGATTGATTTTCTCCAATCCGCCAATCTGGCGGACGGATAGCGGATTGGAGGTTCCGTGGCCGCAACCGATCCGCGCCCACCCCTACTCTTGATCGATGCTGGCTCCAGTTTATAATACCACCTGACAGCCAGCAGTCCCAAACTGCTCGGAAATATTCGACACATGAGGGCCTCGTCGTCTACATGAAGCGTCATGGCTTGCTTGTAATGGCGAATGTGATCGATGGGGTCTAATTTACCATCATACAAGGTGAATGACGGTGCTTTGAACTTTTTGGGTAGCACTACTCTTGCAATCCGTTGTACAAAGGGGTCATGTTGATCCTCTTCATCTGAATCATTTCTTCTTCACTTTTTCCGTGTACACGGACTTCCCTCAGAAGAACTGGAGATGTCGACTCGTCTCTTCTTTGTAGATTCTGGGGATGATGGGTTAGAGCCACTGCTACTATCATGTCTCTAAATTCGAGATCGTCGACCATCCTTCTCAGAGGTCGTCCCGGGTCTTGGCGCGCGGCTTGTTAAGATTTTGCCACCTCCAAGGCCAAATCTTGTCGAAGGCGCTCTCTGTTCGTTTTGCTTCGCTTGCTCCATAATCGCTTACATTGTCTCATGTGCTGATGTCGAGGGTGAATCGAAGTTCAAGGCCCTTCTTGCGGTAATATTCTCTGGCCCAAGCATATTGCTTAGAGTGGTTTCATCTTGTGGCGTAGGGTCGCCAGCGACTGCCAGAGGATCTTCCGTCACGCTCGCAATGGATGTGCTTGAGTATTCCCACAGACGGTGCCAATTGTGGAGAAGTGGTTCGGAAATACTCTTCTGGTCCTGGAGGGAGCTTGTGATCCACATCTAGTTATATCTCTTCTATAACTAGTTATATCTCTTCTTCTATTTATATCTCTTCTTGGACCTCAGGGTTGGGCCCACCTTTAATCCATCGTGTGATTATTTACTCGACTCCTTCTGTTGCAAACTGCTCTTCACTCGGCTCCTTGCTCAACTGGTTATACGGCCGATTAGGATACTGGGTTTGTATAAGACGAGGCCAAATAAAATGTATATACCTCGACTCCCCAAGTTCACTTATTTGGCCTCTGTACATCCCCTGATACTCGGCCCCCACACTATCGAAATGATCTTCATGATCACTGAGTGTGGCTTGCAGTTTTGATCAGTTTGTGTCCCATTATTCTTCCACTCTTCATGGTTTGTACATCCCTCCTGAATTTGAATTTAAACTTAAACTGTAGACAACCGTTTGACCACGTCACCTTGGATGTCTTGACTATTCCCATGCCTCGCAGATCCATTGCGCTATTACTGCAGGTTGCCACGCGTCTGTTGATGGTTGGAGATCTTCACTGATTCCCCAATTTACCCCTTATAATCCACGTGTCAAGCTGCGATAAGTCCATACAAAATACATAGCCAACATTACCCCCGCACTAATATAGCCAATACTTGGTAATATTAGTGGATTAGTGCACTTCGCCCATTTCCTAGGATGTGCATGGACTCTATTTATCTTGGAAGTATAACCGTCTTCAAGCAATGAAGCACTGAACTTCATTAAATTCTCCCTTGTGCTCGGACATTACCTCCATTATCCGTGTAAACGAAAAGACTGATACATCCCCAATGGCTAATCAAGCTCTCTTTTTTATTGATCAAGCATACGAGGAGGTTTTGGACAAATGATAACCGATCTCAAAAGAACCTTCATGCATTTATTAGCCATATTTATCCTTCTCCATTTATACAAGTTATGGAGGCTTCTGCAAAATATAAGCCTTTAGACCAAACACTTGCCAAAATGGATCTTGGAAGCTCTTCGTCTGTTCCAAAATCTTCTGCATGGATGAAGTCGCCCCCTCTTCTACTAGAAATACTGGCTGGAATGCTTGGCCAACACCAACCCAACCACAAACAAGGGAGCAGGTTCATCACAGATTTGTTGAATTCGATGACGCTACTGCAATTTCTCCCTCTTCGCGCAGCTCTGTAGTTTATCCTTATATCTTATCCTACCGTCTTCACCGTCTTGAAGACAATTTGCTTTTGGCATGGTGTACCTCCACCCTGCCGACCAAAATAGTGCGAAAGACCCCTCACCCCATTAAGGCTTTGGGAATGAACCCCTCACTCTTGGCCAAGAAGGCAAAGCTTTGTTTTTCAAACTGGCTAGAGTGTGTAAATGAGCCTCAGTTTCCAGCTTCTTTTAGAAGGGACCTTATTGCTCCTTCCCTTCCTCCTAATCCTAATTGGATTGAGGAGTTGAAACTTACCCTCTTCGAAAACCAGCATTTTGCCCTCTATCAGACTCCAGTTCCTTCAACTGCTTATCGGCAATATAAAGCCTAGACCTTGCTTCTTTCATTTTCTCATTTATCCTT
The DNA here is from genome assembly GCA_030407325.1 of Camellia japonica. Classification (NCBI taxonomy): domain Eukaryota; kingdom Viridiplantae; phylum Streptophyta; class Magnoliopsida; order Ericales; family Theaceae; genus Camellia; species Camellia japonica. The sequence goes on along the minus strand of JAPPVO010000002.1, from coordinate 153,453,371 downwards.
CAAAGCCCTTCAAGATGACATTCCTCAGAAGAATTTTTTGTGGACTTGTGACATTATCTCTCGAAGTCACAACCTCAACCCTGTGGCTCAAACAGAACTCCACACTTTCCTAGATCAGCTCCCTTTGCTGTCCAACTGGTACAAGAATGCTTTAGCTACCAGGGAGTCATTGGAGGAGACCTTTGTTGTTCGTATCCAAACCCAATATAAAGCAGAAAATTTTCTTGAAGAATATGAAGACTTCAAGAGACCTAACTCAAAGTATGGAGAGGATGTAGATATGGATGATATGTGTGGGATAGATGAAGCGGATAAGGCTTTTAAGAAAACGACATTTGAGATGAGGACCCAACAACTCTTCTACCAATAAGGGCTCATCAATTAGACAAGCCAAATTTAGATAGGATAGAAGAGAGGTTAGAGAAGGAACATATGTTTATCGAGTTTTGTTGGACCAAGTTTCATGACCTTGTAACTTTGCCCATTCCTTACTTTTATGAAATTGAGAATGTAACCAAATAGGCTCTCCCAATGTAAATGCTTATATCTATAAAATTGGGTTTGCATACTCTAATTCCATACTTAATATGACTTCATCCTTCAACTTGTTCATATAATTTATAAATAGCATTTTCGAAGTAACCAATCTCATTTTGAAGCCTGGTTTAAGTGTTTCGAAGCACAGAGCTCCCCTTGCAAAATGACAAGATTTTCCCTTTGAAGGGTTTCTGTCTTAGTAGAAAGTCCAAAAAGTAATTTCATATTTCTAAAATTTAAAGGCATGGGTTTCATTTTTGTCAATTTGCAGATCTAGCATCATTTCAACCAACTGTGGCCTTATGATAACTTTTATTTCGAACCTAAAGACGAAGCTCAAAAAAGCACACTCGCTTTTCTTAAAAGGCCATAGAGCATTCTTTCGAAGGAAATCTTCTTTGTTAGAAAGCCTAGGACCGTACTTTTAAGACCTTCAAATTGGATAAGTCCTAACTCTACTTGAGTTTAAGGCATAAGCTTTAAACATTCTAGGAAAACACTGGCTTCGAAGCCAATCACCTATTTCGAAGCCAAGTTGAGCATTTGAAATGTATTTCCCTTTCAAAATGCTGCTTTGAAGGAAGCTCTCTTTGTTGTGTTTTCAAGACCCCCTTTTGTTTTAAAAATAAAGGCCTTAATCCCACATGGGTCAAAATAACCAATTAATTAACTTGGGTCTATTTGACATGTTAGGCTGCATGCGTAATTTTGGACAAAAAGGTTTAAAGCCCCAATTTTTCGCACTCTTACCTATTCAGTTGTTCAGTCTTTTCCTTTCACCCTCATTGTTATCAACTTCAACTCCTTACCCTTCTTATACTTACTCTCTTCACCCTCCTTTCAGCCTCTCACTAATGGTTTCTTCTTCTTCGAAAGTACCAGTTGTTGAGAACTTACGTCCCTCGGTAGCTTTGAGGAGATGCATCACTGATGAGATAGCCAAATACCGGACCCCAGAGTATCAAAGTGCGATTGATGGCCGAATCTTTGTCTCTCGCCACCATGAGCAAGGGGAGTTCGTTCTTGGCCCCATCTTTGAGGCAGCTCCCGCTTCACTTCCTCCCTTGTATCCACATTTGGACGATCATTACCTTGTCTGCGAAAAAAGTCTCAACTGGGGAAATTGGAAGGTTAATCGGCCTCACTGCTAATAGCCCATGTTGAAGACTGAGTGGGAAGAGTGGTATGACAGAGTAGTCGGAGCTCGAGAACAAGATTTTGAGGATCTCTGCATTCTTGACACCCTTTGTCTTTCAAGGTTTGTTATTCCTGATGACCCATTTCTTATCCCAGCTACCCTTTGTTTTTGGAACCCTGCATTCAATTTCTTTCAATTCCGATGTGGCATGACAGCCCCCACTGTCCTTGACATGTGCCACCTTCTAGGGCTTTCACCTGTTGGTGTTACTTTTGGCTCTCATTACCTAGATCTCAAAGTCTCTTTCTCTCTTCCTTCTTTCAATTCTTCTTATAGTGACTATGTCACCTCTGAGAACAAATGGGAAGGTCATGTGACCGATCGTGAGTTCTTTTCTTTCATTCTTTATTGGCTTTGTAAATTCCTTATTTGCACTTTTTCCTAGAGAATAATGCATGAATTTGTCCCTCTTGCCAAGGCTCTGGCTTTACGGAAAAGAATGGCCTTGGACCCCTATGTGCTGGGTCATGTATACAGGGTCTATTTCCAATTCTGTGAGAGGCCTCTAGAGCCTAATCAAGGGGGACAATTTGGATTCTCCAACTCTGCCTTTTTGCATATTTTACTGATCTTCATTCCCCTAGTTTAAGATTCGTAGTACAAGATCCTACTACCTACGAAGAGAAGTATGCTAGAGTGTCTCTATACCCATCTAGTTTTGTATATTACTTTTCTTTCTTTCATCAGTTGCCCCTAGCTGCTTGGCCTTTCTTTTTTGCCCTTTCGATGTTGCTGTGGGGCCAGCATAGTTGAGGGATTTTTTGGCTGACTCCACCTGCTCCCAGCCTATTCATAAGGACATATCGGCCTCCATCATACTGTCAAGAGAACTCTTTATTGGAACTTGGAATCCCAGAGCTTACAAATGTATCTTTGAAGCCTACTGTCCTGCTCAATTTGCAAGACAATTTGGTCCCAGCCAAGGGATCCCTATCCCACTTTGCAGCCACTGTAACCCTAAACTTAAGACCAGGGACCTAAAGGTGCCGAACTTCAGGTTGGTTGAAGCAACATCCAAGTTTAGAAGAGATTTCACCAGCTTCGAATTCTTACCTTTCATTGGCTATAGCAGGTTTAAGACTTGGTGGGCTGTCAATATGGAAGTGCAACTTGCTACTCCCACTCTGGACTTACTACAGAACTTGAATCTGTCATCCCAGGGTGGGGAAGCCAAATCCAAAGAGGCTGGCATCATTATTACCTCTACTTGTACTACAACCCTCTCATCTAGAACCACCAGGTCTGCTGCAAAGAAAGGTATCTAGTCCATCCTTTCTTTTGTCTTTCCCTTCCTTCTTTTATACTGCTTTCCTGCTCAAAGCTTCTTTCATTGTTATAGGTACTTCGTAGGAGTCATTATCTCAGAGGGAAAAAACTCTGGCCACACTGAAGGGGAAGCAACAGAAAAGAAAGGCCCTTATTAAGCTCGAGCCTATGGAGGAGGCCCCTAAAATCCCCTCAAAACCAGAAGAAGAAGAAAAAGAAGAAGAAGAAGCTCCTTTGAAGAGAATGCAGATGCCCTCTCCTCTCACTGCCCAACTCTTTACAAATGTGGTTCATGAAGCAGCTGCTAAGGCAGTAGAACAGGAGCAGGCCAAGGAGGTCCTCATATTTCAAAGGTCTGAGAAGAAAAGACAGCAGCAAATTTTTTTTTTCAAAAAAGGAGGCTGCTGTTGTCAAGGCAACACAACAAGAGGTTGCAAGGAAGGTCAAAGCTGTTGAACATCACACCCTTCGCAGCTCCCTAACTATCATTACTACAATTGCTGGTAATTTCTCTTGCTTCTGTCAGCACTTCTAGTTTTGATTTACCCTTTCATCTTTGTTTTATACTTCTTTTCTTTTGATATGCAGCAACAGCTAGCCTACCTACTTCTCTGTTACCTCCTGCTTCTCTTCTATCAAGCACCAAACGGCCATTCCTGAGTTCTGCAGACCTGAGCTTTGAAAGGAAAAGGGAAAACAGATATTGACCTGCCGATGAGTGTAGAGCCATTGCAAATGATCTTTCCAATCCCAACTTCTACACTCTCTATGGCCTATCCCTTGCTTCCTTTCAAGCTTGACCTGTCAATCATCATTTCTTCTCATTTTCCTAATCCTGTTGAGTTCCTCAACTGGCCTCTGGTGACCATTTCCTCACCTTTGCATGTCTCCACACCCCCAGGGGCCTAGCAAGCCCTTTACCTTCTAAGAGTACACCTGTTACTCCATTTTTTAGACCAACAATTAGTGCCTTTGGGGATCGGATTCGCAACCTACTAACACTTCCTTCCCTGCCCTGCTCTAGTCTTCCCTTTTTGGACCTGTTGGTGGCTAGGACTATTAATGTTGTTGAAGCATCCTTCTCTTTTTCTCCTCCAACCATACCCTCAGCATCAACCAGTGTCTCCCCCACACTACCTTTGTCAGAGGAAGAGATGGACATCTTCGAAGCCTAATTGGCCAGTCTATTTGGCATATCTGCACCAGTGCTTCCATCTGTAGACACCCCATTTTTGACTGTCCTCAAGACTGGGACGTCATCACTTGTGCATATGATGATTATATTTGTTTGTGTTCATTTTGAGCGCCTGAAGCGCTCGGCGGAATGCCCTGTCTTTGAGCCTTTAGACCTTGTCCTTTCTGTGCCTTGTTTTGGATCAAAACTTGGTGCCTGGAACCTTGTGGTGACTTGTCGACCACCACGAGAGGCTGTCGGCCATGGCTTGTGCTTGTCGGCCATTGGTGTGGCCGATCGGCCACCAGTCACTTTTCCAGATATTTGTTGATATTTGTTGACAGTTGTGCCAACTGTTAGCACATTGGGCTGCATCTCCCTACACGTGTATGGTAGGATGTTTCTAAGCTCAAGACATGTTTTTTTATATATAGGGGGGTTCCTCCCCCATTTTTTAGAGTTAGAAAATTTAGAGCAAAAAACTCTCTCTCTCTCTCTCCTCTCTCTCTCTCTCTTACAATTTTGTACCTAATTGCTTGTTTTCTCTACATTTTTGCATATACATCCTAAATCAAATCCTCTTACCTTTGAGCTAAGGTTATTTGGGATCTTCTTGGAGCTCTTGAAGGTTGTTTTAGCTTGGTTTTGTGTCTAGAATTGCCCTTTGCTTCAAGAAGTAGTTTACTTGCCTTGTTTACTTTGTTTTCCAAGCTTGTTTTACCATCTTTTCTTACTGTTTTTGTGATACCCCTGTTTCGTAGTATGCTAATTGGTCCTTAATTTGCGTATGATTATGTGTTTAGCATGATTTTATGTTCCATTTTGTGAATATATGTGATTTTGAAATTCTATCTGTTCACCGTAGGAATATCTGTTTGAATAATCTACTTTGGGAATTAAATTGAGGGCCTTATCGGCCACAAAACCCGAAATTGATTACGCCATTGTGATTGGCATAATTTTTAGAGCCTACGGTGAAATTTAATTGAAAAATTGATTCGGACCAGATTAAGTTGATTAAATTGGTAAATTAGTGCCCAATTGTTTATTACTATTAAATTGAATTAGTGGGTTTGTTGGATAAAGGCACTACACTCACTATTCTTCTCCTTTTGTTACATTTTGGCTGATCATAAACATTAAGGAAGAGAGGGGGGTCGGCTAAGAGAGGGAGAGAGTGAAGAAATTGGAGTTTTGGCCTTAAAGCTTGATAATTTGTAGACCAACTCAAGAATAAAGCTTAAGTTTGGAAGATTAAAGCTTCTAGGTGAGTAATTCTTGGATTATAGGTTGTAATTTTGTGTGTGTTCAAGCTAATTGGGTGATCAAGAGTAAGATTGAATGAAATTGGGTTAGTTTTGTTGAATTAGAGCTTGATATATGCATGCATGTAAGAGATTGTTTTGAAATAGCATGTATGAGCTTGAAATACTTGATTCATGTAGAGTTTTGGTTGGAACTCATGTTTTGATCACCAATTGTATTGTCTAAGTTGAGAATGTGGCTAATTCATCACATGCATGTACAAATTATGAAGATATGAGCTTTGAATGTATGATTTTGTTTGTATTACAATGAGTTGATGGGAGATTGGGGCATGCATGTGAATTAATTGTGAATTGGGCTCCATTGTAATGTGTTTTGGTGTTTATGGCATGTTAGCATAACTATATTTGAGATTTGAGCCATAACATGCATGTTTTGTTGGTTGAAATTCGAATTGGAGCTCGAGAACTCAATCTGGAAAACCCAGATTTTTTATGTCCGTTCGAGCGGGGAAATAGCCGCTCGAGCGGGAAAATCGTGCTCCCAGCACTTTTTGCAGAGTTGGATGTCCGCTCGAGCGGGCTATCTCACGCTCGAGGGGGGAGTTTTGTAGACAGGCCTTCCGCTCGTGCGCTCTATTCCACGCTCAAGCGTATTTTTCATGCAACCAGTACTTTTGCAAGCCTTAAGGGTTCGCTCGAGCGGGGAAGTTAACGCTCGAGCGGGGACCCTGTTCTCTGAAATTTTGTATGCTCGTTCTGTGTTTCGTTTTCCGTTCTCTTTCACTTATAATCACTCTTAGGCATATGTTAAGCATTGTAAATGAGTTAATGAGATAAGAATAAAGCCTAAAGAGGAATATGTGAATTAAGGAACGGAATGAATTGTTAATGACCCTTTTGTGTTCATGGGATGTGTAGGGTCAAGCTCCAAGGAAAATCCACAAGCCGATCACTATGAGTAATATCGATACTTGAATGCTTGCAAATGTCCAATTGTTTATTCCCTTATAAGCTCTATGAGTTGCTAATTGGGACTGTGGACAAAAGTCTGACATGAATAAGTGAATGGACCAAAGGTCGTTTTGATAAACACAAATGGACCAAAGGTCGTTTCATAAACATAAATGGACCAAAGGTCGTTTTGATAGAAATGAGTGGGCCGAAGGCCGTTTCGACATGAATAAGTGGGCCGAAGGCCGTTTTGACATAAATGAATGGGCCGAAGGCCATTTTGACAGAAATGAACGGGCCGAAGGCCGTTTTGACAATAAATGAATGGGCCGAAGCCCATTTTGACAGAAATGAACGGGCCGAAGGCCGTTTTGACAATAAATGAATGGGCAGAAGGCCGTTTTGACATGAATGGAAATCCGAGTGGGCCAAAGGCCAGAATGTTTGGAACTACAGTCACTTGATTTGAATTTCGTACAATTATATATCTGTTAAATAGAAATATGAATTGGGCCCAAGGCCGTTTGGAATAGGTTGTTCCACATTGTTATGTAATTTCTGTACTTGATATTATTCACTGGGCTATCGCTCACGCTCATTCATGTGTTTGTAGGTGAGCCAAGAGAAGTCCAAACCCAGCCCCAGTGAAGTCTGCCAGGAACAACAAGAGTTTTGGAGAGTCAGCCTTGTGTCTCACGCACGAGACCCATCCTTGCCATTTTGTTATGTATTTATACTTTGTCTTGTTGGCAAGGTCTTTGTGTATATCTGTATATAGTTTCGTTATGGATTGACTCAGTTTGGATGATCCTGTCTGTAAAGGATTTTATGGTACGGTATTTTGTTGTGGGTTATTAATGTATATGCGTATGGTTCGTTTTAAAGTGCATATAAGCACGGCTCTATGGACAAAGTTTTTAATTATTGCTTCTGTTTGGCCCTTTTACTCTGTTGAGTCACGTCTGTTTTAGTTTGAGGCCGTAGATAATCTCAGGATTACTGGCCGGTTATGTCCTTAACCCATAGGGGCGGGTTCGGGCCATGACAGTTTTGGGGCTGGTTTTGAACTGAAAAAAACTCTAGTTTGGTGGCCTAAAAGTGCTGGTTTGGACCTCTTTTTTAGTTAGGGAGTGGTTCACCCTTCTTGCTTATTAGTTTGTAAAGCTTTTGTGCCTTTATTCATCACTTTGAAATCAAATTTTTTGGGCCTTTTAACCACTGAATTTCAAAGGTTTTTCAATGGCAAAAAACTCATTTTGAAGTCCAAATTTGGAGGGGTTAACCTCCCCTCCTTGTGTGTTATTTGCATGCCTAGCTAGCTTCACATGTTAGCATGTTTTTCTAGCTTAACTTAGCTTTAGTCCAACATGTCTTAGCCTCTGAAATAACCCATTTTAGCCCTGTTTTGGGCTGGTAAGTTTGTTTGAGTCTTGTTTTGCATAGTTGTAATGTAACCCCATGTATTAGCTTAATGTTTTGGCTTTTCGTGACTTAAGTCCAGCATGTTTTAGACTATATTTAGGGTTGTTTTGCCTCTGTCTTTGGTTATTTGTTTCATTTGAGCGTTGTATGGCATGGTTGTAGTGTTAATTCCTTCACTAGCTTAGTGTTTTAAGGCTTTAACCCTCACTGGTGTAAGGTGATTGCATGTTTTTGTGCTTTTTCTACTTCATTTCAGCACTTATAATCTCTGCAATCTCCCTCATTTCTTCACCTTTTGGTTTTGCTTTGAAAGTGGTTTCAAACCATTTGTTTGCCTAAGTGTGAAATGGAGGTGCTACACCTAATGGTTTAATCCCTTAGGGGTTCATTACCAATAGTGTAATGCCTCTTTCATGCCCAACGCAACTTGTGGTTTGAGCCCTCCTTCCATTAGAGGACACTTACCAATGGACTTAATGGATTAAGGAATGATTTGGTAATCAAAATGAGTAAACAAATTTGGCAAGTAAAAGAGGCAAGATAAGCATTCTTTGTGTTGCATTGCATGTGTTCAAATCGGACTTTAATTTGAACACAAGGAAAAGGGAACATTTCATACTCAAAAGTGATGAAATGTGCTATTTTCCTTGGTCTCCATTGCCCTTGATCATGCATGATAGGGTGATGGACATTTTGGTCTTGTTGCGCATTTATTGAACTTGCACAATTGGTTTCACAAGCCATCACGCAATGAAATTGCTTGATTAATGGTTTGTGAACCAAAGCTTGTCTCTCCTTTGATTTCCCCATGAAAAGGAGAGGCAAAGTGTGCAAGCAACCCTTGAGAAATACATTGTTTTGCTCTGTTTTGCTCTCTGTTTCAGCAAGGAAGTTCAAACCAGTAGTGGCTGACAGCCATCACCAGTGGCCGACTGGCCACCATTGGTAGCCGACCAGCCCCCTGTCAACCACCAATGAAAATTGAGTAGTATGTTGGTAAGGTGGGAGAGAGATGTTTTGGAAGTGGGCAGCATTTTCAGTGACCAAATGTGCAAACAGAGGCTTGTAGCAGCAAACAACGGCTTTTCAGGTGGAAATCGAGCATGCATGCATCCCTCGCTTCCCGGGATTAGCTAATTAGTTTAATTAGCAATAGCTTAAATACGTGTTGTAATTAATTAGTTGTAGCTAATTAAGTGTTGTAAATAATTGGTTAGTTTAACTAGTTATTCGATTTCAATTTGTAATAATTAATTAACTAGAATAGTTAATTAGTTTAAAGTGTTGTAATAATTAGCTTAATTAGTTTAGTTTAGCTAATTAGTTTGCTTATTCATTCTGACCCTCCTTCGCGAAGGCGTAATGTTGTAATAAGTGTGCGCGCGTGCGTGTATGTCTTCCAACCTCACGTCTTTCTCCCTTTTATTTAATTACTTTTGATGGTTAGATTAGGGACATATTTCAAATTAGCATACCTTATGCTTGCATCTATTCATTTGTATTGCATACACTGAGGCTCGGCGCATCATTCAAACTGCATTGTTATTTCAATACTTATTTGAATATGTGTTCAATCGCATGTTATTCAAGTCGATTCATATGCCGTATTAGTAGCCGAGCTTACTAATTGCATATAGCATGTGTTGCATTAGGCATCTTGTATAATTAGGAATCATGCATATTTTTCTAACTCATATTTTCTTGGCTTGGAGTACTAGGTGAGTTGTTATGCTTTAGCATACTTGCATGAATGTGAATGTTGCCATGTTTAGCATGCTTGCCATGAGGCTATGTACGTAAATGCTAAACTGCATGAATGCCTGCGGATGAAGGCCTGTTGTTTGAATTGGAACGATTCAACGAATGTACGTTTTAAGCCCACTATGTTTGGTGGCAAATTCAAACCATTTTTTGCAAACAAACATGAAATTAAATTGTTCAAAATCGGGCAAACTAGTCTATACTTGCTTGTGTGTATCACATAGTAAAGCTAGCCTAATAACCGGACAAGCGCACATAATGTTTATAAAATCTCATATCATGATTAGTAGAGGCCGATTTTTGATCGGGCGAGCGGGGGTGCTCAATTCATGACCTTCCTTTCTCGTACCTAAGTTCCCAAGCCGAGGCAACTTTGGTGATGACGAACACGTTGCCTTTGGCACGAGTCAGGGTTTCCTAAATTTCTCCAAAATAAAATATTTAGGTGGCGACACTGTATCTGGTAAAGCAGTCCAATTTTGGCATTTTTGATTCAAAATCGATTTTCCAAAACGATTTACCGGATTTAGACTCTTTGGTGTTTATCAGTTTCACATTGCACTTGTGAGATTAGATTCAGAACCATGGGAGTTCGAACTGTGAGGCCTTTCTTTTCAAACCTTCCAAAAGGGGGCGCGAAAAAGGGCGAGCCACACCATCTAGCAGTGAGGCAAAGCCCTTGGATCTAGCTGACTCCTTCCTAGAGATAATTGGAGGCTCACCTGCTGTTGAATCTTCCAGTCCTCTTCCTCAAATGGACTCGAAGGTCTGTCTGGAGTTGATTAGGACTTTCTCAAGGGTCCCATTTAAAGCTCTAGCAAAACCAACCATTAGGAATGGATTCCTCAAATGCTGTCAATTCTTTGAACAGACCAATGCCTCTTTCAGAGGTCACTTGTCTCATGTAGCAGCAACCATCGAATTTTATGTTAACATCTATCAATTGGCCAAGGTTGCAGAGAAAGAATTCCTAAAAGACAAAGAGTTTGTCCCCCATGTCCATTCTGCGGTTTTAATCCTGAAGGGACAACACTTCTCTACCACACAGCTCTAGGCTCAGCTACTGCACAGGAAGGTAGAATTGGAGAATGAACTATCAACAGTTAATCTAGCCTTGGAGCATAATGCATAGACGCTACATTTCTCTCACCAAGGGCTATCTAACTGCAGACAGGAGATGAACACTGCCATTCAATTGTTCCCAACCCTTAGAAGTAGAGAACTCATTTTAAGGGAACAGTTGAGAGATTGTAAGGAGTTCTGGACCAAATTATAGCAGAATGTACTTGACTCATTATGAAATGAAATATTTTTATTTACCCAATTGTGTTCTTATCTTTTGTTTTTGTTTTGTATGATGATCCTATACTCCTTGTGTTTCGCACACAATTGGGTAATAATGTTTCAAATATCTGCCATTAATTTTCCTAGGATGTACATACCTATTTAGGTTCTTCAAATGGTAGCCCCCCCCACCCCCCACAAGTAGGACTCTATGGACTTGGTATGACCCCTCCCAACTGGGTGACCATTTGCCAAACTTGTGGCTTTTAATGCCTACTAGAAGTATTGTTTTCCAAACCAAGTCCCTTTCAGCAAAACTAAGGTGTTGGACCCTTTTATTATAGCGTTTAGTTGCTTTCTTCTTTTGTATAAGGATATTGTTTAGTGCCAAAATTCTGGCCTCATCTACATTTTCCAATTCCAAACACATGCTTTGACAATACTGGCCAGTACTAAGGTGATCTTGGAATTTGACCCTTAAAGACTTTATATTGATCTTAGCAGGTAATACTGCATCATGTCCATATACCAAGGCATAAGGGGTAATTCTTGTGCATGATCTTTAGGAAGTCCTATATGCCCATAACACATCTAGCAGTAAATTATGCCAATCTCTTAGATTGTCCTCAATAACCCTCTATATTCCTTTCTTCAAGGATTTGTTTGTTGACTTTGCTTGACCATTTGCTTGTGCATAATAGGGGGTGGAATTAATAAGATTAATTCCAAACTCTACTGCGAAAGCTTTTACTAGCTTTCCATCAAACGTCGTCCCATTATACACAGTTATGGTCTGTGGAATACCAAACTTGTGGATCAATTCTTTGATGAAGTCAATTACTTCTGTTTAGTCCACTGTTTTATAGGGCTTAGCTTTGACCCACTTTGTAAAGTAGTCTATAGCTACTAAGATGAAACAATGTCACTTCGAAGAAGGTGGGTAAATTTTCCCTATCATATCCATTGCCCATCCTCTAAATAGCCAAGGCTTCACCACTGCATGTAGATCAGTTATTGGAGCATGTCTTATCACGTCATGCTTTTGGCAAGCCTGGCAACCTTTTGCATACTCTGTGCAGTCCTTGAGGATGGTTGGCCAATAATAAGAGTGCCTTCGAAGAAGCCATCTCATCTTAACTCCAGGCTAGTGAGCATCGCAAATGCCCTTATGCACTTCAGCCATGGTAGTCAATACTTCCTTTGGTCCCAAGCACTCTAATAAGAGACCATCTGCCCCTCTCTTGTAAAGAGCATTCCCATACACTATGTATTGCATAGACTGTAATTTAACATTTCTGTTGGACTTCGAAGATGGGCCAATCAAATACTGAATGATTGGATGTCTCCAATCCTGCTCTTCCAAGTCATTCTGATTAGCTTCCACTAGTAAGCCTCGTTCGGCTAAGGGTGGTATCAACTTTTGATATGTTGCTTAGCTCATATCTGTCTAAATATTACTATCATTTCTTTTGAAATTCGATGCCTTCTGGGCCACATCATTAGCCTTGTGATTCAAGAATCTTGGCATATAAGTTATATCTGCCACTTGGAAATGGGAAAGTAAATGTACAGCAACAACATAGTATGGTAACATGTTTGCACTTTGACATTTAAAGATCCCTTTTACTTGATTTACTACCAATTGAGAATCTCCAAATATGTCAACTACATGAGCCTATAAACCAATGAGTATCTCAAGTGCCATAATCAAAGCTTCATATTCAGCTTGATTATTGGAACAAGTAATTTCATCCACTCTGAAACCATGTGTGGTCTCTGCTCCTTGGAGTGATTTGATCACAACACCAATTCCTACCAGGCCATTAGCCCTTGATCCATCGAACCACATTTTCCATGGCTCTAAATCCACTGTGTCAAGTTCCATTGTTCCTTGGTACTCTGTTTTGCATGGATGATCAGCCAAGAAATTAGCCAATACCTGTCCTTTCATTGCCTTTTGAGGGACATATTCCAAATGGATCCATTTGCCTATTCTTCCTCTTAATATAAGTCTAGTTAACATGTGTTTAACTAAATATGTCGTTGCAATTACCAAGACAGTAGTAGGCAAAAGGTAACATCTTAATTTTATTGTTGCAAAGTACAAGGCTAAGCATAGCTTTTCAACAGCTGAATATTTACATTCACAAGAGTTTAAAAACCTACTAAGGTAATATACTGCTTGCTCCTTGCCTTCCTCATTGTCCTGAGCCAGAAAGGCTCCTAATGATTCATCAGATGCAGCAATGTATAACTTCAAGGGTTGGTTCTTCCTTGGTAGCATCAGCACTGGAGGTTTGACCAAGTAGGCTTTTAATCGTTCGAAAGCAGCTTAATGCTCTACTGTCCACCTAAAATCTTCTTCATTTTTTAACTTCAAAACAGAAGAAAAAACTTTGGTTTTCCCAGCAGTGTTAGAAATAAACCTTCGAAGAAAATTAACCTGACCAAGGAACTTTTGCAAGTCTTTCTTACTTGATGGAGGTTTAGCCTTAATGATGGCTTTGGCTTTATTCTGGTCAATCTATATTCCCTTCTTGTGTACTATGTATCCTAAGAAGTTTCCAGCTGACACATCAAAAACACATTTGAGGGGATTGAGTTTTAGCTTGAACTTTCTCATTCTTTTGAAGGCTGCTGTCAAGTGGACCAGATGTTCTTCCATAGACTGAGATTTTACCACAATATCATCAATGTAGCACTCCAAGTACCATCTAAGGAGATCGTGGAAAATGGTGTTCATCGCTCTTTGATATGTTGCTCCAACATTCTTCAAACCAAATGGCATGTTAACCCATTCGAAGGTCCCAATGTTCCCAGGACACCTAAAGGCTATCTTGTAAACATCCTCATCTGCAATGCATATCTGGTTGTAGCCGAAGTGACCATCCATCATTGACAAAATCATGTGTCCTGCTGAACTGTCTACCAGCAAATCCACTACATGCATGGGGTACTCGTCTTTTGGAGTTGCCAGGATCAGATTTATGAAGTCAATACAGACCCTCAATTTGCCGTTCTTCTTAATCACAGGAACTATGTTGGACAGCCATTCAACATACCTAATTGTTCTAATAAAACCTGCCTCGAGGACCCTAGCAATATCCTCATTTACCTTTTGGATCACCTCAGGACTCATTCGCCTAGGCCTCTGCTTGTATGGTTTAAAATTTGGCTTAACTGGAAGCCTATGTTCCACTAATGACCTTTCCAATCTAGGCAGATCATTGTAAGACCAAGCAAAACAATCCTTGTATTCTTTTAGTAGGGCCAATAACTAGTTGTTGGCTATAGGATCCAACCAAACACTTATATTAGATTGACCTCTTCTAAAGGATCCTGCATCTGAGTGCTTACCACTGCCTCTCCTTCAACTTTTGTTGGCTTCGTAGCAACATTCTTGCATTGATCTGTCACAACCTTTTTAGCTCAGCCTCTTTGCTTTCTTCTTCATAGACAAAGTCTGTCCATAGGGTCTTGTAGACGCACCCGGGAGGGCCTCATGCTACAGTTCGGACTCAAATTGTCACGGTTCTTAATCTGATCTCACAATGTACAATGTGAAATTGATAAATCACCAAAGAGTCCAAATCCGGCAAATCGTTTTGGAAAACTGATTTTTATGAAAGAAGTGTCAAACATGGACTGCTTTGCCAGATACAGAGTCGCCACCTAAATATTTTATTTTGGGGGAATTTAGGAAACCCTGACTCGTGCCTAAGGCCACGTGTCCGTCATCACCAAAGTTGCCTCGGCTCGGGAACTTGGGTACGATTGGGGAAGGTCAGCTATGAGCACCCCCGCTCGCCCGATCAAAGATCGGCCACTACTAAACATGATATCTAGTTTTTGAAAACACATGTGTTCTTATTCCGGTTAATTAGCTAGAATTACTATGTGATGCGCACAGCAAAACAAGTATAGACTAGATCACCTAATTTGGAACAAAGCATCGTATATCCGTTTTGTTTGGAAAATGGTTTGAAGTTTGCTACTCGTAAGTAGGCTAAAACACGGATTTCAATGAATTGTTCCAATTCAAGTAATCCAACCGTCACCCACAGGCATTTAGGCAGTTAAACACTTAAGCAAATAGCCTCATGGCAAGCATGCTTTCATGGCAATCATAACACACATGTGTAGACGCGCCCGCGGGCCTCACTGCTACAGTTCGGACTCCCTTTTGTTGTCGGTTCTTAATCTGAACCAAAGAGTCCAAATCCGGCAAATTGTTTTTGAAAACAGATTTTTTTGTAAAGAAGTGCCAAACATGGACTGCTTTGCCAGATACAGAGTCGCCACCTAAATATTTTATTTTGGGGGAATTTAGGAAACCCTGACTCGGTGCCAAAGGCCACGTGTCCGTCATCACTAAAGTTGCCTCGGCTCGGGAACTTGGGTACGATTGGGGAAGGTCAGCTATGAGCACCCCCTCTCGCCCGATCAAAGATCGGCCTCTACTAACCGTGATATCTTCTTTTGAAAACATTATATGCTCTTATTCTGGTTATTAGCCTAGAATTACTATGTTATGCGCGCAGCAAACAAGTATAGACCAAATCGCCTAAATTGGAACAAAACATTTCATGTTTGTTTTGAAAATGGTTCGCTACTCGCAAGTAGGCTAAAATGTAGGTTTTGCCACCCTCGAGTGGGCTTTAGAAAAGATGGTTTTGCCACTATCCAGTGGGCTTTAAAACTCGCAGTTTTAATGCATTATTCCAATTTAAGTAATTCGACCTCCATCCACGGGCATCCAAGCAGTTATATCACATAAGCAACTAGTCTCATGGTAATTATGCTGTCATGTTAACATTCACATGCATGCGGTATGCTAAAGCATAAAAGCTTACCTAGTACTCCAAGCCAAAACAGAAACTAGTTAGTAATCATATGCATGATCCTAGTTCATGTTAAGGTGGCTAATGCAACACATGCAAAATGCAACTATAATAGGCTCGGCTATCCTAAAGATGGCATGTGAAATGCTGCAACTAACAAGTACTCAACTTGGAATTGAAATACAAGTGCAGTTAGCATGATGTGCCGAGCCCGGTGCATGTAAGACAAATGAATGGATGAACGCATGCATAGCATAAGGTATGCTAAATTAAACATGACCTAATACTAACCATCAAAAGCAGGTAAGTAAAAGGGAGAAAGAAGCGGGGGTTGGAAGACATGCACACACGCACCCACACTTATTACAATTCGCCCTCGCTCGGAGGGACCAAAAGAATATACAGGCCAAATAATAAATCAACTATCCTAGCTAATTAATTATTACAGACCCTTAATTAATTAACGAAATAAATGCAGAAAGAAGGTGGCCGCAACCCTGCCTCGGGATACGTGGATGATGCATGCTTGATCTGTCTCGCCCGGAAACTCGCTGCCATAGCACTGTTGCCTCTGTTTACACTGCCCTGCCCCTCTGAGGATCACACAAATTTCCAGAGCTACTTTGAATCATTGCCTGAGTGTCCTGGAATGTCACCGGCCAGAACATAATTCCACCGGCCATGGGAATGGTACTATCGGCCAAAACTTGTGCTATCGGCCAAACATGTTTTGCCGGTCGGCACTCAACACTGCCGGCCGGCCAATTCTTCCTGCTGAAACCTGCAGTTGACAGCAGCAGAGGGCAAGCAGTGTATGGCATGGAATTTTCAAGCAAATGTATGCATAGACACACTCCCTATCATGCAATGGACTCAAGGGAGCATGACCCTCGACCCTCAGGCCATCAATTATGCATTTCAATGCATGATGGCCTAAGAGGCCAAGTTTGTAACTTCAATATCAAATGAAATGCACACACAAAACACATCAAAGGCCCCAACCTCTATCATGCTTGATCAAGAGGCAAGAGATGCATGCACAATGCAATGCAATGCAACCTAAGCATGCAAGCAAGGCTAACGCAACATGATTATGCAATGCATCTAATATGCAATAGGCACATAACCTAGACATGTAAACATACATGGCATACAACAACATGCGATGATGGACTTAAACTAACATGGATAGCTCGCAAGCATGCCAAAATCAGTGGCCATAATGATGCAAGTGAGGCAACAAAATACATGGAATGCATGCACAATGCATTAACCAAGCTTAAGGCACAAAAATGCAACTCTACCAAAGCATGGCAAGGAGGAAATATGGCATACAATGGTGCATGTTCCAGATCTGAAATGGCGTGCCAAATGACTCCAAAATGACCCTAAAACATGAAAACACTACCATTCAAGCATGCGAGAAGCTTTAAAACTCAAAGCTAGGCATGGGCATTGCACTACAAGCATGCATAACAAGCATTATTCGACCATGAGGCATGAAAATAGTGCTAAAGCAGTCCAAAACATGCATGAAATCAGTTCAAGGCATGGCCAAAAGGTGCTAACATGATGGGCCAAAACAACATGCAACATAGGCTAGTAAGCATGGTTTACACTACACCTATATGAAGCATATGAGAGCTCACCAAACCAGCCAAAAACAGTAACATGGTATGTCAAATAAGCCCCAAAAACCCATAGAAACAAGGTCCATGCATGCAAGAATGATGCGTTCCTTTGAAAGGCCAATAAGAGGGCTACTCTACACATGCAAGCAGGACATTCAACATAGCCAAGACAACTCTGGAAATGGCTTATGGGGGTCCTAAAACCCACTGAAAAATGCCTGAAACAAAGCTTGGAAGCATGCAAGTATGAGCTCCTTTGTAAGGCAAAAAATGCAAGTAAACAAGACAATAAGGAGAGGGGATGACCCTCTCCTTCTTAGGACCTCAAACCACCATCCTCACCACTGAAATCTCTCAAGATTTCAATGGTGAGGAGGTCCACACAAGGTGGTCCCGGAGCTCACCAAAAATGCACAAAAAAGAGGCCAAACAAGGCCTAAGAGGGGGGAAACGACCCCAAACACAAAAGTGTTCTTAAACAAACTTCAAAATGAGCTCAAAATAAGACTTTTTTCAGTTTATGACAAAGCCAAAATATGCTTTCAAGTAAGGATAAAAGTGTGTGCAAAAACAGGGAATAAAGAGGGAATAATGCTCACCCTTGATGAACTTCTTCAAAGCTGCGACTCTAGCAGCTTATGGACCAAAAATGCAGCTCCTTAGGACCTCTCAAGACCCTCCAAGAAGCTTAGGTTGGTGTTGGAGGTGTTAGGCTAGGGGTTGGTGTGCAAAGGGGCCAAGAACCAAGCAATTTGGAGCAAAAATGGAGGAGATATGGAGAGAGATACATGTATGGAGCCTTAGACCAATTCTTGGAACCCTTCAAATGGAAGAGGAGCTCTTCTATTTATAGAGCAAGGCAAAAGGCCTAAGCTTCTTGGAGAAGCTAAGGCAAAAGAGTCAAAGGGGGCAAGCTTCTAAGGGAAGCTAAGCAAAGGGGTCAAGCTTCTTGGAGAAGCTAAAAAAGGTCAAGCTTCTTAGAGAAGCTAGACAAGGGTGCAAAAGGGGCAAGCTTCTTCAAGAAGCTAAAACAGGGGGTTCAAAAGGGTCAAGCCTCCCTACGAAGAGGTCTCGGCCAGAAAAAGAGCCAATCGGCCAACAAAGATGGCCGACCGACCACAAAAGATGCCGACCGGCCACCTAAGGTGCCGACCGGCCACAAAAGGTGCCAACCGGCCACCAAAGGTGCCGACCGACCACCAATAGTGCCGACCGACCATCACCAATGGCCGGTGGCAAGAAAACAGGGCCGGTGGCCTCAAGCCATGGACGGTGAGGTGTGGGGATGTCCAATCAAGCCATTCCCTGCCCTCAGAAGCAAAAACACAAGTCGGGAGGTCTTGAGGCAAGGCACGTGGCCGAAACCTCCGAGAACTCGAGACGAACACGAACATGGATGATCACCGAGTGTTCAAACGGTGACGTCCAAGTCTTGAGGACGGTCAAAAATGGGGTGTCTACAACATGCAGTATGCTAAAGCATAAAAAGCTTACCTAGTACTCCGAGCCAAAACAAAGAACTAGTTAGTAATCAATGCATGATCCTAATTCATGTTAAGATGGCTGATGCAACACATACAAAATGCAACTAGAAATAGGCTCGGCTATTCTAAGATGGCATATGAGATGCGATAATTGATACATGTATTCAACTTGGAATTGAAGTACAATGCGGTTAGTATGATACGCCGAGCTCGGTGCATGCAAGATAGATGAATGGATGCAAACATGCAAACATAAGTATGCTAGACAGATGATTGGATGCAAACATGCAAAGCATAAGTATGCTAATTGAAAATGACCTAAAACTAACCAACGAAAGCAGGTAAGTAAAAGGGAGAAAGAAATGGAGGTTGGAAGACATGCACCCACGCACGCACACTTATTACAAAATTGGCCCTCTCGACGGAGGGTCCGAATAAATAATACATGCCGGCTAATTAACTAACTAACAAGCTAATTAATTATTACACAACCGAATTGAATAACTAGCTACAACAAATTATTACAACAATTAACTAATTAACTACAAAAATAAACACTTAAAAGGAAGCTGCTCCAGCTCTGTTTGGAGAAGGAGAATATGCATGCTCGCATTCAATTCATTGCCTCGAAATGCCTTCCGGTTGCTCTCTTGAGGCTCTGTCTACAAGGTGTCCTTGAGAACTTTCTGCTGGAACTTACCAAAACACTGCTGGGGGAGTGCATCAGTGGCCTGCCAGCCATGGGGAGCCACTGCCGACCACCTGCTAGCCAAGGATGGTGTGTTGCCGGCCAAGGATGGTGCACTGCCGGCCACTGATGTGCTGGGACACCAAGCTACAATAGAGCACAAAATAGAGAAAATGGAGGGTCTCCCAAGGGTATGTACGCACTATGCCACCCCATATCACCTCAAAACATCAAGGGGGAGGCATAATCGGATCCACGACCATCAATCACGCATCCCGATGCATGATGGCCAAAGATCCAACTTGTGCAAATCAATATGAAAATGAATGCGCAAATAAACACATAAGTGCCTAGAACTCTATCATGGATAGTCAAGAGCGTCGGCGACCGAGAATTAAGACACGTTTCATCACTTAAAGTATGAAATGCCCCTCGTTCCTCGTGCTCGGATTAACCCTTAATCCAAACAACAATGCAATGCAAGAATGGCATACACAATGCTAACTTGAACATGCAATCATGCAATATGACTTAAGCATGCAAAATGCAGTGTAATAAACATGCAACAACATGTAATGGAACTAGTATGCGACAACATGCAAAAATGCAGCAAGCATACAACAATATGCAAGACAAACTGTAACAAGCCCGCGGGGGACCTCGCTACAGTTCGGACTCCCTTTTGTTGTTGCGGTTTTAAATCTGAACCAAAGAGTCCAACCCTGGCAAATCGTTTTGAAGAAAAACAGATTTTTGAAAAGTAGTGCCAAACATGGACTGCTTTGCCAGATTACAGAGTCGCCACCTAAATATTTTAAAATGGGAATTTAGGAAACCCTGACTCGGTGCCGAAGGCCACGTGTCCGTCATCACCAAATGTCTTGGCTCGGGAGCTTGGGTACGATCGGGGAAGGTCAGCTATGAGCACCCCCTTTCGCCCGGTCCGAAGACCGGCCTCTACTAACCGTGATATCCAATTTTGAAAACGTTATGCGTTCTTATCCCAATTATTAGCCTAGAATTTACTATGTTATGCGCGCAGCAAACAAGTATAGACTAGATCGTCTGATTTGGAAACAAACATTGCATATCCGTTTGTTTTGAAAATATTTCGGAATTTGCTACTCGCAAGTAGGCTAAAATACGGATTTCAATGAGTTTTCCCAACTCAGACAATCCAACCTCCACCCACAGGCATTCAAGCAGTTTATCTCATGTAAGCACCTAGCCGCATGGTAAGCATACTGTCATGGCAACATTCACACGCATGTGGTATGCTAAAGCGTAAATACTTACATCGCACTCCGTGCCAAAACAAGAAACTGGTTAGCAAAAATGCATGCCCTAGTTCATGTTAAATGGCTAATGCGACACATACAGCATGTAATTAGACAGGCTCGGCTATCCTAAAATGGCATATGAAATGCAATCATTCGATGCACGTATTCAATTTGGAAATTGAGAGTACGATGCAGTTTGTATGATGTACCGAGCCCGGTGCATGTTTAGACAAATGCATGGATGCACGCATGCATTGCATAAGGTATGCTAAAATAAGTATGCCCTAATCTACCAACGTAAGCAGGTAAATAAAAGGGAAGAAAGAAATGGGGATTGGAAGACATACACCCACTCACACACACTTATTACAAATTTGCCCTCACTCGGAGGGACCAAAAGAATATACAAATAATTAACTACGCAAGCTAATTAAATTACAAACCCATTAAATTAATTAAGCAGATTAATTAATTTAATTAAAGCAGTAAACCCCTCGGGGAGAGGGCCGGATACAACACGCGCTCGGGACTGGTTCGGAACCGCACTGCCATGCACGGATTGCCTCTGTTTCCTCTGCTCTCCTCCTCAGAAAATTACCAAAGTCCCAGGAGTGCCTCTCAGGGCACTGGGGATCACCACCGGCTGGGGTAGGACACCACCGGCTGAAGGAGGAGGCCACCGGCACTGGATTTATCCATCGGCTGAAAATTGACTGCCGGTCGGCACTAAACACTGCCGCCGGCACAAAATACCTGCAGAACCTGCAACTCACAGCAGCAGAGGGCAAAACTTGCATGGCAATGCAATTCAATATATTTATGCACTACACACACCCCTTATCATGTTTTTGACTCAAGGGGGCATGTGTCTCGATTCCCGGACCACCAATCGCGCATTTCCATGCATGATGGCCCTAAGAACCAAGAATGCAATTTTGATTTCAAATGTATGCAAACCAAGCAAACCAAAGTCCCAATCCCCATCACCAACTCAAGGGACAAGGAATGCATGTTGATGCAATGCAACCTAGTCATGTTATCTATCATGCAACATGGGTAATGCAATGTATTCATGCAAGCATACAAGCAAGTATGCAAGGTAAGCATGCAAACCAAATAGAGGATGGACTAAAGCATGAATTAGGCCACCCTAAAAGGCCCAAAATCAGTGGCCAAAGTGCCCCAAAATGAAGGCTAAAATACACACACACATGCATGCAATTATGATCCAACACTTAGACACAAACATGGCAACTCTCAAGCACACTTGAAATGAGTTAAACATGGACAATTAGCATGCATATAAAGCTCTGAAAATCATGCAAGACATGGTTGCCAAATCATGCAACAAGCAAGCTAAGCATGCGACAAATGGCCCAAGTCTTCAAAGCAAGTCTATGAAGCATTAATCCACACCTATGCAAGGCAATTAGGGCATGCATTGATCAACCCAAAACAATTTTTAGCATGTCAAATTAGGCCAAAGGACCACTTAGATGGCATCTAAGAGGCTTGAAATCAAAGGCATGCATTAAGGCCAAAACATGGAGCATTCAACATGCTTTTAAAAACATTAAAGAGGCCACTAAGGCAAGCATACAAGCACCAAAGGGACTGAAATAGCATGCTAGGTGGTTCCAAACTATCAAATGAGGGATACATGTTACACATGCATACTCAAAGGCTAGCAAGCCTAAAATGCAAAGGGGCCATATAATGCATGCCAAGATCAACCCAAACGACTATGGACAGAGCTAGAACATGTCAAAATAAGCACAAAAATTCACAAATCTAAGCCTAAAGCATGCTCAAATTAGACTAACATCTAAGCATGTTAAGGGACCAAAGAGGCATTACAAAGCAACTATGCAAAGCATGCAAGGAGTGCTAAAACCAACTTATAACAAAGTTAAAACATGGCATAATAAGCATGAAAAACAAACCAAACATGCTCAACACACAACCAAACGTGGTGCTCCTTTGGAGGCCAAAACTTGCCCTTTTCAAGGACATTAAGGAGAGGGGGTGGCCCTCCCCTTTTGGAGACTTCAAGGCACCATCTCCACCACTGAAATCCCTCAAGATTTCAGTGGTGAAGAGGCCCAAGCACCAAAGTCTCGGATCTCTCACAAAATAGCACAAAAAAGGGCCTTTTCAAGGCCTAAGGGTGGCCAAACTTACTCAAACCACCAAACACTCTTAATAAACAATAAAGAGGCTTAAAAAAAAGAAATTTTATGTGTTAAACACTAAGCCAAAAACAGTTCTAAACTAGGTAAAAACAAGGTGCAAAAATGGGGTAAAAAGAGAGTTAATGTCTCACCTTGTAGCCTCTTCAAAAAGATGATGTTGTTGCTTCCTTGAGCTTCAAACCAGCCAAAAACTTCAAGAATAAGCGCTCTGATTTTCGAGAACACCAAGAAAAGGTGGAAGACTAGGTGTTTTAGTGCAATAATGTGAACCAAAACACCTAGAATACAAAAGAGAAAGAGAGAGATATGATGTGTATCTATTCTAACCCTAGAAACCAGAGCTTGTGTTCTCTCTAAAAATGGCTAAGATTTTGTAACCCTAAGCCAAGAAGAGAGAGTGTCCTCTTATAGGCAAGCAAAGCTTGCAAAGCTTACAAGCTAAGCTAACTAAGAGGGTCATCCCTCCATACACGTGTATGGAGGGGAACCAAAACTAACAGCTGTCTGAAAATATCTCATAAAGCAACTGCACAGTGTCCGGCCGGCAAAGAGTGTCATTTTGACAAAACTTAGTGCGGTCGGCACAAAAGAGTGCCGGTCGGCACAATAAAGTGCCGATGGCAAACCAGCTAGCCGGTGGCCTCTAGCCAAGCCGGTGGTGTGTGGGGATGCTTCACAAAGCATTCCTGCCCTTCCAAGGCAAAACACAAGTGTTTGGTGCAAAACCAGACACAAGACGGTCGAGTTCGGAAGTCCTGAGGCAAGGCGCGCGAGCCGAGAACTCTGGGAACTCCATACGAACACCAACATGGATAATCACCGAGTGTTCCAACGGTGACGTCCAGGTCTTGAGGACGGTCAAAAATGGGGTGTCTACACAAACATGCAGCAACATGCAAGGATGGTCTTAAACCAATATGGGCAGACCTCAACTATGCCCAAATCAGTGGCCATAAGTGTTGAAATGATGGTATAAAAGACATGAAATGGCAAGACAAACATGCATGCCAATTGGCTCAAGGATTAAGACACAATGATGTAACTCTTAAGGACACTTAAAGAGTAACAAGCATGAATATGTGACAGCACCCTAAGCTCTGAAATCTCATGTAAATTGATGCCAAATCAACTCAACAATGCAAGTATGGCATGTTAGGATGCTCAAAGCTCAAAATAAGTAAAGGGGCTTAAGCCATGGCCATACAAAGCAAGCCCCAAAGCGCCAAGGGGACCTAAAACAGTCCCAAGGCAGGTCCAAACAAGACCAAAAACAAGCTCGAAGCTAGCCAACACAATCTAGAACACAAGGCCAAAAACATGGAGCATGCAAGGCTATAAAAGAGGCAATGTACTACACCTATTGAAACCAAACATGGCATGACTTGGATAGCATAAAATAGAGTTACATCATGGTATAACAAGACCAAAAATGCACTGAAATGATGAGCCAAGGGCTTAGGCTTAATGGCATGCACAAAAGTTCATTCTTGAGGCATAAAGACCCAAACCTCCAAGGCATTAAAAACATGTCAAATGCAAGTGTATGATTATATTTCATGGACTGAAATAAAATTTAGAATGATGGCAAAGCATGCAAACATCACATGTATGGCATGGTAGGGGCCTCAAAACCCAAGACTAGCCTAAGCATTTACACTATAGCTATACAAAGCATGAGTGATATGGACATGGAAGCCCAAAAAAGTCCTAGGAAAGCCTAAAACAAGGACAAAATCATGCTGGAGCAAAGCCAAAACATGCTAGGATGATGAGTCAAAACATCATGCACATGAAGCTAGTAAGTAAGATTTGTTCTACAAGTATATGGAGCATGCAAAGGATGACCAAACCCACTTAGACAGAGTCATGACATGGCAAAACATCACCAAAAACATGCTGAAATGGGCTCAACATAAGCTAGAATGACATGTCAAAGCATGAAGCATGTGAAGCTAGTTTAAGGAACTTACACTACAAGTGTAAGATGCATGCATGGAGTGAAAAAACCAACCCAAAACAGATCTAAGGCATGGTAAAACATCACAAAAACCTACTGAAATGGAGTCAACACATGCAAGAAAAACATGCTACTTTGTAAGGCTATGAAAGGGATTATACTACACATACAAGATGCATGCAAAATATGACTAAACTAGCCATGGATAGACTTAAGGAAGGTCCTAAAAGTCACAAAAAATGGCTTGAACCAAGCCTCAAAAATACATAGAGGCATGCTCCTTTGGAAGGCCAAAAATGCAAGCAAACAAGAACACAAAGAGAGGGGGCCACCCCCTCTGATTTGAGGCCTCAAAACCTCATGCCTACCGCTGAAAATCCACTGGATTTCAGTGGTTAGAAGACCAAACCAAGGCTATCTCGGAGGCCTTAAGGCATGGCTCAAAACAAGGCTAAACAAAGCCAACAAGAGAGTTGAAGACCCTCAACAGCAAAAAGACCTTAAACAACTATCAAAAGCACTTAAATACAAGACTTTTTTCAGTTGAAAGCAAGGCCTAAATCAATATGCAAGGATGGCCAAAATGAGGTACAAAAAAGTGCTAAAATGGGGAAAATACTCACCCTTGAAGAACCACTTCGAGACCAGCAACCTCAGGGGGTAAAAACTCAGGGGTAGTAAAAACTCACTTTCAGACCTCAAGTAACCTTCCCAAGAACCTCAGCCCAAAGGTGGTGGTGTATCTCTATGTGTTGTAGTGTAAAAGTGCAAGGAAAATGGACTTCAAGGCACAAATATACAACAAAATATATATATATATAGAGAGAGAGAGAGAGAGAGAGAGAGAGAGAGATATTCTTCTCTAAAGAGCTGAACCTCTTCTAAGGGGAGAGGGCCTCTTCTTATATAGAAGGAGAGCAATGTAAAGCTTCTTCAAGAAGCTTTGCAAGAGCTTCATCCCTCCATACACGTGTATGGAGGGCAGATAACAGGAAACCAGCTGGCTTAAAATATCTGGAGTAAAACCAGTTGAGACAGGGGTTCTGCCGACCATCAGTGATGGCCGGCAGTGGCTCACTCATGGCCGGCAGGCTTCATCAGTAGCCGGCAGCAACAAAACCATGGCCGGCAGTGCACCAGGAGAAAGGTGCAGAAAGGACCAAGTCAAGGTCCAAAAAAGGGGGCAGAAAGAATACAGGGTCTGGAAAGCTCGAACCTGTGACGTTTCGCCGCGAAAGTCGAATGCTCGACAAGCAATCGAACTTGTGTCCGGATGTACCTGCAAGTACAACCAAGTCTTGAGGACGGTCAAAAATGGGGTGTCTACAGGTCTCTTCCTCCTGTATCTCCTGGACTTTAGTTTCAATGTCTAATGCACAATATTTACTTAGAACTAGTGGTTTGACCTCCTGTTGCTCATGTTTGCAGTAGTCATTCATTATGGCTTCCCTTTCTTCCTTTCGAACCTTCTAAACTATTATATTGATGTCCAATGTGAAAAACTTCACCAAAGCCAAAGGTCTGGCTTCTTGATCCTCTTGCATACAACCAGGCATTGTTGGTATCTTTGATGGTGTACTCATCATATGTACTCTCTTGTACCAAGTGTTTCAGGTGTGCCAACTCCTCATCAGCCATCACTTCGGCTGTCCCATTAGGCTTTCTCAGTATGCTTAGTGGAACCACCCCCTTAGTATACAACTTGGCTTCTGCAAAGTCTGCACAAGCAATAAAGGGTTGTGGGTCTGCATCTATTTCCTCTATCTCCCCACTATTCAAGGCTATCATCACTTTCTAATGTAAAGAGGATGGCATATATTTGTTGGTGTGAATCCAATCTTTACCAAGTAAGGCATTATATTTGGCATTACTGTCTATGACAAAAAAGGCAATCATACAATCTCTTATTCCCACACTCAGACTAATGGGTAATATGCCTTAGGCCATCTGTTTATCCCCAGCAAAACCAGCAATGGTCGTACTTGTTGGGATCAGCCTGGGATTCCTTTTGCCCAATTTTTTCAAAGATGAATGAGGAAGCAGATTTACTACTGCCCCATTATGCACTAATACCATGTTCATTTCTACTCCATGGAAGTATGCCTTAATGTACAAAGGTTTCACATGTTGAGTCATTATTGATGTAGGAAATTTGAAGGGATATGATAGGTTGACTATACTTACCTCTTCATTTTCTTCCTCAGTCCCATAGACCCGGTAACTTCAGACTCACTCTGAACTATGCTGGCTTCTGGGTCTTCGCTGGAAACTTCTATGGGGTCATCCTCCTGCCCCTCTTGATTTCCTTCTTTTGCTTGAAATTCCCGAGGCAATACATACACCATATTGATTGGTAATTGAGAGAATGAGCCATGCACTACTGGCTGTATTTGCTCTCCTTTTGCATTAACCAGACCAGATGCCTGAGGAGAATCTTTCATATTACATTCTGGAACCTCTGTGCTAGCAAGCTTCTTAACAGCAGGCTGTTGTTGATCTGCCTTGAACACAGACACTGATTGTTCAACCATGAAAGCTTCGAACATATCTTCCTCGGTCAATACTTGTCATTGGCCTGGTTCACTTTCCTTAGCTATCTCAATGTCCTCATCACTCTCCATTAAAGCCTTTTTGAGGCTTGCCAAACTTGACTGTTCTTTCAATTATAGCTCAGTATGAACTTTAGCCAGCTTTCCACTGTTGGCACTTCTGTTGAGCTTGGGAACAAGCTTCGAACTTTCCCCCATTTGACCTCTTGATTGCACCAAAGAGGTGCCCTCACCAGCTTCCTGAGATCGCTCTAGTACTAAGTGAACCTTCGCTGGATCTTTCTCATTTAAGATCTAGAGATGATGGGAACCATGTCTGGTTCCTTTGTTTTAGGATTTTTTAGTAAAACCCAATTGTTTGGGGCCACCAAATAAGGCTTAATCATTATTTCCTTGCTTCCAAAGGTCTTCCCTTGGGTTGGTATCATCTTAGGCTTGGTCTGCATGACAAATGAATCTGGTACTCTTGGTACCAATGAACCCACTATGCCAGTTGGGCCTGCTGCTTTTGTCTTTGAAGGCCCATCATTGGCGACTGTAGGGCCTATTGCTTTTGTCTTTAAAGGCTAATCATTGGCCTTCATTCCCTATTTTAAACTAATCTCAGCTTACTCACAGGCTTACTGGGCATTTTGTAGTATTTTGGTGGCCTGGTTTCATACAATGGCCTCTTGTCTTTTGACAGGTTCTTGGTGTCCAGTGGCCTCTCCAAGGGTGGCTGTTGGTTAGAACCCCTTGGATATGCCCTTTTGTTGTAGGCATTGATTGGCCTACGATCCCTCTACACATCTTTGTAAGACTATTTCCCACCAATTGGAAACCCCTTCAGCCATTTATAACTCAACCTGCATCTGGGACACATCCATTGTATAACAGCTGCTTCAAGTGAGTCATCGTCTATGAACCCTTCACTAGGATCATCCTTTTGGCCTATAAAACTCTACCCACTTGTTGGTGACAACTGTGCATTCTTCTAAAAAGCATTTAGACCAGCCATATACATCTGCACGTTGACCTCATCCATCTCTTTTAAGGAAAGGCACTTCTCCATCTTTTGGGCAAGAAAGTCTAGCGTGCCAACATTGGCTGCAGCTTCTTTGATTTCTGGAAAAGGGTCAATGTCAATTCCCATTGTCTTCTCTACCTTGCTTGGGAATTTCAATCTTCCTTTCTGAATTTGCTCTTGAATCCTGTCTCGAAAAATAATGCAGTTTTTAGTTGAATGAGACCAAGAATTTTTCCATTTACAATACATTTTGCCTTTTGTTTCCTCTGAAGTTGGAATCTTAACTCCCTTACACAATTTTATAAAATGTGCTGCTAGCAAATACTCAAGTATGTCATCTGCTTTTGATATATCGAAAGAGTACTTCCTATGAAGATCTTTCTTTTTAAATTATTGATCGATAATGGTATCTTTCTGAATTAATGCTTCACAGATCATAGGTTCTTGTCCTATAATCTCTGCTGCATCAATTTCAAAATTAGGGTCCCTATAATAGGTCCTATAAGATGCATTATTTTGATCTTGTTCTTCTTCAAGGAGAGTCTCATACCTAGCAACTTTATAGGTTTATTCTATTAAGTCTCGAAACTCTGTTGAATCAAACTTCTTTTGAAGCCTAAACTCCAGCCCATTTTGGGCCAATTTTACAAATTCAGGTTCAGGTAGTATGACTCTACATTTGTTTCGTGCCCTTTTAAATCTTGCAATGAATTAAGTAGCCTTTTCATCAAGCCTCTGGCTCAACCTTGCCAAGTCTGCCATAGATACTTCAGGTTTTGTTTGGAAAAACAGGGCATAAAATACCTCTTTCATTTGTTACCAAGTCGGGATAGAGTCAGGTGTAAGGTTTGTATACCGTACGAAGGTTGCCCCAGTTAGAGAATTTGGAAAAAGTCTTAGTTTCATGTAATCATTGTTGGTGAATTCACCACATTGGCCTGTAAACCTAGCAATGTGCTCCACTGTTGATTGATTTCCATTCCCATAAAAAAAATAAAAAAAAATAGGGCAAAATCTGGTATCCTAAATGCCCTTGGGTATTCATGTAACCTATCTACTCATTCTTGGTAAGGCTTTTTGTACACAGGAATCTGGACCCCCCCGAGCCATGGGTCCACAAATTTCTCTAACAATATCAACAATTTGGTCCCAAGGAACCATGTTTTGTGCTTGTTGGGCCATTATTAGAGCAACAAACACAGGGTTTGGAGGAACTCCATGTGCTTGAGGCCTTCTTGGTCCATGGATAGGCACATTTGGGAGTTGATGTTGAAGGTATGGTTGCCCTCTTGGAGTAGGCATCTGCCCTGCGAAAAGTACTATGAAGGGGGCTACAGAAGGAGGCAGAGGTGTTGTTTCTCCTCCAACCATAGAAATTCCTTCCAACCCCCAAGTGTGAATTCGAACATAGGATTGATAAACACTCGTGTGCCAGACATGGTTCAAACATAGGATTTGAACACATTTGCATGCCATTTACTTATGTCAACCCAGGCCCACCAATACGTATGGTTTAGCTGGTAGGTATGGGTGTATTTTGACTTGCTAGTGGTCTAAGAGGAGCCTCGTACCATGATTGCGGTGTAAGTGATGGTCTTTCATGGTTTTGATTATTAGCTTGACCACTAGTTTATCTATTATTTTGCATTGGCTGTTTATTCCGAGCCAATCTATGCTAGTAAGGACTCATGTCCTCAACTTGCCTTGTGACAGGTGGTTGATGAGAATTCATTCGATCCAAAAAGGATGTTGCCCATCTTTCCATTGTATACATTAGTTGCTGCCCCATAGCATCTACTAACCCTCTTCATGGATTCATTGGTTGGGTCGAGGGGATAGTTTATGGTCCAGTTTCATGGCCCTGTCCAATATTCTGAACATATGTTGTATGCCCTGAAATACTGGTCTCTTCGACCATTTGTGGAGGATCTGTTAAGGGAGGCACATCCACGGGATGTGATATTCCATTATCCTCTGGGTTATGTAGTTCTACATCTCTTTCTACACCCTCTTCAAGACGTTCATTTTCTCCTTGTCTCCTACGTCTAGCCATTATTAAGTCCCACTAGGCGTGCCAAAAATATATGTTGGCTTTCGAAGATTAGAAATGTAATTTTTGCGTGCTAGCAAGGATCAATAAGTCCTTACAGAAGTTAATAAATGCCAACCAATTAGTCAGATGATTGCATCAAAGTTCTTTTAGCCTCAATGAATAGGACTTTTACTAGTGGCTTGCTTTTTTAGGAGAAAATTGAGATGACTTATTAAAATAGGAAAAGAGAACAACAGTGCCAGAAATCAATCTTTTATTAAGTAAACAGGAACTTACAATGGTATCTTCACACTTTCACAGCTTTAAAGAGGATTATAGTGACAGACTAACTTAGAATTACTCTTAGGAATTTGAAGTGCAGTGTAGGAATGTAAAGACTGAAATTTAAAGGACTGGAAAATATAAAATAAATAAACTGGCTTTCTGGATTTGGCTTTGCATCTTTGCATTATCAACACTCTCCTCTATTCATAGACTCTGAAAATAACCGTTGAAGTGGCTGATAACCTGTCAAACTAGGTGATAACTGTCGAAATGATCTCCATGATCACTGAGTATAGCTTGCGATTTTGATCAGTTTGCTTCCCACTATTCTTCCACCCTTCATGGTTGTACTTCCCTCCTAAATTTGAATTTAAACTGTAGACAACCGTTTGGCCACATCACCTTGGATATCTTGACTATTCCCATGCCTCGCGGATCCATTACGCCATTACTACAGGTTGCCACACGTCTGTTGATGGTTGGAGATCTTCACTGATTTCCCAATTTATCCCTTATAATCCACGTGTCAAGCTGCGATAAGTCTGTACAAAATATATAGCCAACAAAAACGTTTTTCATTTTCATCTTGTTTTATTTTTCTATAAAAATAGTTTCCAGTTCTAACAAATGGATTGTTTTAAAAAAACAACATGCCAAACAAATTATATGTATATTTTGAAAACAAAAATATAACTAAACAAACCCTAGGCTATTATGCTTACACTATTATGCTTTGTTTGGAACGAGAGAAAGAGATGGAAACTGAGAAACAAAAGAAGCAAAAGGAAAGGGGAAAAGATACATTGAATAGCACAACTTGTTTGGTTTGGATTTTTAGGATTCACTTTTTAGAAAATTAAAATTTTTTAGTTTATATATATTTTTTTTGTTTTCACGAATTTTTTTTAATATTCTAAACAATTTTTTTCTAAATTTTAGATACAAGTAAACATAAATACACTTAAAATTCACTAAATACCAAAAATTAAAAAAAAAAATACAAAAATTCAGTATATTTTTCATATTCTTATGTATTTATTGATTTTTTAAAATATTTTTTTACAAATATTTTACTTTTTAGATACATCTAAGTAATGTGCATCTAAAAACGTGAAAAAATTGCTTAAATTTTTAAAAATATTAACTAAAAATAAAAAAATAAAAAAAATAAAAAAATAAATTTTAAAAAATATGAATCCAGAAAATTAAAACCAAATCCACCGAATTATCTTCCGTTGGCAAAAGCTACTTTGCCCTTGTACTAGCATCAATCTAACGGTGATTATTGCTGAGAATTTTATTCCCAGAAAAATATGCTTATCTCATGCACAATCGAAGGGACAAACTGGTAATTCTGAATATATAATCTGCTGGCTTGGCTTTGATAATGGTTGAGGGAGTTCGTGCTCTCATGTGCAAATCATCTTCTCCTTTACTCAACAATGTTAAGGGAATCCTTATCATTGAAGTTTTAAAATAGCGTTTGAGATTTACCCGATTGTATGCTACAATCCATTGTTGTTCCTTTGACAATAAGCGACTCTAGTGCAACAAACTAAAGTGACATCCACTCTAAGGAAGGGGGGAGGGTCAAAATGTTTGTGTTAAGCATGTAGTTGGTAAAAGTTAACCAATTAGGTCAGAGTTTAGTTGAGCATCATGATTCTTTTAAAACTGTGTTTGGTTCGGGAATTTTGAAAAAGAAAGAAAAATATGTGCGAAATTAGATGAAATATATGTATATATTATTAATATTTTACCGTACTTTTTCATTTCTCTCCCCAAATCCCTCGTCAAATCCTTAAACTAAACACAACCTATGGGTTTAGTCCTAGGGATGGTCATAGTTGAATTAGAAGGTAAGCATTTAGTACTTTGTAAGTGTGAAAACTAACTCCCATTAAAAATAATAATAATAATAATAATAATAATAATAATAATAATAAAATAAAAAATAAAAAAATAAAAAATAAAAAATCCTTTGAAATCGACTCATTATGCAAATAAATCAAAATTGAACATATTTACAAAAAAAAAATTATTTCAAACTAAATTTCAACAATCCACTACTTGGCTCAAAAAGGGTGTATCCATTATAAAAAATAATAATAATAATAAAAGCTATTTGAGTTATGCTATTGGCTCAACTAAACTCGTTTGACATCAGCTCGAAAGTGATTTTATTTTTTTATTTTTTTTTCCTCAAAAATTAAACAAGTTAAACTTGAACATATTTTAAAGTTTTTAACTTGTCAAATCAAGTTTGAACAACTTACTACTCTACTCGACTCAATTTGTGTATAGCTCTAGTTATCATGTCTAAATTATTGAAAGACTTAAATGATGAGCTTTAAGATCAGAAGTTCAGCAAGGCTTAAATGATCCAACAATTGTGCATTTACATATTACTGGTAATATACCTGATAAATCTCACAAATCAACCCCTAGGATTGGCTCAAGTGAGCAAAGATCAGCTTCATAGGAAACAAAAATTCATTGAGACCCACCAGAATCTCGGATTATGGGAACTAATGCTTAGATCACCTCTTTGACACCCTCCAATCCATGGTCATTGGAGCACTCAACCTTCTGCAACAAACAGCCGAGCTCCAGATGTTCGTGAACAACTCGGTCAGTCCTAATCACGAACAAGAATAACTAAGCAAGTGAACAGAGAAGGCTATGGACAAATGAACAATTGAAGCCTGGAAACAATG
Organism: Camellia japonica; assembly: GCA_030407325.1. Lineage (NCBI taxonomy): Eukaryota > Viridiplantae > Streptophyta > Magnoliopsida > Ericales > Theaceae > Camellia > Camellia japonica. Next base: position 153,419,848 of record JAPPVO010000002.1, on the reverse strand, counting down.
AACTTCTGTTATATTGAAGAATAAATGAAGTTTTATTATATTGAAGAACGAACCACACAATTCTTTTTTTTACATTAGTTTTCTTAGATCCCTAACACCGCAATGAGAACACCATGGAACTATTTCCTAAAAAGCTTAAAATTATCCTATGAATCCAACCCTCTTTCCACCATCATTATCCTCACTCTCTCTACATCCTCAGATCTTCTTGCATTGCCATAGATCTTCATCAAGAGCTCAAAATTATGTTCATTATCTGGCTCCAACTCAAAAAGATGATGCGCAGCCACCTCACCAATATCTACATTGCAATGAAGGTAACATGTGTATAGCAATGCTCCCCATACCGTTGGACCAGCCTCAAACTCCATCCCATTCACTGCAATTTCATAAGCCTCATCGATCAACCCCGCTCTTCCATAAAGATTCACCATACAAGCATAGTGTTCCATGAGCAGGCTTACTCCGTACCTCTCTCTCATCAACAAAAATAACCTTTCTCCATCCTTAACCAAACCTAAATGAGCACAGGCTGATAGCAAAGACACAAATGTGATGCTGTCTGGCAAAGCACCAACACTTTCCATTCTGCTGAAATAAATTAGAGCTTCTGGGTCTTTGCAGTGAGCTGAAATTATTGAATTCCACGATACGACATCTCTTTCAGGCATTTTCTCAAACAACCAACTTGCTCGATCCAATTTACAATGATTAGAGTATAGAACTATCAAAGAATTAGCCACTGACACATCCCATTCAATTCCTCGCCTAAGTACCCATCCATGAACTTGGGCTCCAATTTTCAGCGAAGGCACGCCAGTGAGAATTGTGGACACACCAACTGAGTCTGGCTCACATTCATTGTGTATCATTTGACGAAAGATATCCAATGCCTCTGCCAAAAGCCCGTGATGAATATAACCCGTGAGCATCGAATTCCAGGAAACCAAGTCCCGAAATGCTATTTTATTGAACACCCTTCGAGCCTTAACAATGTCACCACACTTCGCATACATATCAACAAGAGCATTGAGCACAAACCCATCATCCCAATACCCATAACGAACTATTTGCCGATGAAGGTCCTCGCCAATTTGTATGGACCCAATTCCACTACATGCTTTCAATACTCGGGGAAAGGTGAACCGGTCCGGCTCAACCCCCTCTTCCTCCATTTGAAAGTAAAGAGCCAGTGCATCTTCATATTGACCCAGTTCAGCATACCCTGAGATAAGCGAATTCCAAGGGAACGCGGAGGCGTTTCGCTTAGACATTTGATCGAACACATGGTGGGCCTTTTCGATGTGCCCACCAGACGCATAAAGCCTTAGGAGCTTCGATGAGAGCCCGACATTTTTGCGCAAAAGCTTTTCGGGTATAAGGCGGTGAATCCGAAAACCATGATCGATGGCCTGTAACTGAAAGCATGTCTCTAAGAGAGAAGAGAAGATTTGAGCATCGAGTTTTATGCCTTTCTCAACTGATGATTCGAGTTCGTCAATGACGGAGTTGAGGGCTTGGAGTTTTGTCTGGGGATGGGGTTTTTGGTTGATTAGGAGTGGGGTTGGAGATGATATTGGGAATGAGAGTTTGGGTTTTGTGTTCTGATGAATGTGTTTCTGTTTTTGCTTTTGTTGTTTCTGTTTTTTTGTTGTGTCATTACACAGGGTGCATGAAGAGACCACGTAGCAGTTCGGAGATATCAAGGTGATGTCCATTAACGTTGAACAAAAACAGAATGTCCAAATAACATGAAACAAATATAGAAAATTTTATTTATATCTCTATATATAAGTTTTTAGTTATAATATACTTAGGGGTTGTTTGGGGTGTCCTAAATAAGTGCACTTTTTGTCTTTTTGGACTAAAAAATTGAGAAAGAAAATATGGATGTTTGGATTAATTTTTTGACTTTTTATAAAAAAAAAATGTGTAATAAAAAATTGTAAAAATTGATTTGTAAGGAAAAATTAGGATCGGGAGTTGTGCAGCCGTAATTGTGGACTTTTGGTGAATAGTATTAACTTTTTAACTTTTTGAGTAACTTTTTGACTTTTTTACTTTTTTACAATATGCCAAACTTGACCTTAATATATTAAACTCTAAATTCTAAGTAAAAATTTGTCTTGAACCCCTTAAAATCCAAATAATTTTAGGTTGTTTCTTAAAATCTCTTCCTAAATTTTTTTTTAATTTTAATTATCCCAATATTACCAAAGATCAAAAATTTAAACACCCAAAATACCGAGAAAAAAATAATACACGACTAAAATTCAAATATAGTATGATTTGCAAATAAACACAATTTGAATCAAACATTATTTTTATTGGTACTTTTATATATATATGAGTTCTCTGTCTTGGAAAACACAAATATGATTTCAATTTTTTGAGTTATAACCTAAAAAAAGTAAAAAAAAAAAAATGTCATAACTAATACAATATAAGATAAAACTAAAGAATTTATAAGTCATAGCTAAACTAATATCATAACAAAAAAGAAAATTAGTCATAACTAAAGAAAAAAATAACATAATTAAAAATGTATATAGTAAACCATTTTAAAGGGATATTAGAATTTCCTTTTCATTTTTAGCATTATTGTACATCTTACATCATCCTTTCGATTCACCCAACTTAAGTAGGAGTGATAAAAATGAATTTATAACAAATATGTATTTTATGCTTTGTAGTAGGCGTATATTTCTTTAATATCAATTATAATTAGAATTTTTCAAAAAATAAAATAAAATTATGATATTTCTTAAAAGCATATGAATATCATAATTTAATAACATTACTTAATTAACACCATAAATATTATAAGTTTCAGATCAAATCCAAAAATAAGATATCCAATAATTAGAATAACACTAAAAAGCAACGTGATAAAATCTATGCATCAATTAAGCTTTTGAAATTGTACTGTACACAAGAACATAGAGTTTGTTTGTTTGCCTGTTTGTTTTTTTTTTTTTTTTTTTTTAATAGGGTGATGCACCAATAAATCTCAAATTAACAACTTATACACTAGTTTCAAATGTTTTTCTTATAAACCGAACAGTCCCATTGTAAGAGAATTGACCATTGAGGGCATATACATTGTGCTCGTGAGTGGTAAGACTAATGGGCAAGGTTGGTAATTTAGTAATGTGAAATTACGGAAAAAGGGCAGTAGTTTCATATGCTATTGCATTAGTACAACATCAACTACATCATCAAATATTATCAAACATCAACCACATTATCAACACCATCAAAACATCAGCAAACATCTTCAAAACAACAAACATCGTGAACATCATCAAAACATCAACTACATTATCAACATCATCAAACCATCATGAACATCATCAGAACATCGTGAACATCAGCAACACCATCAACATCGTGAACATCATCAAACATCATCAAATTGAAGGGGATCGGAAGGGAGTGGTGGTGACGGGTACAGATTAGCAAGGAGTTCTGGCACTGAGCCACGACAGGCCACTGAAAATGGGTTTATTGGAAGAGGAGAGAGAGAGAGAGAGAGAGAGAGAGAGAGAGAGAGAGAGAAATCAACATCGTGAACATCATCAAACATCATCAAATTGGAAGAGAGTGAATAGTGAAGAAGACACATAGATAAACCCTAGCAATCCTCCATGGCGGCACTTCAGTTTCTTCCATCAAATCTTCCAAAGCCTCACTCTTTTCTCCTTTACTCATCAATCCACTTCACAATTTCAACAACCTTTCCAATCCCCATTCCCAGACCTCCCAAATTGCATAACCCAAAACCTCCTAGAGCTTCCATCAATGGCGAGCCTACCACCTCCCCCCAAACCCCCAAACCCAATCGCCGAGACCGCAAGAAAAACCCCACAACTTCCCAAACTCAATCTTCATCGAAACCGAAACGAACCCGAAAAACCCAGTCTCAGAACGGCACAATTGAAGCAAATGGAACCATAGAATCAACAAACGATGTTGAAGACGAAGACTATGATGATGGGATTGACTTTCCGTACGAAGACCCGCCATTGATATGCTGCTTCGGAGCAGCACAAAAGGATTTTGTGCCGACGGTGTGAAACAGCCAAAGGTAAAACAAAAAGCGTAATGTTACCTGTTCTTGAAAGACTAAGACGTTCTGTTCAGTCGAAAAAAGCAGAAAACAGGGAGAGAAAACTCTGAACCAATGGAACAAATAATGAGCATCCACCACTCCACTAACCCCGTTTTCCCAAACCTTTGCATACATTAACATTACCAATCCCCCAAAACAATAAACCGACCCCCCCTCAATTTAGGAAACAAACATCCCAAAAAGGGGTACAATTGTAACCTGCAAAATAATGAAAATTAAGTAAACAACATTACCAAAAAAAATGGGACTAAATGGTGCATAAGAAAACTTTTAGGACTAAATGGTTCAACTTTTCAGAAAATAGGATTTTTGGGTAAATTTTCCTTTTAATATTCTAAAAAAACAAAAACAATTTAGAGAATTGATTCACTTTTCAAACTATTTGGGAACCTGCTTTTTGAAATCTCATTTTGAAAATGTAATTTTAAATTGAAAATTACATTTTGAACATGCAATTTCACCTGAAATCGCATGTTGCAAAATGCCCTATATCCTAGGAAAGTCTATGTCATCATAAAATTGTATTTTCAAAATGCAGATTAGTTTCTCAAATAGTTTGAATTTTTTTTTTAATATTCTAAAAAAATAATAATAATTTAGACAATTGACCCATTTGTCAAACTGTTTGGGAAACTAACCTATATTTTGAAATCGCATTTTCAACATGCAATTTCAACTTGAAATTGCATATTGAAAATACAATTTTATGATGACATGGATTTCACTAAGATATATCGCATTTTCAACATGCGGTTTCAAATTGAATTACATGTTGAAAATATAATTTTCAATTTAAAATTATATTTTCAAAATACGATTTCAAAAAACAGGTTAATTTTTTAAATAATTTGAAAAGCGTGTTAATTCTCCAAATTATTTTTTTAGAATATTAAAATATAAATAAATAAAAAACTCCAAGAACATATATCATAAGAATTCGTAAAGAAAAAGATTCATAGTTTGACCCCCAGTTGAAAATTCTGATTACGCCCCTACTTACGGGTGACTAACCAGTCCAGTCCGTATGGCACACACAAGACTTGGACCCAAATAGGCCCAAGTGACCCATTGATATTTGACCCAATTGTTGAAGGAAATCAGGACTACGCAAGTAAAGCCAATAAAGATCCATTGCCATCTTCTTCTTTTTTGGATTGTAGAAGGAAGAAAACTAGTGAAGCTCATCTCGTGTTTTACCCCTATCAAAACCACACCACCCCCACCCCCCCCCCCCCCCCCCCCCCCCCCCCCCCCCCCCCCCCCCTCTTCTTTTTTTTTTTTCATTTCAATTTGAGAGAGTTTTTGAATTTAATAGGCTAATTTTGAAACCGATTTCGATAATTCATACTGTTCACTTTTTTAGACTTGATAAGTAGAATATTTTTGTAAAAAAAAAGATAATGAGACATCAATAATTATATGTTTAATTAATATTTATTTTTAAAAAATAGATGACAAATATAATTTTAAGAATAACTATTTATTTTTTGTAATATAAATTTGATTCAAATATATAGCTACTTTTGTCCGATCATTTTAATTTTTTACAAAATATTCTACCCAACGAGTTTTAAAAAGTGAACAGTTTGGATTATCGAAACAAGATCTGTGGTGGACTCCACAAGTCCCTCAAATTTTCTCATGTTAAGATATAAATATGAGCGAAATTTAATTTTTTTTTTTTTTGGTAGTAAAATATAAATTTCATTCAAAAAAATTTTCATTCTAAACCCATTCACTATAAGTGAACTAAAAAGGTAAACGGTGTTGTTTTGCTTGGCTCGTAGCGTGTTTTAACTTTGAATAAAGTTTGGTAGCTCGAAATTTTCGTGGCTCAACTGACTCGAATTTCAAAACGACGTCATTTTGATTTTTTTTTTTTTCCCCTTTCTTTTCTCTGAAACAGGGAGAAGAGGGAAGAGAGGAGAGAAGAAAGAGAAAAGAGGCGTTGGCGGTGCGATGACGGAGGCGATGGCGGCGCGATGATGGAGGCGATGGCGCGACGGTAATGGCACGACGGTGGTCTCTTCCTCCCTCTTCTCTCAACAGATCTATGTGTGATTTGGTTTTGATTTGTGGGTTTGTTTTTTATTTTGATTTGTGGGTTTGTTTTTTATTTTGATTTGGTTTTGATTTGTATATACAGATCAGTTGATGTGGGTTTGTTTGTGGGTTTGTGTTAGGTTTTTATTTTTGGCAACCCCGTTTGACAAAACTCCTTTCAGATGTATTTTTTTTCGCACTTTTATTTCGGTGAGGCTATGAGTTTTTTAGATGCAAATCCAAAATCGAATCGAGCTATGCAGAGAAGTTTGTGATGTTAATACTCTCAAGATTGCCACTTCGCTGATTATTACGGGGGTCGAGCTGCCCGGTCAGCTCGCGGCCGAAGCAAAATTCAAAATTGCATTCAAAATTGCATATCAGCCGTTGCTCGCTCGAGCCAAGGAATGCTCGCTCGAGCCAAGGATTGCGTCCATACAAAAACCTGAAGAAGTGTATTCCTCGCTCGAGCCAAGGATCCGTCGCTCGAGCCAAGGCACTAGTAGAAATCATGAAAATTACTCTCCTCGCTCGAGCCAGGAAAGCTTCGCTCGAGCGAGCCTCAGAATCCGGATTTCTCAAGGAGTTTGTTTTCTTCCCAATCTTGGATTACTTTTGGTTCTCTATAAATACTTGGTTTTCTCCCAAAACTAAGTAATTGATTGAAGTCCTCCAGATCTTCTTTTTGGTTCTTAAAGGTTTATATCTGGGGATATTTTGATTTTTTCTTTGATGTTTTATTGAGTATTCAACTCATGGTTTAAAGAGAGTACATCAAAGATTTGTTTGTTATACACAAAAGAGAGAGTTGTTCTTCAGTTGTGAATTCTGAAGAATTCGAGCCTGAAGCTTTGGAGGGAATCCGGAGTGGCTCATCAGAAAGACAGTTCCGTGCTGAAGATGGGGTTGGAAGAGGCACATAGAGGTTGGTTCAATTAGGCGTTGTGAATTCGCTAGATAATTGAGAGTGATACCTGTGTAATTCCTTTATATCTTCTTAGTGGATTGTTCTTGTGGCTGTTGCCCGTGGTTTTTTGATCACAATTGGAAGGTGTCCAATTGTGGTTTTTCCACGTAAAATCTTTGTGTCTCTTTCTCTTGATTGTTTGATTGGGATAGTTATATTCTGCTTAAAATTGATACATAATCACAAATCAACATCTAGGAGGTTTCTAGATTTTTCAGTTTGTTTGTGATAAGTTGTTGATTTTGATTTTGTTTGTGGATTTTGATTCGATTTTGTTTGTGGATTTGTTTGTTTGTTTATTGATCAGTTTTGATTTGTTTGTGGATTTTGATTTTGTTTGTGGGTTTGTTTGTATACACAGATCAGAAGGTTGGAACTTCACTCGGTCATGTTTGAGAGAGAGAAACAGAGGAAATTGTGTTAGTAGAAGGCAAGGAAGGAAAAGGAAAAAGAAAAGGAAAAAAAAATTGAGGCCATTCGAGCCCTGTTTTTCGAGCTACGTAGCATGGTTGTTTAACTTTTTATTACAAAGGTACTAAACACAAATTGGCGACTTTTTGATATCACAACATGGTGGTGTGACAATACCCTCTCCAAACTCTTCCAAATCCTTATACATTGGATTTGAGGTAGGTTTCATAACAATAATTGTGCTGTCACACCCGATGATTTATTGAGATTATATTTTGATAATTTGAGTCATTCATATTATAGAGTTCATTGAATATATTATTAGTATAAAATATGAATTTAATCAAATAAGTATAATTCCATGATCAAGTTAAATAATAATCTTAAAAAATTATTAAAATCATATTAACCGTTTATTTTTTCTAAACATAAACGTGATTATATTGTGACTTACAAATATCTAATTAACTTGAATTTTTTATGAATGATCTTTTCAACAAATCCTACACTATGAACGGTTAAAATTCTTAAAATAACTTTTTGACATGCTTCAAAGACTCACAATATGGTGTTGTGTTTATAAGGGATAACACCCACCCCAAATCTAGTTTGGGAAGGTTATAACAACACCGTGTTGTGATAGCAAAATGTCGTATTGTGGATTACAAATATCTAATTAATTTGAATTTTTTTTATAGATAATTTTTTAACAAAATTTACACTATGAATTATTCAAATTATTAAAGTAAATTTAATATATACTTTCAAAAACTCACGATACGATATTATGCTCGTAAGAGATAACATAACACCCATCCAAAATCCCTATACACTAGACGGAGACTCATTTACCATCTTAATTGTCTATAAATTGGTCGGACTGTTTCAAATTTGGTCATATGGCAGCATTAATCTAAACGACTAAAGAAAAACTTATTTTTAGCTGGTAATTTGAAATTAAGATTTTTTTTAATTTGAATTTTAGATTTTATACCATTTCAATTTTCTCCTAATCAGGCTACGCATTTAAACCTAAAACATTGATTATTTGAAAACTCACCAGTTAGGTCCCATCCCATCAAATAGAAATATGATAGGGATGAAGCAAAGTTGTTACTATTGTAACGGACTAGGTAGGGGTGTAATTTTGGCCCGCGGCCTGTGGGCGGCCCGAGGTGGGCCCGGCCCGTTTAGGCCCGAGCCCAAGCCCAACCCGAGGCCTTGGGCCAGGGCCTGGGCCATCGTTTTGAAGCCTAGCCCGGCCCGTTAGCCCGCTCAAGGCCCGCCCAAAAGACCAGCCCGCCCGGCCCACCCGAGGCCCAGTGTCATTTTTAATGGAAAATAATAAAATTTTGGTGAAAAAAATTTTAAAATATTAAAAAAATTGTTTGGGCCCGCGCAAAGCTCTAGCCCAGGCCCAAGCCCAGGGGCCCCGCCCGAGGCCCGGCCCACTGGCCCGCCCAAAGCCTAAATACCCCTAGGCTTGGGCTTGGGCCCGGCCTAGTTTTCTAGCCCGTGGGCCGGGCCGGCCCGATTTTTTGGCGTGAGCCCGCAAGGCCCGACATGGGCCCTACCCGGCCCAAGCCCGAATGGGCCGGGCCGAGCAAGGCCAAAATTACACCCTTAGGACTAGGTACCTTCTTCTTTTTTTTTTTTTTTTTTTTTAATTGGTATGACATTTTATTGGTACTGGTATGTTATCGGATATCAATTAAATTTATCACAAAAATATTATATATGTGTTAAAAATATTATTTAAGTCTCGTTTAGCTTGTATTTGTTTTAATTTAAAAGTCAAAAAATTATTTAAAAAATCAAAAAGTCTATAATATATATCAAAAAAGTTAGATTTTTTTTCTCTCTACTTTTTGTACATCTTTTCGTAAAAATCAAAAAGTCATTCGAAACATGTAATTTTTTTACCTCATATTGTAGCCAAAAAGTAAAAAAATTATTAAAATAGCTTGTTTTCAAACGAGGCCTTAGTAACAAATAATTTAACAATACATATCATGAACAAGAAATTTATATATAAAAGAGATTTAAAAGCATACTATGCCTATTAAATAATACAAATTAACGTTGTGGGAGCCGAATATATGGAAAAATCAGAAGGTGCGTACTATTTTAAGACTGATATTAATCAGTTGTATCCTACGAGAGTAGGGAGCCGAATATAATATATGTGCCGAATAGGTGTAAGTCCTTAGGGCCGAATAAAAGAAAGGACAATAATTAAAAAGTAGGCCCTGGCCCCGAGGATTGATTTGAACATGTATAAATACAGGAACAACTGTTATAGAAAGGTATGTAAGAAACACTTCACTGAACTTAGTAAACAAGCTATCTTGAGTGTCTGAAATAACTTGTCCGTCGGAGTGCTAATTCCGGCACCCCCGACCGGAGTGTTTGTATCTTTTCAGGTGACTAGCTGAGGATCACTAGCGTCTCCCAGGATCTGAAGAGTACTGCAAAGTGGAAGATGATGCCTTGAGAATAAAAGCCGGCCAAATGTCCAACAAAACGGCCACCCTGAAATTGCTCAACCAATAAGTTCCGTGCCACCTCCTAGCCCAGAGCCTCGGCAACACGCTAAACGAGACAAAATGCGGGATACTCGCCGATCAAGCGATCAATGCTCCCACCGGGCGAATGAACAACTGCAAGTCGACAGCAGGCGTTCGAGGCGTGCCGACAAGAAGTACACAGAGTTGTTAGAACCAATCGCTGCAATAATGATCAAAGTCCAACACCTTCCATTCTTCAAATGGCCGTCAAAGATGGTGGGGCCGCCCGACACGCGAAGAAGGGATAGGCAGTGGGAATATCACAAAGATCACGGCCATGAAACGGAGAGTTGTTACGCATTAAAAGATCACCTAGAATAACTGGTGCAAGACGGCCGACTGCAACAGTATGTGAGGAAGGGAAAGCCAACCAAGGCACTAGCCCTGAGGCAGGACTTACCTCCACTTGGTGTGATCCATATGATCTACAACCTGCCTGCACCCCCAACCGTGCACACCATTCAATCGCATCCAATCCCCTAAAGGCAACGTATTCCGACTAAATGGCCCAGAGAAGCTCTGCCAATCACTTTCAATGACTCTGATCTTAGCGACGCAACAGCTTCCCACATCGATCCGTTGGTCATTAAATTACGCATAAATCGGTTCACCATTGAACGCATTCTCATAGACCCGGGGAGTACTTCAGAGGTTATGTATTACCAAACTTTCATCAAACTCGGCCTCAACGAGTCAGCTCTGTCTCCGGCGCCTCACCCATTGTTCGGCTTTAATATGAATCCTGAATACTCGTTAGGGAAGATCATACTACCTGTTCAAGCGGGCTCCAGAACGGTCGAAGTAGAATTCCTGGTCGTAAAGCTTCCTTCGCCGTATAATGTCATCATAGGACAAACCTAGATACATCTTATGAAGGCCGTTCCAAGCACTTGTCATCAGCTCGTGCGCTTCCCGACAGCCCACGGCATTGAAGAGATCCGTGGCTCCCCCCAATCGGCACAAGCAGAGATTCTATGAAAACCCTATCACTGACCCGACCTGTGGGCTTTGATACTTGTATATATATCGCTTCTGCAATGCAAACCATTTTTCTCCGTCGCTTAATTCATTTCACAAACCCCATTGTAACGCCCGTCATGACGATGATTCGGAGCCCCTTTTGGTGCATGTCACCTTAGGGCCGATTAAGTCTCCGGATTCGGAGCGCCCTTCGTGGATATCATGATTGGCCACATTAAGTCTCTGGATTCGGAGCCCCTTTGGTTCATGTCACCTTAGGGCCGATTAAATCTCCGGATTCGGAGCCCCCTTTGGTGCATGTCACCTTAGGGCCGATTAAGTCTCCGGATTTGGAGCGCTCTTCGTGGATATCACGATTGGCCACATTAAGTCTCGGATTCGGAGCACCCTTCGTGGATATCACGATTGGCTTAAAGTCTCTGAATTCGGAGCCCCCTTCGGTGCATGTCACCTTAGGGCCGATTAAGTCTCCGGATTCGAAGTGCCCTTCGGTGCATGACACCTTAGGGCCGATTAAGTCTTCGGATTCGAAGCCCCTTTGGTGTATGTCACCTTAGGGCCGATTAAGTCTCCGGATTCGGAGCGCCCTTCGTGGATATCACGATTGGCCACATTAAGTCTCCGGATTCGGAGCCCCCTTTGATGCATGTCACCTTAGGGCCGATTAAGTCTCCGGATTCGGAGTGCCCTTCGTGGATATCACGATTGGCCACATTAAGTCTCCAGATTCGGAGCCCCCTTCGGTGCATGTCACCTTAGGGCCGATTAAGTCTCCGGATTCGGAGCGCCCTTCGTGGATATCACGATTGGCCACATTAAGTCTCCGGATTCGGAGCCCCCTTCAATGCATGTCACCTTAGGCCGATTAAGTCTCCGGATTCGGAGCGCCCTTCGTGGATATCACGATTGCCACATTAAGTCTCCGATTCGGAGCCCCCTTGGTGCATGACACCTTACGGCCGATTAAGTCTCCGGATTCAGAGCGCCCTTCGTGGATATCACGATTGGCCACATTAAGTCTCCGGATTTGGAGCCCCTTTGGTGTATGTCACCTTAGGGCCGATTAAATCTCCGGATTCGGAGCCCCCTCTGGTGCATGTCACCTTAGGGCCGATTAAGTCTCCAGATTCGGAGCCCCCTTTGGTGTATGTCACCTTAGGGCCGATTAAGTCTCCGGATTCGGAGCCCCCTTTGGTGCGTGTCACCTTAGGGCCGATTAAGTCTTCGGATTCAGAGCGCCCTTCGTGGATATCACGATTGGCCACATTAAGTCTCCGGATTCGGAGCCCCCTTCGGTGCATGACACCTTAGGGCCGATTAAGTCTCCGGATTCGGAGCCCCCTTCGGTGCATGTCACCTTAGGGCCGATTAAGTCTCCGGATTCGGAGCGCCCTTCGGTGCATGACACCTTAGGGCCGATTAAGTCTCCGGATTCGGAGCCCCTTTGGTGCATGTCACCTTAGGGCCGATTAAGTCTCCGGATTCGGAGCGCCCTTCGTGGATATCACGATTGGCCACATTAAGTCTCCGGATTCGAAGCCCTCTTCGGTGGATGACACCTTATGGCCGATTAAATCTCCGGATTCGGAGCGCCCATCGTGTATATCACGATTGGCCACATTAAGTCTCCGGATTCGGAGCCCCCCTTCAGTGCATGACACCTTAGGGCCGATTAAGTCTCCGGATTCAGAGCGCCCTTCGTGGATATCACGATTAGCCACATTAAGTCTCCGGATTCGGAGCCCCCTTCGGTGGATGACACCTTAGGGCCGATTAAGTCTCCAGATTCGGAGCCCCCTTCGGTGGATGACACCTTAGGGCCGATTAAGTTTCCGGATTTGGAGCCCCCTTTGGTGCATATCACCTTAGGGCCGATTTAGCCTCCGGATTCGGAGTACCCTTTGGCACGAACAAAACAAAACTCGCCAACATCAGAAATAAGATGCTTAACTGAGCATGTAAAAAATTCAGAGCAAGACGCAAATAAGGTGCTTAACTGAGCATATAAAAAATTCAGAGCAAGACGCAAATAAGGTGCTTAACTAAGCATATAAAAAATTCAGAATAAGACGCAAATGTTTGAAAGAAAGCTTTTTATTCGATCAAACAGTTGTTACATAAACGCAAGCCGCATTTGAGCATTACAATTTTTATTTAACCAGACAGTTGTTACATAAACACAACTTGCATCTGAGCATTACAATACCCATTTCCAATCTCAAAAGCTAAAATGGGGAGAAGACGCATTGGTAAAGTGGAAGCGCCGAATCAACTTCCGTCACCCGGAAGTCCTCCACGGTTTGCAATGTCTTGAGCCAACTGTGCCCAAGTCCTCCCCTGATACCATTGACAATGTCAAGGCAAAGATCCAGGACAAGGAAGGATAAACGCAACGGTCGTTGCCTTTCCTTTGGGGTGATCTGCTTCGACGACTTGAAGATTCATGCCAACTTTTTGGACGCCCCACTTCCCATACAGATGGGTCCTCTGCCGCGCTCCATGGCAACACCAAGTTCGGCTGAACTCCAGTCTCTAACTAACATCCCCACTTCTCCCACCTCACATAAGTGATTGTCTATCTACGCAAAGCGCCCTCTCCTTTTATTTTCAATACTGGCAGCGATCTCGAGGCCCCAATCCCGAGGCGATTTCACTAAGACTAAACTCCATGAGAAAAACGTCGGTTGACATTCGCCACGGCGTAGTTATCCAAATGACTTTTTGAAACACGTGCACTGGCCAAAAATCTAGGCCCCGAGCTGAGTTGAATTTGCCGCAGCCACTCTACCCACTGGCTTTCGGCTTCCTTAGGTTGCAATAGCCTCATTCAGGAATAAACGGCTATCACGTATGGTTCGATCCTGCCGATCAACGTTTATACTTTCATTCAAACATAAACAATGAAACGAAACGCATACATACCAAATACGAACTGCAACAAATATTTATCATAGAACGTTTTTTATTCAATAAAGCAAGCAATATATTACACAGTTTTGAGCGCGATCTACGTTTCAACCTTACAACAAGTATACTTATGCGGCGTCACCCTCATCCTCACTATTCTCGACTTCAAAAGTAGAAAACGGAAAATGTTTACTGTGGTAGAGTGGCGATGCCGAATCAATGCCCGACGCTCGAAGAGCTTCTGCGGCTTGAGATGCCTTGATCCAACCGTGCCTAAATCCACGATTTTCACATCCGCAAACTTCTTCGGCAAGTTTTTCCTTGGTCTTTTCGATTCCAACTTTTCGGCCTTCATGGAAACCTTTCTTATAGGCCCTCCCTTTTGCGTTCTCCATTGCGAACATACTCGCCGTCTCACGATCGGCAAGCGCGGAACTGATGAGCCGACTGGTAACCCTTTCCTCCACGATTGGGTTTCCATGCCCGGCGGGTTGTGCCTGGGCCACCTTGGTCTGCCTTAACTCGCGCTCAGCCGCCTCCACGCGAGCCTCCAAACTTCGAATACGTTCCTCTTTCTTCTCCATTTCTCGGCGGGCAGCGTGCAACCGCATGCCGATTTCATAGGCAGTGTAAAGCCCCTTCACCGCCCCGTGAATGCCTTCGCGAAATACTTCGTAGTCCTGACGACCTACCATCGATTGCTGAACCTTAGGAGGAAAAATTTGTCGAGCAAACTCGACCGCTACATTTGGGTCTCAAACGATCGAGTCCGCCTCTGTCATGGGTCTATTCCCCACGAACACCGCAAAGCTTAATGGGCACGGATTCGAGTCAGATCCCCTCTCGACTCGAGGTTGAGAAGATCTGCCATGCGACTGCTTGTCCTGCCTGGGCGACCTGCTTCGACGTCGAGCAGACTGACGCCTCTCTCGATCCCTGGAACTCCTACCCCTGTGCGCGAAGGGTCACCACCTCGATGCATGTCTCCACCCAGCTCAGCTAGCGTCCTCGCTTCCCTCTGCTGTTAAAGAAGAGTCTGTTCGACATTCACACGATACCTTCAAAAGCTGGAGTCAGTTGTTTACTGTATTCATAAAAGTTGTACCCTTAATCATTTATCCTTTATAGAGGCACACCCTCGAGGCAATTTCATTAATTGTGAAAACCTCAATCGCCCGGCATCGACTGGATAGACCCGTCGACGCCCGAATAATCATGCACCCCCTGGGGCAAGAGCGTGATAGATTTATCAATCTATTCGGCTTAAGTGCCCCAGCCGGCTCATGAATCGACTTCAGAATGATCATGCACTGCCTGGGGCAAGGGCAGATTAATCAACACATTCGGCTTAGGTGCCCCAGCCGGCTCATGAATCGACTTCAGAATGATCATGCACCGCCTGGGGCAAGGGCGTGATAGATTTATCAATCTATTCGGCTTAAGTGCCCCAGCTGGCTCATGAATCGACTTCAGAATGATCATGCACTACCTGGGGCAAGGGCGTGATAGATTTATCTATCTATTCGGCTTAAGTGCCCCAGTCGGCTCATGAATCGACTTCAGAATGATCATGCACCGCCTGGGGCAATGGCAGATTAATTAACACATTCGGCTTAGGTGCCCCAGCCGGCTCATGAATCGACTTCAGAATGATCATGCACTGCCTGGGGCAAGGGCAGATTTATCAATCTATTCGGCTTAAGTGCCCCAGCCGGCTCTTGAATCGACTTCAGAATGATCATGCACCGCCTGGGGCAAGGGCAGATTAATTAACACATTCGGCTTAGGTGCCCCAGCCGGCTCATGAATCAACTTCAGAATGATCATGCACCGCCTGGGGCAAGGGCAGATTAATCAATCTATTCGGATTAAGTTCCCCAGCCGGCCCATAGATTTATCAATCTATTCGGCTTAAGTGCCCCAGCCGGCTTATGAATCGACTTCAGAATGATCATGCACCACCTGGGGCAAAGGCAGATTAATTAACACATTCGGCTTAGGTGCCCTAGCCGGCTCATGAATCGACTTCAGAATGATTATGCACCGCCTGGGGCAAGGGCAGATTAATCAATCTATTCGGATTAAGTTCCCCAGCCGACCCATGAATCGTTTCAGAATAATACCAACGAACTACTCGGCATACGAATGAAAAGATTGCCATGATATTCAATCATAGAAAGGTTAACAGAGTAATCATTCTATCTAAAGTAGTGAAAGACAAAAATTCTACACCAACATAACATCACAAACTGCACATTAGTAGTGAAACAAGAAGATAATTTTCATTAATAAATTGAGCGCAGACAGTAGCCAATTTATACATGAAAACTACTCGGAACCAACAAAAGTCCTAAAAACAAAACAATACATTAAAAGGGAAAGCATTTCATAAAATTCGCATGACTCCCAGATCACTCCTCGGGGTCAGACTCAAGTGGCTCAACGTCCACCTGCTCATAAGGAATTGGCAAGGCTAATGCAACCCCAGCGGCATCAAGGGCCTTGAGCCACCTATGTTTAAACCCCCGATTCTCAAACTTTGGGACTTCATCTACATATTCTTTGAAGGCGGCGCCTTTTCCTGCTTCGAATGCGGCATAAGCCTCAGATTCTGCCTTTTCCTTGGCCGCCTTCAACTCTGCTAACTCAGTCTCCATCTTGTTAAGCGCCTCCTCGGCTAGCCTAAGCAATTCTTTGCTCGCGTTCGCCCTATCTTCGGCATCAGAGCGGAGCTGATCGGCAGCCCGAGCCCTTTCCAATTCGGCTTCGGCTCGCGCAGTCTCCATAGTGGCTCTCATCATCTCAAACTCGGCCCTGCTCTTTTGATCGACCACCTCTGACTGCAAACGGTCAATCCTCTCAAGGGCATCGTGTAGGCGGTGGCCCAAGTCGGCGATCCTGCCGACCGTCTGCAAAACGAGTTGGGATCGTTAGATGCCATAGGCAACCAAAATCAAAACAAGTCAAAGTTCACCTACCAAAAGGGCCGACTGTGCAGATAGGGCTGTGGCCACCAAATCCGGCACGGCATGAAAGGACGCCTTATCAGCTGGTAGGGAGACTGACGCCGCCAGACTCAAGGCTACCGCCGGGTCGGTAATGATGGATGCGTCGGAGGCAATCGGCGTGTCTCTGATCTTTGGCTGAACAATAAAAGGAACAACCACGTCCGATTCTTCTAAGCGAGGCATTTTGTCGGCAAGACTATCTTCTAAACCCGCCTCTCTCTCGGCGTTACACTTCTTGCCCCGCTCTTCCGGAATCAACCGTTTATCAATGACCGGTTGTTCAACATCTTTCGCCGTTTCGGCCGCAACAATCTTAGCCTGCTCTTCAATAACAAGTTCGAAAGATTCAGCCGAAGCAGGCCCAGAGCGGGCGGCCTTGGCCTTTTCCGGGCGGCCATACGCTCGGCATTTTTCTTTCGAGCCATCTGCGTAGCCATACCTTCAAAAAAATCACGGTAGGTCTCCCAAACCTCCAAAAATATCCCCGGAAGAAAACTCCGCCCGACCCGAAGTGGACGGCGAGGTAGGCTGACTACGTCTGGCTGCCTCAAACGCCGCGTTTAGGGCCTCGTCAACCTTTTCGGCCTCCTCAACAAACTCTATGTCTGGTTCGACGACTACCTCTACCACCGGCTCGACATCTTGCCCCGAGACAGAAGCTTCGAGACCAACTTGTTTGAGACTCTTGAAGCTAGGGAAGATAAGAGCCGCAAGCTGTTGATCGCCGGATGGAATTGGAATATTGTCGGCGGCTGAAAAAGTAGTGTAAGTAGGCTCGTATTGAAGAAGGATGTGGGCCGCTCTCCCTTGCTTCTGTAAGTTTGGACGGCCGAAGTATCTGAGTGCGGTCGCAACCTGCGCAAGGACCGCGTCGTCGGTAGAAACCAGAATCTTCTTCAAATTACTACCTGCAAAGACAAAGGGTTAGACACAGAGGGAAGGCCAAGTAAAAGAAAAGTTCAGTAAACACAAAGAGACACACGACAACCTGGTTCACCCCCCCGTCTGGGAATAGGGTCTAGGCGACCCTCGCCTTCGCCAAATTCCCAGTTCCCTCGGATATTGACCATTACGTCATCCACACGCTTGCCAGAACTGGCGAGCATGGTTACCAAATGATGGTCAGTATCCTTGGCTCTAAGAAAGTACCGCCCAAGCTGACCGGAAGATTTGGCTAACGCATAGCAGTGCCGAATGGCCAGAATCCCAAGATCAATCCTGAGGCGCCGGTTCAACTCTACGCTCCCCATTACGATTCGAAAAAAGTTCACGTTGGGCTGAGAAGGAATCAGACCCCAATAACGGAGGACGACCCTAAGGAATGGATGTAGGGGAAAACAGACCCTGCCCTCTGCAATGGATAGGAGAGGAAAAACGATTGAATTTTGATCCTCTCTCTCCATATCCAGAGTGTTGTCCGTCACTAGAGATAGATGAACATCGTCGGGGATGGAAAAGTGTCGCCGGAATCCGGAGACACGACCCTCAGAAAAGGAGGTCTTTCAAGTGTTTGGCCATTTTCACGAGGAATAAAGGGGTTCACCGAAATAAAAATAATAAACAGAAAGTAGGATTGCAAAGAAAAGAGAAGAAGACTTACGAGGAGCAAAGGAGACGAGGGTAGACGGAGAAGAGTTGTAGAAAATGCGAGTCAGAGAAGGGATGTCCGCTGGAGGTTCAAGAGTCTCGAATACTCGACGAACTGTGCATTCGAAAGGACTGAAATTTCAAATCACAATAAATGCGAGACGCACGATTGAGGCGGGAAAGCGTAATGATGAACGAAAAGGTGTGTGCATCCTGATATCTATATTGCGGTACGCGAAGCCGCCTGACCTATTTTAACTTTTCCAATTCAAGACCAAACACGCCGATTAACTTCCGTCAATGGAGAGTTCGGGGGGCAATTGTGGGGGCCGAATATATGGAAAAATCAGAAGGTGCGTACTATTTTAAGACTGATATTAATCGGCTGTATCCTACGAGAGTAGGGAGCCGAATATAATATATGTGCCGAATAGGTGTAAGTTCTTAGGGCGAATAAAGAAAGGACAATGATTAAAAAGTAGGCCCTGGCCCCGAGGATTGATTTGAACATGTATAAATACAAGAACAACGGTTATAGAAAGGTATGTAAGAAACACTTCACTGAACTTAGTAAACAAGCTATCTTGAGTGTCTGAACTAACTTGTCCGTCGGAGTGCTAATTCCGGCACCCCTGACCGGAGTGTTTGTATCTTTTCAGGTGACTAGCTGAGGATCACTAGCGTCTCTCAGGATCTGAAGAGTATTTCCAAACTACTTCTCCACAAACGTACTTCAAAGAGAGTGTGGAACACAAGTTTTTATCATTTTAATATTACAACCCACTATACAAGGGAAAAAAAAGGAAAAAAAATGGCCAATATTTTATGATATTATGTTTTCCATCTGGTACTAATCGATATTGACTGGTATTGTCTAATATTGACCGATTTTTTAAGCGGAACGAAATTGAACTATATGAGTACCGTTTTTCTTCTCAAATGGTCATCCCAGCCAGTACTAACCAGTATTGTACGATATTGATAACTTTGGGATGAAGTGTATTATTATTTTAACTTTTTTGTCCGTATGTGTAGACCCAGTATGAATCAAACCACGTTAATTTTATTTTGGGGGAATTACACAAAAAACTCCAGGGTTTAGCATCTTTTTCAAATTAAACCATAATATTTTAATTTTATCAATTTGAACCTTGAATTTTTAACCGTGCCCCAATGTTGACCCTCCGTCCATTTCCGTCTGCTTCTGTTAATTTTTTACACTTATTTGATACACGTGTCACTTTTTGATTCGTCCATAATTATTTTATTTTTAAATTACCTTTTTCTTTCTCTCACTCTCTCTTCCAGGATCAACGCCGACCTCTGGATGCCCCATCGCCGACCTCCACCCATTCGCCAACCTTTGCGCCGTTCGGCGACCTCCGTCCACATAAAATTCATATCACAAACACATCATCAACTCTCTTCTATCGATCCATTTCTTGAAACGACGTCAATTCAATTATTCTCTTCTTCATAGACTCTGCATGAAACCCTAGTTCTCTATCTCTCTCTTTTTCTCTCTCCATGGATTTCTTCAAATCTGTGTTCTTAGATGATCCAGAACCCTCAGATCCCCAAGATACCCTCCCTCCTCACTCAATTCACAATCAAACCTCCAAAACCATCCCCATCCAGACCCAACCCCAACCCCAACCCCAACCCCAATCCCAAACCTAAACCTAAACCCAAACCCAAACTGATCAACATAAAGGGTCTCTCTAGGTCTTCCCTCCCTTGTTTCACACACACCCAGATTTTCTCGAGAACCAAACAGAGGGAAAGAGTCATTGTTAGGTCAGTTTCGAAAGAACTCGATGTATCCCAGTACAGAGTAGTGAGTGGAACAGAGAGGGAAGTTGAAGGAGGTGAGATTGTGAATCAAGTGTTGGGTGGGTTTAGAAATAAAGGAAGGTTATCTTTTGAAGGGGCTGGTGAATTTCAAGGATTTGCTTCGAGTTCTTCTTCTTCTTCTTCTTCTTCTTCTTCTTCTTTTTCTTTTTCTTCGGCTGGAATTGAGGGGAATAATAAAGAAGAGGATTTTGAGAAGTTGATTGACAGACCTAGTAATGGTACAATTGTTCTCACTGCGAGCACGTATGCTATCTCGAAATTGCTCACCATTAATCACGATTATTGGCATGTGAGTCAATACCAGTGATTTCATATTTTTGTGTTTGTATCTGTGTTCGTGTATGTATGTATCTCTGTGTGTTTTGATTGTAGATGATGAGTTTTTAGGGTTTATTTTGAGGAATTGACAGGTTTTTGTGGTGGAATTTTGAGATGCAATTGGGTTGTTTAGAGAAAGGGTTTTGTTTCTGGCATTTGTGTGTGAATCAACAGACCCAAAACTGTTTTCCTTTCCATCTTCTTGGTTGGATTTCATTTTTATACTTGTGATTTGGAAATGGATATGAGTCTTGGGGTTGAGTTCTCTAGCATTCGAGTGCAAATCAAAATACTAAAAATCATTATTCCTATCCATCTTTCTATTGACTGAAAGTAAATAAACATAGAGGAGTGTCTTTTCTCCTAAATCGTGAAGATTAGGACAATTTTGGCGCCCAAATCAGTCTTCCGTTAACTAATAGAGACGGAGATGGGTGGGTGGATCGGATTGCAACATAGGTGGAATGGTGGGGTACAAATTGTCACAATTTGAAACCTGGGGTTTAATTTGAAAAAAGCGCTAAACCCTGGGGTTTTTTGTGTAATTTCCCCTTTTATTTTTATTGTGTATATATAAATTAATTTAGAAATGCTTATGCTATAAGAGGTGAACAATTATTTTTTTTACAATCAGTGAAAGGTAGGGTAAATAATTACAAAATTATGGAAATCTTATCAAAAGTAAATTTTATTGTTTTATTTATTTATTTATTTATTTTTAGGTGAAATCACATGTCATTGAATTGATCAAAATATAATTACAAAATAATGAAAAATTTTATATTTTACATTTTAATATTTGTAAAAATTATCATTCATTTAAAAAAAAATTTTAAACACCCACTTAAATGAAAATTTCTTTTTTTTTAAACACAAAATAGACTTGCACTTCATATGTATATATATACATCAAATAGCTAAGTGCATCCCATCGGTTTCCTTAAATCATTCACTTACCTATTTTAAGGGTTGGAGGTCCCTGATACCACCCCATCAGCTCCCTTATAAGCCACCATAAACTAATATTTGCTGCAAGGTTAAACTAATGGGACGAAATCTAGGCTTCAACTATTTAACGACCAGGGTTAGATCTCTCTGGAAACCTCTCGGCCTTATCCAAGGAATAGACCTAGGCAACCACTTTCATCTCATCAAAATCCTCTAGGATAAAGATCTTACTAGAATTCTAAACAATGGACCATGTTCATAGGTGCTCATTTTATTGCCATCCGGAAATAGGAACCAAAATTTCAAACCAACGCCTCAATCATCTACTCCGCAATGGTTTGGGCCAAACTATCAGGACTTTCGATCGAATTCTTTGACAAATCGGTACTCTACAAGATGGGTGCTAAACTAGGCACATTGTCAAAATTTGATATTCATACGAAGAATAGTGACAGAAGAAGATTTGCCAAACTATGTGTCCAAGTTGACACAAGAAAATCATTGATAGCAAAAATCAAGCTTGGCACCATTATCCAAATAGTAACGTATGAAGGCTTATTCTCAATTTTCTTTTATTATGGCAAAGTAGGGCACAAGAAAGGAGATTGCAAAACCAAATCCACCACCACCAAACACCCCAACTAGCTACTCCACCACCCCTTTATTTCCACCTAATACCCTTTTTGGACCTTGGATGCTTGTTGATCGCAACATAGGCAAAAAAGCAATCGGAACCAATACAAGCAAACCACCCATGCCAAACGGCCAACTCCAAAACTAGGGTTCCAGATTACCATCCAAGTTGGAGGAAGAAGACAACCATTTCAAATTTGGAGCCCTTAGTTAACTCTTCCAAACCTAGTCTACCTGTCAACCACTATCATGCTACAACCCCATCTGCAATTGCCAGCCCCTTACCCTCCCCTTCCCCAGCAATGACTATGACTAATCACTTTCTTGCCCTCTCAAACATCTCTGATGACTGCCACACTTAGACCTTGGAAATTGATCCCCTTCCCCCTCCCCCCGGGCGGCCAGCAATGACTATGACTAATCATTTTGTTGCCCTCTCAAACATCTCTGATGACTACCACACTTGGACCTTGGAAATTGATCCTACCACCCTAGTTAACAACTCTTTGTCTTTTACCCAAACAGAAAACGTCAACACCACCACCCCCTCTGTCACATCTCTAACATCCTTAATCCATCTGATTGATATTGTGCCTAGAAGTCAGAAAATAATCACACACAAGTAAGAATACACAAAAATTTACATGGTTCGAGAAATCGCCTATGTCCATGGGCAGCAGAATTTACTAAATCTGGAACAAAGAATTACACACTCACTTTCTCTCTCTCTCTCTCTCTCTCTCTCTCTCTATGTTCTCTGTACTCTCTCTTCAACTCACCGCACAGAGCTCCCTCTTATCTCTCCTTATTTATACACAATAGAGTGAGAGGAAAGTCACAGACAAGGGAACAAATTTCGGCTCTCTTTCGGTGGAAAGCTTTGGATAACCTTCTCATTTTCCTAATTTATGTACATACTCCTTGACTTGGAGTATTTCGGTGCCTACTCCTTGACTTAGGCATCCGAGCCAACTACTCAAACAAATCTCCACCTTGCAAGGATTCTCTATCCAATATAGTGGCTGCTGCATTGTACTTGAAGGTACTCACAGCTGAGAGATGTTGATCAAGTCCAAGCATTGTTTGAACTTGATCGCGGATACCACCTTAGTGAACATGTCAGCAGAATTATCTGCAATACCAATCTTCTAAAGCAGAACATCCCATTCATTCATTATTTCTCTGACGAAGTGGAATTGGACGTCGATATGCTTGGTGCAAGAATAATGGACCTAGCTCTTTGCTAAACAAATGGCACTCTGACTGTTGCAATGCACCTCAACGTGCTTCTGAACAATGCCCAAGTCCTCAATCAACCCATGTAGCCAAATAGCATCCTTAAAGGCTTCTATCACTGCCATGTACTCCACCTCTGTAGTAGACAAAGCCACCGTTGACTGAAGCGTTGACCTCTAACTCACAGGCCCTTTAGCAAGAGTAAACAAATACCTTGTAGTCGACTAACGCTTATCCAAGTCACCAGCATAATCTGAGTCCACTTATCCAACCAGATTTTGTACAAGTCTATGATCTCTCTCGAACTTCAAACCCATATTAATTGTGCCCTGTAAGTACCTCAAGATCCATTTCATTGCCTGCCAATGACCTTTTCCTAGATCATGCATTGACGTCTTCAATGCTTCATCATTCTCTTAAGGATTGGTTGCTTCAGCATTGTAGACTCATCAAAGGTTACGTCTCTTCTAGTGATAACTTTCTTTGATTCAGGGCACCATAGTTTGTATCCCTTGACACCGTCACTAAAGCCCAAGAAGATAGCTTTCTTGACTCTAGGATCCAACTTAGATTCTATAACATGAAAATAAGTTGGACATCCGAAGATACATAACTGATCGTAATCAGTGGCTGGTGCTTCTAACCATACCTCCATGGGAGTCTTGTCATCTATGTTGTAGCAGGTAGTTTGTTGATAAGATGACGAGCATAGTTCAATGCCTCGCCCCAAAATGCCTTGTTTCATCTGAATGTGACAGCATACACCGAACTTTCTCCACCAAAGTGCAGTTCATGCGTTCTGCAACTCCATTTTGCTGCGGCGTTCCACGAATTGTGAAATGTCTCACGATCACTTCACTTTAGCAAACCTCAAAGAAAGGATTTGATATGTATTCACCTCTATTGTTGGATCTGAGCTTCTTGACTTTCTTGCATGTCTGGGTTTCAATCATTTACTTCCATATAAGGACGATGTCTAATACCTCATCTTTGTGCTTCATTGTGTAAACCCATACTCTCCTTGAGAAATCATCAATGAATGACACAATCTAGTGTTTACCTCCCAAAGAAGCATTTTTGAAGGACCCCATACGTCGGTGTGAACGTAATACGATGAATAGCAGTACTAAACTTGATTCTTGTTTGCTTGCGCAGTACACAATGCTTGTAGAACTCAAGCTTCCATGTCTTGGTGCCTTTTAACAGGCCTTTCTTTACCAACCCTTGTAAAGCCTTCTCACCGACAAGCCCTAGACACATATGCCAAAATCTAGAAGTGTCTGATGCATCATCCTTTGAGTTGTTAGAGACAGCCACTCTTCCTGTGACTGTAGAACTGTCTATGAAATATAAATTTCCCTTTCAAGTAATCTTCATTGCAACAAATGCTCCTTGAACAACTTTGAGGACTCCACCTTCCACAGTTACTTATAGCCTTTAGAGCCTAAAACTCCCACTGAGATAAGATTCTTCGTCAAATCTGGTACATACCGAACATCTTCGAGAATTTTGATTATTTCATCATGCATCTTCAGTTGTTGTTCCAATCCCCTTTGTCAAGCAAGCTTGGTCGTTGCCCATTAACACAACTCCTCCATCGAACTCTTGTAAGCTCAAAAACTACTGCTTGTTAGGACACATGTGGTAGGAACATCTAGAATCTAGAATCCATTCATTAGAATGGCCAACTGATGAAATTGTAAAGGTTGATCCTTCACCATTATCTCCATCTCGTGCAATGTTCACATTTTCCTCTTTCTTGTCTTTCTTGGGACAATCTTTTGCCCAATGCCCCTTTAACGACATGCAGCTCATTCGTCTTTTGCAAGACGTTTTCTGTCTAATGATCTCTCTTTGGATTTTGAGTAAGACTTTCCTCGCCCTGTAAATTTTCTCTTATTCGTCCTGCCTCTAACAGTCAACGCCTCTAATGTTGAGTCCTGTTGACAGACTTATCTTTCTTTCTGAACTCGTTATTCACCAATGCATTTGAAACATCAACATAATTGATCTTTTCTTTACCATATAGTAAAGTGGTGGTGAGGTGTTCATATGTGTCAGGCAAGGAATTTAATAATAATAATGCTTTTCTTCATCATTGATTTGAACATCTAGGTTCTTCAAATCGGTAAGCATTTTACTGAAAGTATTCAGGTGTTCGTTCATCGAAGTACCTTTCTTGTAGTCGAAACAAAACAGCCTTTTCTAAAGATAGAGTCGGTTCTTAATGGTCTTTGTCATGAACTTGTCATTCAGCAGTTTCCATAAATCCTTCACAGTATCATATTTTGTGAAGGCATACTTCTCCTCTTTTGCTAGGCAAAGTCGGATGGAACTGCAGGCCAGGAGATTCACTTTCTTCCATTATATCTCGTCCAAGTCATATGGTTTTTTTCCCAAAGTGAAGTGCAAATTCATCTGGACAAGCATATCTTTAACTTCGCATCTCCATATGCCGAAGTTGATGCTACCATCAAAATTCTCTACGTCGAACTTAGCGTGGGACACAGGGGCCCAACGCCCAAAGCTGCTTGCAGCCGTAGAGCTACTTGTAGACTCAGCTGATCTTCTCTCTATAGATTCTGCCATTGAGACTTCTTAAAAAATCTCTACCACAAACAATAGTGGGTGCTTGAAATGCCTCGAATACGATAACTTCTAGGCACCCAAAAGCTTCATTAAAAATTCGGGTCTGAATCTCAAAAAATAGAATTCGTGATTATGTTTGGAACAGTTGATTTAGCTAAGAAAGCACTTTTCCCACCTCTCCAAGGACCTCAATGAAATTTCTCCGAATTCAAGAGCTAAATTGTGATTTTCAAAACTCTAGGGACCTTCCTGCAATTTATAAGTTTTAGGGCTAAATTGTAATTTTAAAAGATCAGTGGCTAAAATACAATTTTCCAAACTTTCAGACCTTGCAAGGGAGCAAGGATAAAACGGAACAGAACAAAATGGAAACCATAAAACTCCCCATCTTGTAAAGGAGCAAGGATGGAACAGAATGGAATGGAAATTAATAAACCCCATCTTGTAAGGAGTAAGTATGGAACGAACGGAACATAATGAAAGTTAATAAGCCCCTATCTTGTAAAGGAGCAACGATGGAACGGAACACAATGGAATGACCATATAAACCCCTACCTTGTAAGGGAGCAAGGATATAACAAAATGGAATAGAAACCATATAAACCCCCATCTTGTAAAGAAGCAAGAATGGAATGGAACGGAATGAAAATTAATAAAACCCCACCATATGGAACAAGGATGGAATAGAATGGAATGGAAATTAATAAACCCCTATCGTGTAAGGAAGCAAGAGTGGAACGGAACGGAACGGAATGGAACGGAAAAGAATGGTGTAAACCTATAAATAAATGAATGACATAATTGGAATCATAATGATGTCATTCTAACCACACTGCGGTATATATCTTGCTTGGGAATGGTTTTCTTTAGAATATTTGCAGGACTAGCATATCTAGCAAACTTTGCATAGGCAATTCGCACAACAAGGTAAGTATGGTAGGCATCACTCGCTCCCCTCTGCTTTTGGAAAGATTGCATGCTTGGATAAATGTTAAGTGCTTGTTGCACACACTCACTCACATACGAACTGTTGTACAACTGCCCCCAAACTACACTGATCTGATTCCTTGCAAACAAGGATATGTAGGCAACTTGCAGGTCCAATCACTTACATGAATGTTTGGCACTGCATTAAGCCTGAGGGTCATGTTAACTGAGATGGCCTCAAATCTTTAACATTCACTCCACGTTACTTCATGATTATTTGAGTTATGTCAATGAGTGGTAACTGTAGACACCCCATTTTAACTGACCCTATGACTTCGAGAGCTTACAATCCTCCTAACAATGAAATGGTAACTACTTCATCTTTGGAATGTTTAAAGTTGTTTTCAATTACGGTATAAACTTGTTTCAACCAAAAATTAACTTTTTATGAAAATGACCATTTTATCCCTGAACTTATTTTTAGTCAAAAATTAACTTTTTAATATTGAGAAAGAGAAGAATGCCCAATTGTACTTTGATCTAAGACATTTTTCAAAATTAGTGGTTGGGTTTATCAAAAATATTGATCGGAGAGCAATTTGGGCTTACTTGAGCCAAAAGCAAGCCAAAGGCATGGGACCCCACACTTGTGCATGCATGGATAGTATGTGTACCAAGGCAAGTCATGCGTGTGCATATGAGTAGGGCGTACACACGAGAGTTGTGCATGCACACATCCAAGGGTAGTAGAGCTAGTTTTGGAAACTCAATCTTAGTTCATTTCTAGAGAAAGGCGGCAATGGGGAAGCGATGAAACCCTATAAGAGTTCCAGAACCTTCTCCTCTGCCTATAAAGTTAAGAATTTTAAGAGCTTTTAAGTGATTTTGAGAGCCAAACACCACCTTCCTTCCCCCCTCCTTGCCTTGACTCCAAAATTCCCCACCCACAACAACTAAGAACACTTAAAAATATTCTAAGGGCTAAAGAACTTGGACCCAAACTCAGGACCTTTGATTAGGGTGGCTTGCAAGTAAAAAACTTTATTTTTTTCTTGCTTTTCTTTTGTGTGCTCTTTGGTTCTTGAGAACCAGCAAGGAATCTCTTATTTCTTTTCAGTTTTAATACCTTTTTCTTCTTCTCTTCTCAATATGTAAGCATGTAGGGTAGTTCTTATGCCATGATCATTTGTCTATTTCCCATATCTTCTCACTCATCTTTGCATGTTTTTAGGCTTATTCTAATCATATAATAACCATGAATGGCCCGGTTTGAATTATCACATAGTTAGCTTTTTATTAGCTATTTGATTCTTATGCATGTTCATCATTTAGTAGCCTCAAACTAGGCTTAGGTTACATTTTGTATGTATTAGTTGCATATTAGGATCATATTTAATTTATGTATTACATGTAAGATGCTAAAAGTAGGCAACCATGTAACACTTGGTACTTCTTGGACAAGTGGGTTTGCTCTTGGCACTCTTATTATTGTACTTGGAGTCTCTTTGGTTCATTTTGGAATATTTGGTATCATGATGGTAAAGTAAGATTGGACCAAAAACATTGATTTGGATAATTGTCCCATGAGTAGTCTTTGCTCTTTTGCTCTTTTCTCTTTCCACACTTTGAATTTGGATGTGGGGCTGTAACCATTGGAAACCTTGTTTTCGGGGCTTCGATTTGGATACAAGAATGACCTAAAATGGAGTTTAGACAAGAGAGTTATGCCCGTTTGAAATTTTAGTATCTGTGCTGGAAGTAAGTTACGCTCGAGCGCAGGAACTTGTGCTCGAGTAGTCTGTGCAAATTTCAGAGATTTTGGGAGCTTCTTTTCTACACTCGAGCCAAGCTTTGTTTGCTTGAGCGGTCAGGTCGATATCAGGCACTATAAAGTGAGTTTTTAGCCCAAATTCTTCATTCTTTCTTCCTCTCTTCTCTCTCTCTCCTCTATACTTGAAACCCTAGCCCTCAAAACCTTGATTGCATCCATTTTTCACCAACAATCCACCATGGATCTTGCAATAAAGATGATGAACAAGTGAAGATCAACATTTTTAACTGATTGGATTTTGGATTTTCGAAGGAATCCTCTTAAGTTAGCTTCTCTACTCTTATCTTGGAGGTAGGAATACCTTTACCCTTGTATATTTCTATTTTGATCGAAATAACTGTGAATCTTACGATGTATGGAACTAGCAAGATGAATGATATATGTATGTGTGTATGCATTGTGTTTGTTAATAAATGATTTGAAAGGATGTGGGCAATAATTCACGATTATGGATGAAATTATGTTTATTATTGATGATTATTGTTGTTGATGATAAAAAAGTTAGTCTCTAATTCATGAAAGAGAGAAAACCCATAATTTTCTACAAACCCTAATTTTGAGACTTGTTCAATAGAGAGGGGTTTTGTTCAATTGATTTTTCAAACATGAAATTGGGCGTGTTTATTCAACTTTGAGGTTGAAATATGAACTATTGGATTATTGTAAATTGAAAACTTTAAGTTCATGCATCATATATATTATTTAATTCTTCTTGTGGTACTAATGTGTATGAATGGTTGGAAGAGTAAAAATGAGGTTTTGCCCAATTGGTCTCTAAAACTAAAAATTAATTTAACCTTGATGTTGAAAGGTTAGACTTTGAGACTTTTACACCAAAATTGGAAATGATGATGGTTATGAATTGAAGAATCTTCTCATTGTTGGTATTGTGTGAAAAATACAAATGTTATAGAATGTTTGAGGTGCGCACTTGCCCAGTTCATGTGAGGACGACAAATGTGGGGTTGTGTTTGAGGTGCCCACTTGCCCGGTCCCTGTGAGGGTGGCGAATATAGGGATGTTGTGAGCCATCCACTGGCCGGTTCATGTGAGGACGGAAAAAGTGTGGAAGTTAATTGTGAATTGTGTTTGTATGTCCTCTTAATCTCCATAACATGTGCATGTCCTTAGTTTCATTGTTTTTCAATAATCTAAGTTATGTGTGTTTTCCATACAAAATTGGTTGTTTTGAATGTTTTCATGAATGTTGTTTATTTTAGTTCAAGTTTATGGCCATATTATATTTAAAAAAATATAGCTTTATTGTTAGAACTAAAGTAAATGACATTTATTTTATTCAAATCATCTAGTTCATAGGATTAGTAAAGGTTTTTAGGTCTAATAATGAATTTGCGTGAATAATTAACCACTAAAATCATAAAACAGAAAGTGAGTAAAGGCTAATCTTTGAATTGGACAAACAGGGAGTGCTATCATTCAATGATCTTCCCCTTTTGTACCTAAGCTCCCGAACTTAGAAATTTTCTGGTCATGATGAACTATTCTTTAGCTTAGTTTTCATTGTTAAAGGTTTCTTAATTCTCCTTTAAAAATTAAATAGCGAATCTTTGTTGGTTAAAGCGAGTTTGCACAACATTTGTCTAGGAAACAGGCCTTAGACTCAAAAAGGACATGGCATCCACAGTGGTACATTTGTACCAAAAAATTCTATACAAGGAATATCCTCAGAAAGTTGTCAAAAATATTTGAATATGGATAATTATGAAAGAGAAGAAGCGCTTAAAAAACTAATAAGTGACTGTATTGATCCAGCGGAGTTAAAAGAACAATGGTATCAATGAAAAAGAAAAGCTAAAATATTCAAAATACACAAAGCATTTGGAAATTTCGATTTTTGGGGAAATCCTAATTTTATGAATATCTTTGGAGATAATGAAGAAAAATCTTCCAAGAAGGAAATCAAATAAGAAAAAAAAGGACCATTAAAAACTCATATAAAATATGACTTCATTCATAAAGATGCAAAAAATGAGCCTGTTACTAAATATGGAATATATCTTGATCTTGTGATGCCCTAATTTCTACTCTAAGGGTTAGGTTAATATCACTAAAGAGTCCTTTGGTCAATAACCAAGTAAGATCCTAAGAAGGTCGGAGGAGTTAATATAGCCTTCCTTCTAAGTCCAACCACCTTAGATAACAAGTTATCTTTTTGACAGATCTTAAGCGGTATTAACACAAGATCTCATAAGTAACAAGCAGATATACATAAGATTACAAAAGCCAATAATAATTATAGTGTTTTAAATCTTAAATTACAAAACGAGTTCCATTACTATTAAATCCAAAAATAAAAGCACGAATAGACTCATAAGCAAAATGGCTTGTAACTTTCTCTAAAACAGACACAAGTCTTCAAATGACTCTGGCTCTTCATCAGCCTTATATCTTTCTTCGATATTTGGCATGAAATGCTATGAGCTTTGAATGTCCAGTAAACGTGCACACACACCCCGTCCCTTTTTCCCAATCTAATACACAATAGCAATTACAACAATAGGGGAAAGAAACAAGATATTCAAGTAAATAACAAGGGTTACAAAAATAGTTGTTAGTAGTCTAGAAATCCCCCAAAAAGATTTCATCCTCCTAACCACAAGAATCGGACGCGGATTATTCGATATGCCCCATCTTTTGCTGCTTTGTTGCAAACCATACCTCGGATATCTACCAATGGTTATATACCGCGTAGTGCCAACCGCAGGGTCTCAAAAGAGACGGTAAAATAAAGGACTTGCCCATTCTCTCCTCACACCAAAACTACCTAGGGTCGAATACAACATGTAACGACCCCAACACGTACATTATTTATATATATTTATTTATATGAGTTTAATTGCTTAATTATAAGCTCAAGTGTGAATATCTGTTTGTTTATGGAATACCTATTAGAATTGCCGACTTAGACACAGAAATTGAGAGCCTTAACGGCTTCAGAAATCAAAATTGGCTAATCCAATAGGCTAATTAGAATATTTAGAATTTTATGAAAACTTTAATTGAAATTTGAGTCGAATCAAAATAATTAGAATAATTGATTGGAATTAATTAGAATTAAGTGGTATTAATTAGTCCTAGGCAAGCTTAATTAACTTAAGCTAATAAGACCTATATGTATATGGCTTTAGCTTATGAGTTCGTCAAAAATACACCTATGAGCTGAGATTTTAGAGAGAAAGAGAGGGAGAATCAACTCTAGAGAGAGAGAGAGAGAGAGAGAGAGAGAGAGAGAAGAGAATTGTAAAGTAATTGAAGGAGATTTGAAGATTTAAGCTAGAATACACTTGAATTCAAACCTTAGGTATGATCTTCAACCATAATTCTTGCAAATAATTTAAGTAGGAGTTGAGTTCATGAAGTTCATAGGGTTAATTTCATGTAATTGAGTAGTGAATGCTCGAATTTCTTTTGATTTGTCAAATAAGAGCATAATTGAGACATGTATGCATGAATCATCATTTTAAGTTTGAATGCCATGAAATTCTCTACGTGCATGAAGTTAAATTCACCATCTTTGAAAGTTTTACATGATATTACACACCTCAATTCATTTGATCTTATTTTGAAAAGAAAAAAGTTCAATTCATGTCATCCATGGTTTTAACTTTATAGTTTAAGCTTGAATTTGGAAATTTGGAGCATGATTTTGAGTAATTGGTTTCAAATTAACTATGTTTTCATGTTCTACAATGATTTACCATGTTTTTGTACCAACCATACAAGGTTTGGGCCTTTGAATGACAAGTTTGAACTTCAAACACAATTTTGAAAATTCAGAATTCGAGCAGTTCGCTCAAGCGATGGAAATGTCTCTTAAGCATACATTTCAAGCTCCCCCGTAGTTTTGTAGACATTTTCACAGTGGCTCGAGCGACTAATTGTGCACTCGAGTGAACAACCTTTTACTCAATACTTGGCTTGAGTGACAATCAAGCGTGAAAATCGAGTATCCAGTACTTTTGCAGTCTTTACAGATGGCTCGAGCGACAAAGTGTGCGCTTGAGCAAACACCCTATTTTCAGCAACTTTCAAAAAGCTTTCATAAGTACATCATTGCATCCTTATGCTTATTAGAGCATTCTTAGACATCGATTAAGACATCAATAATAAGAAATTGATGTAGAAACATACAAGAAGCAAATTGAATTGAGATTAAACGTTAAATCAATATGGAATCGAATTGTGTTTTTGTTATGTATTTTGTATAGGTGGACGTCCGAGGCCTAGCATTGATTTAACCCACTGTGAGTAGTAACTTTATAAAGATATGTTCAAACTATATTTACTTTTGAAATTGTTATACGATTGGTTTATTGGAATGTTGTTTTCCTTTGAAGAATGAAGTTCTCTTTTGAATTGTATATGTGGCATCCAATAGTGAGGCCCTTGCCTGGGGGAAACAATACCATGGCCCATTGATTAATTAGCCCTTGCTTGGGGGAAACAATACCATGACCCATTGGCCCTCACCCGGGGGAAACAATACCGTGACCCATTGAATAGTTGAAACATAAAGATCTCTACTATTAGACCTTCGTGGTCACAATGACTATGGAACATTGATTGACCCTCATGGTCCCATTGATCGACCTTGGTGGTCCTATTGATATCGAAATATTGTTACTCTATTGGATATATCATTTGAAAAGACTATTGCTATTGTGCTATTATTGGATCATTGTGAATTGAATTGAAATGGAAATTATGTTTTGAATCTATTGAACTTCATTCATTTAACTCCTTTATTCTGTTATTACTCACTAGGCCTTAGCTCACTATTTATATGTATATGTAGGTGAGCAAACTAAGCATCAAGGATAAAGAAGACTCGGAGTCTACCCTGTGTCAACCGTTTTGAGCAGCTCCCTAGTTGGAGTAAGCTTGACCTTAAGTGAGCCAAGCATGTCGAAACCCCTAATGTGATACACTTTTATTTTGTTCTTTTGTTTTGTTATTTGGGGGCTGTTTTGAATTTAATACTCTGAATGTTTGAATTATGTACTAAGTGATAAGGATTTACAATGGTGTATGAATATACATAAGAAAGAATGCTGGCACAGTTATCATATAAGGTTACATGTATGCACAACTCAATGGTTCATCTTTATTTTTCATATTGCTTCTGCTAAGCCTCGTAAGTTAAATTGAGATTGATTTTGTATATTAAGGCTGTAGGTAATCTCAGGATTACTGGCCGGTCATGATGCTAAACCTATAGGGTTCGGTTTGGGTCATGACAGAGTGGTATCAGAGCATGAGTTACATCTCACTCACTTGACCATTGAGCTACAGGGTGTCTAGAAAAGACTTATGGATTGCATTCTTATGCATTTGAATATTAGAGTGAGATAACTTGTGCATAATGGAATATATGAATTTGTGTGTGTGACTATGCTGTGTTTATTATAATACAAAGTTTCATATAGAAAATGGTGAGAACAAGAGGTGATGAGCTAGAGGAACCAACATCCTCAAGGTGGAACATGATGGAAAGAATGATGCACGACATGGCCGAGAGCCTAAGACAACAACAACAACAGTGGCAACAACAACAACCGCTACCTCCACCGCCCATTCCTGTGCCACCTCCAATACCGGGGTGTCAAACTGGTGATTGTACTATTGCATTGACTAAGGAATTTAAGAAAATGAAACCGCCCTTGTTTCATGGGGGGATCGAACCACTTAAAGCTAAAGTCTGGGTACTTGGAATAGAAAAACTGTTTGAGGTGTTTCCTTGTATTGAGACTCAGAAAGTTTTGTTAGCTACATTCACTTTAAAATATGAAGCAAGATGTTGGTGGATGTTAGTGTTCCTAGAAATTTCCTACGAGAAGTACTTTCCTCAGTGTGTCAAAGATGGAAAAGTGTCGGAGTTTGAACAGTTAAAGCAAGAAAACAAGTTAGTTATTGAGTATGAGGCCCAATTTACAGAATTGGCCCGTTTTGCGCCACACATGATAGACACCGACTACAAAAAAGTAAGGAAGTTTGAAGGAGGCCTGCGTGATTAAATCCTAAAGAGAGTTAATGTGCTCAAATTTCCAAAATATGTGGATGTACTAGATAGGGCATTGATTTCAGAAGCAAACATAGCCAACTATAATCAGAAGTTTGAATAGAGAGGCAAAAGGCAGAATTTCAATAAAGGAACAATATCAACAACCAAGAAGTCAAAGTCTGGGACTTCCAGTCATTCCGGGTCAAACCAAAGTGGCAACTCAATACCTACTTGTATCGTGCGTAGAAAGAAGCATCAGGGTGTCTGTAATCGTACTATAGGGGCCTACTATCAGTGTGGAAAGGTCAGGCATATGGAAAAAGATTGTACACAACCACGTCAGGGTGGTAACCGAGGTGTTACTAGTTCGACGACGTCAGTTCCAATAACAAAACTAGCCGCAGCACCGTCCACAATAAGAAATGATTTGAGACGAGGAAGGGTTTTTTCTTTTGTGCCGGAGGATACTCAAAACACGAAGGTAGTAGTATCAGGTACAATTTCTGTTTGTGATCAACTTGCTTATGTCTTAATTGATTCAGGGTCTACACATTTGTTTGTTTCTATGGTATTTGTTGAAACTTTGAATAGACCTATGGAAACATTGAGATATATATTGTGTGTTGTATCACTTATAGGGGAGATCTATGTTATGTTCATCTGTATATGCTGCATGTGAATTATCACTCAGGAATACTGTTTTGTATGCTGATTTAATACCTTTAGACATGAGACATTTTGATGTTATCTTGCGTATGGATTGGCTATCTAAATACCATGCAACTATTGATTGTTCTTTAAAACGAGTGATATTCCGACCTCCCAGACAGGTTAAATTTTATTTTGAGGGAAAGGGTGCAGTTCCAACACCATATTTGATATCTGCCATAAAAGCTCGAAAATTGATTAGTAAGGGTTGTCAAGGGTATTTATGTATTGTAATGTTTTAACAAACCATGGAAATTACCCTAGACAGTATACCAGTGGTCAAGGACTTTCTTGATGTATTTTCGGATGAGTTACCGGGCAATTAGTCGATAGGGAGATTGAATTTACAATTGATGTAATACTGGGTACACAACCAATATCTAAAACTCCCTACCACATGTCTACTATAGAAATGAAAGAATTGAAAATTCAATTGCAAAAATTTCTTGACAACGGGTTTATTCGCCCCGAGTACATCGTCGCAGGGTGCACCAGTCCTTTTTGTGAAGAAGAAAGATGGTACTTTCCATCTATGTATCGACTATCGGGAACTCAATAAGGTAACCGTGAACAATAAATATCTATTACCTCGTATTGACGATTTATGCGATCAGTTATAGGAGGCTCAATATTTTCAAAAATTAACTTAAGATCGGGATATTATCAGTTGAAGGTAAGGGCTGAAATATTGAAAAGACTGCCTTCCGAACCAGGTATGGACATTATGATTTTTGGTCATGCCTTTTAGAGTCACAAATGCACCCTTAACATTCATGGATTTGATGAATAGAATTTTCAAACCCTTTTTAGACAAATTCATTGTTGTGTTTATTGATACATTTTGATCTATTTGAAAACTAGAAATGACCATGAACAACACTTGAGAATGACCTTTCAGATACTCAGAGAAAAAATTTTGTATGGGAAATTCAAAAAGTGTGAATTATGGTTAGATAAGATTGCATTTTTGGGACATGTATTGGTAAAAAGATGGTATCTCTGTTGACCCTCATAAGATAGAACTAATTATTGATTGGCCTACCCGACTAACGTGACCGAGGTCCGCAGTTTTATGGGATTGGTAGGTTATTATCACAGATTTGTTAAAGACTTCTCAAAAATTGTTGTACCATTAACCCAATTGACTCGAAAGGGGAACCATTTGTGTGGACAGAACAGAGGGAATTAGCTTTTCAAGAACTGAAAACAAGATTGACCATAACTCCAATCCTTACTATACCCTCAGGTACCGAAGGATTTGTAATTTATAGCGATGCATCTTATAAAGGTCTGGGTTGTGTTTTAATGTAGAATGGCACGGTGATTGCATATGTCTCTCAACAGTTGAGACTGCATGAAAAGAATTACCCAACACACGACTTAAAGCTTGCCATAGTTGTGTTTGCATTGAAAATACAATGACATTATTTGTATGGGGCTAAATGTGAAGTGTGCACAGATCATAAAAGCTTGAAATACTTTTTCACGTAGAAGGAATTAAATATGCTACAGAGGCGATGGGTTGAATTGATCAAGGACTATGATCTACAGATTCATTACCACCCTGGCAAGGCCAATACCGTAGCAGATTCACATAGCAGAAAGAATGTGAGAGGTTTAGCCTGTTTGCTTACAGATCAGAAAGAGCTTCTGCAAGAATTTAAAAGGCTTAAAATAGAAATGGTGCCTTTTTGAACAAAATGGTTTGATAGCCGCAATGTTCGCACAACCGGCAATTATCGAAGAGATCAAAAAAAAACAAGTGAATAATGAGTATCTGAAGAAAATTTGTGATGAGTTTGAAGCTAAACCTAAACCAGGATTCACAATTGAAAACTCGATATTGAAATTCAAGAGAGGCTTTGTGTTCCAAATGACACAAAACTAAAAAGAAGAACTCTAGAAGAAGTTCACAAGTTGATGTTTTCCATGCACCCGGGGAATACCAAAATGTATCAAGATTTGAAGTTAGTGTATTGGTGGCCCAATATGAAAGGAGAGATTGCCAAATTCAACTCCAAATGCCTACAATGCCAACAAGTAAAAGTGGAGCATCAGAAACCGGTGGGCTTGTTTCAATCCCTTCCTATTCCGGAGTGGAAATGGGAACACATAACCATGGACTTCATCGTTGATCTATCTCGAACATCTAGAGGTATGAATGCTATTTGGGCTATAACTGATAGATTGACAAAGTCTGCTCATTTTCTTACTGTGAAAACCTCATTTAATGCCTATAGACTTGCCACCATTTACATTGATGAGATTATTCGTTTACATGGGATTTAGTCTCTATTGTATCAGATAGGGATCCTAAATTTGTTTCTAGATTTTGACATAGTCCACAGAGTGCAATGGGAACAGAGTTAAGGTTCAGCACAGCTTTTCATCTGCAAACTGATGGACAAACAGAGAGAACTGTTCAGACTTTAGAAGACATGCTTCGTATATGTATGTTGGAATTCCAATGTAGTTGGGAAACGTATTTGCCATTGGCTGAATTTGTTTATAATAACAATTTCCACGCTAGCATCGGTATGGCGCCATATGAGGCACTGCATGGTAAAAAGTGTAGATCTCCAGTTTGTTGGACTAAGGTTGGTAACAGGGCTATATATGGGATAAAACTTGTTTAGTAAATGATTGAAAAGATAAAGATCATTCAACAACGGCTCAAAACTGCATAAAGATGACAAAAGAGTTACGGGGATCAGCGAAGAAGAGATTTAGAATATGAAGCGGGAGATCATGTGTTTATCAAAGTAACACTGATGAAAGGGCAGACAAGATTTGGTAGAAAAGGGAAACTGACTCCTCGTTACATTGGATAGTTCCAAATTCTTGAAAGATGGGGTCCTATTTCTTATCGGATTGCCTTACCACCGGGAATGGAACAAATACACAACGTATTCCATGTGTCCATGCTTCGAGGCTACCTTAGAGATCCATTTCATGTAATTGATTATCACCGAATTGCTCTAGATGAAAATATGATCTACCAAGAATGGCCGATGCAGATTATTAAACGACAGGTGAAACAGTTGAGAAATAGATCGATTCCAATGGTGAAGGTAGAATGAAGGAACATTATGGGAAATAAGCCACTTGAGAAAAAGAATATGAGATGCAACAACGATACCCGCATTTGTTTACGTACGAAGGTAACTTAAGTTTGGAGAACCAAACTTTCTAAGGGAGAGAGACTGTGACGACCCCAACGTGTACATTATTTTTATATATTTATTTGTGTGAGTTTAATTGCTTAATTATAAGCTTAAGTGTGAATATCTATTTGTTTACGAAATACCTATTAGAATTGCCGACCTAGAGACAAAAATTGAGAACCTTAACGGCTTCAGAAATCGAAATTGGCTAGTCTAATATAATTAGAATATTTAGAATTTTATGGCAACTTTAATTGAAATTTGAGTCAGATTAAAATAATTAGAATAATTGATTGGAATTAATTAAAATTAAGTAGGACAAATTAGTCCTAAGCAAGCTTAATTAACTTAAGCTAATTAAACCTATATATATATGACTTTAGCTTATGAGTTCATCATATATACACCTATAAGCTGAGATTTTAGAGAGAAAGAGAGGGAGAATCAACTCTAGAGAGAGAGGGAGAAGAGAATTGTAAAGGAATTGAATGAGATTTGAAGATTTGAGCTAGAATACACTTGAATTCAAACCTTAGGTATGATCTTCAACCATAATTATTGCAAATAATTTAAGTATGTGTTGAGTTCATGGAGTTCATAGGGTTGATTTCATGTAATTGAGTAGTGAATGCAAGAATTTCTTTGTATTTGTCAAATAAGAGCATAATTGAGACATGCATGCATGAATCGTCATTTTAAGTTTGAATTCCATGAAATTCTCTACATGCATGAAGTTAAATTCATCATCGTTGGAAGTTTTACATGATATTACACACCTCAATTCATTTGATCTTATTTTGAAATGAAA
Source organism: Camellia japonica (assembly GCA_030407325.1). NCBI lineage: Eukaryota > Viridiplantae > Streptophyta > Magnoliopsida > Ericales > Theaceae > Camellia > Camellia japonica. The sequence continues at coordinate 153,380,207 of JAPPVO010000002.1, read as the reverse complement.
AGAGTTCAATTCATGTCATGCACAGTTTTAACTTTATAGTTTAAGCTTGAATTTGGAAATTTGGAGCATGATTTTGAGTAATTGGTTTCAAATTGGCTATGTTTTCATGTTCTACAATGATTTACCATGTTTTTGTACGAACCATACAAGGTTTAGGCCTTTGAATGGCAAGTTTGAACTTCAAACACAATTTTGGAAATTTAGAATTAGAGCAGTTCGCTCGAGCGATGGAAGTGTCGCTCGAGTGTACATTTCAAGCTCCTCGTAGTTTTGCAGACAATTGCACAGTGGCTCGAGCGACCAATTGTGCACTGAAGCGAATATCCTTTTACTCAATCCTTGGCTTGAACGACTATCGAGTGACCGTCAAGCTTGAAAATCGAACACCCAGTACTTTGAAGTCTTTACAGATGGCTCAAGCAACAAAGTGTGTGCTCGAGCGAGAAAGTGTGCGCTCGAGCAAACACCCTATTTTTAGCAACTTTCAAAAAGCTTTCATAAGTGCATCATTGTATCCTCATGCTTATTAGAGCATTCTTAGACATAGATTAAGACATCAATAATAAGAAATTAAAGTAGAAACATACAAGAACAAAATTGAATTGAGATTAAACATTAAATCGATATGGAACCTCAATGTGTTTTTGCTATGTATTTTGTATAGGTGGACGTCTGAGGCCTAACATCGATTTAACCCACTGTGAGTAGTAACTTTATAAATATATGTTTAAACTGATTGGTTTATTGGAATGTCGTTTTCCTTTGATGAATGAAGTTCTATTTTGAATTGTATTTGTGGCATCCAATAGTGAGGTCTTTGCCTGGGGTAAACAATACCATGGCCCATTGATTAATTGACCCTTGCTTGGGAAAAACAATACCATGGCCCATTGGCCCTCACCCAGGGGAAAGAATATCATGGCCCATTGGATAATTGAAAGATAGAGATCTCTAATGTTAGACCTTCGGGGTCACATTGACTGATTGACCCTCGTGGTCCCATTGATCGACCTTTAAGGTCCCATTGATATCGATATATTGTTACTCTATTGGATGTATCATTTGAAAAGACTATTGCTATTGTGCTATTATTGGATCATTGTGAATTGAATTAAATGGAAATTAGGTTTTGAATCTATTGAACTTCATTCGTTTAACTCATTTATTCTGTTATTACTCACTAGGCCTTAGCTCACTATTTATATGTATATGTAGGTAAGCAAACTGAGCATCAAGGATAGAGAAGACTTGGAGTCCACCCCTGTGTCAACCGTTTTGAGCAGCTCCCTAGTTGGAATGAGCTTAGGCTTGAGTAAGCCAAGCACGTCAAAACCCCTATTGTGATACACTTTTATTTTGTTCTTTTGTTTTTTTATTTGGGGGCTGTTTTGAATTTAATACTCTTAATGTTTGAATTATGTACTAAGTGCTAAGGATTTACTGTGGTGTATGAATGTACATAAGAAAGAATGCTTGCACAGTTATCATATAAGGTTTTACATGTATGCACAGCTTAATGGTTCATCTTTATTTTTCATATTGCTTCCACTAAGCCCGTAAATTAAATTGAGATTGATTTTGTTTATTGTGACCATAGATAATCTTAGGATTACTGGCCAGTCATGATACTAAATCTATAGAGGCGGGTTTGGGTCGTGACACGACCGCTCCGTTCAAAGGTTCCGAAACAACCACCTGCACAAGACTTTACTTCCAAATAGGGAACACATCCCGTCAACCAATCAATAACTCAGTAACTTGTCCAGAAGTTCGCAAACCCAATACCACCCATTAAGTTTTCCGTTAGATAATTTAAGTCAGAGTTAGAACATGCTCTTGAAACAACATCTATTGCATAAGTATGAACAACTTCATAGCACAAATGGAAGGAAATAAAGTTACAACACATGAGATTAACATAGAAAATATGCACAAGTAGTTCTAGGCATATTCATGAAGTTAAGGGAATAATATCGCACAAAAATGTAAATTTCCAGATTTGCATTGTCATAAAGATTGTAAACAAAAAGGCATTTTCAGATTTTTTTTTTTTCCCCTAAACTTGTCTTTCCTATGGTTTGTAGAGAATTTTGCCTAGTTTTTAGAACATCTTTTATAAGTTTCATAGCTTTCCTAAACTTTTAGTTATTTACGAAACACTCCAGCGATGTCCAGATTCATAGATCGTCACAAAAATCGGATTTTCTTTCAAACCGCTCACTCTTTTTCAATGAAACCAATTTTACTTGAAATCTAACCCTTTAAGAAGTTTTTGACATAAAAATTAGGTTAAGGAAACGTATCTACATTTTTCTAGAATTTTCGCAAGTTGGCTAAAAAAACTAGTTCTTTGAGCACAAAGCTTGAAATAAGGGAGAAGGTAAGAAAAAAGGGTAACCAAGGATAATTTTTCACTTGTTTTTATAATAAAAACATGCTAAATAGTATATATTAAACTCATAAATTTAGATTGAAGGTGTTCCTTTAGAAATTATGAGAGATAGGTGTAGAAAAAGATAGTTTTGCACTGATTTAGAGAAAACACAAGGGTGGAATAAGGTTCAATTCTTTTCAATTTAACACAAGAACACCATTACAGCACATCCAAAAATATTATTTTAAATCTCTAATAACATTTATTTGAAAAAGAAAAATAAAAGAGAGAGTTGTGTTGTGGCTTACTTGAAGCTAGGTTGAATTGCTAACAAAACCTTCTTTTTCTCTTATTTCCTCCACCAAGCTCACTCTCTTTCCCTTTGTTCTTCTTTAGCCATGTGGTATGTTTGAGTGTGTTTTCTAGTGTGCAAAAATACTAAGGGAGAGGTTTTATTTATAATAAAATTGGTGTAAAAGGTCCAAATTGCCATTGGTTGGAAATGGATTGGATATTTTAGATTTAGTTTGAATTCAATGGAATAGTGGATGATTAGAGGCCTTAATTATTAAATTAATCATGATCTAGTTAGGCTTTAGTTGGAATGAAACTTGAGGTGGAAATAAGGTTCCATGTTTTGGGGTGTACTAGAATACTTTTTCCACAAATTCATTAATTATGTTTGAAAAGAATGCATCAATTTCTATTGGGATAATTACATTTTACCCCCTTGTGGTTTCACACTTTTTCACATTACCTCCCTGACGTCGATAAATGTACTTATAAACTCTCTGTGGTTTTGACTGAAGTGCAAAAGTGACGAAATCTAGTCGACTTAACAGTGCGTGGGACAAACGCGCCAGAGAAGCGTGTCTACATTGAAATTAAGGGTTTTGACATCAAATTTGAAGTTTTGAGTGACCAATTTACACTTCCACTTTCTTATATATATGCCTATGAAATGTTGTTTTAAAGATGCATTTTATATATATACATGAAGCAGATGGGTTTGATGCATTTCATATATATACATGGAGGAGATGGTTTGGATGCATTTCATGTGTTGGAGGCATTTCATATATATATATATATATATACACGGGGAAGAGAGAGAGAGAGAGAGAGAGAGAGATAGGTTTCATATCTATATAATATATATATACACATAGAAAGGGAGTTTATAAAGAGAGTTCAACTGTGAGAAAAATGGAAGTAAAATGGCATTCATAAGAAAATTGAAGAAAAAAATAAGGGCATTCTAGTCTTTTCAATAATTCTGTCACGTCTCGTCATGTTTGCACTTTAGTCAAAACCGCAGGGAGTTTATGAGTACATTTATCAACGTCAGGGAGGTAATGTGAAAATGCGTGAAATTGCAGGGGTAAAATGTAATTATCCCATTTCTATTCCCAAAGGTGGCCGGCCATTGATGGTGATTTTGGGAAGATTTTCTTTTTTATTTTTGTGTATAATTTGATAGTTATTTCAAGATATTATGTACAATTTATTAAATAAGTTTAAAGGTACAAGTATTATATATATAATAGTACTAACTTGGGGTCAATTTGTAATTTGATTAAAATGTTAGGGCTTTGGCTTTAATTTATGAATGTGAACATTTAATTAAATGTAGTATTTAATTTATTTAAGGTCTCGAATTTTAATTTGGATAAAAAAATTTTGTTTTGAATTAAACAGCGAATTACACTAAGAACCGGAAACCTAGGGTTTCTGTGTTGAAAATATACTTAAAAAATTAATTTAATTATTATTAGGGTTTTAGAAATGGTTCTTGAGTGCCCAAGTTCAATTTAGGGTTTGCGAGTTTCCGGTTGGCGCATGTTTTTTATTCTAGGGTTAAAATTGAAATTAATTAAGAAACTAAGGGACTACAAAGAAATAATTTAAAAGTAAGGGTTAAAGAAAATATTGCAAAGGTCAGGGGCCTCATAGATCTTGACTGTGTAACTAACATATAAGAGGTTATAGATAATTAGGCTCAAGCAGTAAGAATTGTAGTAGCTGGACAAGCTATAGAAGCAGGAGGTCTAAATGCGTTTGTAAAAACTACTCTAATACTGCAAAATTTTGGGATACTCTATCAAATAATGATAACATAAGAGCTCATTGGTTAGCTTTAACTACTGCTGAAGAGAGTATCATGTTTATAGTAGATAACCTTAAACGAGAATTTTGCAGAACATCCCTTAACCAAATGGGAATTCAAGAAAAAATAGTATTTACAAATATAACAAAGATACGAATGTGATATGTACTCTTTGGAAAATTATGCTTGTGAATACAAAAAATAGTTCTATAAACTAGACCTAAAAGATACTATTCATTGGAAAAAAACAATTTATAGCCAAACTTCCTAAACCATGAGATCAACTATCTTAAAAAGAGTTTGAAAGGCTATTAGAAAAGAATCAAATATGTGATTCTTTAGGTAGGAGAATAGCTTCTATGCAAGAAGTTACAAAGAAATATTGTGTAGAACAAGCAACTATAAAAGATATGGAAAACGCATATGTTTATAGTTGCTGTTCAAAAACAGAAGATATGGTAGGAAGCTATGGTTGTGATAAGAAATCCAAACCATTGGATAAAAAGAAGAAATTTGTGAAAAAATGAAAAAAAATTCAAAATTTAATCCTTATAAAGAAAAACAAAAAAACCATGGGATAGACATATTAGAAAGAAATCTAATAAATTTACAAATAATAAAAAGCCTCCATGTCTAAAAGGAAAATCTCCTAAAGAATACAAATGTTGGCTTTGTAGGGAAGGACATTTCGTAAACAAATATCCTAACAAACAAATAAAACAACATGTTAAACAAATATTATTTTATGAAGAAAAATATGAACCAGTATGGGGATACGAAATAGAATCTAACGATGAGGAAGAAGAACTCATGTCAGATTATGAATCAAAATCTGAATATAGTTTTGATGAAAACGATGAACAAAGCTTAGAGGAAGCTTTCAATGTAACTATTTTTATGATAAAAATAGATTCAAATGATGAGAATGAAATGATCCTTCCTAAGAAAAAAAAAAGTGAATTATTTGAAATTGAAGAAACAAATTTTTTTGTAAAATATTGAAAAATGCCAAAAATTCCAATTAAGGAAATTTATAAAAACTAAATCTTCAAACCTCAAAGTAAACTGAATGTAGAAATCTTCGAAAGAACTTCAGTTGGTAATACAAAAGAAACATCTGTACATATACCATTGTTTGATATGAATATAATCAAACAACATCGTAATCAAAAATATAATTACATTCATTCAGGACTTATACAAGTTAGTATATGTCTTTTACTTTCACGCAGAAAAGACATGCATGTGTTAACATGTGTCATGGATAATAGATGGCATAACTTTGAAAATTCCTTAATCAGAGGTATTCAAAGTAATTTGTCAAATGGACCAATTTGGTTTATGTTGTGGGGAGAGCCCCTAGAAAATTCAACCACACCAAGATAGTTGATGGTTTCAAATATGAAGTAGAAAAACCATACAAACTATGCAAATTAACAAGAGAGAAATAATCACAAGATACCAAAATTTATGTGATTCGGCCTAAACCTACATCAATGGGCAATCACAAAGAGAAAGATTCCACTAGTAAAAGAACAATGCTCCGAAGAGATACAATGCCGATGAAACAATCTCTCACGAATAACTAAGTTCATCAAGCCCAAAATACAACTTCTCTCACCCAACCCAAATCCTCTCTACAAAAGTCTCACGAAACTAAAGCTTCAACCAAGAGACACCAAGTGACCAAAGGCCACACCAAACACCCGAAAGCCTACAAACAAAACCCCCCATCAAGACTCAAAGGAAATAAAAGTTCAACCAAAAGAACTTGAAAAGTTCAACTGAATTAATAAGAGTCTTCACCTATTTATAGACAAAAAAAATCCTTCCTAAAACAAAATAGGTTTCCTTACCATCCAATCCAAAACCAACTAGGAAATACTAAATCCAAAACTTTAGGAAGTCCAAACCAAGTCAAATAGGTCTCTCGTATCCAAACCAATATAGGAGTCAAAACCAAGTCAATGTTTGACTATCCACAAATCCTATTCCAATTAGGAAATAGAATACCAATTCAAATCATATTGGGAATGGACATTAAACCAATAATCCAACAAATCTCCACCTTGGCAACATGTCCAACTGCAACGAGCCAATCAACTAAAAAATATCCACCTTGGCAAGATTTTCAACTGTTCCACCAAAACAAACACAACTCCACCTAGTTGACATACCCAATAATCAAAATTAAACTAAACAAATTATGCTATACCAAACCAAAATATGAAAGCTCAATCAAGCCAAACAAACAAAATAGCAGAATCAGACAAGTGCTCAAGACATATCAAGCCATCCAAACAAATTGCAGAACAAAACAAGCTAGAAGATTGCTCTTCGACAATCTTCTCTCAGATTCAAACCTCAACGGAAGCAAACGAACGAAGCCTAGATCATCACCCCACCTCTGATACTAATTTGTTGTGTGAAGAGCCTCTAGAAAACTCGACCACACCAAGATAATTGATGTCTTTGAATATGAAGCAAAAGAACCGTACACATTATGAAAATTAATGAGAGAGAAATGATCACAAGATAACAAAATTTAAATGATTCAGCCTAATCCTATATCCACGGGCAACCACAAAGAGAAAGATTTCACTAGTAAAAATAACAATGCTTCGAAGAACTGCAATGGTGACAAGATAATCTCTCAAAAATAACTAAGTTCACTAACCCAAAATACAAGTTCTCTCACCCAACCCAAATCCTCTCTACAGAAGTCTTACGAAACTAAAGTTTCAACTAAGAGACACCAAGTGACTAAAGGCCACACCAAAGGCCCGAAAGCCTACCAACAAAACCCCCCATGGGAACTCAAAGGAACTAAAAGTTCTACCAAAGGAACTTGAAAAGTTCAACTAAACTAATAAGAGTCTTCACCTATTTATAGCCAAAGAATCTTTCCTAAAACAACATAGGTTACCTTACAATCTAATCCAAAACCAACTAGGAAACACTAAATCCAAAACTTTAGGAAGTCCAAACCAAATCAAATAGGTCTCTTATAAATCCAACCAATATAGGAGTCAAAACTAAGTCAATGTTTGACTATCCACAAATCCTAGTCCAATTAGGATATAGAATACCAATTCAAATCATATTGGGAATGGATATTGAGCCAATAATTCAACAAATTTCCACCTTGGTGACATGTCCAGCTACAATGAGCCAATCAGCTAGCAAATCTCCTCCTTGGTGAGACTTCTAGCTACTGCACAGAAACAAACAAAAATCCACCTAGGTGAGATACCAAATAATCAAAATTAAACTAAACAAATTATGCTTTACCAAACCAAAATATGAGCACTCAATCAAGCCAAACAAACAAAATAGTAGAATCAGGCAAGTGCTAGAGACAAATGCAAAACAAACAAGCTAGAAGATTTCTCTTCGACAATCTTCTCTCCAATCTTCAAGAACCACCAATGATTCAAACTTCAATGGAAGCAAACGAACCGAACCTAGATCGTCACCCAAGCTCTAATACCGATTTGTTGTGCGAAAAGCCCCTAGAAAACTCAAAAACACCAAGATAGTTAGCTTAGAATATGAAACAGAAGAACTGTAGCACTTCAAAAAATTCTTTTTTTTTTTTTTTTCTCATCGCTCGAGCGATGGATTGGTTGCTCGAGCAGTCTCTCGAAGCTCCCAGTACTTTTATAGGTATGAGATTCTGAAAGTTGTCGATATTTGCTCGAGCGCAAAAGTAGTCGCTCGAGCGGTTTGCCTTATCTAGTCTAAACTTCTAGGAGTTCATATTGTTCACTCAAGCGAAGTGTCCAAATTTAGCACATTTAAAAGTCACTTTTGGCCCAATTTTTCTTTATTCTCTCTTGCTCATTCTCTCTGTTCTTCCTCTTTTCCACCATTGTTGTGGGTTTCAAGCTTTCAAGCTTGGGTTTCATCTCTTTTCTTTCATTTTCTACCCTATGTTCCTTATATAAAAATAAAGAGTACACCGAGGGCTTTCTATCCATCTAAGCGGAACGCATTTTCGTTGAAGTTGAAATTTTGGGTTTTTTTCTCTTCTTGCTTGATGTAGGGATTTTCTTTGCATCTTTTCAATATTTTCTTATAGATAGATGGATGGTAGATTTCTATTGCATAAAAACCTCATCTAGAGGAGAATTGTTTTTACAAAGCATATGAAGAAAGTTTGGGTGTCCAAAATTGTGACGACCCCACTACGTAAAATAATTAGCATTTAATTAACTAAGGAGAGTTAAATTTTAATTGTCCATTATTCTGATTTAATTTGTGATTTATGAAAATTATGGAGACTAATTCGTATATGTTTCTATCGAGAATTTATATTGGAATTATAAATTGGAAGCCTAAATGGCTCAAGCGAGTATAATTGGTGAATTGAATTATTTTAATTTCGAATATCGGGCTATATGGGAGTTAATTAAATATTCGATTCAGTTTAGTAAAATTGAATTTGATCAATTGGGTCCGAATTGGAGGTAATTAGGTTGTGAGAATTGAGAATTAAGATTATTATAAACTAAATTTATTTATGAGGCGATCAACCCATGTGTTAATTGCGGATTATATGATTTAATTTGTGTATATCTGTCCAAATTAGAAAATTATCTGTTGAGAATACAACTTTGAAGCTAAAATTGACAGTCGAAATGGGTTCAGAAACCGGAATGGAGTACGTGGATATGTTAATTGGAATTTTTAGAATCATCTGGGAAGTTTAATTAAAAATTGATTTATTGAGTTTAGAGATGGATAATTAGAGCCTAATTCACACTAGTGGAATTAAATTTATTGTAATTAAGATTATAATATGTTGAGAATTAATTTAATTAAAGTAAATTTGTTATAATTTAATTCAAGTAATTAATTAGCCAAAACTTTACTTAAGTATATAGAATATGACTTGTTTGTCTACTCACCCATTTAACAAGAAATATGAGAGGTAGTGGGCATTGTTGAGCCACACGTAGAGAGAGAGAGAGAGAGAGAGAGAGAGAGAGAGAGAAGAAGACTTCTTGGGAGGGAATTCAAGAAGGAGAAGAGGAGAAAGAAATGAATTAAGGGAAATTAGGCTTGCTATTTACAAATCAACCCTCTAAGGTAAGAATTCTCTTCTAATTTCTTGAAATTGAGATGTTACACTCATGAATTTATGGAATTTAAGTTTAATCAAGAAATAATCAAGCTTAATTGGTGTTTTTATGGAGTAAAATGAAGTAGAATATATGAATGAACAAGATAAGGAAGAAATTGTAAGGATTGAGCTCACATTATGTACATGCATGGTAGATTTGAAGAATTTAGTTCAATATTTTGACGTGAATGGTTTCATTTCATGAAATTCTTGTTTAAACACTTATTTTCTTACATGGTTTCTATGGCTCCTAAGGATTTGAAAAGAATTTCCTCTTGGATTTTTAAGTTGAAGCTTCTAACTATATATTTTATGTTTTTACAATTTGATTGAAGTTTTGAGCTTTCAATTGGCAAATTGGGTTTGTTTTTGAAGGAAATCTAGAATTAATCTTGAAGATAAATGAGGTTTTGATTTTAAATCCCTAATCCATGCATGTAATGTAATTTAAGAGTCTTACTTGATTAAACCATATTTTGGAATATATATTAAATTAGTTAGTTTATTTGAATTACATACATGCAATATTTGCTAGGAAAATTGATAAGAAAATGATGAGTTGGAGTTAAGATCAAGTTTATGAAAGTAAAATTAGAAAGTAATTATTTTGGGCTTGATTTTGGAAATTATGGTTAAATTAAGCTTCATAAATTACATGCAAATATTCTTCTAAGAGTATTATAACTTTAATTTCAAGTTTTGAAAATCAAGGAAAAATATTTGAAATCTTTGCATGAATAAATCACTGATTTAGTAATGATTGATTAAGAAGCCAAGTTAGAAATCGGTCCATTTGGAAAAGAATGATTTAGTAATGAAAGAATATGTGAAATGAGAACCCGATTCATTTGAATAAAGAAAGAATAAGTATAGCAGAACTTCGGATTACTTAGACAGAAAAAGACAAGAGAAGCCAAGTTGAATCAAGGAAGTGATATTGTGTTTCAATGTGTATATGTTATGTGTTTGTGTAGGTCGCTTGCACAAGGAGTATCATCTGACTAAGCACTGTGAATAATTTCTTTGTAAAGATATTTTCGTATCTGAATTACTTTGAGAATGACTATATTATTTGATAATTTGGGTCACCTATGTTTTATTATGAAATATTTATGGGATGTTGATACGATAAGTTTGTGAACAAGAACCTTGGAACCGTTAAGTTATACTTTGAAACTCTAAAACGTGTATGATACGATATGTCTTCGAAAATGAGGTTTTGTTAGAATGAAATAGTAAGATATGATCAGCTTTTCAAAATGGAATTTGTTTAATAAGGAATGAGTTCCTTTTGAAACGATAACTATGATAGCAGCTTGGGAAATGTCTTTTGACCCCCAATGACTTCTGTATAGTATTCAACTCGTCATGTACGTTCAGTATAAGTTATTGACTCATTCTGATATAATATATGACACCGATCTTTTAAGATCGTTTCGCATGATTTTGATTGTATTAATCGTTTTGCATGATTTTGATTGTATCAATCTGTATGATATCTGCCCGTTATAGACGCTTTGAATAAAGTCGCTGAAGTGGGCGTTTCGCATAAGCACGTCCTTTATGGACGTTTTGTACCAAGTCGTCCCAAATGGACGTTTCATATAAGTCGTCCAATAAGGATGTTTTGTATAATGTCGTCCTATATAGGCATTTTGCATGAAGTTGTCCTATGTGGGCGTTTTGTCTGAAGCCACCCAATGACGGCGTTCTGAATGTTTCGTTCCGCCGTGAACGTTCTGTGTGGTATTCTGACAAGTTTTGATAAGGCAATTGGGTACTACAAATTGTGGAAAGATTTGATGGTCCATATTAGTTATTATATGTTTATGAAGTATGCTTTAATTATGTCAAGGACGTTATATTGTTTTGTTAAGTTATGGATCTCATTTATTTAACTTATTTACATCAAGATTATTCACTAGGCTCTAGCACACTGTATTATTTATGTATGTAAGTGATCAGGTGCGTAACCAAGCCTAGAACTTCTGCCTGGACTCTATCCTGTCAACCAACCTATGTGCCTCCCGTGGAGGTTCTGAATATGTCAAATGGTCAAAGCCATGTGATTAAAGTTTACGTTTCATTTATTCTGTATTTAGGGATAAGTCCTTTGTCTAGTCGGTATATATGATAATGTGATATATATATGTATATTAAAAAAAAAAAAGTTTTAATTTATTTATTTTTTATCTCATGTAAGTCTGCACAGCTCAATGGACATTGTATATTTATTATTTGCTTCCACTAGTCCCTAATAATTTGTTTTCTATTTAAGAGGCCTTCAGTAATCTACAGATTACTATTCAGTTACGATTCTAAACCTATAGGGGCAAGTTTGGGTTGTGACAAAAATAGAGAAATTAAATGAAAAATTGAGATGAATTATGAAAGTTTTAAGTGATTAGAACATGATTTTATGCCTTTGTGTAAAAACCCCTAACTTATGCCTAACCCTAGTTATGGAATTTATTTTGGAAATGAAGAATGTTTTCAATTGACATTAGATTCATGAAATTAAGTTTATTTTTGGTTAAAATGAGTATAAATAATGATAATTAGTGGTTGTGGGAATTGATTATATTATATGAAGGTGATATTAAAGAAATTGGTGTTGGTAATTAAATCACTAAATCTTGGATAACACACACACATATATAATTATTGTGTTGTACAATTGAGTATTAAGATTTGATGATAATGTGGAGTAGTAAAGAGAGAAATGGAACACAAGAATGGTGATTGCTTCTAAAGATAACTAATATGCTTATGGTGATGTGTTGTTAGATTGATGTAGGATGGAAATAATAATTGGTGTTATTGGCTTTATCGGAATTGTAACAATGAATACATGATGAATTGATGGATGGTGACCGGTAAAGCATGTTGCTCAATAGAGATTCCACCTACCTTTTGGAGTAGTGCCTAGTAAAGCGTGTGGTCTGTTGAGATATGTTGAGGTTCCGCTTTCCTTCCGACTTGTGACAAGTAAAGCGTGAGGTTCCGCATTCCTTTCGGCTCGTGACTGGTAAAGCGTGGTGCTTAACAAAGGTTCCGCATTCCTTCCAGAGTAGCGCCTGAGAAAGCGTATGGTGTGATGATGTGGCTTGGTAATAGAGCTGGTTTCTATTTGGATTTATGTGCAATAATTATAATGAGATCTATGCATATGATTATGGTAATGGGAAATGAATGATTTAATTATGGTGAGTTGAACAGATGAAATTGAGTTGATTTATCTTACATGGGTTATGATAGGGTGATGGCTTGGTGTGAATTATGGTAGAATGAATTAGTTCTATATTCATGACCTCTAAGTAATGTTAGCAAGGGATTTTTGAAGGAACTTTTGAAAACTTTACTAGAATGATTCAAAAATAAAAGAACAAGTTTCCTTTGAAACGTTTTCATGGATTTTTCTTTATGAAAAAGGTATTATCAATATGTATTGTATTTTGAGTATGAAAAGTACACAGTAATTATATATGTATCATTCTTTAGCATTCATGATCCCATATATCTATAGATCTTATTGTTGAGAATCATTGAAGATTGCTACTGGACATGTTTGTTCATTGCATGTGTTTTAACCATTTTAGGGACGAAGTCAGAAAGATCGGGTTTGATGATTTGAGGAGTCCATTTACCTTTGTGTGTGTTTATTGTACGAAGTGTAAATGAGAGGTGCTACTTGTGTTGTAGAACTTATGAGTGTTTTTCTTATGTAATTAATTATTCTGTGTATTTCAATGTAAATCCAGGCATGTAATATTGTTGTATTCATTCGAGAGAGAACACTTTTCTTCTACTCAAGTGTCATGGTCACTTGTATATATAAATGTATTGGGTGAAAAGGACTTGAATTAAAGGTTTTTGGTAATGTTTTCGTGTAATAAAAATTTGGGGCGTGACAAGAACTATACAAATTATGCAAATTAACAAGAGAGAGAAACGATCACAATATACCAAAATTTACGTGATACGGCCTAAGCCTACATCCAATGAGGAAAGAGAGAGAGAGAGAGAGAGAGAGAGAGAGAGAGAGAAAGAAAGAGAAAGATTCCTCTAGTAAAAAGAAAAATGCTCCAAAAAACTACAATGGTGACAAAACAATCTCTCATGAATAACTAAGTTCACCAAGCCCCAAATACAAGTTCTCTCACCCAACCCAAAGCTTCAACCAATCAACACCAAGTGACCAAAGGCCACACCAAAGACCCGAAAGCCTATCAACAAAACCCCACAGGGACTCAAAAGAATTAAAAGTTCTACCGAAGGAACTTGAAAAGTTCAACTGAATTAATAAGAGTCTTCACCAATTTATAGCCAAAGAATCCTTCCAAAAACAAAATAAGTTTCCTTACATTCCAATCCAAACCAACTAGGAAACACTAAATCCAAAACTTTAGGAAGTCCAAACCAAGTCAAATAGACCTCTCATAAATCCAAATCAATATAGGAGTCAAAACCAAATCAATATTTGACTATCCACAAATCCTACTCAAATTGGGAAATATAATACCGATTCAAATCATATTGGGAATGGATATTGAGCAAATAATCCAACAAATCTCCACTTTGGCGACATGTCCACCTACAACGAGCCAATCAACTAGCAAATCTGCACCTTGGCGAGACTTCCAGCGGCTACACCAAAACAACCGCTAAACCAAAACAAACAAAACTCCACCTAGGTGCGATATCCAATAATCAAAATTAAACTAAACAAATTATGTTATACCAAACCAAAATATGAGTGCTAAATCAAGCCAAACAAACCAAATAGTAGAGTCAAACAAGTGCTTAAGACACATCGAGCCATCCAAACAAATTGTAAAACAAAATAAGCTAGAAGATTTCTCTTTGACAATCTTCTAGCTAATCTTCAAAAACCACCAACGATTCAAACATCAACGGAAGCAAACAAACAAAGCCTACATCACCACCCAACCTCTTATTCCAATTTGTTGTGCGGAGAGCCCATAAAAAACTCGACCACACCAACATAGCCGATGGCTTCGAATATGAAGCAAAAAAACCATACAGATTAGGCAAATTAATGAGAACGCTGACAAGATGCCAGAATTTACGAGATTCGTCCTAAGCCTACATCCACGGCCAATCACAAAGAGAAAGATTCCACTAGTAAAAAGAACAATGCTCGGAAGAGATACAATGCTGACAAAACAATCTCTCACGAATAACTAAGTTCACCAAGCCCAAAATACAAATTCTCTCACCCAACCTAAATCCTCTCTACCAAAGTCTTACGAAACTAAAACTTCAACCAAGAGACACCAAGTGACCAAAGGCCACACCAAAGACCCAAAAGCCTACCAATAAAACTCCCTATGGGGACTCAAAGGAACTAAAAGTTCTACCAAATAAACTTGAAAAATTCAACTTAATTAATAAGAATCTTTAGCTATTTATAACCAAAGATTCTTTCCTTAACAAAATAGGTTTCCTTACAATCCAATCCAAAATCAGCTACGAAACACTAAATCCAAAACTTTAGGAAGTCCAAACCAAGCCAAATAAGCCTCCCATATACCCAAACCAATGTAGGAGTCAAAACCAAGCCAATGGTTGACTATCTACAAATCTTATTCCAATTAGGAAATAAAATACCAATTCAAATCATATTGAGAATGGACATTGAGCCAATAATCCAACCAATGTCCACCTTGGCGGCATGTCCAGCTATAACGAGCCAAACAACTAACAAATCTCCACCTTTGCGAGAATTTCAACTGTTGCATCGAAAAAAATATTGAAACCAAAACAAACAAAACTCCGCCTAGGTGAGATACCCAATAATCAAAATTAAATTGAACAAATTCTATTATACCAAACCAAAATATGAGCACTCAATCAAGCCAATCAAACAAAATAGCGGAATTAGACAAGTGCTCAAGACATATCAAGCCATCCAAACAAATTGTAGAATAAAACACGCTAGAAGATTTCTATTCGACAATATTCTCTCCAATCTTTAGGAACCACCAACGATTCAAACCTCAACAAAAACAAATGAACGAAGCTTAGATCATTACCGAAGCTCTGATACCAATTTGTTGTGCAAAGAGCCCCTAGAAAACTCGACCACACCAAGATAGGTGATGGCTTGGAATATGAAACAGAAGATCCATACAAATTATGCAAATTAACGAGAGAGAAAAGATCACAAGATACAAAAATTTACGTGATTCGGCCTAAGCCTACATCCACGAGCAATCACGAAGAGAAAGATTCCATTAGTAAAAAGAACAATGCTTGGAAGAGCTACAATAGTGACAAAACAATCTCTCACGAATAACTAAGTTCACCAGGCCCAAAATACAAGTTCTTGCACCCAACCCAAATCCTCTCTACAAAAGTCTCGCGAAACTAAAGTTTCAACCAAGAGACACCAAGTGACCAAAGGCCACACCAAAGACCTGAAAGCCTACCAACGAAACCACTCATGGGGACTCAAAGGAACTAAAAGTTCTATAAAAGGAACTTGGAAAGTTCAACTAAATTAATAAGAATCTTCACCTATTTATAGCCAAAGAATGCTTCCTAAAACAAAATAGGTTTCCTTACAAGCCAATCCAAAACCAACTACGAAACACTAAATCCAAAACTTTAGGAAGTCCAAACCAAGTCAAATAGGCCTTTCATATATCCAAACCACTGTAGGAGTCAAAACCAAGTCAATGGTTAACTATCCGCAAATCTTATTCCAATTAGGAAATAGTATACCAATTCAAATCACATTGGGAATGGCCATTAAGCCAATAATCCAACAAATATCCACCTTGGCAACATGTCCAGCTGTAATGAGCCAATCAACTAACGAATCTCCACCTTGGCGAGACTTTCAGCTGTTGCACCGAAACAAATGCTTAAACCAAAACAAACAAAACTCCACCTAGGTGAGATAACCGATAATCAAAATTAAATTGAACAAATTCTACTATACCAAACCAAAATATGAGCGCTCAATCAAGCCAATCAAACAGAATAGCATAATCAAACAAGTGCTCAAGACATATCGAGCCATCCAATCAAATTGCAGAACAAAACACGCTAAAAGATTTCTCTTCAACAATATTCTTTCCAATCTTTAGGAACCACTAACGATTAAAACCTCAATAAAAGCAAATGAACAAAGCTTAGATCGTTACCCAAGCTCTAATGCCAATTTGTTGTGCAAAGAGCCCCTAGAAAACTCGACCACACCAAGATAGTTGATGGCTTGGAATATGAAGCGGAAGATACATACAGATTATGCAAATTAATGAGAGAGAAAAGATCACAAGATACCAAAATTTACATAACTCGGCCTAAGCCTACATCCACGAGCAATCACGAAGAGAAAGATTCCATTAGTAAAAAGAACAATGTTTCGAAGAGCTACAATAGTGACAAAACAATCTTACAGGAATAAATAAGTTCACCAAGCCCAAAATACAAGTTCTTGCACCCAACCCAAATCCTCTCTACAAAAGTCTCGCGAAACTAAAGTTTCAACCAAGAGACACCAAGTGACCAAAGGCCACACCAAAGACCTGAAAGCCTACCAACAAAACCACTCATGGGGACTCAAAGGAACTAAAAGTTCTATAAAAGGAACTTGAAAAGTTCAACTGAATTAATAAGAGTCTTTACCTATTTATAGCCAAAGAATCCTTCCTAAAACAAAATAGGTTAACTTACAATCCAATCCAAAACCAACTAGAAAACACTAAATCCAAAACTTTAGGAAGTCCAAACCAAGTCAAATAGGCCTCTCATAAATCCAAACCAATATGGGAGTCAAAACCAAGTTAATTTTTGACTATCCACAAATCCTATTGCAATTAGGAAATAGAATACCGATTCAAATCATATTGGGAATGGACATTGAGCCAATAATCCAACAAATATCCACCTTGGCGACATGTCCAGCTGCAATGAGCCAATCAACTAACAAATATCCACCTTTGCGAGACTTCCAGCTGGTGCACCGAAACAAACATTGAACCAAACAAACAAAACTCCACCTAGGTAAGATACCTGATAATTGAAATTAAACTAAACAAATTATGCTATACCAAACCAAAATATGAGTGCTCAATCAAGCCACACAAACAAAATATCAGAATCAGGCAAGTGCTCAAGACACATCGAGCCATCCAAACAAATTGAAAAACAAAACATGCTACAACATTTCTCTTCGACAATATTCTCTCCAATCTTCAAGAACCACAACGATTCAAACTTCAACGGAAGCAAACGAATGAAGCCTAGATCACCACCCAATCTCTGATTCCAATTTGTGGTGTGGAGAGCCCGTAAAAAGATCGACCACACCAAGATAGTTGATGGCTTCGAATATGAAGCAGAAGAACCATACAGATTATTCAAATTAACGAGAACGATGACAAGATACCAAAATTTACGTGATTCGGCCTAAGCTTACATCCATAGCCAATCACAAAGAGAAAGATTCCACTAGTAAAAAGAACAATGCTCCGAAGAGATACAATGTTGACAAAACAATCTCTCACGAATAACTAAGTTCACCAAGCCCAAAATACAAGTTCTCTTGCCCAATCCAAATCCTCACTATAAAAATCTCAGGAAACTAAAGCTTCAACCAAGGGACACCAAGTGACCAAAGGCCTCACGAAAGACCCGAAAGCCTACCAACAAAACCCCCCACGGGAACTCAAAGGAACTTGAAAAGTTCAATTGAGCTAATAAGAGTCTTCACCTATTTATAGCCAAAGAATCTTTCCTAAAACAACATAGGTTACCTTACAATCTAATCCAAAACCAACTAGGAAAAGTAAATCCAAAACTTTAGGAAGTCCAAATCAAGTCAAATAGGCCTCTCATAAATCCAAGCCAATGTAAGATTCAAAACCAAGTCAATGTTTGACTGTCTACAAATCCTATTCTAATTAGGAAATAGAATACCAATTCAAATCATATTAGGAATGGACATTGAGCCAAGAATCCAGCAATTCATTATCAAACCAAATTATTTCTTAGCACTGGAAGATCCTAATCTTAATCAAGCTTTAGAATTGAAAATAAAAACTCAAGGTATGCAAGACCTTGATGCAAGAAGCAAAAATATTGTTATTAATTACAGACTTATGTATAGAGTGGTTAATACAGTTAATCCTCTTAGTAAATTTGTACCTGAAGTAGAGCTATTTGATAAAACGAGTGCTCACACTCAAAAATTTCAATTCAAAAAGGTTAATGTAAAATTATTATCATGGCCTTTGAAATGGGTTTTAGAGAAACTCCAGATCAAAAAAATTTCAAAAATTTAACAATTCGAGAAAATAGAGATGTTGTTTATTTAGATGGACCTAGATGAAAATCAATTTTTTCACTAGATCTATTTCTACAAATAGCCTAGAAAGAACAAAAAACAAAGATAAGGCTATAATTGAAGAATCTAGTGTACAAGAAAATTCAAATGAAGAATAATATGATACAAAACAATAAGTATTCCTATTACTAATAAATCTTCATCAAAGATATCAATCGAAGAACGCCAAAACCTAAAAATGATTTCTCTTGGTAATCTCTCCATCACTTTAATGCAAAATTAAAGGAACGAGGATTTTTCGGAGAAGAACTCCAAAAAAGAGTAGACGAAATAATTCAAAAAATAAATAAAGATATGAGTAAGAAATCTTATGAAAATTTTGGAAAAACTATTGAAGTTAGCCCTACAAATTCATATGTTAAATTTGTTGTTAACTTTTCAAGCTATCATTCTTACACTATTGATGCATTGGTTGACAATGGTGCTTCATATTGTTTGGCGAAACCTAGAGTACTACCTCCAGACAAATGGGTTTTAGTTGAAAATCCAATTGTATTAAAATTGGCAAACAGTCAATCGGTAATTATGGAATATGAAAATTATCATGTTCCTGTTATTCTTGACCAAAAAGAATTTATAATAGACAGAAAATTCAATTTTGGTTTTTAGATGGAGATTTTTTAGTTGGCAATGAATTTTAAAATAAGAAGAAAATAGACGTTTTCTTCAAGATCAATCATATGTTGGTCTTAAAATGCATGAAATCCCATTGCTAAAATATGCTTCTCAAAAATGTAAATTTGGTTTTAACCTTGTTAAAATTACAGAACCATATTTATTAACGCAAATTGGACCTCTCTATACAGCTCAGCGTGGTGAGCTTTAAACAATTGACGACAATCAAGAAAAAACTTGGCAACAACTATTTGAAGATGAAATTAGCAGTAAAGATAACACTATAACTGATAGTGAATATGAATATGATAGTAAAGAAGAAGATGAATAATGGATCACTAATACCACAAATCAATATTAAGGTAAATAAGGAAAATAAGAAAAAAAAATATTCTGAGCTTAGATAATATTAAAAAAAATGCAAGAAAATAATTTTAGTGATGACCCACTAAAATTATGAGAAAAAGACAACCCTCGGGCAAAAATAGTGCTTGAGGATCTAAATTATGTAGTCAATGTAAAACTCATTAGACATAGTCTTGAAATGATTAAAGAATTTTATAAACAAATTCCTAACTTATTAAAATAAGGGTTAATACGACCAAATAAAAGTCCCCATTCTAGTCTTGCATGTATGGTAATGAATCATCTAGAAAAATTAAGAGGAAAACCTCGTATGGTAATAGATTATAGAGCTTTAAACAAAAAGACCATAAAATATAGTTATAAATTGTCTAACAAAGACGTTTTAATTAACAAAATTCAATTAGCCAATTTATTTTCTAAATTTGATTTAAAAAGTGGCTATTGGCAAATTCGAATGAAAGAAAGTTTTATTCGTCTAACTACTTTAAGTGCTCCGCAAGGACATTATGAGTGGTTGGTTTTACCATTTGGCTTAAAACAAGCTTCACCTCTATTCCAAAGAAGAATGAATAATATTTTTCGAAAACATAAAGAATATTGTATGGTATATGTCAATGATATTTTAGTTTTCTCTAAAATTAGAGAGAAACATCGAAATCATCTCAAAATAATAGCTCAAGAATTCATAGATCATGGATTAGTGCTATCTAAAAAGAAATTGAATGGGAAAAGAATTTCATAAAATTTTTGGGATTAGTAATTTATGACAATAAAAAAGTTTTGCTTCAAGATCATATCTCTAAAAAAGTCACAGAGTTACCTAAAAAGATAGGAGATGTCACACAACTTCAATGATTTTTTGGAGAAAATTAACTACGCCCGAAAGTTTATTCCCGACTTATTTGAATTAGTAAACCCATTAAGAAAAAAGTACATAAAAGAAAATTGTAGTTGAAATCCATAAGATATTAAAAA
The DNA here is from genome assembly GCA_030407325.1 of Camellia japonica. Lineage (NCBI taxonomy): Eukaryota > Viridiplantae > Streptophyta > Magnoliopsida > Ericales > Theaceae > Camellia > Camellia japonica. The sequence continues at coordinate 153,359,269 of JAPPVO010000002.1, read as the reverse complement.
TGTATCTAATATCAAGAAGATAGTAAACAACTTTCCGAAGTTAAGTTTACCTAGTCAAGGAGATACATTATCTTAGAAATAGGTGCGTTAGAGAATAATTGGGGAGCAGTATTAAAACCAATACCTCCTAATAAATCTGAAAAACAGATATGTGGATATTGGAGTGGTAGTTTCAAAGATGTTGAAACAAAAATGAAAATAATATCTTGCTACAAAAATGGTATAAAAATCTTTTATATTTTGTTAATCTCTGGACATTTCATTATCAAAACATATAATAAGTGTCTTAAATTTTTTGAAAAAAGATTTAAAAGATGTAAGTCAAAGCAGACTACACAGATGGTAGCAACGATAGCAATAGTTTTATGGTGCAGGAAATGACAACTTCAATTGATAAAAGGAAGAGACCCATGTTATTTTGTTGAAACTATAACAAACCTGGCCATAAAGCTAAAAACTGTTGGTGGAATGATTCAAAAATACTTCAGCTAACAAAGCATGTACAGCTAAAACCGTGACAGCAAAGAGAAGAAATTCAAATTTTAAACCAAAAAATTCAAAGTGATTTTTAAAAAGAGAATCATCAAAGAAGCAAAAGGGTGATTTAATTTCTAAACTCGAAGACATAGATATAGCACCCTACTATAATCGAAAAATCATTTTATAATCCTGGACTAGCACCAAAAAGTAACAAGTTTTTCAAAGAATTTTGGTTACTCTACGCAAAAATAAACGAAAAGGTGTGCATAGAATTATCGTGCTCTTATTGATTATGTTGGGTTTCTAGTAAAGAAGCTTAACATCATTCACAATGATGAAAAAATGATGGAAGAAAGAGAGAGAAAAAAAAATTATGTTTTAAAAGAAATAGAAACATTATTTCCAAAAGAGTTGGTTGAAAAAATTAAATAAATTGCCAAACGACAAGATTAACAAGAAGAAATATTTCATATGCCATCCTTAGTAGAATCCTTAAACTAGGATTATGGTTGGCTAAGTTTTAAGTTATTTGTGGATAAAATTAATATGTAGTGGATTGAATTTGGAATTGTTGATTTTGTAGAAATTGATAGAAAAGATTTTCAGCTCTTAAATGAATTTTCAGCAATAATAAAATATGCTATTACAATTATAGGAGCAAGCCCGATACTAATTATGGCGCACATCGTGTCCACTCTGGCTGACAAAACTGAAACTCAGTTTTATCAGCCATATCAGATCTGGTATCTATATCTAGTAACAAATCAAAATCCTTTCTACCATGGTAAAAAAGAAAGATCATGGAAGGGGTATGATCCTACCATTGACAAAATTAATAAGCTCATGTTTTTCCATAATATATTGGAAACTCTTCTCCAACATTCCGAACTAGTAATCTTTTGAGATGGGAAGAGAGTTGTTGTGGTAAGAAATAAAAAAGCTTTCATTGAGCCATCTAAGCTAGGAGAAGACAAAGTAAAGGAAATACTTAAGATACTCCAAGAAAAGATAATTGAAGCACTAGACACCTCTGCAGCTATTTGGGAACTCTACAAAATCAAGAGGAGAACCCAAATTCACTATGAATCAATGCAAGACATTGACCTCTGCATTTCAGAAAAATAGGCAGAAATTCACATGATAAATGAAGCCAAAAAGATAGGAATCTTTCAAACAAGTCAAATGGAAGACAAAGTCAAGCAAGGCTCACATGACAGAAGAAGCCAAAAAGAAATCTCACATGACAAATACATCCAAATACATCCAAAGAGACACAACAAAGTGGATCACATTGTGAATGAAGACAAGGGAGTCACATGTTGAATAAAACCAAAGTGGTGGAAATATCACTACTAAGTTGTTAGTTTCAATAAATCAGAATGCAAAAAGTTTCTTGTCTTGTTACAAGAACCTTATCTTTCAATTTTATACATTTCAATTCCGAAGTTAAAGTCTACTCTTTGCCTATAAAAGGGTGTAGATGCGTCTTATAAAAGTGGAGTCAAGAAGAATAGTTTTACAAGTGAGGAGGAGTGTTCTCTCTATCTTTCTTATAATCTCTGTAATTTTTCAAGTATTTGATAAAAGTTTTCTATTTTTATATACACTCTATCTACTGGCTTTTAATTTTTTAGAGATCTGAGAGTAGTGATAAAAGCAGAAGTAATATTCACTGAGAGTGAGAAATTATGCTTTCTACTCGTTGAAAGGCTTAAAAAGTATTCACAGTAGAAGAAGTAAGGTGGGTATGAAAAAATAAAATCTTAAGGTAATTTTTTAAATAATCAATATTTTCTTTTTTAATAGTAAATATTATTGTTGTGATTATGATTTAAAAAATATTCACATCATAAATAAAAATATATATTTTTTATTTTATTTTACATTATCGCCACATTATAATATCTAGTCATTAGTACATAATTAGACATTAGTACATAATTAGAAATGGCAAAAATGATGAGATGTTGCATCACTCGGCCCAACCCCTACCAACTTAACTCCTAGATCAAGTATATGTGATGTTATTTGTGTTGGGTGGTCTTTTTCATTGTGTTTTTTTTTTTTTTTTTTTTTTTTTTGAAATCGGTCTTTTTCATTGTTTCTCCGTGCTAATTGGTTGCTTCACTTCTTTTTTTTTTTTTCTTATTTTCCCTCTTATTTACTTCTTATTATAAAGGGTCTCTTTTTTCATGACGAATGCCATTACTCCTGCATGACTTCATTGTGATTGTGGTATAACTACATTTTGTGCCTGTTCTCTTCGTCATCATTTGCACATGCTCAGATTGGGATAGGCTCCCTTCTGCATCTTATTTTTTTTGTACTTTTTTTTATGGGGCTTAATTTTAAATTTATATTGATAATTTGAACTGGCTATTTTATAAGTTTTGTAATAAAAGTCATTCATACAAAAAATAAATTTTATCGGAAATTTATAAACATAATAAAAAAATCACATTTTATGTTATAAAATGAATGGCAAATTGTATTTATAACTTAAACCATTTATTTTTTAAAATAAAATGCTATTTATTCATATGTTTTTAATTATTCGATTAAATTAATTTTTTGCATAAATAACTTTTACTACGATAACTATAAAGTAGATGATTTAAATTATCAGTGCAAATTTATAATTGAGCCTTATAAAAAAAAGTATGGAGAAATATAGAGATATTGTACTAATGTTGCATTTATTTCCCATTCAAATTGCATAATACAATAACAACATTTTCATAAAGGAACCAAATTTTCAAAATGAGAAATCTATCACTTTCTCTTGGCTTTTTCTTTTTCAATAAAGAAGAGTAATTAATAATATGAAAAATATTATATCAAATACATTATTAGTCAAATAGTTAAAAAGTTAACAATCAATTATCAAATTCAAACCTAACAACCACTAATAGTTACAAACAACCAGTATAATGGAGGAAAAATAAACATAATTACAAGATATTAAGACCTCATTTGGAAACAGATTTTATTAAGTAATTTTTTGACTTTTTAAAAAAAGATGTACAAAAAATTAAGAGAAAAAAAAATCTTTAACTTTTTAATATAAATTATTGACTTTTTATTTTATTTAATAATTTTTAAACTTTTAAATTAAAAAATAATATTACCAAACGAGCCCTAAGTTTCTCTTTATAAAAGGTAAATCCGAAACATCACGATCACTAAGTCCAAGGCCGTAGTGATTGGCTATGGGCCCTATCCTATGGCCATGCGCATAGCAATAATATTAGGAATATAAAAATTGGGTTTGGCTTTCTTTCAATCCGTGATCAGATTGGAGAGTACTGTTGGATTTGTGGAGATTTATTACAGGGTCCCGTTTTGATAATTTGAACCGTTCAATGTGTAGAACTCGTCGGAATACTATATGTCTTAAAAACATCAAGTTGATCGGATATCGATAGCTATGTGATCAAGTTTTGTATAAATAAATAAATAAAATAGATGGTGAAAAAATAAACGATTGACAGAAATTTGATACAATGAAATAGCTATCGATATCCGATCAACGTGATTTTTTACAAGCATATAGTACTCGATGAGTTCCACATATTGAACGGTTCAGATTATCGAAACAGAATCCGTGGTGGGCCCTCACGGGCCCAATAGCACCCTTCAGTCTGATCACGGACGAGAGGAAAGCTAATCCCTAAAAATTTAATACAAAGTCAAACACATAAAACGTATTTTAAAATGTTAGAAATTTCAAATTTTCTACCAAAATTTCTATCAATGTCTTACATAAGTGTGGGATTCACATAGGACTCACATGGGTCTCACATCCATATGAGACATTTGGTAAAATTTTTAAGGTCTCTAATATTATTCAAACATATTAATGAATAAGATTTTACAATATTTATTTATGGGGTTCACTTATCAAAAATTCAACCCACACCCTTTTTTTTTTTTCTTTTTTCTTTTTTTTCTCTTTTTGTGTCTGCTCCTATATTTAATTTTCATAAACATTTCACATTGAGATCTTCATATGAAAATATATTAAGTAATGTCAAACGTTAACCGAGTTTTTATTAATAGACATAAAAATGCAAAGATCACATTATCGGAAGGTTGCCCGCTTTATTGCTAATGGCTTTACCGGGATTCTCCATGGATAGCAGGATAATGTTCTTACTACCACTCAACAGAATGAAATATTTAATTTTTTTTAAATTGAAACTGACCCCATCACTCATCAAGTTCTATACACTCATACAGACTATCTTATGCCACTTTGTTGGACCCGAAGTAGGTAACAGCGATCATAGTCGCAAGCTTTTCCAGAATCTTCAATGTCCATCTTTAACCCATTTTCGATGGTACAAAAATGTTTTTCACTTAAGGTTATGCAACGTAGTGATGCCAACCGTGAACATTGGAAGGCTAAATTTATTGATGGTTTTCACAACCTTTTTGCTGAAAAAATCCGAAAAAAGCTTAGGGACCGCCATAATGACATGCAAATTCCTTATGATCAGTATACTTATGGCCAACTTATTGGCATTATTATCGAAGAAGGTATTTCCCTTTGTAATGACCTTAAACTTCAGTATCTTATGAAAAAGTGTAGACACCCCATTTTTGACAGCCCTTAAGACTTGGGCATTACTGATGGTTTACTTGGTGATGAAAGTTGTGCAGTGCAAAGGTTCAATTTCTTCAGTAATGGGAGAGTCAAATCCCAACTTCATACCCCTTTTTGGACCAAAATGATCTTGATCAAAAGATTTTAGATCTTAAAATCCTCTCTTTCAAAATATTTTGAAAAAGGTTTCTGTGATGTTCCGAGGCTCGCATTTTGTCAAATGTTGCGCTTTTCGATAAACCGAACAAGGACAAAGTGGAAATGAATGAAAGAGAGATGAAATCTTTACAAAATCTTTCAAAACACCTTGTTCAGGAGTTTGAAGTTGAAGAAAAGAAGAGAAGAGGGAAGAAACCAAGTTGGAGAAGAAGATGGGCATGAATCGCTAAGAGTGAGTCGAGCAGCCCTCGCTAAATCAGGCCTATCCTTTTGAATGCTTGGATTTCAGCTATGAGGCCACCACCGTTGGAAATCTTACTTCCAGGGCTTCATTTTTCACTAAAGAATCTCCTAAAGCCATGTCCGGATGGGGGAGATATGATTGGTTGAAGTTGGGCATCATTCCGGTTGGACCGAAAATGAACAACCTTCACTAAAAGAGAGATATCTCTTAGCACACATGGAATTTTTAGGTGAGGCTACAAAAGTTGGAAAGAAGACTTCCGGGGCTACAGTTTAGGCTCAAGAATGACCTGAAAAGGAGTCTAGATGAAGGAATTAGGCTTGTTTCAAGTCAGGGACTAGGGCTGATTTTTTCCATCGGCCTCTATGGAGATCCATCGGCCACAATTTGACCTCAGCAGCTATAAGTCAGCCAAAAGTGAACCTTATCAGCCAAAAATGATGGCCGGTCGGCACCAAAGATGGCTGGTCGGCCAGAAGTGTCCAGAAAGCCCAGAATTGGCAGATATTTCTCCTCCAGCTATTGTACACTGCATCAGATATTTCCAATTGAGATATTTTCGACCAAACTTGATATTTTGCTATATAATGAAGCCTTATATCTCATATTCAAGGGTTAGAACATTTGGAGAACATTTTTGGCAAAAGGTTTGGGAGCTTCTCACACTAGAACCTCTCTCTCTACAATCCTCTCTTGAGCATTTGTGCTAGAAGGCTTGCATACAACCATCTTCAACCTATCAACCCGTAAAAAGACTTGATCACCATTGGGCTAAGGTCCCTTGGAACTTGATTTGAGCTCCAAAAGGTGGTTTTGGCTCAAGAAAAGTGGCTGTTTTTGTTGCTGTGCTCCAAAGGTAATCACTCACACCTTTTACATTTGCTTTGCATGCTTGTTTTACCACCTTTGCAAACTATTTTTGGCTTGGTTTTGAACTAAAGAAATCTCTGTTTTTTAGTCCTAAAAGTGATGATTTAGGCCTATTTTGTGTTAGGGGGTTGTCTCTCCCTTTTGTTCCTTAGCTTGTATAGCTTTTGAGCCATCTTCTAAGGCCTTTCAAAATAAATTTCCATGGCATTTTAACCACTAAAATCTAGAGGATTTTCAGTGGTAAAAATCCTGTTTTGAGGTCCCAAATGGGTGGGGGTTGTCCCCTCTCCTCTTCTCTTGTTTGCATGTCTTATCGGCCTATCAAATGAGCATGTGTTTCTACCATTTTGAGGCTTAGTTCAAGCACTTTTTTTTTACTTTTAGGACCTGCCTTAACTCTGTCTATGGCTGGTTTGGTCGCCTTATGCATGCTTTATACATTTGTAGTGTAATTCTTGCAAACTAGCCTTATATGCCTCATGAAGTAGCATGGTTGTTAAGCATGTATGTGTAGACACCCCATTTTTGACCGACCTTAAGACTCAGACGTCACCGATTGAGCGCTCGGTGGTGTTACATATCGTGCTCGTTCAGAAGTCTCAGAGTCGCGGCCGTGAGCCCTGCCTCCGGACTCCCGAACCCTCTTCTGTGCCTTGCCTCGGTTTGCGAACCGGACTCGGTTTTCTCTGTTTTCTTTCCTGAGGGGAGGGAGAGGTCCCGTAGACCATCTCTCAGTGGCCGTGGGCTACATTTCGTGGCCGTAGGCCATTTTGCCCATTTCGGAGCCCGGTTCCCAGTTTTCGGAGCCGTCAGGCCGTGTGCCTCGGTTCGGGACCACCCAACCATCTCCGATTCCTCCGGTTTTTGGCATGCATCTCATTTACTCCCTTTCGAGGGACACTGGGGTCTTAGGTACCCACTTCGTGGCCGGATGCCACTTTCGGTGCTTAACGGCCTATTTTCGGGATCCCGAACTGCGCGTTTTGGCCCCCGAGCATTCGTTTTGCATCGGTTTTTGTTCATTTTTGGCAGGTACCTCTGTTTTATCACCAGGAAGATCACTGGAGGGTGAGAGGCCAGCAATTGTCTCAGCAACCAGTTATGCTCCTCCAACGCCCCCCGGCGCCCGTTTTTTCTCACTTCCGGGCTAATGTTGAACACCCTAGGGCCATTTTCTTCGAGCCAAAACCACATATTTGTGTTGTACACACATGGGAGGATCCTAAAAACACATGGCCGGCCAGTAACTCTAATTGACCCTTTTGAACCCCTTCTAAAAGTGGCTTGTTGTCTCTCTTGTTTCAGAGTTGCCAATTTCCAACCATAGGGTCTTGTTGTACACACATGGGAGGACACCAATCTTTGGTGGCCGGCCAGTAACTCTAATTGACCCTTTTGACCCCTAGCCGGCCGGCCATAGGGGGTGGCCGGCCGGCCACCTGCAGCAAAAGCACATGGCCAGCCTTCTTCCTCAGTGTGAGTCCATTCCAGCTGTGTCTTGGTTTTCCCCCAAAAATATCTCTATCCGGGGGAACCTTTTGGAGGGAAATAAGAGCTCATTTCCCTCCATTTGGAGAAGGACTCTTCTCTCCCTCTCTTGTCTATATTGCTGTCCTCCCAACTCAAGAAAGAGGGTTACAAGAATTGGTTTGAGGATATCTCTACATACCACTCCATTTCCTTCAAGTTTTGGTTCCATTTCTTCATCATCTTCAAGCTCTACCCTCATCACTCCATTCCAGCAGCAAAGGAAGGGATTCCAGCAGCTTAGAGTCATCAAATCTGGTCCAAGAAGCAACAAAAGTATTGGTCTTCAAGGGTAAATAGACTTTCCCCCTTTTGTAGCCCATTTTTGCACCAACTTCTTAGCCTATTTTCTTATTGTTTTGGGCTCCGACATTAACTAAAACTAGGTCTATTTTGAGCTATTCTTCATGTTTGTTTAAGGGCTCAACCCTGTTTGAGCCCTCTATGGCACACTTGTTTCAATATCCTCTTGTATGACAATATTTTGCATGAAATTTCTAGCCTATGTGTGATCTGTTTTCGAGCATAATGTAAATTGTAAGTAGGCCTATTTTGAGCCCCTCTTCAACATTGAATAAGGGCGCAGCCATGTTTGGGCCCCCTATCTTGCACTTGCTTCACAATTCCTCCAATTTACCGTAAATTTGCATGATTTGTTTGGCCTATATGTAAATTGTTTTGGAGCATATCATGAACTGTGAGTAAGCTTATTTTGTGTCCCTCTACAACATTGTAGAAGGGATCAACCTTGTTGGGGGTCCCCATGTTATACTTGTCATTATACCCCTCTTTGACCCCCATTTTTGCATGCTTTTTTAAGCTTATCTAGCTTCTGTTTTCGGCCATCATCAGAACTGGAAAGAGTCATATTTTGATCTTCTTGACATATTTCATTAAGGGTCTTTTCTGGTTTGATGAATGTTTGGGGTACCTCATGTTATAGCCTTATGTATCCTAGTTCTTGCATGACATTTTTAGCATGTTTGCATACTGAGTTGGGGGATGTCATCTACTTTAAATGTTCATATTTTTCGTCCCTCATCAGTGTTGTAGAAGGGTACTTTTCCATTTGGGCATCGCATGTATCACTTGCTTCAATACCCCTCTTGCGGGGCCATTTTTGCATACTTGCTTAATCCTATGTGTGCTTGCTGTTTAGCCCTTTTTATGACTAAAAAATGCTTGTCTTGGGGCTGTCTTGCTACTGTATTTTCATTCCATGTCTATATTGTGCATGTTTGGTGTAGCTATAGGCCATTTCGGGTGCCTAAATTCATGTTTCGGGGCCATTTCATGCATCGGGTGTACTTTCGCCTCATTTCGGGGTTGTTTTCCCCCACATTTCAGTGCCAAAATTCATTTGCATGTTTGCACATCATTTCCATGCCATTTCATGCCTTAGGGCCATCGCCTCGGTTTGCGCGCCCGTGTGCACGCATTTCGAGGCACTTCATTTTCATCCATCGGCCTCTTATGTGAGTGTGGCTGAGGCTCTCTCATGTTGGTGTAAGCCCATATTGCATCGCATATCTCATTATAGTCCTGTTGCATTCCGTATGCCATTTTCTCGGTTTGCGTGCCCGTGGGCACGCATTTCGAGACATCTCATTTTAGTCTCATTGTATATCATATTTCAGGCCATTTCATGCCCTAGGGCCATCGCCTCGGTTTGCGCGCCCGTGTGCACGCATTTCGAGGCACTTCATTTTCATCCATCGGCCTCTTGTGTGAGTGTGGCTGAGGCTCTCTCATGTTAGTGTAAGTCCATTTTGCATTGCGTATGCCATTTCGTCCATAGCATTGTGTATGCCCGGTTGTGTATTACCTCGTGTAGCGTGTATGCCATTCCATAACATTGTGTATGTTAGGATTGCATATTAACTGCATTTCATCCATGTCATGCATATTGCATTGTGTTCGGGATAGGAGTTAGCCCGGGCACAGGAAACGAGGCACGTTTCGTACTCCGAGTGACGGAACGGGTCTCAATCCCCAAGTCACCAACGCTCCGGATTATCCATGATGGAGTTAGGTTTTGTTATAGCATTCATACGCATTCATCCTATATTGAGTTGTGCAATCCGACTCCTCGGCCATCATGCATCGAGATGCGTGATTGGTGGCACGAGGATCGAGACATGCATATATGTGTGAAATACATTGCTATGTCCCTTTCCTGCTCTCTGTTGCAGCAAAATGAAGAATCAGCAACTTTTCGGAGTCGGGCACGCACTTCGAGAAACATTGCAAACGGAGGCTAATTGGGGCATCCCAGTGGATTTCCGCGCAAGGCAGCCCAGCATACATCATTCATCAGAGTCGAGGCAGCCCCTGGCTTGCATGCCAGTCTACAGCTTTCTTAGTTTAATTTGTTGATTAATTAGGAATTTCTGTATTATTCGGACTTTGTATACTATTCTTTCATTAGGGACTGTATCATTTATTCGGACCCTCTGCGCGAGGGCATAATTGTAATAAGTGTGGGTGAGTGTGATGTATGTCTTCCAACCCCACGTCTTTCTTCCCTTTTATTTACCCGCTTATGATGGTTAGATTAGGGCATATTTCGATTAGCATACAGTATGACAGCATGTTTGCATCATTCATCTGTTTTGCACGCACCGGGCTCGGCGCATCATACAAACTGCATTTGTATTTCAAATCCAAATTGAATACGTGTTAGTTGTAGCATTCCATATGCCATGTTTAGAATAGCCGAGCCTGCTATAGTTGCATTATTGCATGCGTTGCATTAGGCATTTCTGTATAATTAGGATCATGCATGATTTCTAATCGGTTTTCTGTTTTGACTTGGAGTACTCGGTGAGTTTTATGCTTTAGCATCCTTGCATGCGTGTGAGTGTTGCCATGAATAGCATGCTTACCATGAGGCTATATGCTTATATGATATAACTGCCTTGAGTGCCTGTGGGTGGAGGTTGGGTTACTTGAAGTGGAACAAATCATTGACTGTTTGTTTTAAGCCCACTAGATAGTGGCAAAACCATGTTTTCTTAAGCCCACCTGAGGGTGGCAAATCCACGTCTTAGCCTACCTGCGGGTAGCACCATCAAACCATTTTCAAACAAACAAACATGAAATGTTTTGTTCCAATTCAGGTGACCCAGTCTATACTTGTTTGCTGCAAGCATCACATAAGTAACCTAGGTTAATAACCGGAACAAGAACTCACAATGTTTTCAAAATAAGATATCATGGTTAGTAGAGGCCGGTCTTTGACCGGGCAAGCGGGGGTGCTCACGAAGTGACCTTCCCCAATCGTACCCAAGTTCCCGAGCCGAGGCAACTTTGGTGATGACGGACACGTGGCCTTTGGCACCGAGTCAGGGTTTCCTAAATTTCCCATAAATAAAATATTTAGGTGGCGACTCTGTATCTGGCAAAGCAGTCCATGTTTGGCACTTCTTTCAAAAAATCTGTTTTCCAAAACGATTTGCCGGATTTGGACTCTTTGGTTCAAGATTAAGAACCGTGACACAAATCGAGTCCGAGCTGTAGCGAGGTCCCCCGCGGGCTTGTTACAGTATGCACTCCATTTCAGCATGTTTTTCGTCATTATTTAGCATGTCATAACTCTTTCTAAAGTTGGTTTGATAGCCTCTTGCATACTCTATGCACTTGTAGTATAAACTTGCACACTAGCCTAACATGCATCATGCTTTTGACCATCATTCTAGCATACTTTTGGCTCATCTCCAAGAAGATTTTGTTCATGTTTTACCATGCTTAAGCTCTGATTTGTGTTGTTTTGGTCATGCATGCATTGCTTTGTATAGCCATGGTTCAATCTTGCTCACTAGCTTTGTGTATTAAGTCTACTAGCATGCATTGCTTGGACTATCTTCATGATTTGGCATCATTTTTTACGTGATTTCAGAGCATATTTCATGGTCATACACTCACATTTGTCACCTTTTCCATGCATTGGGAGGTTTGTGTTTTGAGCCTTGAACATGAGCCATTATGCATGTCTTATTGCTTAAGCTTTTGAGATGCCATCTCAATGGGGTTTTGGGCTTATTTTGACATGCTATAACTCTGATTTTTATTGGTTAAGTCATGCCATGCTTGGTCTTGGTAGGTGTAGTGTAATCCTCCTTGTTGGCCTTGCATGCTTGTTGTTTTGACCCTTCATGCTAGCATGTTTTAGCTTTGGTCCATGCATGTTTTAGTCTTGATTTAGCATGCTCTAGGACTGTTTTGGGTTGTCTTGGCCATATGGTTCATGTTTTGCATAGCTATAATGCAAGTGCCTATGCTAGTTTCAAGCTTTGAGCCTTCTAGCATGCCATGCTTATGTTGTTTGAATGATTTGGCATCATTTCTTACTTGATTTCAGAGCTTATAGTGTTGTTACACTTCCACTTTTGTCACCCTTTGAGTGCCTCTAAGGTTTGTGTTCTTGTTGCCTAACTTGTGGACCAATATGTGTGCATGCATGTTTTGCCTTTTGGTGCCTTAATTTTGGTGTTTTGGCCACTAATTTGGGCATGGCTGAGGTCTGTCCATTTTTAGTTTAAGTCCATTGAGTATGTGGTTTGCACGTTGTTGCATGCCTATTGCATTGCATGTTGTTGTATGCTTGTTATATCGCCTCATATTTGGTCGATGACCATCATCTCTTGGCCGATGGCCACCCTTCTTGGCCGATGACCTCTCAGAATGTCCATGAGGTGGTTCAGAAGCATCACAGAGATTTTCATAGTTTTCAAAGATGCAAAACAGTGCAAATAGAGGCAACATGAGGTATGGCAACGGATTTCCGAGCGGGGCGATTGAGCATTCATCATTCATCATTCCAAGACAGGGCTGTAGCAGCTTGTTTTAGCTTCTTTCTTTTCTTACTTAGTTGGTTTTGTAACTTAATTAATTTGCTTAATTAGTGAAGGTGTTGTAATAATTAATTAGTGTAGCGTAGCTAGCTAGTTGATTCATTCGGACCCTCCGTCGAGAGGGCGAATTTTGTAATAAGTGTGCGTGAGTGTGTAAATGTCTTCCAACCCCACGTCTTTCTCCCTTTTACTTAACCGCTTACAATGGTTAGTTCTAGGTCATATTTTGATTAGCATCCTTATGCTTGCATGTTTGCATTCATTCATCTGTCTTGCATGCACCGGGCTCGGCGCATCATACAAACTGCATTGTATTTCAATACATTTACTTGAATACGTGTTTAACAGCATGTTATCAAGTTGCATTTCATATGCCATCTTAGAATAGCCGAGCCTATTTTAGTTGCATTGTTGCATGTGTTGCATTAGCCATCTTAACATAAACTAGGATAATGCATGATTATACCAACTCTGTTGGAGTCATGATCCTCCTCTTCCTCATCCGCTCTATGCTCCTTCAACCTATCGGAACGCATCAAACAACTGTAGCATTGATTTGTTGTTATGGTTTCTGGGGCCTGAACTTCCAAAACTCTAACTGGGTGAGAGGAATGCTTGGCCTCCAGGGTTATGACCTTGTTAATAGGCTCCATGCAGTTGGTGAGGATCCTGATCTTACCACACCCAAGAGAGTGGAACATGCAATCAGAACAATCAATAACTTTACCGCAGATGCTTCCAATCTTAACGAGGTTGGACCTATTCCATAAATGTAAAGGAATGCCATAACAACTAATCCAAACTAGTCTCTCCTGTGCCAGAACAACCTGTGGGCTCCATTGGATGATGACTTCGCACCATTCTTCGATAATGTCCTTGATGACCTTCATCTTTGTTGCCATTTCCTCCTTGGACTTGAAGGTTAGAACCACCTCACACTGTAAGTGTTTATGCTTTAGCATCTTGCATGAGTGTGAGTGATTGCCATGATAGCATGCTTGCCATGAGGCTAATTGCTTAAGTGATATAATTACCTAAATGCATGTGGGTGAAGGTTGGATTGCTTGAATTGGAACAATTCATTGAAATGCGAGTTTTAAGCCCACTTGAGAGTGGCAAAATCATGTTTTCTTAAGCCCACTTGAGGGTGGCAAATCTACGTCTTAGCCTACTTGCGAGTAGCACCTTCAAACCATTTTCAAACAAACAAACATAAAATGTTTTGTTCCAACTTAGGCGATCTAGTCTATACTTGTGTGTTGTGCGCATCACGTAGTAAGCTAGCTAATAACCAGAATAAGAACACATATGTTTTCAAAAACAAAATATCATGCTTAGTAAAGGCCGATCTTTTCGATCGGGCGAGTGGGGGTGCTCATTGCATGACCTTTCCCTCTCGTACCCAAGTTCCCGAGCCGAGGCAACTTTGGTAATGACGGACACGTGGCCTTAGGCACGAGTCAGGGTTTCCTAAATTTCCCAAAACAAAAATATTTAGGTGGCGAATCTGTATCTGGCCAAGCAGTTCATGTTTGGCACTTCTTTATACAAATCAGTTTTCCAAAATGATTTGCCGGATTTAGCCTCTTGGGTGATTTATCAGTCTTGCATTGCACTTTGCGAGATTAGATTCAGAACCGTGACATTGAGTCCAAACTGTAGCAGCCTAAAGAACAAACCGGATTTTGCGCCATTCGCGTGCGGAGCTGGGACGTTCGGGCACGTCTATAGTTTCTAAAAAGCAAGATTTAACAAGCAGGAAAGAATTAGGTGAATTTTGCGGCCAATTTGCTTATGACACCAAAATTCAGTATCCTTCTAAATCTAAGAAACAGAGACAATATAAAAGATCTTTTAGGAAACCATATTCCAAAAATATTAGATCTAATCCCCAACAGTCTTATCGAAACCCTAGACAATCAGCTAAAGGAAAACATAAATCTTATCTAATGACAGATAAATCACAAGTCACTTGCTATAAGTGTGGAAAAACAAAACATTATGCGAATAAGTGTAGAGCTAAATTAAAACAGAAATTAAATGAGATGTCCTTAGATGAACATCTCCAACAACAGATTTTGCAAACCCTATCTAGTGATGATAATATATCCAGTTCAGATGATGATGATCTAGCCAAAATTTATTCCCCATCAGAGTCTAATTCTGACTCGGATACTCCAGAACAATGTTTTTGCAAAACCAGTAATGTAAATTCTTTAACCGAGGCCAATTATTGGAAAACTATAGTTGAAATGAATGGTTTAGACTTAGGAGGCCCTAGCCTTGATGTCTTAACTGATGACCATAAATCTATGCTAGAATTAGTAGACCAGATTAAGGATCCAGAAATGAAATTAAAATTTTTAGAGCTATGTTATCACAATCAAAAAATTGAAGAGGTTATTCCTATAAAGCACTACAGTATGAAAGAAGTTTTGAGGTGGATCCAATCCACTCCGATTCTTGAAAAACCAATAACTATTTAAGATCTTAAAATGGAAATTAATGTTCTTAAAATAGAAGTAAAACATCTCCACACTGCTAACCAGTCTATTTTTAATGACATCAAGAAAATCAACAGTCAACTTAAAAATAAAGGGCAAACCTTTGAACAGAAGGAAAATCAAGAAAAATCAGCAAATCAGTATTTAATGCTTATGAACCAAATTACCTTTCAGAAATGGTATGTTAGAATTACTTTTATAATAAAACCTAATTTTATTATCAAAGATGCCATCGCCTTAATTGATAGCGGTGCTAATATGAACTATATTCAAGAAGGATTAATTCCTACTAAATATTTTCAGAAAACCACTCAATCATTAACCAGTGCAAGTGGTAATTCTATGCAAATTAAATACAAAACACCAAAAGCTTTCATCTGTAATCAAGGCGTATGTCTTCCCACTGCTTTTGTTCTTATTAGAAACATGTCTCAAAGTATTATCTTAGGGACTCTATTTTGTGCTTATTAATGCATATTACTAAAATAGATTCTATAGGCATTCATGCAACAATCAGTAATCAATCCATTATTTTTGAATTCATAACAGAACCTTATACTAAAAAATTACATCAAATCAAAGATCTAGTTAATTTTAAAGAAAAACAAATTAATTTTCTTCAAATAGAAATCAATTTTCTCACTATTGAGCAAAAATTACAACAGTCATCTTTACAGAACAAAATTAAAATAATTGAAAAAAAATTCCAAACAGAAATTTGTAGTGATATTCCCAATGTTTTTTGGGAAAGAAAGAACATATAATTTCTCTTCCTTATAAATCAGACTTTGATGAAAGATTCATCCCAACCAGAGCTCGTCCTAGTCAAATGAAGAAAGAATATTTAGAAATGTGCAAAACAAAGATTCAAAATCTTCTCCAAAAGAAGTTAATCAAAACTAGTCATTCTCCGTGGAGTTGTACAGCATTTTATGTCAATAAAAATGTAGAAATAGAAAGAGGTGTGTCAAGATTAGTTATTAATTGTAAACCTCTTAATGATGTTTTGAAATTGATCAGATATCCAATTTCGAATAAAAAATATTTACTTGACCACTTACAGGATGTAGTCATATTCTCTAAATTTGACTTAAAATCAGGATATTGGCATGTACAAATAGCTGAACATGATCGATACAAAATTGCTTTTACAGTACCCTTTGGGCATTATGAATGGAATGTTATACTATTTAGTCTAAAAAATGCTCCATCAGAATTTTAGCATATCATAAATGATATATTTACTCCTTATACAGAATTTGCTATCTGTTATATTGATATGTTCTTATTTTTTTCATCATCTATTGATCAGCATATAAAGCATCTTACTATATTTAAGCATGTTATTATCAGAAATGGTTTAGTCATATCTGCACCAAAAATGAAACTTTTTCAAACAACAGTACGCTTTCTTGGTTATAATATTCATAATGGAACTATTATACCAATTGATAGAAGTATTGAGTTTGCTTCTAAATTTCCTGATGAAATAAAAGATAAAACTCAATTACAGTGGTTTCTTGGTAGTCTTAATTATATTCGAGATTACTATCATCAGTTATCCCAGGATGTTATTATCCTTTACACCCGATTACAGAAAAATCCTTCTCCTTGGTCAGAAGCTCACACTGCTGCTGTACAAAAAATTAAAGCTAAAGTAAAGCAACTTCCCTGTCTTGCTATACCAAATCCAGAATAGCAAAAAATTGTTGAAACCGATGCCTCTAATTATGGTTATGGAGGTATCTTAAAACAGGTCAATCCTACCAGTCATAAAGAAGAATTATTAAGATTTACATCAGGAAATTAGACTAAAGCTGCTTTAAATTATCCCACAATTAAAAAAAAAGTGTTAAGCTATTGTTAAATGTGTTTTAAAATTTCAAGATGACTTGCTAAACCAAAAATTTTTAATTCGTGTGGATTATTCTGCAACTAAACAGATATTTAAAAAAGATGTTCTTAATCTTGCTCACAAACAGATATTTGCCAATTGGCAAAGTGCTTTATCTGCATTTGACTTTGATATTGATTATATCAAAGGCGAACAGAATTTTTTACCAGACTTTCTCACTCATGAATATTTGCAGGATTCATGACTAGTAGAGGTGGCCGTAGACCAAATCGTAGGGGCTGATGTATGGGTAACCCTTACCAGAATCCCTATATTACAAAATTTCCAGCATTACAAGCCTCTAACAGTAATCAAGGAGCATCATCTAGCCAACCCACCAAGGATGTCCTCCTTACTCCTGAACAGTACACTCCTAACAATATTACTGAATAAACAGTTCTTTACATTGAACCAGCTAATGAAAAATGGATGACAGATCCATGGGAAATTAAACGTCGCTATCTTACGACTCAACAATTTCCCCCACATTTTGACCAATACCGTTATATTTATGAACAGATACTCATTAAGACTGTTGCCATGGAAATCAAGCATACTTTGCATGATCCTTCCAAGACTACCAGTCTAATCCAATTCAGTATAACTACCATCCGCAATATTATGCCCATTGCCACATGGGGCATTCATCTGCATACCACTCGTCAACTTGACATTCACAACAGAGAAATTCGGTATAGTTATTGGGACTATATCGACGCATTTACTTATGCATTTTATTACAAGAATCCTATCTGTAATCATTCTTGGTTTATCCGCATTTGTCCCGACGTCCTCAAAAATGATTTACTAAATTGGTTCCTCATTTGGTGGGATAAATTTGGATTATAACGTGAAGTTTTACCAGTATCTGTCCGTGAAGCTGTTAATGAATGGCAAATTGCTTATTCTCATTTACCAGGACAAAAGGATATTTCTATGACTAAATCTTTGGTTCATTTTACTATCCGTTCCAGTATTCCATGGGTATGGAAATGAGATTTCTAGTGTGATTATCAGAATACCAAATAAGGTACTTGACACAGGGTTATAGCTAAGCACGTCTGTCAACGCTTTACAAGGGAACAGACCTATATGCAATCACTACCCCTACGGTCTTCTAACCTATGCGCGACTTAGGTGACGTCCCACTTAACTATACTCTAGTCTACCCTTATTAAGTACAAACCCAGGAATATTATAATTTATATTATTATTATATTAGATTTAAATTCCTACATATATGGTCTCATGGTTTTACTATTGAGGTGGAGGCCAGACTGTGGCTGTCCACAGGCAGATATGCTCCTGGATCTGTTGTTAGATCCTGGTTAATTGCTGATTAAAAATTCTAACTGGTTAGAAAGATACGGCTGTAAATATGGGTCGTTAGCTTGAAGCTGTTGTAAATATATATTTCTACTATCAAGATAAAATTCTAAAACATTAATCAAATCAACAAGTACATTTATAGGCATACATATTAAAGAAGAAAATACTTACAACCAGAATCTTCAAAACAGCATAATTCTTCAACGCTTAATTTATATATCATAAACTGAAATATTTTACAAGAGAAAGAAAGAGAGAGAGCACAGTCAGATATCACACTTTTTAAAACAAAGTTTTGAAAAGGAAAACTCTAAAAAAACCTCTACCTCAACAAGGGTGAGGGCATCCCTTTTATAGATAAGAAAATAAAAAGATAAGATAAGGTAAGGACAGGTGGCATGTCTTTGTTGGTTGGAGTCAATCGTCCATATCCTTAAAGCTGAGTGGGAATCTACTTTTTACTCTGCATCCTTATCATCTTTGGACTGGGGTGAGGAAATTGTTGGTCTCACTACTGGATGCAGACAAAGAATCTGCTTTTGCATAAAGTAGATGTACTTTAGTTGTTGTTTTGTGTCGACGCTTTAGATGAATGATGCTGGTGGGGGACAAGGACTTATGCTTTGCCTTTTCCTTTGTTATCCTTTTCCTTGTCAATCTTTTCGGCAATCATGCTGGTGAGTGAATCCCAAAAATCACCAAAGTTGGGTTCATCTTCTGCTGGATCCTGTGACTCACCAGCTAGAGCAGCAAATTCATTTTCATCCTAACCTGGATTTTCCTGGTCTTGACTGCTAGTAACGGATTTCATGGAGGTGTCATCACTAGAAATAGTCTGGAGAAATTGTTCCTTCATGAAATCCATGCTTTTAATGACTAATTATGTTTCTGACAAATTCGAATATTTTTGGCATAATTCTATTTGAATTTGCAAAAAAGGATTTCGAATAACTGGTTGACTGGGAATTGTTTTGGGAATAGCATCCCAGCAGGCTTGAATATGAACCTTAATTTTCTAGACAGTTTCTGGTAAGGTGGGATTCATACCCTTATCCTACCATCTCAAAAAGAAAACTCTTTTAAGACGTGGAATCTTATTCTGATAATCACACTGGAAATCTCATTTTCACATCCATGGAATACTGAAACGGATGAACCAAAGATTTAGTCATAGAAATGTCCTTTTGTCCTGGTAAATGAGAATAAGCAATTTGCCTTTCATTAAAAGCTTCACAGATAGATACTGGTAAAACTTCAAGTTGTAATCCAAATTTATCCCACCAAATGAGGAACCAATTTGGTAAATCATTTTTTAGGACGTCGGGACAAATATGGATAAACCAGGAATGATTACGGATAGGATTCTTGTAATAAAATGCGTAAGTAAATGCGTCGATATAGTTCCAATAACTATACTGAGTTTCTCTGTTGCGAATGTCAATTTGACGAGTGGTATGAGGATGAATGCCCCATGTGGCAATGGGCATAATATTGCAGATGGTAGTTTTACTGAATTGGATTGGACTAGCAGTCTTGGAAGGATCATGCAAAGTATGCTTGATTTCCATGGCAGCAATCTCAATGAGTATCTATTCATAAATATAACGGTACTGGTCAAAATGTGGGGGAAATTGTTGAGTCGTAAGATAGCGACATTAATTTTCCATAAATCTGTCATCCATTTTTCAGCAGCTGGTTCAATGTAAAGAACTGTTTCTTCAGTAATACTGTTAGGAGTGTACTATTCAGGAGTAAGGACGACATCCTTGGCAGATTGGCTAGAGGATGCTCCTTGATTACTGTTAGAGGCTTGTAATGCTAGAAATTCTGTTATATAGGGATTCTGGTAATGATTGCCCCTGCCTCGGCCCCTATGATTTGGGCCATGGCCACCTCTACTAGTCATGATCCCTGCAAATATTCACGAGTGAGAAAGTCTGGTAAAAATTCTATTCGCCTTTGATATAATCAATATCAAAGTCAAATACAGATAAAGCACTTTGCCAATTGGCAAATATCTATTTGTGAGCAAGATTAAGAACATCTTTTTTAAATATCTGTTTAGTTGTAGAATAATCCACACGAATTAAAAAATTTTGGTTTAGCAAGTCATCTTGAAATTTTAAAACACATTTAACAATAGCTTAACACTTTTTTTTAATTGTGGGATAATTTAAAGCAGCTTTAGTCTAATTTCCTGATGTAAATCTTAATAATTCTTCTTTATGACTGGTAGGATTGACTTGTTTTAAGATACCTCCATAACCATAATTAGAGGCATCGGTTTCAACAATTTTTTGCTATTCTGGATTTGGTATAGCAAGACAGGGAAGTTGCTTTACTTTAGCTTTAATTTTTTGTACAGCAGCAGTGTGAGCTTCTGACCAAGGAGAAGGATTTTTCTGTAATCGGGTGTAAAGGATAACAACATCCTGGGATAACTGATGATAGTAATCTCGAATATAATTAAGACTACCAAGAAACCGCTGTAATTGAGTTTTATCTTTTATTTCATCAGGAAATTTAGAAGCAAACTCAATACTTCTGTCAATTGGTATAATAGTTCCATTATGAATATTATGACCAAGAAAGCGTATTGTTGTTTGAAAAAGTTTCATTTTTGGTGCAAATATGACTAAACCATTTCTGATAATAACATGCTTAAATGTAGTAAGATGCTTTATATGCTAATCAATAGATGATGAAAAAATAAGAATATCATCAATATAACAAATTGCAAATTCTGTATGAGTAACTATATCATTCATGATATGCTGAATTCTAATGGAGCATTTTTTAGACCAAATGGCATAACATTTCATTCATAATGCCCAAAGGGTATTGTAAAAACAGTTTTGTATCAATCATGTTCAGCTATTTGTACCTGCCAATATCCTAATTTTAAGTCAAATTTAGAGAATATGACTGCATCTTGTAATCGGTCAAGTAAATCTTTTTTATTTGGAATTGGATATCTAATCCATTTCAAAACATCATTTAGAGGTTTATAATTAATAAATAATCTTGGCACACCTCTTTCTATTTCTGCATTTTTATTGACATCAAATGTTGTACAACTCCATAAAGAATGACTAGTTCTGATCAACTTCTTTTGGAGAAGATTTTGAATCTCTATTTTGCACATTTCTAAATATTCTTTCTTCATTTGACTAGGACGAGCTCTAGTTGGGATGCATCTTTCATCAAAGTCTGATTCATAAGGAAGAGAAACTATATGTTTTTTCTTTCCCAGAAAGCATTGGGAATATCACTACAAATTTTTGTTTGGAATTCTTTTTCAATTATTTTAATTTTGTTCTGTAAAGATGACTGTTGTAATTTTTGCTCAATAGTGAGAAAATTGATTTCTGTTTGAAGAAAATTAATTTGTTTTTCTTTAAAATTAACTAGATCTTTGATTTGATGTAATTCTTTAGTATGAGGTTCTATTATGAATTCAAAAATAATGGATTGATTACTGATTGTTGCGTGAATGCCTATAGAATCTATTTTAGTAATAGGCATTAATAAGCACAAAAATGGAGTCCCTAAGATAATACTTTGAGACATGTTTCTGAGAAGAACAAAAGCAGTGGGAAGATATATGCCTTGATTACAGATGAAAGCTTCTGGTAGTTTGTATTTAATTTGCATAGAATTACTACTTGCACTGGTTAATGATTGAGTGGTTTTCTGGAAATATTTAGTAGGAATTAATCCATCTTGAATACAGTTCATATCAGCGCCGCTATCAATTAAGGCAATGGCATCTTTGATAATAAAATCAGGTTTTATTATAAAATTAATTCTAACATACCATTTCTGAAAGGTAATCTGGTTCATAAGCATTAAATACTATTTTTTTGATTTTTCTTGATTTTCTTTCTATTATAAGGTTTGCCTTTTATTTTTAAGTTGACTGTTGATTTTCTTGATGTCATTAAAAATAGACTGGTTAGCAGCGTGGAGATGTTTTACTTCTGTTTTAAGAACATTAATTTCCATTTTAAGATCTTGAATAGTTACTGGTTTTTCAAGAATAGGAGAGGATTGGATCCGACTCAAAACTTCTTTCATACTGTAGTGCTCTAAAGGAATAACCTCTTCAGTTTTTTGATTGTGATAACATAATTCTAAAAATTTTAATTTCATTTCTGGATCCTTAATTTGGTCTGCTAATTCTAGCATAGATTTATGGTCATTAGTTAAGACATTAAGGCTAGGGCCTCCTAAGTCAAAATTTACCTGTTAAATTCTGCTTTTTCATAAGATACTAAACTTTAAGGTCATTATAAAGGAAAAGACCTCCTTCGATAATAATGCCAATAAGTTGGCCATAAGTATACTGATCATAAGGAATTTGCATGCCATTATGGCGGTCCCTAAGCTTTTTCTGGATTTTTTCAGCAAAAAGGTTGGAAAGACCATCAATAAATTTAGCCTTCCAATGTTCACTGTTGGCATCACTACGTTGCATAACCTTAAGTAAAAAAACATCTTTGTACCATCGAAAATGGGTTAAAAATGGACATCGAAGATTCTGGAAAAGCACGCGACTACGATCGCTGTTACCTACTTCGGGTCCAACAAAGAGGCGTAAGATAGTCTGTATGAGTGTCTAGAACTTGATAAGTGAGGGGGTCAGTTTCAATTTTAAAAGAATTAAGTATTTCATTATGTTGAGTGGTAGTAAGAACATTATCCCACCATCCACGGAGAATCCCGGTAAAGCTATTAGCAATAAAGTGGGGCAACCTGATGATTCAGTATTATCATTTTGTTTGCGAACAGTACCATGCGTTAACATTTGATGTACAGTTTCAAAAATTTGATATTCTATTTTGCCATCTATATTTCATTCATAAATGGTTTTACCATGGTAGGCCCTTTGTGTATGAAGGAAGTCTTCCTCATATAGAATATCTTGAGGTGTAGGTCAGGAATAATAATACCTACTAGGTCCTGTTAAAGCCATTCTGGAAGTCTGTTGAGGAAAATGGGTTTTATTAACAGACTGAATATCTTGAAAATTATTTTGTATTTCTAAAATTTGCGATGGAGAAAGTTCATTTTCCTCATTATTTAGGTTGTCTGGTTGGTGAGAAGAAAGCATGTTTATCTGAGAGTTGGAGGATTATCTTATATTAATGCTTTTTATTTTCTGGATAAGGGCATCCATGAATTCATTATCCTATTTAGTGGATCTAAGTTTAAAATTTGTCACCTCTAAGGGGGGTTTAACGTTCACTGGTTGGATAGGGAGATTTAGTATAGAGTGTATCTTTTGGTTTTGTACTAATTCTCCTACTGATTTTTCAATTCTGGTCAACTGTTTGCCTACAGTTTGAAAATAAAGATTCGTATAATTATTTTGTTTAATTATCAGGATGAGATCTTTGGCTTGAGTAAATTCTCATTTTTCAGCTATGGTGTCTAGTGGTTTGACAAAGGCAGTTATGACTAAAGGGCTACTGGAGCAAGAATCTACACTTGGTGATAATTCTAATGATTGTGAAGGTGGATGGATGGATTTAATACTTTGTCCATCAGTTGTCAGCCATGTTTTCTGTAAATTATCTAGAACATTAAGTTGGTGTTCTGATAGTAATTCCATAACAATGGCAAACTCAAAATACCATTCTGGAAAAGACCTAAGTATCTGATTTTTGTCTAAATGAAAATAATACTGTTGCTTTAGTGTTTCTAGTTGTTGGGAAGTATGGTTGTTAAAATACCATATCCTAAATTCCTGATATTTAGATTGCATAAAATCCTTGTTTAGTTGTCTCCTAAGATTACTTCTTGGAGAAAAATCCATTAAACTTCAAAATTCATGTCACTAGCGGTTGGGCTGTAAGGCTTTCTGGTTTCATATACTCCATGAGGTATCTGGTTTTCTGATATGTGAATACCCTGAATAACTGGATCTACAAGTGGAACACTAGGTGTTCGACTAGGTGGTCTGGAATGCATTCCTTGTATAACTGATTCAATAGAATCTGAAATAGATTGTCGGGATGAGTCTGGTAAATCTACTCGATAAGGAGGATTAGTTCTAAAGCTAGTATTAGACATGCTTCAGCTTAGAGGTCGCTGAAAATTAAGGTATATACTACCTTCTTGAGTCTGTACAACCTAGTCAATGGTTGGTCTAATGACTGGTCTAGTTGGAACCGCATTTGGAATATGCCATGTATCTAGAAAGGTAATGTTTTGCCAAGGGATCATTCTTGGAACAGTTACCTGACTGCTGAAAAGATTAGTGTCAATTAAGACAGTATGTCCTAATTCGCTTTGTTTTCTGGTATAAGGATTTAGAGTTATCAAAACCTTTACGTAAAAACCTAAAAATTGCAAATAAAGGAGGTGTTCCTGGTAAATACTGATAACCATGAGTAAGAACTCTTAATTATAATACTTCTGATAAATTTGGGTCCATGAGTGCTACACTCAGGTTAGGATAAATGTTGAAATATACTAGTCCATATGATAAACTAGTTTCAATAGCTCCTATAAGAGAAGCTTTCCAATCAAGACAACTACCATCTCGTAAGGTACACTGAATACTAGTATTTTGGCTTAGCAAGGTCAAAGGTTTAAAAGCTATCTATACTAATCCTATGTGGATATATTTATATTTTCTATAAAAAAAAAAGGTGTTAAATCCTAGACATGAAGTAATTTAATGATTTCATCATTATACTGTAGTGGTACTGCATGCTCAAAAGTTTTAATTATCTTTTTGCTGGAGAAATCAAATGTTCAAATTTTATAAATTGTATCTGGTTTTACATGTGGGATAGTCCACTTGTCTAGGACTTCCTTGACATCTTGATATGCAACTAGTTCTGTTACTTCTGATGTAAAAGCTATTGTATTGGCTACTGTTGTTATATCTGAAGGTTCGATGAAAGACATAATAAATGTACTGTGACCATATATGCATAATTCAAATAGAATATAATAATAATACCAGTTCATTAATGCCGTGACTTTTGGTGTACTATGCTGCTGTGGGGAATCCAGTTCATTAATGCCATGATTTTTGGTGTACTATGCTACTGTGGGGAATCCATTCATTAAATGCTATGACGCTGGTGGAACTAGGTACGAGCTCTCCGTTGGGCCATTTTCAAAATATATATAAAAAAAGTAGCTTAATTAATTTAATGGGAAATATCACATCAGCGAGATTTTAGAAAAATAATTAATTACATGTAATTGTGATCAGCTTAAATTGGAAATATCACATCAATGATATTTTAGAAAAATAATTACAAATTAATAAAAAAAATTATATATATATTAATAATTAAGATTATAAATTTTTTCATATATTTATTTATTTATTATTTCTCACACCACTGGGTGTAATAACCCCTTAATTAATATGATATCGATCCTACTAGCTATAAAAATCTATTTTTGCTAATGATGTTTTTAAATATATATATATATATTCACAACACTCTACATACAAAATAAAAACCATTCGATGGAGGAGATACGAGAGACTGCACAGGTCTACTACAAGGCCATGCCCAAAAAGGCTAGGAAATTGACGAAGGAGTTTTTCAAGAAAATGGACGATAACGGAGATACAAAAGCAAGCTTGATCAAGTTTGCAGGATTAATGGGAGAAGAAGGATATGAAGCCATGAACAATCCCACCTTCTTCAAAGAAATCATCAAGAACAAAAACTGAGAGCTTGATTTTGACGATGTCAAGACGCTCTACTACATAATACAGAGTGGGAGGCCAATGTGTGGTTGTAGCAGAAAGTTGATTGTGGGAATGTATTTCACTTGTGTCAAATGTTTCAGCTGTGACCCCAAGAGCTTATGTCTTCACCCTACCTGTTTTGGCCGTGGAAAGTATGTTCACAAGCATTCTGATTTCTTGGACAATTATGCTTTGCTTGAATCCATCAGACACAATGGATTGCCTGGTGGAGATGCTCAGAAGAATCAGGTATAATCCTCTAGTGTATGATCTCAATGGCGGGATGCTATTAGGGCCCATTTAAGACCACTCATTACAGTCTGTTTCGATCAAATCATTCATTTTGTTAAATTCTTCGTGTATATTATTTACACACAAAAAAATAATTTTTTAAAAATTAAATGCGATAAATTGATCAAGTTTCAATTATTGGATTAATCTTCTTTTTTTAAATGATATACACGAAGGACCTGACAAAATAAATTGTTTGAATTATTGAAACGAGATCCGTGATGAACTCCATGGATCTGAACAACATCTTTCAGTCAATAATTTAGATTGGAGAGAATCTAAGTCTAAATAAAAAGTTCATAAAATTTGATTCTGCCATGAAAATCGGGATTTGTGTGCACGTAAAACTAGTGTTAAAACAATCACTTTTTGAATCAAGAATTTTATTTTTTTATTTTTTTTATATTCTAGCAAACTATTTTTGTTCTAAATATGCAGTGGCGAATTTATAAAATTTTGTTATAAAAAAAAAATAAACAAACAAACAAACAAATTTAGAGACGAGTTGTTTATATATATATATTTGAATTTTTAGAAAAAATAAATAAAAATTGACAAACTATTTTTGAAAGTTTTTGTATAATTTTTTTTTTTTTTGAAAGCTAACCTACTTTTTAGAAAATATAAAAATGTTGTTTCTAGGTTTTCAAATATTATTTTGCAAAAAAGAATGAAAACAATGTGCAAATTATGAGTTTTTTCAAATTTTTTATTATTTTGTCTTTTTAAATATGAAAAATAAAGTAAACGAAAATGTCCTAGATTTTCTTAGGGTTCAATACCACAAATATTTTTTTTTCCTAAAATAACAAATTATAATTCTTTCAGTGGTCAATTAACACCGACGGTGGGGTGGAGTTGGTCCTTCGTTATTTTTATAGTATCATCCGATGCATTTTTTGCCGTTAAATTTCCTTAATAATTTGAAATAACTATTTTTATTATTTGTTATTTTAAATTCATCATGATAAAATTTTAAAATTCATTATTCTTATTTCTATTGTTTCCAATCGAATAATTTTAACTCTAAAAATTTTAAGTCTAATTTTAATTTTATTATTTTTTCCTACCATCAAACAATGATCTATAGACCTATCAAAAATTCACTTATCAAAAATTCAATCCACACCCTTGTTTTTTCTTTTCTTTTTTTTTTTTTTTTTTTTGGTGTTTGTGTGTGTCTGATCTTATATTTGATTTTCATAAACATTTCACATTGAGATGTTCATATGAAAATATATTAAGTAATGTCAAACGTTAACCGAGTTTTTATTAATAAACATAAAAATGCAAAGATCACATTAATTGATACGGTTAGAATAGTAGAGAGAGAGAGAAAAAATAATATGTATTATATTTAATAAATTGTATTGAATGAATTGTCGTATACAATAACAGGCCTGTATATATAGACTAAGAAAGAGTATCCTACTATAAACTAATTATGAGAAAGAGTATCCTATAAGAAACATAACTATGGTACTTCCTAATATATCTAGGAAATCAATACCTAGTATATGTAGGAATATATACCATATATACATTAGTATCCCCCCTCAAACTCAAGGAGGATAAACATCTTGAGTTTGGAAAGAGAAACTAAATATGATATAAGACTAAATAAAATAAAAGGTAAATAGATTGCAAAATCCAAACTGGAGCATAGGGCGCTTGAAATAGATCAGAGGCCAAAACTAAAGCCGGGAGACAATTTATGGTCGTGTCGGACCATTGTAGAAACTGGCTAAAACTAATGCTAGTACAATTTAAGGTCGTGCCGGACCGATATAGAAACTGGTTGGAACTAATACTAAGAGACAGTTTATGGTCGTGTCGGACCATTGTAGGAACTGGCTAGAATTAATGTCAGGACAGTTTAAAGGAGTCATGCTGGACCGATATAAGAGCTAACTAGAATCAATGTCAGGACAGTTTATAGGGTCATGCTGGACCATTGTAAATACTGGATGTTGAACTAGCAAGCGTGGCACATATATAACTTATGACGTAGTGCTGAACGATAATAGCAACAGATGACTGAGTGCGCCAAGAGATGGCTTGGATGGTGCGCCAGGGGGCAAGTTTGGTAGTGCACCAGAGGAAGCGGCTTGGATTGAGCGCTAGAGAGTGCGGCTTAGATTATGTGCCAAACGAGACGGCTAGGTGGTTTGCATGGTGTATAACCATGTTCACCATGATATAGGTATCATACCCCTCCTTAAACTCAAATAGGTTTGAAAATAGAAACCAATTTGAGATTGAAGCAGAGGGAAAGATAGAGTGGAGGAAAAAAAAATGTATGACGAGTAAAAAACAAAAAGAAAATATGATAAAAAAAATGTATGACGAGTAAAAAAACAAAACAAAAAATATATATATATGATAGAGATATTTGGGGTAAAAATAAACCAGCGGATAGAGAAAGAAATCACCACGAAGCGATATTGAAAGGAAAACATGACAGCGGAATAGGTTGAGGTCCAACGGGCGGCCAAGGTAAGGTTACTACCCGCCGGTAAGGCGAAGAACACCAAGAGTTTAACTTATAGCTCTGATACCTGTTAGAATAGTAGAAAAAGAGAAAATAATATGTATTGTATTTAATAAATTGTATTGAATGAATTGTCCTATACAATAGAATGCCTGTATATATAGGCTGAGAAAGAGTATCATGCTATAAATCTAACTATGAGAAATAATATCCTATAAGAAACCTAACTATGGCAATACCTAATAGATATATATAGGAAATCTATACGTAGTATATGTAGGAATATATACCATATATACATTAACAGATACAATGGAACCTTTTGCAAAAATAAATAAATAAATAAAATAAAATCTAGAAGAATAAACATGGTAATAGTCTTTTTGTAAATAAAATATAAAGTTGAGTTTTTTATTTTATTTTAAAGTGATTGACTCACAACTTAACATATCATTCTATATTTATTTTTATTTATATCATTATTCTTTTTCAACTATATTTTTGTAATACATTTCTATAAGCAAGTTGAATAATAATTGGGGCATGTTTAGTTAGATTGACTTATTTGGAAATCGACTACTTTAATTAATTTTTAACTTTTTATGAAATGATATGTCAAAAAATAAAGAATAATGTGTAGGGTAGCAAACGAGTTAAATCGAACCAAATTGAATTTGCCTCATTTGTCTCATTTGTTTTTCGAGCTCAATTATCCAACTCGAACTCGTCTTGATAATTAATCGAGCTCAAATTCAACTTGACTCGTTAATATTAGTCGAGCTCGAGCTCGGCTCGAAGCTTGATAGTGAATTTTTTTAATTATTATTTATATTATTGAAATATTATATATTATTAAATAAACATTTAAATAAAAAAATAATTTATATGAGTTTAATATATAAATAATATATTATTTGACCATGTGATCTTCAATAATGTTGTCTAATAAAAATATTATTTATATTATTTTAATATATAAATAACATTTTTTTTATAATTTAAATAAAATTAAACGAGTTGAACTTAATGATCTGAACTTATTCGAGCTCGAGGTTAGTTGGTTTACGAAACGAGTCTAAAAATCAGTCAAGCTGAGCTCGCGAACAGCTTGGTTCATTTCTAGCCTAAGTGATGTAATAACTTATAATAACTTTTTCACTATTTCAATCACTCTCCAAACAAAGGCCTTAGGGTTTGTTTATTATCAATTTGAACTATAAAAATATCTGTCTTGTCCATCAAAATATGAATTCAAAATATCTGTCTGTCTTGATCAAGGTAGCTATAATTTGTCCAAATTCAAAATGAAAAATTTATGCTCAGTTCTCCTAAATACATAATTGCACCTTTTAAAAATAAGGTGAATTATACTAACGGTCCCTGTAGTTTAGAATTTGTGTCACTTTAATTTTTGACTTTTCAATTAAGATACATTTAATCCTAAAATTTGAATATCATCCCAAATAAGGACAATTGAAAATATTGTTGCTTAATTTCAAGGGCATAGTCATCAATTTGATCAAATATAAATTAGTTTGATAAAAATAAATGTCAAAAAAATATTTTTAAATTTTTTAAAATTATTTCTACTCACCAAATATAAAATTATATAAAAATAATAAAACTTTACTTTTTATATTTTTACCAAATTAATTTTTAGCATGTATTTGGATGATTATCATATAATGAGTAGTTGTTTTGTTGATATTTTTGAATGGTTATATTTGTTGTTAAAAGATATTTTTGGTTGGTTGTCATTTAATGGATGATTATTAGACATTTAATGTATAATCAATATGTTTAATATATGAAATATTTTTTGTTTTTGAATTTTTGATTTAATAGATTGATTTAATAATGATATCAAAATTGTTGTCATGTTTAATTTTTTTAAAAATAAAAACTAATTTAACGAAAATAAATATCAGAAAAATTATTTAAAAAAATTATTCCCACGCTTGCAAAAGATAAAATTATATATAAATAATGTGTTTTTAATTTTTTTTTCACCAATTTAATTTTTAGTTTTTTAGAAAAAAATTCTAAAAATAGATTCTAAAAACCAAATTAAACAGAACTTTATAACCAAAAAAATTTCAACATTGTTCATTAAAAAAAAGGTCACTATATTTCAAATAACATACAAGTTAACCAACACAAAATAAGTTGTATGACGACTTTGTCCTTCAAATGGAGTAACAATGTCTTCAATTATCCTTATTTAGAATGAAATTTAAAATTCATAGTCAAATGTATCACAATTAAAAGGTCAAAAACCAAATTGACATAAGCCACAAACTGTAGGGACGGTTAGTCTAATTCACCCTTAAAAATAATTAAAAAATAAGAAAGGTTATACAAACAAAAAATTAATACATAATGATATAACTCATTATAAATCATTCACTTCAAAACCATTAAAAATGTATTTATTTGTAATAATTAATAATCCCACTGTCACATCATTGTTATAAAAAAAAAAAAAAATGTATGAATTTTATATATAAATAGAGTTTTTCTTAAAAAATATCTCAAAAATTTACAAACAACGAATGTAATAAAAGAAAATTTATTTAAGTTAGACCTTCCAAGAAGTAAAATATATTATTTTGCAACATTATTTAATTTAACAATTGAAAATTTGTCAATATTATATTATATATATTTCATATTTATTTTTTTGTCATTTATATACTAACAATAGAGTTCAAATAGTTTGGAAACAAAGGAGTGTGATTAACCTCCCCCAGGTGCAGACAAGCAAGGGTGGTGCTGACACGCAGGTGATGAAATGCTTCGGTAAGAGAATGCTAGGTATTTTTTTTTAGGGGGGTGGTCGCAATGGGTCGTCTTCAGTCCAGTTATTGGAAGCCGTTAACATAATTTTATTTTGATGATTTAAAATTTTTAATTTTTAATTTTTTAAATTATTTTATTTAGATTTTCTACATAAAAAATCAAGTGAATTTGATATTCATAATAATATAATTTTATTATATTTATTTTTTTAAATAAATGACAATAATAATGTTAAAAATGTACCGTATATTATTTTAAAAATAAATTTGATAAAATTATGTAACTACGTATATTAGATTGGTCTAATTTTTAATTTTTTAATTTTTTATAGATGATCTTCATAAACTAACTTAAAAAATGAACAGTTTGAATGGTTGAAACGAGATTTATGATAAATTCCATGAGTCCGAATAATACCATTCAATCTAATAGATGGACTGGAGACAAATCATTCTTTTTATTTTCTATAAATAAACCCTCACCATTTTGAAACATATTTTGCCAAAATAAAATAATTTTAAATCTACTTCTCAAATTCATGTCATTTGTAAATTTTGTTTCAAAAATATGATTTTAAGTTGGTAGACATGTTTTAAAATATGAATTTATTAAAATTATTTTTTTCAAAATACAATTTTGATTAATTTAGTATTAAAAAAATAAAAATAAATAAATAACTTAGAAAAGAAATTTATTACAAAATCTCATATTCCACCTTAGGACAAATTACGCAAGCAATCCATGTATTTTAGTCATTATATTATTTTAATCACTATAATTTCAATTGATTTAATTTTGATCTTAAATTTATAATTTTATAACAATTTAATCTAATTAATTTTAATAAAACCTAAATTAATCTTCGAATTGTAAAAATTTATAGACTCCTTGTTTGCTCTGTACGGCATGTTTGGCAATATTTGTAAGAGAAATGTTTTTCCCCCCTAATTTCAGCCCCCCGAATCCCCTAAATGAGATAGAAGAGAAAGAGAAAAGAGAAAGAGAAGAGAGGGGAAGAGGAGGAGCCCGCCGTCGCCCTTCGTCGCTCGTCGCAGCAGCTCCAGCTCGTCGTAGCAGCCCCGCTCGTCGTAGCTCCGCCTCTACCTCGCAGCCCCCGCCTCTGCCTTCGCCTCCGCCCTGCCTCCGCCTCCAGCTCGATTTTGTTGGCCCCCTTCCCTCCAGTTCTCCTCCTCCTTCTCCTTCTCCGTCTTTCTCCTCTTTCCTTCTCTTCCTTTGATTCTCTTCTTCGGAAGAAAAAAAAAAAAAAGACGTCTTTTTTAAATTCGGGAGATTCAGAGGACTGTCTTCCAAGCGACGTAGCACATCTCTATTTGTAAAAGCACCTTACCATTATCGCTAAAAGGTACTTTCCAACAAAGGAAATAGTACTCGTTCAATAAAAACAAAGGTGTATGATTAATCTCTCCCAGGTGCAGAAAAGCAAGGGGTGGCGCTGACACACAGGTGATGAAATGCTTCGGTAAGCGTTGGTAGGTAGTTTGTTTTTTTTTTTTTTTTTTGTAATATCTTTTAAATTATTTTACATAAATCATCTATATAAAAAGTCAAGTCAATTTAATATTCATAATAATATAATTTTATTATATTTGTCTCTTAAAAAATAAATAATAATAATTATATTGAAAATATATTATATTTTTTAAAGATAAATTTGATAAAATTATGTAACTACATATATTAGATTGATCCTTTTTTTTTATGCTTATTTTTTATAGTTGATATTTACAAAGTAACTTAAAAAATAAATAGTTTAAATGATCAAAATAAGATTCATGAAAAATTTCATCAGCTCGAACAATGCCATTCAATCTAATAGATGGACGAGAGACAAGTCATTCTTTTTATTTTTTATAAATAAACCCTCACCATTAAGCATATTTTCAAAAATAAAATAATTATAAATTCTCAAATTCATGTCATTTGTAAATTTTTGTTTCAAAATATGATTTTTTTTAAGTTGGTAGACATGTTTTAAAATATGACTTTATCAAAATTATTTTTTTCAAAACACAATTTTGATTAATTTAGTATAAAAATAAAATAAAAATTAGAAGAGAAATTTATTAGAAAATCTCATATCCCACCTTAGGGCATATTACATAAGTGATCCATGTATTTTAGTCATTATATCATTTTAGTCTCTATAATTTTAATTGACTTGATTTTGATATTGAATTTGCAACTTTGTCACAATTTTATCTAATTACTTACAACTGTTAATATTTTTTAATAAAAAAATATGCACAAAAGTAGCAACTGTCATGCTTTTGAATACAAAACTATAAACTTGTTCAATTCAGATAACTTCAAACAATTTAATGATCATTTTCTGCAAAAATATTAACGACATTATCAATTGAACCAAATTGACGTAAAATCTAAAATTAAAAGTCCAAATTAAATCAATTAAAAATATAAGAACCAACATAATATAAAAATTGAAATATAGATACTACCAATATACTTTAACCCCCACCTTATGACCAATTTTTGGTTTTAAGTTTTCTCTAGTGAGACTTACATGTAGGTCCTAATCGGTGAATTTATTGTCTAATATGTACTATAATAATTAATGATGTTTTCATCGAATACTATTAAAAAAAAGTCACTAATTGTTAATTTTCATTGACAATTTAAAATTTTTGTCACTAAAAATGTCACTGATTATAAATTTTAGTGATAGTTTAAAAAATCATCACAAAAAATTCACTAATTTTTAATTTTCAGCAACAGTTTGAAAATTCGTCATAAAAAAAGTCACTAATTTTAATTTTTAGCGATAATTTATAAAAATCATAACAAAAAAAGTCACTAATGGTCAATTTTTAGCTACAATTTTACTAAAACTTATTTTAAATAGAATTTTATGAAAATTAAGTCTAATTATTAGAAGGTATTGATAGTTTACTCTTTTCTTTAATGTGAAAAAATGTGTTTACCAGATTGTATATGGCAACACGTACAAAACATTCAACATTTTAAATTACTTAAAAAAAGAAAGGGTAAATTGTATGTTGTTCCTTTTATGTTTGGTCACTTTTTTCACTTTAATCTTAAAAATTTATTTTTTCTCACTTTAACCCTTCACAATTCAATTTTTTTTCTAATTTACTCCTAAAATTAATTTATATGTTCAAAATTAGATAGAAAATGGTACAATAACTATCACATAATATAAAAAATATATATGTTATTATATTAAAATTTAAGTTTATGTGAGTTATATATAATAAAAAAATTTATACTACGTAATTGTTAATATGTTATTTTCTATCTATTTTTTAACAAAAATTAATTTTAAGAGTAAAGTAAAAAAGACTTGAAATATAAAAGGTCAAAATAAAAAAGAACAAACTTCAAAGATTAAAGTAAGAAATTAGCCAAATATAAATAGAGTAAAGTATAATTTATCCATAAAAAACTATATATTGTTCATAAATCCCAAGATTATATCCTACATCCCATCAAATATATATATATATATATATATATATCCGACATTCTATAAGAGAATCTCCAAATTTCAAAACTCATAATTCATGTAAGGTTGAAACACCACATTGTCACATTTAAGTTTATCCCTTGAAAAATAGGTTAAATTTTAATTTTTTTGAATTTTTTTAACTTTTTTTCTAAAAATACATATAAAAAATTAGAAATGTGATATAACTCAAAATAAATTAAAAAGACAAAAAATAACCTTTAACATGTAACCCAAAAACTAGTGCCTATTTCGTTGCTTTCAATCATGTTAACATTTACATGAAAATATATATATATATATTCAATAACAGTAATATTCACATCAATATGGATACTAGATACAATATTTAATAGGAAAATAACATATAATTTTAATTTTTAGATCTACTTTCTAGAGTTAATGATGTGTAAAAGATATGATTAATTGATGATTAAATAATATATGAGAATGAGAGAGAGAGAGAGAGAGAGAGAGAGAGTTGCTTTATATATTTTAACAGATTGTTACATCATTGGGTTTGGAAAGTGAGTCTAATTTTTGAGATTGAATAGCACTACTTTATTCAAGCACATCCCTCAAAAGATGTGTATCATATGCACATTGGAGTGTTTTGGAAAGTTGGTAAAAAGTTAATTTTTGACCTTTTATCAAGCTTTTTGGCTTTTTGGCTTTTTGGGAAATGATTTGGAAAGTTGGTCAAAAGCTAACTTTTTTGCTTTTTGGTTTAATATTTTTTAAAAGTGTCAGATGACTCTAAAATGACCAAAATATCCTTACTTTTTAATTAAATTTACTTTTTTGAATTAATTAATTACAATGTTCCAGAGGGTAGTTTGGTAAATTTTTAAATGGCTTTTTTGGGTCTTCTCAAATGGGATATGTGGCGTTTTTGATAAATTGCTTAAAACGCAGCTTTTTGTTAAGTTGCCAAAACGGCACATTATAATTAAAGAATAAAATAACATAATTTCATGTTTTGCTGAGTTATAACTAAAATAAATAAATAAATAATCATAACTAAACACTATAAAGTATAACTAAAAATCTTATGAGTCAATTTAAATAAAAATAATAATAATAATAATAAAATAAGATTGAGTTTCTCCCATGTTGAGATCTCAATATGAGATAACTTGAGGGTCAGTCTATTACAGGTCTCGTTTTGATGATTTAAATTGTTCATTTTGAGCTCTTAATTTACATTATCTATGAAAAAATTATGGTAAATTACACTTTGCCCCCCTAAAGTCTCACCCATTTACCACTTTAGCCCTTTAAGTTTGATTTTTTCCACTTTAGTGCTTCATGCTTTCATATTTGCAACCCTTCCCACTTTGGCCCTTTAAGTTTGATTTTTTTTTTTTTTTCTACTTTGACTCTTTATGTTTGCAATCCTTCATGTTTGCAATCCTTCCCAATTTAGCCCTTCATGTTTACAATCCTTCCACTTTACTCCTAAACTGTCTTCCATCCAAAAAACTAACAAAATCTGACACATAACCAACATATCAGCTCCATGTGTGATATAAAAAATTCACTAAATATGCAAAAAATGAAAAATAAAAAACAAAAAAATTGAATTTTTTTTTTTTAGTCTTTAGTGAACTTTTTTTCAAATTTATTCATAAACGTTATTACATTATAGATGCATCTAGCTAAGATCCACCTAAAAAAACAAAAACAAATTTAACTAAAAAAAGAAAAAAGTTCACTTAAGACCGAAAAAAAAAATGATAGTAAACTTTTCATTTCAGAATTGACAATACAAATGTTTGAGTCAATATATTTTCAATTTTCTTTTTTCGTCATTAGTTTTTAAAAAAAAATTAGTTAAATTTGTTTTTATTTTTTAGGTGTATCTATAATATAATAATGTTATGAATAAATTTGAAAAAAAGTTCACTAAAGAAAAAAAGAAATTCTAATTTTTTTGTTTTTTATTTTTCATTTTTCGCATCTTTAATGAATTTTTTACATCACATATGGAGCTGATGTGTTAATGATGTGACAAATTCTATTAATTTTTTGGATAGAAGTTAGTCTAGGAGTAAAATGAGAAGGATTGCAAACATGAAGGGCCAAAGTGGAAAGCATTGCAAACATGAAGGGTCAGAGTGAGAAAAATCAAACTTAAAGGGCAAAAGTGGGAAGAATTGCAAAACATGAATGGCCAAATTGGAAAAAATCAAACTTAAAAGATCAAAGTGAGAAATTGATGAAACTTTAGGGGGTAAAGTGTAATTTACCCAAAAAAATTAGTTTAATTTAATAATCGTAACTTTTTTATTTTATTGCATTTGTCTCTAAAAAATGAACAGCAAATATATTTTTGAAATAAACCATTTATGTTTTTAGAGACAAATGCAATAAAATGAAAATGTTACGATTATTAGATTAATCTATATTTTTTCATGGATGATATACGTTCAAAGTTTTATAAAATGAACAGTTTAAATTATTAAAATGAGACTCATTTCCCTTAAATTCTCTTATGCTGAGATCTTAACACGATAAAAATCCAAATTCGCTCTTATATGTTGATATTATTAATGCAAGAATTAACAACGTAATAAAATTTAAATCAGAGAGATGATTGAACACACCATACAATTCATCAAAACTTTCGATAAAAAGTCAACGGGGAATAAGTTGACAGTGAAAACAATAAAAATAAATTGTAAAATTATGAAAAAGTATATCAATTTAATTATTAAACTGTAAAAATTTTCTCATTAAATTTTAATTTTTTTTGAGCTACTATACTATCCTGTTATTTTTCCTTATGTTAATGAAAATACAGAAAAATGAATGAATTAACTTTTTTATAGAAATTCAGTGAATTGGGATTTCAGAGAGTGGTTCAGATACCAAAAGCGAATGGCGGCGAAGCAGAGGATTCATTGAATATATACTAGAGGCGTATAGTTAAAAGAGTGGGTAATATTTAGTGTTTGTTGGGTAGGTATTAAAATAATATATATTATTTTAACATATTATTTTATTTGGATCATGGGTGTGTTTGGTTTAATTTTGAGAGATAAATTTTTTTTAAAAAAATTTAGAGAAAGAGTTTAAAATTTTTTTAGTTTGTTTGGTTGTATATTTTGAAAATAGTTTTGGAGTACGGGAGTTTGGAAAAATTTGATATTTTATCAGGGCTGGCCTTGGGACAAAGGCCACAAGGCCATAGCCTAAGGCCTCTCAAAATAGACTCAAAAAATGGGCCTCCTCTCACTATAATTTACTGTAATATATTAGATATGTTTTAAGTCTAAAAAAATTAAAAAATGCCCAAACTAACTTAAAATAAATTGATCCATTAAAAAATTGAAAAGCCATTCAAAAAAATTAGCATTATTATCCATTGGAAAATAGACCCAAAAAAAAAGGGATCTCTCTTATTATAGTTTAGTCTAATATATTAAGTATATTTTAAGTCCAAAAAAAATTAAAGAAGGCCCAAATTAACTTAAAATAAATTAATCCATTAAAAAATTGAAAGGCCCATTTAAAATAATTAGCATTATTATTCATTGAAAATGATTTTGTAAAAAAATTAGATTATACAAGTATGATTGATTTATTTGCTTCTAAAAATACAAGAAGAGTGAGGATCAAACAATACTTATTAGTTATTGTAAT
The DNA here is from genome assembly GCA_030407325.1 of Camellia japonica. Classification (NCBI taxonomy): domain Eukaryota; kingdom Viridiplantae; phylum Streptophyta; class Magnoliopsida; order Ericales; family Theaceae; genus Camellia; species Camellia japonica. The sequence continues at coordinate 153,320,352 of JAPPVO010000002.1, read as the reverse complement.
GTAATGCTAAGTATTTTTTGTGATTTTGACACAAATCTTTTGTCATTTACTTTTTTTTTTTTTTTCATTCAATGAAAAAAAAATATGAAGGGCCCCAGAAATTTATTAGTTGATTATCGGTTTTGGGCTCCGGAAATCTCAGGGCCGGGCCTGCATTTTATTATAGTTGAGTGAGAGAAAAAGTGATTGAAAATGAGAGAAGAAAGAGAAAAAATGATTGATTGATATATAAGAAAGAGAAAGTGATTTTAGAAAAAAATTTCAAAAAATTTCCAACCAAACAAAATTTTAGAAATTTTTTTTTCAAAACTTGTGTTTTAAGAGTTAAACCAAACAAGATCTCTGTGCCACATCACTTTAAACTCAACCCATATTTTCTATTTTTTTTTAAAAAAAAAAAAAAAAACTAATCTAACACTTCCTAAATAACCCCTTCGTATATACATTATATTACATATTATATAATGGAAATGTAAATCATTTTATATTTGTGAGGAGCGATAATGTCCACAAAAATTGAATCATATGAAATTTGACATCAATTTGATCAAATCTTCTAACCATGAGGACTAAACATGGCACAAGAACATTCATTATTAAGAAACAAGTCCGTGAAAAGGGTTTTACTGCTAAATTTCACAAATTTGGAATCGTATTTTTAAATTATAACTACATGCTGGACGTTGTTTTTATTTTTTAAAAAATTACTTTAAAAAATAACTTGAGTTTTGAAAAATAAATTTAAAATTATAATGCCCCATCTTTTAAGAATTCAGTTAATATTACCATAATTATTATTATTATCAATTTTCACAAATAAACATGCAGAACTTGCAATAATTATCATAAATAGACAATAGAAATTCCTTCAATGAAACAATGAAATAAAAGGGCTTGTCTCTTTACAAATACAACGGCATTCCGCTTACATATGAATAGCCTCGTGGCCGAAAACAAAGTGAGCTTCTCAACTCCAAGTAATTCTCCATCTCTGCATCTAAAAAATTTAATAACGTGAGATGAGCATATAGTCCAATAAAGATTCTAATAATTATAATTAATAGAGTACAATATGTTGGAAATTGTTATAAAATTCTGGATAAAATCAGAATTTTTTTCTAAGTTTGGTCTATTTTTTAGGTGGGCCCCGTGCGTCGATTTACGCGGGTTAAGGTGGTAACGCGTTCTATGCCGCGTTGTGATTCACGTGGTATATTTGGTTGCTCAAAACCATTACCGAGTGAATGGAAAATTGAAGCCAAAGTATACTCCATGGAAATGGAGTTTTGGTGAAAAATCCTTAAAGGTATTGAATAAGGCTTGTCCCATATTGATTTGGTGGGAAGTTTTAAATGGGTTTATAAGGCATGGGTTTGGTACTTGGGGTGTGCCCCAAGGGTACCCAAGTGTTTTAGAGGGAGAGGTTATGGGCAAAATGGGCTAGACCCATTGGACCAAAAATCACCACACGCGCGCACCGTCGCCGCTATCCGTCCGAGCTGGGCTTGGGCGCAGGTGCATAGTGTGTGGTTAGGTTAGGCTTGTTCAGCCCAATACTAATCTTTTTAGACCAAAAACATTTGAATTAATTTTATTTTTTGGTAAAATATAATCCGAAAATTAACTGATCCGGTTTTAACTGTACATCCAAACAGAGTCCTTCCCGTTTTTACCTGTTCAAATTTGAATCCAACAGGTTTGGTTCTGTTTATTCAAATTGAACAGGTTTCATACCTGTTCAAACAGGTTTTGCACCTGTTTAATTCAAACCCAACAACTATAATTTCTCCTATAAATAGACTAGTCCCTCATTTGGATTCATTCACTAATTTCGTCCATAAAATTCTGCATACATAATCTTCATTTTGCTCCATTATTTTCTTGTCAGAGAGAGTATAAACACTTAGTGTGTTCGACGAACGAATAAATTGTAGTGTTGCTTTTATTCGTTGATAGATCATTTCATCTTGGGAGATAGACGTCCATATTCTGAAAGCACCGAGGAGAGGACGAATCTGTCTTAAGGACACAGTATCAAACACTGGACTTGATCAGATTATTTTTCTAGAATTAATCAAGTAAGTTATTTAATTTATTTTCGGTGTTGTTATTATTTATTTAAATCATATTTTAATTTTGTTTTTGTAACAAAATAAAATCTGTTTTTATTTTTTATTTTTTTTATTTTCGAGTTTGATTTTTGTAATCAAACAAATTCTCTCATTTCCTTTATTTCTTTTATATTCTGTTTGTTGTTAAGTACACAAACTGAATTAATTAATTACAGTGAAGATTGTCCAACAATCTTAAGACAAAATTATTTTTTGGTATCTTCATTGTATTTAATTTTCTGATTTCATAAAGACATATTCTGGTTGGAAAAACAAATAGTGTTTATGCTAATTGACAGATAGTAGTAATATACTGTCTCTTTTCTTTGACAACTAGTAGTAATATACTTGTGTCATTAACAATTGCAGAATATTAATTGTGTTACAGAAAATTATTGTGATATTTTATTTTTCTAGTTTTAGTAACAAGGAAAATAAAATTATTTTGTGTTATAATTTATTTTCTGGTTTTAGTAATTAGAAAATTAATTTGTGTTTTAATTTTTTCTGATTTTTGTAATCAAAGATTATGGCTACTATAACTGAAACTGCATCTGGTAGTAGTACTCCTATTGTTATACCAACACCGGTCCCTATCCAGAACCATGTTCATGTACCAATCAATCATGGAGAAAAACCGAAAAAATTTAACGGTACTGAGTTTAAGAGATGGCAGTAGAAGATGCTGTTCTATCTTACAACTCTTAATTTGGCCCGGTTTCTCCATGAAGAGACTCCAGCACTTAAAGAGGGTGAAAGTGATCGGCAAGTTGTTGCCGCTGTAGATGCTTGGAAACATTCAGATTTCCTGTGCAGAAACTACATCCTCAATAGCCTTGACAACATGCTGTATAATGTTTACAGTCCTCTGAAGTCAGCAAAAGAATTATGGGATTCTTTGGAGAAGAAATACAAGACAGAAGATGCCGGCACGAAGAAATTTGTCGTTGGTAAATTTCTGGATTTTGTTATGGTAGACTCTCAAACGGTAATATCTCAAGTTCAAAGTTTTCAGATAATTTTGCATGATATTCATTCAGAAGGTATGTCTCTTAGCGAGTCTTTCCAAGTCGCTGCTTTAGTGGAAAAGTTACCACCGGCTTGGAAAGATTTCAAAAATTATTTAGATCATAAACGCAAAGAGATGACCATGGATGAGTTGATTGTAAGATTAAGAATTGAGGAAGATAACTAAAAGGCTGAAAAGAGGAATGGGAAAAATCCCATTGAGTCCAAGGCTAATGTGGTTGAACAAGTTCATAAACCACATAACAAAAGGAGGAAGTTTACTGGAGATGGTCCTAAGCAAGGCGACAACAATGGCAACAAGAAGTTCAAAGGAAAATGCTATAACTGTGGCAAGACTGGACATCGAGCTTCTGACTGCCGCCGCCCTAAGAAGGATCATGGAAGTACAAGTAAGAAGACCACCAATCAGGCCAATGTAACAGAATTGGATTACATCTCTGACGGAGTGAATGACATCAACCTCTCTGCTGTGGTGTCTGAGGCTAACTTGGTTGGAAATCCCAAAGAGTGGTGGGTTGACACTGGAGCAACTCGTCACATATGTGCGGACAAGAAGATGTTCACTACCTACAATGAGGCTGCAAATCGTAAACAACTTTTTATGGGAAATTCTTCTACTTCAACTGTGGCTGGACAAGGGAAAGTGATCTTAAAGATGACATCAGGGAAAGAACTGACCCTCAACAACGTACTGCATGTACCTGACATCCGGAAGAATTTAGTTTCTGGTTCTTTGTTAAGTAAAAATAGTTTTAGGCTTGTCTTTGAGTCTGATAAATTTGTATTAACAAAGAGTGGTATGTATGTTGGTAAGGGATACATGAGTGATGGTCTCTTTAAGTTGAATGTAATGACAGTTGTACTGAAAGTTGCTATAAATAAGAATAACACATCTTTTGCTTATATTCTTGAGTCGAATTTATGGCATGGTAGATTAGGACATGTGAATTTTGATGCTTTGCGTAGATTAATTGGTTTAGATTATATACCAAAGTTTGAAATTAATCCTAATCATAAATGTGAAATTTGTGTAGAAACGAAACTAACTAAGGCTCCATTTAAATCGGTTGAAAGGAAAACCGAACCTCTAGAATTAATTCATACTGATGTATGTGATCTAAAATTTATTCAAACTAGAGGAGGCAAAAAGTATTTCATAACATTTATCGATGATTACACAAGATATTGTTATGTTTATTTACTTAGAAGTAAAGATGAAGCCTTAGAAATGTTTAAACTCTACAAAACAGAAGTTGAAAATCAACTTGGTAAAACCATTAAAATGGTTAGAAGTGATAGGGGTGGTGAATATGATGCACCATTAAATGAATTTTGTGCACAACATGGCATTATTCACTAAACTACAGCCCCTTATTCTTCACAGCAAAATGGAATTGTTGAAAGGAAGAATAGAACCCTCAAGAAATGATGAATGCCATGTTACTAAGTTCAGGCTTACCACAGAACTTGTAGGGGAAGCAATATTGTCTGCTAATTATGTTCTTAATAGAATACCCCATAAGAAAACCAACAACACTCCTTATGAATTGTAAAAGGTCGACCGTCTTCCTACAAATACTTAAAAGTGTGGGGGTGTTTGGCAAAAGTTGAAGTTCCTGTTCCTAAAAAGACTAAGATTGGACCAAAAACAGTAGATTGTGTGTTTATTGGTTATGCTCAGAATAGTAGTGCATATCGGTTTCTGACTTATAAATCAGAAATACCTGATATAAATGTGAACACTATTATAGAGTCAAGGAATGCTGTGTTTTTTGAATATGTCTTTCCTTACAAGAAAGGACAGGAATTAAGTTCACAGAAAAGAACTTATGATTGTACACAAAGTCAAGAGACTAATGACAATCAAACACAAGAGACTAGTAATGGTCTCAACCAACAGGATTTAACTAATGATGAACCAAGAAAAAGTAAGAGAGCGAGAACATCGAAATCCTTTGGTCCAAATTTTCTGACATATCTGTTAGAAAATGAACCTCAAAGCTTTAAGGTAGCAATGACAGATCCTAAAGCACCTTTGTGGAAAGAGGCTGTTAATAATGAAATTGAATCCATTATACAAAATCATACTTGGGAATTGGTGGATCTTCCACCAGGTTCTAAACCTCTTGGATATAAGTGGATATTCAAGAGAAAAATGAAAGCAGATGGTTCAATTGACAAGTATAAAGCAAGACTTGTAGTTAAAGGTTACAGACAAAAGGAAGGTCTGGACTATTTTTACACATATTCCCCTGTGACAAGAATAACATCCATTCCCATGCTTATTGCTATAGCAGCGTTGTTTAATTTAGAAATACATCAAATGGATGTTAAGACAGCTTTCTTAAACGGTGATCTAAATGAAGAGATCTATATGGAGCAACCCAAAGGGTTTGTAGTATCAGGGCAAGAAAAGAGAGTTTGTCGACTTGTAAAATCCCTTTTATGGATTAAAACAAGCACCTAAGCAGTGGCATGAAAAATTTGATCATGCAATGCTTACTAATGGGTTTAAGATAAACGAATGTGACAAATGCGTCTATGTTAAAAACACTGACCAAGGATATGTCATAGTTTGTCTTTATGTGGATGACATGCTTATCATTGGAAGCATCAAAACATGATCAAATCAACTAAATAAATGCTTAACAAAAGATTTGATATGAAAGATATGGGGGTCGCAGATGTTATATTAGGAATGAAAATTACTAAAACATCTGATGGATATGCATTATCTCAATCTCATTATATTGAGAAAATTCTTGATAAATTTATCAACGATGATTTGAATCTAGCTAGAATATCTGTAGATATCAGTCTTTATTTATCGAAAAATAAAGGTGATGCAGTGTCTCAGTTAAAATACTCCCAAATCATTGGAAGCCTAATGTACCTAATGAATTGTACTCGTCCTGATATAGCTTATGCTATCAGTAAATTGAGTAGGTACACTAGTAACCCCGGAGAAGACCATTGGAAAGCGATCATTCGGGTTCTTAGATATCTAAGATTCACCCGTGATCATGGTTTGAACTTTACTCGATATCCAGCAGTACTTGAAGGTTATTGTGATACAAATTGGATATCGGATACTAAAGATTCAAAATCCACAAGTGGATATGTCTTTACTCTGGGAGGCGCTGCTGTTTCTTGAAAATCCACGAAACAAACATGCATCGCACGATCCATAATGGAATCCGAGTTCATTGCTTTAGACAAAGCAGGAGAAGAAGCAGAATGGCTTCGTCACTTCTTAGAAGACATTCCAATGTGGCCAAAACCTGTGCCAGCTATTTGCATTCATTGTGATAGTCAATCTGCAATAGACAGGGCACAGAATCATATATATAATGGTAAGTCACGACATATTCGTCGTCGACATAATACCATTAGGTAGTTGTTGTCAAATAGGATAATCTCAATAGATTATATAAAATCTAAAGAGAATATTGCGGATCCGTTAACAAAAGGTTTGACAAAAGAGCTAGTGTATAGTTCATCGAAGGGAATGAGATTAAAGCCTATTACATAAGAGTCGTCATAATGGTAACCCTACTTATATGACTGGAGATCCCAAGAACTAAGTTCAAAGGGATAACTAAGTTATGTATGGCTCGCCAGAAATCACCAAGGGCTTACAATTCCCTACTCATTCCTATGATGAGAGTGATATCTGCAACATATGTTGTATGCAGGGGTATAAGGATAAGCTTTGCTTTTAATGATTACTTATATCTTGATTGAGGCATAAAATCAAGACGAGTATAAGGAGATACTCACAATAAGAACCACCTATATGAGTGTCAAACTGGGGCTGGTTCTATGAAAATGCAAAAGGCTAAATTCTCTAGAAACACTCATGAAAACTAGGCGCGTTCAAGGCCAAAATGAACACAACAGTGAGAACCACGATGTGTTAGAAGATATTTTGTGTGAAATCTGTTGTCTTAGCTTACACAAACGGCTGAACAATTCAAGGCATCGCGTCCATTGGTTAGCCAGTAAGTCCGATAGGTTTTCACTAGAGAAGGTTCAAGGCCGAAAGCTACCTATCCTGATGCAAGATATTTTCGACTTATACTCTTTCGATAAAGTCTGCATATTGTTGCATTTCCGTTGTCATCAAATTCCATTCATGTGGGGGATTGTTGGAAATGGTTATAAAATTTTGGGTAAAACCAGAATTTTTTCCTAAGTTTGGTCTATTTTTTAGGTGGGCTCCGTGCGTCGATTTACGCGGGTCAAAGTGGTAACGCGTTCTATGTCACGTTGTGATTCACGTGGTATATTTGGTTACTCAAAACCATTACCGAGTGAATGGCAAATTGAAGCCAAAGTATGCTCCATGGAAATGGAGTTTTGGTGAAAAATCCTTAAAGGTATTGAATAAGGCTTGTCTCACATTGATTTGGTGGGAAGTTTTGAATGGGTTTATAAGGCATGGGTTTGGTACTTGGGGTGTGCCCCAAGGGGTACTCAAGTGTTTTAGAGGGAGAGGTTATGGGCAAAATGGGCTAGACCTATTGGACCCAAAAATCACCACACACGCGCGCGCTGCCGTCCGTCTGGTCGGGCAGGCTGGCCTGGGCCTGGGCCTGGGCTTGGGCGCGGGTGCGTAGTGTGTGGTTGGGTTGGGCTTGTTCGGCCCAATACTAATCTTTTTGGACCAAAAACATTTGAATTAATTTTATTTTTGGTAAAATAAAATCCAAAATTCAAATTAAATCCGGAAATTAACTGGTCCGGTTTTAACTGTACATCCAAACATAGCCCTTCCCGTTTTTATCTGTTCAAATTTGAATCCAACAGGTTTGGTTCTGTTTATTCAAATTGAACAGGTTTCATACCTGTTCAAACAGGTTTTGCACCTGTTTAATTCAAACCCAACAGCCATAATTTCTCCTATAAATAGACTAGCCCCTCATTTGGATTCATTCACTAATTTCGTCCATAAAATTCTGCATACATAATCTTCATTTTGCCGCATTATTTTCTTGTCAGAGAGAGTATAAACACTTAGTGTGTTCGACGAACGAATAAATTGTAGTGCTGCTTTTATTCGTTGATAGATCATTTCATCCTGGGAGATAGACGTCCATATTTTGAAAGCACCGAGGAGAGGACGAATCTGTCTTAAGGACACAGTGTCAAACACTGGACTTGATCAGATTATTTTTCTAGAATTAATCAAGTAAGTTATTTAATTTATTTTCGGTGTTGTTATTATTTATTTAAATCATATTTTAATTTTGTTTTTACAACAAAATAAAATCTGTTTTTATTTTTTATTTTTTATTTTCGAGTTTGATTTTTGTAATCAAATAAATTCTCTCCTTTCCTTTTTTTTTTATATTCTGTTTGTTGTTAAGTACACAAACTGAATTAATTAATTACAGTGAAGATTGTCCAACACAATATATGTAAAAAAAAAAAATGGTTAAACAGTACAGTATATGTATATGATCGTGAATATTTCACATAATACATATATCAACAGCATTTTCCTTTTTGATATCCAAAATATACACATATATAGGTAATCTCTTTCTCAAAAACCATTCTTTATCATTTCAAGGAACAATCAAAATCCTTAACGTTCCATTTGTTTCGTAGTAGTTTTAAGAAATTCAACCCTAACTATATTTGAAAATCATTTCCAAAAAGATAAAGTTCACTTTACTTCCCTATGGTTTGAGTCATATGTGATTTACCTTTGTAACGTTTAAAAATGACCATATAATCTCACATGATTTATGAAGTGAAGTGCACCATTAAGCCCATTAATAATTTTTTTTTTTTAAAAGGCTAAATTATCCCTGTATATAAGTAACTTCAGTGTGTGAATTACGAATATTTTTGTCATTTGTTTGAAAGGCAAAGTGCACTTTAACCCCCTTTGCTTTATTCCATATACGATTTACCCCTTGAAATTTGAAATAAGCATATAATCCCCTTATGAATGCCACGCATTTCACATCTGCTATAAAGTTGGACATAATGTTTAACGATACACTTCAATCTACAAACAACGTGGGGTTATATGATCATTTTCAAACGTTAGGAGGATAAATCATACATGGCCAAACCACAGGGAGGTGAAGTGAAGTTTGCCCTTTCCAAAATGTTCTCAACTCTTCAAGATGATGCAACCAAGACAACTCACAATTATACAACAACTTGGAAATAATCCAATCACGTAAATTATAAGTAGCCCTCAACAACTAGCACATCATGCAACTCACTAGAATCACCACAACACACTCCAATTCACAACATTCTCAAAATCATCTACCACATTTTATGGCCATAAATACAAAGGCAAATGGAACACCCATCACAATATATACCCAAAAGTAAATAATGGTAATATCAACACGTACTTCAATGTTTTACTGACCACTGGTACAGAAGGCAAATTGTGATAACCTCGTTTTTATGTTATACTGTTAATCTTTAATTATACTTGGGACTATGTGCCTAATATGATTTTGGATGCTAAGCATGTGATTATATGCATTTTTTAATTTATGTCTATCCATTGTAGAGAAATATGTTCGCTATTCTGTAATAAACTGAAATTGAGGGCCGTAGAGGCGACAGAAGCCAAAATTGACTATACCATTGTGATTAGCATAATTTTAGAGTATGATGAAATTTGATTAAAAATTGATTTGGATCAATTTAATTAGACTAAATTGATTAAACTTAAGTAAGATTGCTTAGCCTTAATCAAGCTTAATTAGCCTAAGCTAATCACCCACTATATATATGATGAGATTAATGCTTAGCCTCATAAATTTGAGCTCATCTTCAAGACTTGGCTGAGATTATAATATTTAGAGAGAGAGAGAGAGAGAGAGAGAGAGAGAGAGAGAACACCATTTTTGAGAAAGGAAGGCAAGTACTTGGAGGATTGCTTAGTAGATTGAAGTTTTGTGAAGAACAACTCAAGCTCTTATTAAATTGAGTTATATTGAAGTTCCTAGGTGAGTGTTTGAGCCATAACTCATGAATTTGACTCACTTAATTGCAAGTTCAAGGTGCATATGTAATTAAGTGTATGAATTGAGCTAAGATTGTAAGAATTGAGATCAATTTGGACATGCATGCATGAATTTGTTTTGATTCTTCAATTTTGAGCATAAACCTTGTAAATTATGATGAATTGAAAATTATATCTTACATGCATGCATGAATTACCATGTTTTAGAGTCCAATTCTAAGTTTAAAAAATAAAAAAATTAAAAATTAAAAAAAAAAAAAAAGTCTATGGATGCAAGATCTGAAAAATAGTTCATGTACATGAAGTTTGTGGTTTGAATTTTGATGAATTCATGGAATTTTGAAAAATGGGTTGAAACTAACTTCAAATATATGTATTTAGGAGTGTTCTTGCATGTTTGAGTGAGTCATTCATGAATTTGAAACCTTGAATGTATGTTTGAAGCTCAAACAGAATTCTGGAAATTCCAAAATTCGAGTAGTTCGCTTAAGCAATGGAAGTGTTGCTCGAGTGTACATTTCGAGCTCATTGGGGGTTGGCTCAAGCGACCAAAAGACTGCTCGAGTGACCACCCTTTATTTTCAATCTTGGCTCGAGCGACCAAAAAGTTGGCTCATGTGTAAAATGAGAGCATCCAATACTTTTGCAGACCAAGGGGTTCACTCGAGCGATCAATGTTGCACTCAAGTGAAATGCCTTGTTTCAGGAAACTTTGAAAAGTTGTTTTATGTCTCACTTTCTGTTCGTTTACATTTTCTGAGCACTCTTAAGCATACATTGAACATCCTAAATGAACTAAAGAGTTAGAAGAAGAAGAAGAAGAAGAAGAAGAAGAAGAAAAAAAAAAAAAAACCTATGAAAGATAAATGAATTAAAGAACTGATTGAATTGTATTGTGAAATGATTTCCGTATGTGCTATGAGTTGTGTAGGGTCAATCGCAAAAACGAATCAATCATCTGAACACTATAAGTAATATCTTAGTAAAGATTTTTTCATGTAGGTTATTTTTTAAATACTACCTATGTGGTAAGTTTTCCGAACTCATGAATTTGTATTATGAATGAGTGTTATACTTGTCTAATTCGTAAAAGATTTGAAACATGACTAATAAGCATGAAATTATAAGATTGGACCAAAGGTCGTTTTGTACGAATATAGAATGGGCCGGAGGCCGTTTGGTATGGTTGATAAGAGTATGAAATGGGCCCAAGGCCGTTCAGTATATTTGATAAGGACATGGAATGGGCCTAAGGCCGTTTAGAATGTTTGACAAGATAGACCTAAGGTCATCTTGTATATGAATTGGACCGAATGTCATTTTGTATATTTGCTATGTTTGCTAAAAGGACCAAAGGTCTTATTGAATAAGGAATTGATTGGACCAAAGGTCGTTTCGAATATGAATATGCATGAGAACATGATCATGACTATGGACCAAAGGTCGTTTTGAGTGTGGATACGAATGTGAACATGATCATAATTATCAATGCACGTATGAATATGTTGGACCGAAGGTCGTTTCGATTATGTATGAATATGTTGGACCGAAGGTCATTTTGATTACGTATAAATATGTTGGACTGAAGGTTGTTTCAATTATGAATGAATGTGTTGGACCAATGGTCATTTCGATTATAATTGATTGAACCTGAGGTCGTTCCGGTATGATTTGCTTAAGGCTGTTATGAATGAGAATTGTGCTTCTTATGTATTAAGTACAAGTATGAGTTGTGTATATGCGAATCTCATTCATTAACATCTTTACTCTGGTATTATTCATTGGGCGTTAGCTCACCTTTTTATCTATATGTATGTAAGTGAGCAGCGGGATGTCCAGCCCTAGCTCTAGTGAGCTTGAGAGAGAACCAAGTTTATGGAGTCAACCAAGGTCACCTCATGCAAGAGGCTTTACTTTTGATTTTTCTTTTGTTTTCTTTGGTGGTCATGTGTCATGTGTGACCAAGTTTGTATATAACCTTGGTTTTTGTTAAGAGTGTCTTTGGTTTATCATATGACAAGTTCTGAATGATCCTGGACATGTATAAATTGTATATGTATGTGATGTATGAGTTATTCTATATGTGAGAAAAGTTTTTGTTATGCCATGTATGCACAGCTCATTAGACAATCTTTGTATTTTTGCTTTCGATTCTAGCCCCCTATTGATAAATATGTTTGATAAGACAACCCGGTTTTGTCAAGCCACAACCATCCATTTTACTAGGCACTAGCTGCAGGAAACTTGGAATCTATCATTTGAAGAGTAATCGCTTTACCATGCGCTAGCTGAAAGGAACTTGGGATTCATCATTCGAAATGCACCCCACTTTACCAAGTGCTAACTGGAAGGAAATTAGTATCTCTCATTCGAAGCATAAATCACTTTACTAGGTGGTAACCGGAAGGAGCTTGGGATCTCTACATAGCACTTTCATCACATACTAGTCAACAAATATGTAAAAACACACAAGGGTTCAATTCGCCTAATTCCATAGCCATTTTATAACAAGTGATGCTATCCTCCACCGATTGCCAAAACAAATATCTCTAATCAACTATATATCACAATATCAAAAATGGATAACACACAATTTAATAAACAACTCTTAGTTCTTAATTTCCCAAAATCACCCTTTATCATCATTGATCACAACAAACCCGAGTTTCACAATTCAACCGTATGATTAATAATGCCAACCCTAGTTTTAATTCCATTATACCAATCACAGTTTTATTTATGTCAATGATCCAATTAAACAACATAGGACATAACTAATTAAAATCTAAATATTACATTTCCAACGAATTCCATAAAGCATTAGGCGATAATTCCCAAATTATTATCAATACAAATAATTACTCGAATTCATAACATTCTATTAAATTACAACTTCCAAACCCAAATGTTTCTCATAATAACTATTCAATTCTAATTTCTCCAAAACTTACTAATTCATGCATTTCATAAACATTTGATTAATGTCCAACATTCCCAAAGAATTCAAACAATAACATCCATCACTAATTTCACATATGCACATTTGATTTCCCAATTTCATATACTCATAAAGATTAAGGTTTTACCATAAATAATTTGGGCTTTCTATTTTTATACATCATTCTAGTAGCATCATTCCATCATTTTAAACAAGAAATCACATATCCATTACTACAACTCAAAGCCTTAAATCTCTTTTACATGAATTTCGCAAACTTTCTCATCAAATCTTATTTTCATGCAATATAAAGTACCACCTATCATATACAACAACTATATTAAGAAAATCAAAGAAATTCATACCTTGAGGAGAGAAGAGGAGAAAAACTCTAAAAATCAACTTCACTGGAATTTAATCTCCACCGATCAAAATGTAACTCTCAGAATACTCGTCGTTTAGGTATAAAGAACTAGTATCAAAATCCTAATGGATTTTCTTGGATCAAGAAAGATGTAGAGTTTTGGTGGTGACTGTAGAGAAAGATGGGAGAAAAGAGAGATTAGAGAGAGAGAGAGAGAGAGAGAGAGAGAATATATAGAAATGAGGGAAGAGAGACAGAAAGAGAGAGAGAGGAAACAAATAGGTTAAAGGGCACAAAATTCAAGGTTGTTCACGCATCTAGCCGCATGTGCGGCGCCCTCTCCCGCGTGTGCGATTTCTCTAAGAAGAAACCCAGCTAAAGCTCACTTACTGCACATGCGGCCCCCATTCTCACACGTGCGAGCCCCTTGCCCCAGACCTCCAATTTCATTGACTAAAACCACATGTGCGGGCTTCCCCTACCGCACGTGCGGAAAACACTTGCTAGTACAAAAATTTTCCATTATGGTGTTTCTACACTCCTCAATTTTGTCATTACGCCTGAAACTCAAAATTTATAACTCAAAGGTTTAAGAACAATTAAACAAGGTCAGAAATGAACTTCAACTGCAATACACTATTCGAGACTCCGAAAGTCAAAACGATAAGTCCATAAGTACCCATTTAAGTTGAGTCCGAGATCCATGACATCACAAAAATAATTAACATCTATAAAGTAAATTTTGAAAGATCTTGAATTTAATAAAATAAATAAATACTAACTAATGCTCTTAAAACATTATTTAATATCAGGATTAGGGTGAAAAATGTCTTAAAAATAGGTGAAAAAGTTAAATAATATTTTAATTCTAGTAAAAAATATATTGAACTCAATGAAAAATATTCTGAATTCTATATGCTTTCTCTCTTTTTTCTTTTTCTTTCCTTTTTATTTTTATTTTATTTATTTTTTTGTTTTTTTGTTTTTGTCTTTTTTTCTTCCCTATTAGGATGGACATTTATCAACAAGACTCTAATAAATAAATAATGAAAAAAAAAGCCCAAAAAATGGAAAGAATAACATATAATTGTAAAAAATATGAAAATCTAAAATATTTGCAATTTGCATGAAAACTTAGAAAAATAATTACAAAATTATGGTGATAATTATGGTCTTGCTCTTTTCATTTTTTGGCCTTAATTCTCTCTTCCTACCTCCATTTCCAACTGGCGACCTATTCCCTCACCCATCCTAATCACCACCATTCATCATCCTTCCCAACTATTTGTAGCCCACCTTGCCAATCCTAGCCTTCAATCATTCCCAACCTATCCATCAACACCCTTCGACCTTTTCTTAGCCCCTTTCCTCACTCGCAGTCACCATCGCCACTCTCAACAATAACCCAACCCGTTCAACCATCTATAGCCCAAACCTCAACCCTTTCACCACCTTGCCTTCATCTTTTGTTGTTACTACCATAAGGGAGATGAGACATATTGTGATCACAATGAGATAGAGTGCATGTGAGACTATGTGAGCTCGCGTGTATGTAAGAGAAAGATAGACAAACAGAGAGATAGGAAGGAAAAATGGAGAGGGTGAAAATGGTTTTGCCATATCTAATTCCCAATAAAAGTATGAACATTAATGTTAGGGTTTGCAAAGAGTGAAGAAGAGAGAGGAAATGGAGACAAGAGGAAATGGGTGGTTTGTTATAAGAGTAGGAGCATCAAGGTTAGGGTTTGCAAAAGGTAGAGAAAGAGAGAGAGAGAGAGAGAGAGAGGAAAGAAGGAAGAGAAGAAAAAAAAAAGGTAGAGAAAAGCTAAAGGAGGTTAGGGAAGTGGTTGGCCGTGGTAGGGTAGGTAGGAGAAGGGAAATTGGTGTCGGAAGGGGTTGGGTGGCGCCAAATTAGGGTTTGCAATTATTTTTTAAGTTTCCTTGTAAGGTGCAAATATTTTTAGATTCCTAGTTCTCTCTTTTTTTTCTTTTTTTTTTTTTTCAGTTATCTCTTCTACTTTTCATTTTTGAGCATTTTTCTAAATAAATGAATAAATTTAAATAATTAAAAAAACATGTAAAATCTATACTTCTATATATATATATATAAGTGAATGTAGTGTGTTTTCAAAATTCTCCAAAACTTTAATACTAATATGTGAGGGGTTCTCTCTCCTAGTGGCAATTCCTGAACTCATTCCCCTAACTTTTAATATGATAAAAATTCAAATAAAAATTTTAAAATAATAAAATTTAGATAAGGATATAATTTTTAAATCTATATCTATCAAAAACATTTGTATCTAATTTTTATTTTTATTTACTCCTATTTTTTCTCTCACTTTATCACATATATAACAAAATTAAAATTTTTGAAATAATGAAATTTAAATAAGGATATGATTTTTTAATCTATCTACCTATCTATCTATCTATCTATCTATCTATCTATATTACATATATAAGCAAATGTAATAGGGGTGAAACACCAATAAATCTCAAATGGTGATCTTATAAACTGTTTGGTCCTCTCTTTTTCTTGTGGATCTAAAGGTCCCATTCTAGTATGAATTACATAAAGGGCCAAAATGTGAGTTTTCTCATAATGTTGAAATTGCTAAATGTAACACTTTCAAAAAAAACTCCTTATTGTACTTTTTCCAAACGTAACACTCCAATATAACACTGAAAAATGTAACACTCCAATGTAACACACTAAAAAATTCTTTAATGTACTTAAATGTAACATTTTAATCAATGTAATATACAAAAATTTCTTAGTGTATTTTTTTCAAATGTAACACTCTAATGTGACACACTAAAAAACTCCTTACTGTAATTTTCCTAAATGTAACACTTCAATCAATGTAACACACTAAAAAATTCCTTAATATACGTTTTTCAAACGTAATAACGTAACATTCTAAAAAAAATTTCTTAGTATATTTTTTCCAAACGTAACATTTCAATCAATATAACACACAAAAACTCCTTAACATACCTTTTTTTTCAAACGTAACATTCTAATATAAATATTAAAAAACTCCTTATTGTACTTTTCTCAAACGTAATAACGTAACGTTCAAAAAAAACTCCTGAGTGTATTTTTTCCAAATGTAACACTCTGATCAATGTAACATACAAAAAAGTTTTAGTGTACTTTTTCTAAACGTAGTACTCTAAAAAATCACACTAGTAGAAATATAGATTTTCATGCTCAACAACCAATACTTCAGCCACCAATTCTTCCAAAAGAATCATCCACACCAAACCTTTCCATTCCCATCTCAAAAAATGAATCATAAAAAGACATTCATTTGAACTCAAACGGCACTAAATCAAATAAATAAACTTTTCAAATTAAAAAAGACTAATTGGTTCATAAGAAAACTCTTAGAACTAAATGGATCAATATTCCCCTCTATAGGATTTATGGATAAATTTTCCAATGTAGTATGCTCTCAAAAAAATTCAAATGATTATTATCAAATTTTCATAATTTTAAGATTTCTTTTTCTCTCCTACTTAGTAATCCTATTTGATTGTCTTTTATGTTTTCTTTTTTTCCTTCATTTTTTTTTTTTGTTTGATTAATTTTCCAATGAAAATTAATTTCATAACCTATAAATAAACATGAGAAAATCAATTTTCCAATAAATTAAATGAGATTTCAACTTTGAAATTCAAATCTTTATCCTTATAGATAAAAGGCAATCAAAGTTGAAATCTTATTTAATTTATCATATTTTCTTATGTTTATCTCATTTTATCTTTAAATTTGAAAGTAAAATTTTATTTTCTTCATAAGCCCCTCTCTTTTGGAGTTTATTTTCTATTTGAAAATGATTGTAGTAAGTTTATCTTCAAATTGAACTTAATATTTTATTTTTTTTAAATCATCAATTAATTATCCACATAAATTTTAAATAATCCACATATATATATATATATATATTATCTAAACTTAATCTTTTCAATATAAAAAATAGTGCCTACCAAAGAACCTTAAATAGGAGCTTGAAAAAATAAATTCACAGCAAACATTGAGCCCTTTTGAGCTCTTCATGTCGGTACCTAAAAAATCTTACATTAAAGTTCAAATCACAAGTGATTTCAATTGTACCTATTTTACATTTGAAATGTGTACTTATATGATCTTTTGCGTGAGTGAGAAAAGGAGTTTATGTAAATATATATTATTATTTTATTCTATTTTAAATTTTGTTTTTTGTTTTTTCCCTTACAATTTGCATTTTTCTTTTTTCTTTTTTTTTTTTGCTCATAATGTTTCATTTAATTAAGATTTCAATTTTTTTTTTTAAACACAAGTATTATTAATTTGTGACTCACTCACTTATTGACTATTTGGGTTCAATTTTTTAGGTGCAGATGTTAGATTAGAAGTGAAGAGCGCATCAATCCACCCATTTTCCTCCAAACCCAAAATTAACCGTCATGGAAAGCAGGAACTCCCAGTTCAGTGAGTCATAAGCTTTCTCAAAATCTAACTTTATGATCAAGCCTTTCTTTCTAGATTTCTTCCAACTATCTATAACCTCATTGGCCACCAAAACACCATCCAGAATGTTCCTTCCTCCAATAAATGCTGATTGGTTTTTACTAATGATCTGAGGGATCACTGCCTTCAACCTTGAGAATAGAACCTTAGTAAGGATTTTATATAATGACCCAACCAAACTGATAGGTCTGTAGTCAGCCAACCCCACTGGATTCTCCTTTTTAGGTACCAAAGTAATGAAAGAGCTATTGATCCCTTTAACCAACTTACAGTTCTTATGAAATTCAGACAAAAAATTCAGCACATCAGACTTCATTACCTTCCATAGTTTCTGAATGCAAGCCAAGTTAAACCCAACTGGACCTGGAGCCCTATTCCCATCACAACCCTTAACAGCACCCCAAACCTCTTCCTCGGAGAACTCTGCTTCCAACAAATCAGAAAAAGGACTTTCCCCCACTGGCTGTGTGTCTGGGGTTAAAAGATGGTGTTAGTGCTGATATGTTTTTGGTATATCAGTTGGGCTGTAATTGGTTTGGTGTTGGTGAATAGGGATGGTGGAGCTGCTGTAATTTAGGAAAGCTGTATGGGTTGTATTTCTCAACTTCAGATTATGTTGCTGTATAAAGAATGTATTATGGTCTATTTGTCTGCTGCTGGTAGTGGAATGGTGTTATGCTGCTAGGCTGCTATGCCCCTCTGGTTGTTATGCTGCTAGGTTGCTGTTGCTTTGTGGCTGTACTCTTTTGGTCTGTTCGGTTGATATGTTGTTTGGTGTATGGCTTGAAGTTGGCTTGGAGCTACACTATCTTGTTCATGCTGGTTTGGAGTTCACTCTGGTTGTCCTGTTATGCATTATTCTGAGGATGGGCTTTTGAGTTACATTCTTTTTGTTTCCCTTTGGTTTTTGTTTTCTTCATTGGTCTCTCACCAACTAGGAGATTGGACCTTTTTTAGCTCTAAGCTCTTCTTTATTGATGTAATTTTCATACTCTGTATGTGTTTATTATCAATAAAGTCTTTCTTTTTGCCGATCAAAAAAAAAAATTATTTGGATATGTTTCTATTTAAATGTAACCATCTGTTTATTTTTAATTGTTGATTGTTATGTTGAAATAACTCATGATTAAATTAATTTTTGAGAATTCATTTCAGTTGAGACCGAAACTACAAATTTCTTCTTCTTTTTTTTAATTTTGTTTTTATGCAAATTGATAGTTATTAAAAATGTTAGGTTTTTTGGATAATTTATATTTTTCTATTCTTTATATATGTCAGTTCGACTTTAATACATTTTCAAATCTATTTATGTTTAGTGAATCAATATTAAAAATAAAAAACAAATAGTATGTACAATTTTTAACCACTAATCCCATATAATGGGAATTAAAATTTAAAGCTTTATACTTTGTGGGATGACTAATGTAATATTCCCTATTGATGGAAAAAATAAATAAATAATGTTATTTTTATTTAATGTTAGTTATTTTGATTAATTATAATTTTATGCCTTTGTTATTATAGTTTTGATTCTTTTAATCAACTTTAAATGAGTGGCTATTAGTTATGTGATGATTTAAAAATGTATGATAGTTTTTTAAAAATTTTCAATATTGTGAAGTATTAAAAATTTTGAATGATATGAAGTAACATTTGTAGTAACATTACACTATATATTCGTTTGGCAAGGGATTAAAATGAGATTAGAAGTTAAAATAGTCACAAAAAGATAAGATAAGTTAAAAAGTCAATAAAATAAAATGACACATTCAAATTATAATCATTTATTTTTTCTTTTATAAAAGTTAAAAAAATTAAAAAGCCCAATCCAAACTAAATTTTTATTTTTAGACTAAAATAATCAAAATATTAAAAAGTTAAAAACCTTTCCAAACAAAACTTACATACGTGTGTGGGTCTCACCACTAACATTGCCAAAACGACGGCCATCCCTATTTGTACATACAAACTAAATAAAAACGTTTATTCTTATTAAAAAATACAATCAAATCGCACATTTTTTTTTTATGATTATTGACGTACTAGTCAGATTAGAAAGGATTGGGTGTCGGTGTGCGATTAGGTAGGAAAAGGTAAAAGCTGCTGATTTGGATGCTTAGATATTACTCTACTGTGGTGGGGTGGCCAATCCAGACCCATCACCACCACCAACATCACTTGGGTTTGTTTGGGACTCCGCACACCACACAACGATGCACAAAACAACACAACACAACTATTTAATTATGAAGGTAAATTACAAATACATTCTTAAAATTAATTTAAATTATTAATTATGTTTTTATGATTTAAAAAATTATAAATATTTCTCTGTCATTTTTATTTAATAGAATTAATTGAAAAAGTAAAATTTTTAACTGTTCATCTATATAATAATAAAATTATCTGAATTATTAATTGAAATAAAATTTTAACATTATTTAAAATTGTTAATTAACTTGATGATTTATTAATAAAATGACCTATATATTATGAAATTAGAAACATTGGAGACATAATGTAATTTCTAGAATCACAAGAGATAATTTATAATTTAAGTAAACCTCATAATTTAAGTAAACCTCAAAGGGTGTGTTTGTAATTTATCCAATCTATTATGATGTTTTTAATATTTTTATATATTTTTGTAACATTAAACAATAATTACGAGGTACTTGTTAGTTTTTATTTTATTTTATTTCCTTCGGAAATGTTCTTATTTGCATTTTTCTAAATTAAAAGTTAATAATTAAAAAATAGAAGTCAAAGTACTCCTTTTTCAATTTTTTAGATAGTTATTTTTTTAATTTATTTAAGATATTTTTATCTAATAAATTGTAAATAAAAACTTCAGCAAACTATTTAATATAAAGTTTTAAATTAAAATAAATTATAAACAAACTTATTTAATCTGCGCCAAATAATCCTATGTGGTGCCAAACATATACTGGAACAGAGCCAAGAAATTTTGTTCCCAAGCAACTTTCATGAACTCACAATAGTCCACACTCAACAGTATGCGCGTCCATTCCGTTTTTGGTTTGGAGATTTTAAAAATAAATCTTTGAATTTTCAATTTATATATTTTTTATTTTTAGTAAATTATTTTTAATATTTGATTTTTTTTTAAATTTACTAAATATGAGTACACTTAATACAAAAATATATATATATATATATAATTTTGTATTTTTATTTATTATTATTATTTTTTAGATTTCTTCATAAATATTTTACTTTTAAATTTATCTAAATTAATTATTTAACGTCCCAAAATAAATAACAATAATCAAACTAATAACATTTCTAACAAATGATCAACAACATCATATCTTTTATTCCATTCATAATTTTGATCACTACAAAAGAAGACATATGCAATTTACATTCATAAATCTTTGATTCTGAATCTATAGTATATGACATGAACACATGAAATAAAGTAAAGGTAAAACCAAATAATTAGACCCTAATGGCTAGGGTAAACTACCAATGGGTCCTAATAGTTGGACTTAGTTCCCATCAAATCCTATTGAAAATAAGTCTTGGTAAAATTGTCACTAAAAATATTTTTTTTGTGACAATTTTTTATATATGTCACTAAAAATTGACAATTAGTGACTTTTTTTTTGCAATAATTTTTATAAATTGTAGCTAAAACTTACAATTAATGACTTTTTTTATGACAATTTTTTCCTACAGGACCTATTAGACAATAAGTCTACTTATAAGGACCTATACGTAAGTACCCCATAACTTTTCAAGTCGATAGTTGGGTACGACAAAATGAGTTTAACTCAATACAAGTAAAGTCCAAGGCTTAAACAAAAGTAATTACATCAATAAACAAAATAAAGCCTTAAGCTTCAAGTCCCCCTAAGTTACGTTCTTGGTGGAGGCATATCATCAGCATTTGAAAGTTGTTTTCCACATAGGGTGAACCACAATCCAGTAGAGATACTCTAACACAGTATATAAATCTTAGCAAAATTATAAGGTGAATGCACGTGCATACCATTTGTCAAACATTCCTTGTTTTCCATCTCAAAACCATAAAATGCTAGATTATAAACCAATTCATGAAAATATTTCTTTTATAATATAAAATAGGGTAGTGGATACAATACACTGGAAATCTCTAAGTACATGTCTGTCAGTAGGCTATACAAACACTACCAAAGCCATTTTATCGGTACTATCCGAAAGGATCGACACCTAACCGCGCGAGCTTCTGAACTTTCATCAAAGACACACAGGCCACCATAAGAACCACAACTAGACCCCCTAACCAAATTCACTAAGGTATTCACCATTTTTTCTCAAAATTAATGCATTTACAATGTTCAATATGAAATGATGCTCAATGCACAATGTATAAGAAATTAGTTTCAATTCAACCTAATCCTCGTGCAATATCTACAACAATCAAAACTATCCTCTATCGATAGCCCAAAAAAACTATTTCTATACACAAATAGTTTCAAAACATAATATACAATTTATCCTTTACAAAAGGAGTGGTATTACATATCCAACTCCACCATCATCATCAACATTATCATTGTTACAATCTCATGAAACCCAACATCATTTTCCATTTCCTTTCACAAATCCAAATATCCAAAATTTAGAACAAAACCCCATTTTCTTCCAAAATCAATTTTAAGAAAAGATATCTATCATTTTAACATATCTCACTCATAAACACATTCACCCAACCATTTTCAAGAACCCATTTTGAAAACTCCTCTTTTGATTTCAAACCCAAACCCTAGGTTTTTTCAAAATTCTCAAATCATTAACCATTTTCAAAGAGCAAATAATTAAGCTAAAAATCATATAAAAAGAGTCAAAGAAATCCCTACCTCAAAGTAGAAGACAAGAAGAAATGATGGGTAGAACTTGACGGAGCCAAAAACACTAACTTTTCCGATTAGAATGATGAAGCCCTCGACGTACTTAATTTTTTACTTCACAGGACTAGGGTGAAGAAATCAAAGGATTAAGAGTATTTCGAGCTAGAAGGTAAGAACCTAGAGAGAGTGTGTATGGATTTAGGGTTTTGAAATGTTTAGAGAGAGAATGTGATGAAAAAGTGACTCAAAATGGACTTTTCTCGGACTGATACACGTGCTAGACCACTCGAGCGACCAAAACACCGCTAGAACGAACATACTCAATAAATGACACCGCTCGAGCGCACAATGACCCCCTCCCAGTAGTTTTGCAGCCTGCAAAAGATCGCTCGAGCGCAGATATCACACTTCCAGTAGTTTTACAGACTATAAAAGACCGCTCGAGTGCAAAAAAGACCACTCGAGCGAATAAGCAAAGATTAGGGCAACAACTCATGGAAAAACTAACTTTCTAACCTATTTCAAACACAACCAAAACTCCCAATAGCCAATCTCAACAAGCAAAAAGATGGAAATGTGACAAACAACAAGTACACGGGTTTTTGGATTCAAAACCAAGAAAATGGGTCGGGTCTAAACCAAAATCGTTGTAATCTCCTCCCTTAAGGAATTTCGTCCCTAAAATTTAAAATCAACAACATCCATTGAAGGTGAAACAAATCATATGTCATCCAGACTTGTAACAAGGATACGCCGAGTTGTTCAACATCAACTATTACCATTCAATTCTCCAAAATATGTACAATGTTTATATATATATATATATATAACAACATATACAAGGTTTTCAACATAAGTCTCAAATATCAACAAATAAGTCTGGATATTCTCACGAACTCCTACCTCACGCTCCCAAGCCACCTCCTCAACCCCGTGGTGTCGCCACAACACCTTAACCAATGAAATAGTCTTGCCTCGCAAGACTTGGTCCCAAGAGTCTAAAACCCGTACCAGTCTCTTTTCATACGAGGCATCCTCATCTACCTAGAACTCGGTCCAATCCAACACGTATGAAGGATCAGGTGCATACTTCCAGAGCATACAAATATGGAACAGGTCATGAACCCCGAAAAGTTAGAATGGCAAGGCCAAACAATAAGCTCCCTCCTCGATCCGCTTTAGAATCTCAAAACACCTAATAAATCTAGAAGAAAACTTCCCGCTTTTCCCAAACCTCATTAAACCCCATCTCGGTGATATCTTCAGGAACATGTCATTTTCTATCTCAAAAGATAAAGGTCTCCTCCTACAGCCGGCATAACTTTTTTGGCAACTCTGAGCCGAAACCAACCTCTTACGAATATACACGACTTTCTCCATTGTTTTTTGGACTAATTCAGGACCTAACATAGGTGCGTCACCCACCTCGGCCTAACACACTGGAGATCTACACGGTCAGCCATACAAGGCCTCAAATGGTGCCATACCAATACTCGCCTGAAAACTATTATAGGTGGCAAACTCCACTAAAGGTAAATGCTTCTCCTACGACCCCTTGAAATTGCAAACACGACCTCAAAGCATATCCTTTAAGATCTGAATGGTTCGCTCAGACTCTCCATCATTCTGAGGATGATAGGTAGTACTAAACATTAATCTAGTGCTCAAGGCATTCAATAGGCTCTGCCACAATCGAGTCGTGAAACGAGAGTGTCTCTCCGAAACGATAGTCACAAGGACTCCATGAAGTCAAACTATGTCTCTAACATAAAGGTCGGCAATATAATCTATCAAGTCACTCGTGCGCATAGGTATAAAATGTGATGATTTAGCTAATCGGTCGACTATTACTCACATAGCATCATTACCCCGTTGTGTCCTCAGAAGACCCACAACAAAATCCATCGTGACATGCTCTTATTTCCATTCGGCTATAGGTAAGTGTTGCAACAAACCATATTCGCTGGTGTTCAGCCTTCACTCGTTGACAAGTTAGGCACCTCGAAACAAAAAAGGCAACGTGTCTCTTCATCTCCCTCTACCAAAAGTAGCGGCTAAGGTCGTGGTACAACTTTGTGCCTCCCGAGTGTATTGCAAGGCACGGATGGTGGAACTCTTGGAGTACCTCTTCCCTACAAGATTCTGACACAAAATGACGGTTTAGATACCTCACATTCAAGGCAGAATAGACATTCAAGCCCTTCTCCACCTTTCTACTAGCTATCTTCCCTCTGATAATCTCTATTTTGCGATCGCCCTTTTGTACTTCTATAACTCAGCTCATTAGCATAGGTTGTGCAACTACAGTGAACAAAACAATCGACTCAATGGACTCGCTAAGATGCAAGTCAAACTCGCCAATAGCACCCAACATCTCCTATTCCCGGATGGCAATACTAGCTACACTGCTTACTGACTTTCTACTCAAAGCGTTGGTCACTACGTTGGCCTTCTCCGAATGATAGTGCAACTCAAAATCATAATCCTCCATGAACTCTATCTACCTCCTTTATCTCAAATTCAAATTTTTCTGTGAAAACAGATACTTCAAACTCTTGTGATAGGAGAACACCTCGAATATCTCACCATATAAGTAATGCCTCTATATTTTTAAGGCAAAAATCACTGCCACTAGTTCTAGGTTGTGAGTAAGATAATTTCTCTCATGAGTTTTCAACTGTCGCAAACTATATGACCACTTTCCCTTCTTGCATCAATACACAACCTAACCCTTCTCGAGATGCATCATAATAAATTGAATAACCCAAAATGGCCTTTTATTAGACTGATATACGTGTAGACCGCTCGAGCAACCAAAACAATGCTTGAGCGAATAGACACAATAAGTGACGCCACTCGAGCGACCAAAACCATCGCTTAAGCGCACAATGACCCCCTCACAGTAGTTTTGCACTCTACAAAAGACCGCTCCAGCGTAAGAAGCATCGCTCGAGCGCAGATATCACACTTCCAGTAGTTTTACAGACTGTAAAAACTGCTTGAGTGCAAGAAAGGCCAATTGAGCGAAGAAGCAAAAATCTGGACAACAACTCATGAAAAACTAAGGTTGCGTTTGGTAAAGTTTTGTAAATATGATTTGTATTTTGAGTTTGTGAGTTTTGGAATTATGATTTGAGTATGGAAAATTTGTTTGGTGAAAGAGTTTTGAATTGAGTGGGGAATTTTTGATGTGACATATGATATTTGATACAAAAACTTACAACTCATAACCAAACATACAACTCAAAATTCTATTAAAGCACATAAAAAAAATTAAAAAATTCGGAAAATATTTTTTTCAAATATATAAAAATTAACATATGTCAATTGTAAAAAAAAAAAAAAAAAAAAAAATTGCACTGTTCCGGTCAACCGGCCGACGACCGGTGGGCTAAATTTGAAAAAAAAAAATTAAAAAATCGCGCCTAAGACAGAGTTTTCTGCAGAGTTTTGGAAATACATTTTGAAAGTTATATCCAAACATGAAGTTGAAATGTATAGGTAGAATTATAGTTTGGAAATCATTCCAAACACAACCTAACTTTCTAACCTATTTCAAACACAGCCAAAACTCCCAACAGCCAATCTTAACCAACAAAAAGATAGAAATGCAACAGACAACAATTAGGTACACGGGTTCTCAGATTCAAAAGTAAGAAAATGGGTAGATCTAAAAAGTACAAAATAAAATGATTAAAATGTTAAAAATTTTCAAAAAACTATTTTTGAAAACTCAAAACTAAACAAAGTGAAATTTGATAGTAAATTCATTTTGATGGACTTGTTTTTCAATAAGTCCTATGAATATTCTTAGAGAAA
The DNA here is from genome assembly GCA_030407325.1 of Camellia japonica. Taxonomy (NCBI): domain Eukaryota; kingdom Viridiplantae; phylum Streptophyta; class Magnoliopsida; order Ericales; family Theaceae; genus Camellia; species Camellia japonica. The sequence goes on along the minus strand of JAPPVO010000002.1, from coordinate 153,293,713 downwards.
TTTGGTCAACACTCCCTCATAACAACTTACATGTATTAAGGACAAATGGGTCATTCTATTTTCACGCAACATTTATTCTTTGTGCACATCATATCTCAATTCATACACTTACAAATTTAATTACATTTTATTTTTCTCATTTCCACACACCAAATATTCCAAATATACGCCTAATCCATAATTTGTACACATGTCACAAAAAACACACATCACACCTATAACTCCAGCGTATCCAGCAATCTTATAGCCTATTTTCAGTAGTTCTTCGGCTTCATTGAAGACCTATATTGAGCTATATTACAGTTTCAAATATTAGTTATTATTACCCATCCATTTTGTGATAATTATAGAATAAATTTACAAAAATAAGTTGTTGTTTTACCATTTTCGATGGTTATTCGACATTGGTTGATGAAGAAACAAAAATAACCCATTTAGTACCAGTTTTCTGAACTAGTTGTTTGATTCAGCATTCAACATTCGAACGAAATAGTTTCATTCGACACACAACTACTGAATGATTTGAACCCATTTGGCTATGTACATCCAAAAGGTATAAATCGAATAAAGTTAGAGATTTTAGGAATTAATTTTTTAATAAATGAAATAATTTTGACTATTGATTTCCAAACCCATTCGACACTGGTTTGCCGAGAATGAGAATCGCAAAAAAAAAAAAAAAATTCACAAATAAAAAGTTTCTCTAAATCTAAACTTTCATTATTTTGAAAATCTTTCATCACACAAATCAAGGATGATTGGAAGAACAATAGAGTACAACAGTGAAGAGAGCGAGAAATAATGAAGAAACAATGTCTTATATGGCTCATTCGCAAGTCTCGATCCAAACAATCATCGATCTATAACAAATAATATTTAAAATATAGCAATCATCGAAGTCTGCTGACTCGCTTGGAACCATTTCTTACAATCTTGTAAAAAATTTCAATTTAGAATGTTAAAGATGATATATATATATATATATATATGGAGAGAGAGAGAGAGAGAGTGAGAGAGAGAGAGAGAGAGAGAGAGAGAGAGAGAGATTTTATCACGTCATTGATTGGAATAGAAAAATAGAAATAATGAAAGGGAAAAAAAAAATAGCAAAATTATCTAAAATAAAAATACATATTTTTTATATCCTAAATTCATGATAAATAAATTTTAAAGAACTTTATATATTAAAAAATATTTACTTGTCATTTTAACACTACACAATTATGTCAAGGGATTTTTGACTAAAATTTTCATATTCTTTTGCTATGTTTAGTCCTCATATTTGCATGATTGGAGTTAGTAAATCCCAAATTTCATATTGTTTGATTTTTATGGACATTAATGTAATTTCCCTCACAATTATGGTATGATTTACGTTTCTATTTTCTAATACGTAATATACCATAGATGCAATATATTGTCGATATCAATAATATAGGTATTTCTAAATCAAGATATCAATTATGATGTGATCTTTCACGTAGATATGCCTACATTTTCTTTCCTCAACAATACGAATATTTTCGAATCACAATATTGATGATGATGTGATCTTCGGCATAGAAATGGCTAGCGTTTTCTTCCCAACAATACAAACATTTCAAACTCGCAATATCAACAACAAATTTGTATTTTGGTATTATATGAACATTTACACTGTTATGATATATATTACAAGAACATTTTGTTACAAAAAGATCACCCTACTATAAGAATTGCATTGCTACAAATATACTACATGTTATAATAATTATGTTATGATATGAATATTCATACTGTTATTGAGTATTATATTTGATATTCATATTAATGTGACTATTCACACTATTATTGTTGTTGTGGGTTTCCATATTCATAATGTTATTGAATACGTATATTTTTCTTATAAAATGTTCACATTATGTTAGATCATAAAAATTATTGCCTTGAATATGTACAGGACTTGTGAATATTTACATTTATGGATTAAATAAAAATAATCTTTGAATTATTTTTAAAGTTACATATTTTGTTTGTGGAATGTAGGAGATAATCTCAAGATTGTCTTTGTAACAATCTTTGAATATTTTTTTTTTCAACTATTTTCTTTATGGAATTTAGTAGATAATTATCTTGTGATTGTCTTTGGAACAATTTTTGAATTTTTTTTCAATAATTTTGAAGAGTGTTTCTATTAGCATCCCAATTAATACTTTGGACCTTTCATTTTTTTGAACCCCACCAACAAAATTCAAAATCCCAAAAATTTCCAAGACCCCCCCCCCCCAAATAATACCAAAAGTGTCCTTTTAAAATTATCATACCCACCAAAATGCACACCCTTTAGCGTACCTCCTAAAAATCCTTCATCTCCGGAAACCCTTAATTGTTGAACTCAAGTCCTCTCTCACCATCAACTATTGAACTCTCACCATTGAACTCAAGCTTCCTCTCACCATCAACAAAGCTCTGTTGTTAATGTCTCCATAGTCGATATTTGTCATAGGCGATCTCTCATAGCCAATCTCTTTCCGTTGTCGATCTCCCTCACAATCGATCTCTCATCGATGACATCTCTTCATTGCCTGTGGGATCGCCTCCCAACAAGTGGGTCATTCCCAACGCCCATTCCATGTCTTGTTCACGAAGATCATAAATCAGAGTGCAGTGTATGGCATAAGCAAGTGATCTAGACTTAGCATATCCGATGAAAATCCACTAATCAAACAAAAGTGATAAATGTAGATCAATCGAGATACATAAAGTCGCCACCTAATCTTTAAGGGGAAACTAGAAAACCCTGACTCGTGCCAAAGGCCACTGTCCGTTATAATCAAAGTGTCTCGGTTCAGAAGTTTAGGTATGAGGGGAGGAAATGTCATAGAATGAGCATCCCTACTCACCCGATCAAAAATCGACATTTACTAATTCTTGATATGATACTCATTAGCACAATATGATCATATAACCCACTTATCAATGTTATCCTTACAATGTGGAACAATCAAATATAGATCAAATCACCTACTTTAGAATACTCTAATCTCTCGTGTTTTAAAAAGGGTTTAAAGGCAAAATCTCATGACAATGGTGAGACAACTTGCGTGCAAAGAGATCAAAGTCATTCCAATTTAAGCAATAAGGCCTCCACAAAATGAGCAATCACGAAGATATATCACATAAGCACGTAACCTCATGGTAGCATGCTAGATATAGTAAAAAGAACAAACACACACGTAGGATGCAGAAGAAATAGAAAAAGCTCCTATTTGCAATGAGCGTAAGGGTTATTTATGTAAAAAGCTCCTAAAAAGAATAAACACACACATACTCTTCTGCACTATGCTATGAGCGTAAGGGTTAAAAATCTATGCATGATCCTAGATGCTATAGTCTAGGGGATGATATGAAATGAAGTAAAAAGAAAACTCACTGAATATTCTAGCCAAGTGTAACAAGAGACAAATAGTCAAAAAAATATGCATAATTCTAGATGCAATATTCTACAAAACATGACATGGAAATGAATCCTATGAGCCCGATTGCAACTAAGATGGCATATGAATCATCAAAGATACGCACACCACATAATGTAGCAATATCTACTAAAACCTGGTAATTTGGGCTCAGATGCATGGTCATATCCTACTCATGGGCAATGTCATGATAACAATAGAGATTAAGTAAAGCGGATAAAGATATACTAAAGGGGAGGGAGAGAGAGAGAGAGAGGGGGGGTAAGGAGAAAAGAGACACATTCCAACACACACAATGAGCGTAACATCTATAATAACTACAACAAGAACTCCAACGAGGATACGGAGGTTCTAACCCTCAAACACATGGAAAAGAGCATGAAGATACCCAAATCCATGAAAAAGAATTTTGAAAGGATAGATCCAACCTATCCTCATGGAGGAAGTCATGCTTAGGCTTCCAAAATGAGAAAATCAACAAAATGACAAAAAGATGCAAACTCTAGGGTAGATGGAGTGATTCTCTCCATCAAACACGTGGAAAAAGAAATGAAATACCCGAATCCATGAACAAAGATGATGAGATGGGAGATTCACTCCATTCTCAAAATAGAAACCCATGTCTGGGCTTCCATAGGATTAAAATCAACACACAAAAAAACAACGAAATAATGGAGACTCCGACGAGAATCTATTCTCGTGGAAAAAACTGTGCCTGGGCTTTTATAGCATTAAAAGCAACAAAATAGCTAGAGATATAAACTCTAAATAGGATGGAGAGATTCTCTCCCTAAGATGCATGGAAAAGGATATGAAATACCCAAATCCATGAACAAAGATAATGAGAGGGGAGATTCAGTCCATTCTCAAAGGAGGAAACCGTGTCTAGGCTTTTATCCCGAAAGAAAATAAAAGAAAACATATTGGACTTGGCCAAAGTCTCTACAGAAGCCCTAAATTACTACAAAAAGCGGTAAAGAAAGAGATAAACCAACTAAACTATCAACAACAACTCAACAACAATTTCAAGATCTCAAGAATATCCAAGAAAAGAGAAAGAGGTAGAGAAAATGAAAGAAAAATATATGGAAATAGAAGGCCAAAAATAGGTCTCAAGCTGGTCATAAACTCTAATCCAAACTCTCTCAAGCGATGATCGAATCTAGCTCTCAAGTCCAAATCTCTAAGTCTTGAAAATGATTCAGCAAAACAGAAACTTCTACGTTCGTGTCATAGTTGTCCATCAGTCACTATTCCAAAAATGATCCGTTAGACTAAAATGGTCCAAACGAGCTCGCCTAAGCAAAGGTTATCCGAACGTGCTCACCCAAACCAAAGTAATCCATCGGTCATTTTTTAAACAATTTGGCTACTACAATTCTATCTGGCTAGCCACTACTTTTTCTGATCACACTCTTCTAAGAAACTTTTCTGATCTTCTAACTTATTCCAGCTTGTCGTGCTTTGTTTCTTTGAAAAATAATTCAACATTTTTTAGAAAACACAAAGCTAGAAACAACTACAATAATTGAGAAGGTCTCTCTTACCTTTAAGAAAATCTTTTCAAAAATAGGTTTGAAGGTCTGGAAAACTCTTTGGCCAAAGCGGGTGTGGCTATGTTTAGCTCTCTTCATCCACAGTTCATGTTTGCACTGATCTTTGCTTTCATCATTGGGAGCTTTTTATAGAGCCCCCAAGTCTTAAAGCTAGTAAAAAATGAAGTGTCTACACTGTCATGTTCGAACCTGTATTACTGAACAAATTACCCATGTTTGGACATGTGTTATCGAACAATTTGTACATATTTGGACCTGTATTACTGAACATTATAAAAACGTAAAGTCTTGTGCCTGTGAATAAGTTTGACCCATCAAAGTTTAACAAACGAAGAAAGTATGCACCAACTAGTTTGATTAACAAACAAAATTAAAGTTTATTACATAACCAAAACATAAGTATGCATTAAGATTACATCCAAAGTGCAAAACATATAATAAAAAGTTCGAATCCAAAGTGTCAAACATATGAATAATGTCCAGTTAGACATTGTCAAACTAATGCCTTTAATTCGGCCTTGTGTTGCCATTCTTTTAGTATATGTTCAAGAGTTAACTACCAAAAAAAAAGTCGAATAGTTTTCACCATTTTTGTTTTTCAAAAAAATTATTATTACAAGTGTAGACACCTCATTTTTTACCGGCCTTAAGACTTGGGTGATCTACGAAAAACTCTAAATGAAGACACCATAGGTCACTCCAAGCAACAAATAAGGGATGGAAAAAGGACCACACCTTCCCTACACCTATTTTGGCCAAAACATTTTCTGGACCCTCGAACCTATTTTCAAAATGTTTTTAAGGCAAATGGCACATTTTCATTCATTTTGACCCTTCTAGACAATGTATTTTCCAAAACATGATCAACATGCTTTTCAGAAAAGGTCGCCTAGAAAGACAGAATGATTGAGAAAACAAGGGAAAGCCTTCAAAAAAAATCAATCGGATAAGCTTCGCTCGGCCAAACAACTTTCCTGCAACACACCGAACGATTTGGCCCGTGGACGCGTGCCTAGATATTTTCTAACCCACTGAATATTTTTCAGGCAACGCATCGAACAACTTCAATCCGTGGACGCGTCTCTAGGTCTTTTTTGCCTTCACTGGAGCATTTTCTAAGGAAATGCGCCGGATTACTTCATTTTGGCCGAACAAGTCTTATCTGGCGCAACTTGTTTCACATCAACCAAATAGCCTTCTTGTGAGGTATCCCAAGTATGCCATCCAAATCCATAGGATTTAGAGGCATATTCCAAGCCTCAAATGCTTATAAAATCACCCCCCTCCTAAGGAAAAAGGTTTCAAAAGTTTGAATCACCATCCCTAATCCTCTAATCACTCCCTAACACTTAATCAAATACACTAAAAATAGAGAGTTTGGTGAGAATTTTGGACTACTTTCTACATACCTTTGCTTGGATGATTTGGAGTTAGAAGACCTCTATTGATCAGAAGGAGCTTAGGTTAGAGTTTGTGATCAATTTGGGCCCTATCTCCACTTGTCTAGAGGTAGTCCCTACTTCCATTCTTATATTTTTATTTTAAATCTATCTCTACTCTCTTTCTTGATTCCATTTTAGAGATCTTTGGCATTGTTGATTAATTTGTTGTTATCTTAGTTAGTTTCTCTTCTTCTTCCCACTTTTAGTAGTTGGTGGAGACTTGTATAGTGGTTTTGATCAAGCCCAAATTGTTTTCTTTTTTGATTTTATGGGTTAAAAACTCAGACACGATTTACTCTATGAGAGGGGATAGATTCGCTCTTCTCGAACCTATTTTACATGGATTTGAGTAGCTTACGCTCCTTTTAATGAGTAGGAGGATGAGAATATTGCTCCTCTCATTAGAGTTTTTGCCCTTTTTACCATTTTTGTTAATTTTGATGACATAGAAGCCCGGATATGGCTTCCTCTGCGAGAATAAGTTGGATATCCCCTCTCACTACCATTTCTCATAGGCTTTGGTAGTTTATACTCATTTTCATGTAAGAGGGAGAAAACTTCCCTATCCTCATCAGAGTCTCCTTTATTTTTGTCTCGTCATTTTCTTAGCTTATTACAATGTTGTGTGCATTGGAATGGATTTCTCTTCACCATGCTCTAACTCACTACTCTTTTACTCTTTAGCTTAAACTCGTTTTTGTCATCATCATAATTACAAGATTAGTGTAGGAGTATACATTTGGGCTTGGACCATTATTTTCATATTAATTATGTAGTGTGTACTTTGTTATTTCTTATACCATCTTGATAGTGTCCAAAGCTCATAGGACTCATTGTGTGCGAATTCTTACATTAGATATCACATCTAGGATCATGCATCCTTTTACTTAGATTATTTTCTATTTTTGCTTGGCTGGAGTACTATATGAGTATCCCTAATCTCTTCTCTACATATCATTTGGTTTAGCATCTAGGATACTGCATTGTTTTTTAACCCTTTACGCTCTTGGCATGATGCAAAGGAGTACTAACTGAGTTTTTTTTCATCTTTGCATCCTGCTTGTGATTGCTTTTTATTTTGTCTAGCATACAACTATGAGGCTATGTGCTTATTTGCTATATCATGACTGCTCATTGTATGGAGGTCTCATTGCCTAAGTTGGAATAGTTTCGATCTCCTTGTATTGTAGATTTCTCATTTTTTCATGAGACTTTTGCTTTTTAAATTCTTTTCAAAATAGCAAGAGTTTAAAACATTCCAAAGAAGATGATTTAATCTATATTTGAATGCTCCACATAGTAAAGATGGCAACAATAAATAGATTATATGATCATATTATATTAATAAATCCCATATCATAGATTACTAGAGGCCGAGAAACTTTGGTTGCAACGGATCATTGCCTTTTGGCATGAGTCATGAGTTTCTAATTTTTCCTCAAAAGATTAAGTGGCGACTCTTAATCTGGTGATGTAGTCCATTTTTGACATTTCTTGTGAATAAAGGATTTTCTATGGATTTGCCAGATTTGGATTCTCATTCCATTCCACATTACACTTATGGAACTAGATCGAAGGTATAGACTATTGGGCGTGCTCGGACCCCTCTTTTCCCAATTCGAGAGATCCCACAACAAGGTCAACCTCCTCCAAGCTGGGAATATCATCCAAGTTGTGAACCTCCTCTAAGCTTACATTGTGATGCTTCATTAGTCTCATGGTATTGGGGTTGTCGAAAAAACTTTCATTCATTACGATCATTGGATAATTGTATACTATCAAATAGATGCTATCGAAAACTACTAAAAGACTAGCCGCCAGAGGGTTTTGAAGGCTTTTGAAGGTATTGAAGTGTGTTGGTGGTCATGGAGATGGGTACTTTTATAAATCCTATGTTATGATTTAGTAGATGGGTGGGTTTAATTGTAAGATAGGGTGTTCCAAAATAATTCATGTCATTTTCAATAATTTTATTTGATATTATTATTGTAATAAAAAAAAATAAGAGTCCAAAATATTAATTGGGGTGATAATAATAACACTCATTCTGAATTATGTTATTTGCGTGTTACCAAATTGAATGAGTGATAAAGGCATCATTTTATATCAGGAAGGACTTAAGATCCTGTTTGTTTACCGTATATAATGGGCTAATATGAGGGTGGGACCGAATATAATATGAGGTGGGTCTCACATGTTTCCTTATCTCCCTATATCTTGTGTTTGGTTGCTCTGGATATAGAAAGTCTAGATAGTATATGATGCAAAATGGGGGATATGCAATACCAACCCCCCTCTCAATAGTATTATATATCTCCATCGTCGGATATAGGAAATCTTTCATCCAAAGGTCAAAAATAATTACTTTTCTCCTATCTGTAGACATCCCATTTTTGACCGTTCTCAAGACTTGGACGTCATCGCTTGTGCATTCGATGATTATGACTGCATGTGTTCGTTTTAGTGCCCGAAGTCCTCAGTGGAATGCCCTGTCTTTGAGCCTTCAAACCTTATCCATTATATGCCTTGTTTTGGACCAAAACTCTAGTACTTCAAACCTCAAGACCTTGGGACCTGTAGGCCTCCTCTGGTGGGCTGCTAGCCACCCTTGTGCCTTGCCAGCCAATGGCGTGGCCTGTTGGCCATTATTGGTGGCCTACCAGCCATCAGTGTCCTTTTTTCAGATATTTTATTGACAGTTGTGCCAGCTGTTGGCACAATTGGTTACACCTCCCTACACGTGTATGGAGGGACATATCTCAGCCAAACGCATGTTTTTCTATATATATGGGGTCTCCTCCCCCATTTTTGAGGGTTAGAATTTTTGGAGTAAAAATTATCTCTGTCTCTCTTTACATTTCTCTCTCTCTCTTGCAAGTTTGTGCATAGTAGCTTAGATACACCACACTTTTTCCTACACCTCCTTAACCAAAGTGGTTCATCTTTGAGTTAAGGTTCCTTGAGGCCTTCTTGGAGCTCTAGAAGGTGGTTTTGGCTTGAATTGTTGCCTAGAGTTGGTCTTTCCTTCAAGAGGTATAACACTTGCCTTTTTAACTTGCTTTGCATACTTGTTTTTCTTATCTTTTCCCACTGATTTGGGCTGTTTTTGAGCTGTAAAAAACTCTATTTTTATGGGTAGAAATTTGTGGTTTTAGGCCATTTAAGGTTGGGGGGTGGTCCACCCTTCTTTCTTTCTTATTTGTAGGGCCTTTCCACCTTTGTTTCCCACTTTCAAACCATCTTTTTTTGGGCTTTTAAATACTGAATTTCAAAGTATTTTCAGTGGTGAAAATCATCTTTTGAAGTCTAAATTTGGAAGGGTTAGCCTCCACTCCTTGTGTTTTGTTTGCTAGCCTAGATAGCTCTATGTGTTAGCATATTTTTCTAGCCTTTTGTAGCTTAATTCCAGCATGTTTTAGGTTGTATTTTAGACTGTTTTGTCTCTGTTTTAAGCTGTTTAAGTCATTTGAGTCTTGTTTTGCATGCTTCTAGTGTAAGTGTCCTCACAAGCTTTGTGTTTTAGGCCTTTAGACACCACTTATTTGAGTTAATTGTATGTCTTAGTGCTTTTCTCACTCAATTTTAGCAAGCTTAACCTCTGCAACCTCCCTCATTTCTTCTTTTTTTATTTGCTTTGAGGGTTATGTCAACCTTAAGATTGTTTAAGCTCGAGATTGAGATCCATGCTTAATGGTTTAATCCTTTTTGGGGGGTTCATTATCAATGGCATAACACCTCTCTCTTGCCTTAAACTATCCCTTGTTTGACACTTCCTTCTCTTTTAGAGGACTTAACTCACCAATGGACTTAATTGGTTAAAGAATGGAAGGATAATTAAAATGAGTAACTAAAAGTTGAAACTAAAATTGCGCAAATATAAGAATTTGATTGTGTTTCAGTGTGTTCAATCGGACGTTAATTGAACACAAGGAAAATTGTGGCATTTCATACTCAAAGTGATGAAATGTGCCAAGTTTCCTAGGTTTCCATTACCCTTGATCATGCATGATAGGGTGAAGGTTGTGGGTCTTGTTTGCGCATTTATTAACTTGTACATCTTGGTTCTTTGGCCATCATGCAATGAAATTGCATGATTGATGGTTTTTGAACCAAGTGTCCTTTGAGCTTGTTTTGATGATAAGGAGAAATACACAGTACAAATAACCTATAAGAATACCCTCTCTTTGCTCTGTTTTCTCTCTATTACAGCAAGAAATTGTGCATCATCAGTGGCCGGCCGGCCATTGTTCCTGGCCTGCAGGCCATCAGTGTTGGACGGCAACCCCCTATTGTTGGCCGGTCGGCCACCAGTGAAAATTGAGCAGAGTATTTGTGAAGCAAAGTAGAGTTGGTCTGGAAGAGGAAAACCAGTACAAAGGTTGTGTAACAGAGGCTTTCAGAAGCAAATAGTGGAAGTTCTTTGGGTGGAAACCGAGCATGCATTAGGCCTCCCTCGTTCCCGGGACTAGTTAATTAGTTTAATTATTAATTAGTTAGTCATAGTTGTGTTGTATCTAATTAAAGTGTTGTAATTATTTAATTAATTAGCTTAGCATAATTAATTGTTTACTTGTTGTAATAATTAATTAGCTTAGATAGCTAGCTTATTTATTCAAGTTTTGTAATAATTAGTTAAGTAGTTTAGCTTAGCTAGTTTATTCATTTGAACCCTTCTGCGCGAGGGCATCAATGTTGTAATAATGTGTATGTCTTCCAACCCCACGTCTTTCTCCTTTTTATTTATCCACTTTTGATGGTTAGATTAGGGGCATCACGTTTCAATTAGCATATCGCATGTTTGCATCCATTCATTTGTCTTACATGCATCGAGACTCGGTTTATCATTCTAACTTGCATTTTCGTTTATTACCTCGTTAAATACGTGTTTAAACGCATGCTATCAAATTGTTTAAAATAACATGTTAAGTAACCGAGCCTATTTTAGTTGCATATTTCATGCGTTGCATTAGTCATATTGCATAAATTAGGATCATGCATTTTTCTAACTCTTTTGTTTTATCTTAGCTTGGAGTACTAGGTGAGCCTTTACTCGCTTTAACATCTTGCATGAATGTTGATGTTGCCATGTCTAGCATGCTTGCCATGAGGCTAAGTGCTTACTTGTTAAACTGTTTGAATGCCCGTGGATGAAGGCTTGTTGCTTGAATTGGAATGATTTGATGAATGTACATTTAAGCCCACTTTGTCAAGTGGCAAATTCAAATCCTTTTCGAAAAACAAACATGACTCGAAATGTTCCAATTCTTGCAATTTTAATCTATACTTGTATGTGTGCGCATCACATAGTAAATGCTAGCCTAAATAAACTAGAATAAGAGCATATAATGTTGATAAAAATCATATCATGATTTGTAGAGGCCGATCTTTGATCGGGGCGAGTGGGGGTGCTCAATTCATGACCTTTTCCTCTCGTACCTAAGTTCCCGAGCTGAGACAATCTTGGTGATGACAGACACGTGGCCTTTGGCACGAATCATGGGTTTCCTAAATTTCTCAAAAATATTTAGGTGGCGACTCTGTATCTGGCAAAGTAGTCCATTTTTGGCATTTTTGATCCAAAATCAATTTTCCAAACGATTTGCGGATTTAGACTCTTTGGTGTTTATTAATTTCACATTGCACTTGTGAGATTAGATTAGAACCACGAGAGTCCGAACTATAGGGCTTATATTCGAACTTCCGGAAGGGGGCGCGAAAAAGTCGAGCTACACTATCCCATCCTATATCCTATCTTAATTAAACATAATATGACCCCACATTATATATAATCTATCTCATATCTTACAACATATTATATCTCATTTTTATTCTTAGGTATTACATATCCTCCTCAAACCCTTATATCCAATCTAGACAATCAAACGGGACCAAAATGATTACAAGAATATGAAAAATTTACATTTTACCACTCTTAACTATTATCATTTTTTACTTTACTCCCTTAAATTAAAAATTGATGTAATGTACCCCTTTTATTTTTTAAAAAATTTCAATCTAACTCTTATGTCTTCATTCTGTTAACAAACTAATCGAAAAAGTACATGTAATGTGCACATGTGATATTTATAACAGATTTTTAATAGGTGTTTTTGTCATAAATATGACGTGCACATTGCATACACCTTTTTGTTAGTTTTGTTAACAGAATGAAGAAATAAGAGTTCGATTGAAATTTTTCAAAAGTTGAAAATGATACATTACATCAATTTTTAATTTGAGAGAATAAAGTGAAAAATGATGATAGTTGAGGGGGTAAAGTGCAATTAGCCGAAGAATGTCAATAAGACCAAATATGTCATAAGTTGCTAATATGAAATTTTTCACTAATATTTTTTAAAAATTAATATAGTAATTGAATGAGAAGTCCTTTTGTTGTTTTGGGAGGACATTTGTTTCCAATTTTACCCCTAATTTTTTTGTTGACTTTTTTTGACTCTCTGTTCAAATTTATATCTATCTGTTCAAATTATTCAAATTTTTTGTCTATCTGTTCAAAAAATTTAACTATCTATTCAATTTTTTCTCTTATTTGTTCAAATTTTTTCTATATGTTAAAATGCCAAGCAAACCAAATCGTATCTGCTGAAATAGATACCCAAACTGACCCATATTTGTTGAAATACCAAGGCAAACAAACCCCATATGTTCAATATTTTTTTATCTCTCTCTCTCTCCTCTTGTTTAATGATCATCATCATTATCATTATCATCATCAACAACAACAATAACAAAATATAATAAGAAAAACTAAACAATTCATTTACTCTCTATAGAACATTATTTTGAAATGCATAGTTGTCTATCATTTTTCCTAGATCTACCGTTTCTATTAAAATGACTTTGAAGGACAAAAACCACATCAAATTACACAAATCTTCGTTTCACAAGGAATCCAAACGTCAAGATGTTTCCTTATCTAACCATACTCCTCTTGTAGCGCCCTAGAAATATATCGATAGCTCATGACGTATAACCAAATGAGATAGTGCACTTCCAAGATGAATATCCTTTTCATTCATATATGATTTGAATTATACAAAAGATAACACATGCATTGACATATTCACAAGCTCTAAACCTAAATCTGTAACATGTGTTACAACCAAAGATATGATATGAAAGTAAAACATAATCAATGCCCTAAACGCTTATAACTTTCCAAGACGGTGCTTGGTTACAACAAAAGTAGATTTAAATCCAATACAGTTAAAGGCCCTTGGCCTGTACAAAACATATACAACAATCAAACAAAATGAAGCTCCTACTCCAAGTCCTCCCAAGCTATTGCCTTAGCGGAGGCATTTCATCAGCACCTAAACATGTTTTTTCTACATAGGGTGAGCCAAAACCAGTAGAAATAATCCAACACAGTATATGAATCTTAACAAATATATAAAATGATATGCATATGCAATACTCGTGTCAAAACATTTTATATCACTCTCCCAAAACCATGCCATGCCAAGGTTATCACAATTATGAAATCATTTCCTTTACAATAGAAGACAGGGCAGTGAATCACACTTTGGGAATCTCAAACAATTCCAACCTTTCACAGAAATTTCATCCGTAGGAAACCGTAAACCGGCACCCATGTAAACGTAGGCTCTACAAGCACTACTATTGCCATTTCTTGAAAATTTTGTTCGCGGGATCGACACCCATGTATATGCGCGATTTTTAGGACTTTCACCATGGACACTCAGACCAACTTATTTTAACGAGATAATACATACTTTCTAGATTCACCCATTTTTCTCAAAACGATAAACATTTCCAATGTATAAAAATGAAATAATACTTGATGTAAATAGATGAGACAATAGTTTCAATTCTTCTAATTCTCATGCAATTTCTACAACAATCATAGCTATCCTCTACTGATAGCCCAAAACAGATATTTCTAAACATATAAACAATTTTCAATAAGGATAAACTTTTCAAATTTCAAGATGTGAGTGATAATATATATCCAACTCCATCATCCTTGTCAATATCAACCCAATTCCACATTTCCAAATTCAATTTCATTTATCCTTTAAAAACCAATATTTGATACATTTAGGGTAAAACCCTCATTCCTTTATAAACCAATTTCAAAGGTAAAAATCCACTAATTCATCATAACTCAACAATAAATACATGATCTTAATCATTTCCAACAAGGCATTTGAAAACCCTCTTTTGAAATCAAGCCAAACCCCAGGTTTATCCAAAACTCCTCCAAATCACAATGTTATTTTATAAAGACAAATATCTAAGTTAAAAATCATAAGAAAATGCGGAAAATCCTTACCTCAAGCTAAAAAGATAAGAGAAAAAGTGGAGGAACTTCAACAACGCCCAAACCCAACTTTGTTTGGATCAAAAGGAAGCCCACGGCGTGCTCTACCTTTTTAACAAAAGGACATGGGTGAAGAACTCAACAGATCTAGGTGTATTTGTAGAGAGAAGTAAAGTTTTAGAGAGAGATGGTGTAGATCTAGGGTTTCTAGATTGTTTAGAGAGAGAGATAGATATGAAAAAGTGATCTAAAAAGTGACTTTTACAGACTGATATACGCGTAGACCGCTCGAGCGCAAGAAGTGTCGCTCGAGTGACCAAACACAATAAGTGTGATCACTCGAACTCAAAAAGTGACCGTTCAAGCGAAGAATACAAACTCTCAAAGTTTTACAAACAGACAACCATCGCTCGAGCTCGCGAAGGACCGTTAAAGCCAACACCGCTCGAGCGTAAGAATGATCACACGAGTGAAGAATGCCAACTCCTAGTAGTTTTGCAGGCCTGCAAAAGTACTAAGAGTTCTCGAAGACCGCTCAAGTGCAAGAAGTGTCGCTCGAGCGAAGAAGCAAAATTTTGGGCAACAACAGTTTGAAAAACAAGCTACCAACATGTTCCAAATGTAACCAACACATTCCAATGGCCAAACTCAAAGAGGAATAAGGGGAAACAAGACATGAACAATCATATAAGACAATGAAACCCGGATCCAAAACATCAAATGGGTTGGGTCTAAACCAGAATCGCTATACCTCTCAAATCTACTGAAAAAAGAAAAAAAAAATCAAAATGAAAAATATATTACGAAGTTTGAATCGTAACACTAAAATCTCCACCGCTACCAGGTCGGCGGGAGATCGACAGAGGAAGATTGCCGACTGAAGAAGGTAGAGGAGGGAGATCGTCTTCAGACTTGGCGAACAATCCAATCGGAGCTCTGACTGGGCGACCTCGCCTTCGCCGATGTAGATTTGGTAGGGATCTCACCTTTGTAATTAAAGATATGTAGATATGTTGTGCTCCATTCCATCTCATTAACACGATGATAAAAGATCTACAGATCTAGCCAACGGTAGAGTGGAGAACAAATGCCGACGAATCTGTAGATCTGAGGGGAGAGATCAATTTATAGATCTATATGGCCTTTGGGCCATAGCGGCAGCAATGAATGATGGAAGATGATGGGAAGAGGCGACAGAGAAGGTGGTGGCAACATGGAGGGAGAGAAAGAGAGAGAGTGGCAACGGAGGTAGAGCAGATGGCAGAGTCAACGACGAAGAATCGACAGAAGACAGAGCAGTAGCAAAGAAGCTCAAATCTACAGCTCGCATCGAGGTATGAAGCGGCAACGCAAGGTCGATGGCAACTCCAATGTTGCAGCAACGTCAGTGGCACAGTGGAGGAGAGAGAGAGTGAGAGAGTAGAGGAAAGATATATATATATATAGAGATATAGAGCGTGATTTGTTAGGTTTTGGACTGTATATATGATATATATATATATAAGAGGAAGGATATGTTGGTCATTATTCTTAAATTTGTCTTTTTGGACAAAATATTTCAATGTCTAGACCTTTGAGAAAATAAAATTTAAATTTAAACTTTTGGACTAATGACCATTAATTAAAGTAGTTGTATTTCTAATTCCTACAGAAAGATTTGATGTTTGAACTTACATTGCCTTAACTAGTTAAATTGTCAACATTTTACGGAGCAAAAAAAACAAAGATTAAATGGAAACAATGTGACTAATAAAAAATAATTAATGGATTAAATTAACAACTTATTATACTCAATATTAACCGCTAAAATTAGGGTGAGACTAAAAATAACTTGTAATAGGCGCTGTTTGGGAAGAAATTTTTTGGTTTTTTTTTTATTAAAAGACAAATTGGTTACAAAATCAAAAAAAAAATTAATTCAAACAAAATATCACATTAAATCCCATAATTATTTTACTTTTTCTCTTACAAACATTACATCCAGCTACAAAAAAATCCAATTATCTTTCCAAACACAAAAAAAAATTTCTCCAATAATATCCTATAACTAAAAAAACTTACAAAAAAAAATCCACTTTCCAAACACCCACGTAATAACAAATGATTTTATGTCAAAAGAAAAAGGCAAAGTGACCCACCATCACTCACTCTTTGGGTGTATATAAAGGAAGGTGGGTGGGTGGGGCGTATTGGCATCTAACCACTCCCGTGATCACTACTTCTTACTTTTGTCACTTGGGTGTTTTCTCCCTCTTTTTTCTTTTCTTTTTTTAAAATAAAGCAGCTGATGGGAAGGAAACCTTGCTGTGACAAATTTGTGGTGAAGAAAGGACCATGGACAGCTGAGGAAGACGCCAAACTCGTCAGTTTCATCCTCACCAATGGCCACTGCTGCTGGCGTGCCGTTCCGAAGCTCGCCGGCCTCCGCCGCTGCGGCAAGAGCTGCCGCCTCCGCTGGACTAACTACCTCCGCCCTGACTTGAAGCGTGGCCTACTCAACGAGGAGGAAGAGAAGTTGGTCGTTGATCTTCATGCCCGCCTCGGCAATAGGTCTCATTTCTCTTTCATTATTCTTTTGAATAATTTTATATGTACCACAACTTAACTTTCTAGAATTTACTCGGAGTGAGATTTTGTGTAGAATAAATTTAAACTGTAAGATTATAATTTTAAGTAATATTTAGACAAATAATAATTTTGAATAATTACTGAATAGATAAGTCTGAGTTGATATTTATTCTTTTCTCACCATAAACTCTATCAACCAAGAAAACAAAAAAACAAAATAAAACAAAACAAAAACTTATTTAGAGATTTACATGGGGGATGTAGATTTGATTTCAGCAATTCTATAAATTTAGAATTTTTAGTGAGAATTTTATGGACTTATCAATTTATGATTCATAAATTGTCACATCACTCTCTCTATTTTTCTGTACATATTTTCTTAAAAAATTAAAAAGTTACTAAAATATCTTGCTCCCAAACCAGGCCTAATCTTCACCACAAAATCTTATTCTGCATCAAAATTTGGCACATCTTCTGTGTCTATAAATTATATGATTTGATTTTGTCATCGTAAGGCTCGATTATAAATGAATCTTGGTTATAGATTAAAAATTTGGGTAATATTTTAATTTTATTTTTGGGTTTGTAGAACTGCCGATTGTTCCCTCAATATTTAAGTACTGTTATACAAACTCAATTTTTGTATATAATTTTTGTTGAGAGATTCTCAATTTTTGTTCATAATTTTTAAATCATGAGAATGTTTGTTCTCATTTGATTTTAAATTAAAACACTTAGGTAGCGTTTGATACCGTTTACATTGTTGGTTTATTTTTACAAAAATTTTATAAACTGATTTTTGTTTATTTTTAAAAAAAACATAAACTACAAATGCGTTTGATTTAAACAAAATATTTGAAAAATTTTAAAAACATAAATTAAAAAATATGTTTGTTCAGCCTAAAATATTTATATTTATTTTTTATTATTTATGACAATAAGATCATACACATTATAATTGTAAAAAAATTAGTTTAAAAAATTAATTGAAAAAAAAAATTGTTAGTCAAATTTTTAAATTTCTGTTTAAAAAACCACGTAAACTCATTTTTTGAGTTTACGTTTTTTCCTCAAATTTATAAACTAAGACAGCCATTTATAAACTAAAAAAATTATCAAATAAGTTTTTATGACAATTTTTAAAATTTTTATAAATATAAACTGAAAACGAAATGATTACCAAACAAGTCCTATTACAATGATTTATAATTTGAAGATTGGCAAGTGTATTTGAGAGTGTGATTAGCAAATTTTAAAATGATTATACATTTGTTCATGCATTATGCACAATTAGTTTAAATTACTTAATAAGTGTCCTAAGAACCCAAATTATCCAAATCTTTTGGAAAATATTTTGCAACATTAGTCTGGATGATTTTTATTTTTTATTTTATAAAAATTCAATTTGCAAATTATTTATGGGAAAAAGATTTTAATGGCACAAAAGTGTAGGCATAGCTATTTTAGCACAAATGATTGACAAATATTGAAGTTTCTTGTGCACGTTCCCATGGATCTTATTTCTTTAGTTACTCTTGTTTGTTCCATTTAGGTGATATTGGGGGTTGTTTTGGAAATAGGCTATTTTAATAATTTTTTTACTTTTTGATTAAAAGATATTATGAAAAAAATTAGTATGTTTGAGATATTTTTTGACTTTTTACAACCAAAAAAAAAAATGTACAAAAGTAGAGGAAATAAAATTTTTGACTTTTTTTGTATAATTTTTTGACTTTTTAATTATTATCCAAACTTCCCAAACTTAGCTTGAGACTCATCAATTAATATTTCTTTAAAGCTCTGTTTCTTTTTCTTTTTTTTCTACAAAATAAACCCTTTTTTTTATGTTTAATTCCGTCTTTAAAACTAATGCACTAATAGTTTTATTAATGGTGGTGGTGGCAAGGTAAAGGTGGAGGTAGTGGGGTGATGGGGTGGCGGTGGTAATGGCAATAAGGTGGAGGTGGTGAGATGGTGGTGGCGGTGGGATAGTGGTGAAGGTGGTAGCAGCGGTGGCAAAAGTGGTTTGGTGGCAACAAAGGCGACAGTGAAGGTAGTAGTGGTGACGATTTGTTGATAGAGGTGATGGTAATGATGATGATACGTAAAGAGTATTTCTTCCATCCCAAAATATTAATCAATTATTTCATTTTTTGTTGTCCCAAAAAAATATTAGTCCATTTTAAAAAATTAAGCACTAAAGTGATATAAATTTCTTATTTTACCTTTCTTTTAAATTCATTGATTATGATAATTGATGTTCAAAGGATAATTTTGTAAAGTTAATATTTTTGAAGTGTAATAGTTGTAAAGGTTGAATTTCCCAAAAATAACTAATATTTTGGGACGGATGGAGTATATATGTTCTCTATTTTTAGTGATGCAATTCTGAGTATGGCACTAGATTTTTTTAATAATGTGTGAGGAAAAAACTAGTCGATAATGAAGTGTTTAACAAAGAGGAGTAGTAATGCAACACGGATCTGCAAAATAAAACTGAGCAGAGTTAAGACATACTTCTTTTAAGGCTCTGTATTTCCAAGCTTTAATTAAAAAGTTATTTGGTAGGCAGTTTGGTTGAGTTAACCCAATTTTGTTATGCCAACCCAAATTGGGTTAGGCCTGCCCTATGTTCAAATTTTTCTCCCACAAATAACATGACATTTTGGGTTTATTTTTTAGGTGGTCAAAGATAGCATCAAGGTTGCCTGGAAGAACAGATAACGAGATCAAGAATCACTGGAACACTCACATTAAGAAAAAACTCATTAAAATGGGCATTGATCCCATTACACACGAACCACTCCATCAAGAACCAGACCCAATAATAATCTCTCAACAAATGCCTCATTCACCTTCTAATAATAATAATAATAATTGCCTGAATTCGGATAATTTCAATTACAGTACCGGTCAGGAGTCCCCTGAAAATGCCAACAACCCAACAACCTCCAATGACAACCTTACCTTCCCACAAAAAAATTTAACCGGCTATGAAACTCAAAAGGATGATGATGACGACCCATTAATGAGTTGCATTCAATCTGAAACATTTCTTGATGATGCATTCTGGAACTTTGCTACTACTTCCGGAGGAGATCAAGATTACACTGAGTTCGGATTGTCTTCTTCTTCTTCTTCATCTTCGTCGGAGGATTGTAACTCTACATGGTTGTTGGATTATAATGATTTTGATTTTGATTTGGAGTGCTTCAACATAGACATGAGCACATTTGAAGTGGATGCGACTATTAATTAGCCTGCACTTTATCACTAAGCCCACAATAAACCAATAAGAAGGTGACATCTCTTCAGCATTGGAAATATTCAGAAGCTATTTTGTAGTATATTATGAAGTACCAAAAGCCCACCCCGCTCTAAAGAGATGTGTGGTTGAAACTACTATGATTGTTAGCTTTTGACAAAATGTATCTCAACAATGATAACATCGTAGTACCTTCGCATGTGAAGATGATGCAGAAGATGTTAATAATGTGTAATTAAGGATGTCTTTGGACACCTAACGCAAACAACTATGATAGCATCGTAGTACCTTCGCATGTGAAGATGATGCAGAAGATGTTGATAATGTGTAATTAAGGATGTCTTTGGACACCAAACGATAAATAAAGTAAAAGATATGTTATGTATTAACAAAATTTGTAGAAGTTGTTGATAACGTGTAATTAAGGTTGTCTTTTGGACACCAAACGATAAATAAAATAAAAGATATGTTATGTATTAACCAAATTTATAGTGTAAATTTAAATTTAGTGTGATGGGCTATACCTATAATAAATTTGATCTACTTCAAATTTTAAATATCTTTTTGAATATTTTTTTAAGTACGCAATATTATTATAATACATTACTCGTTTACGAATTGACTATTTTAGTGACTTTTTGATTTTTTAAGAAAAGACGTGTTGAAAATTAGAGAGAATGATATAATAACTTATAATAACTTTTTAACTTTTTTTGCTAAAATTATTCATTGCCAAAGGTCATATAAATAGGGAAATTTTAAGGTACGCATGCACTTTTAGTTACAATTTTTGTGGTTTTCGTTATTGATGCAGAGTGTTTGGCCATAAAGTTTCTAGAATTCATGGGCAAACAAGGCAAAGGTTGTTGGAATATGTATGAATGTAAAATCTCACATCGAATAAAGAGTAAAAGAGATGTATTTTAATATACATTAGACAGACTCTCTACTTGTAGGCTTAAATTTTGAAGTGTGTGTGAGTTTCAAATAATATAGATTGAGCATTGATATGGCATTAGTGGACTCTGGGAGTTTCTCCCTAATGAATTGAGTCAATGTTGCTATGCGCTTGTGAGCTTCCTAATTCCCTAACAACTGGTATCAGAGTCGATAGTAGATGATCTATTAATGGACTCCTCTGGAGCATTGATGTTGGTGGGCTTACGCTTAGGCTTACGCTTGCACAAAAACTCTTTATAAAGTAAGAAAAATCCATGGTGACTCTTAATGGAGCAAAAAGAAAATTCCTAGTGTATATAGAGGTTAGACTGAGACTATGTGGCTCTCTTAATAGAGTATGGTGGCTTATGATTGAGTATGTATAGATGGCATGGATTGGACTCGATGTTGGAGAGTTATAAATCAAGACTAAGGGGGACTGCATATGATCTATGATGAACTTGCGGATGATAGATCAAGACTCGAGGAAGAGCAAGGAAAGGTCCAATGTTTTCTTCACACGTAAGAGAGAGATTGTTGGAACATATATGAAGGTAGAGTCCTACATCGAATAAAAAGTAAAAGAAATGTATCTTAATATACATTAGATAGACTCTCGACTTATAGACTTAAGCGCTTAAGCTTTTAAGTAGGTACAAGTTCTAAATAATATATGTTGAGCCTTAATATGGCATTTGTAGACTTTGGAGTTTAGTGTTGTTGTACACTTGTGGGCTCCCTAATTTCCTAACAAAGGCAAAAGACACGAGATGACACATGCTCGGAATGATGTAGAATTTGGTAGAGACATGGAAAATGGTGTCATGATCAATACCCATCGCTTTTCCATGGTATACGATGGATTTCATCTAAATTCCACTATTTAGGTGTAGACCGCCCGAACTCGCTCCGCGCGCCCCCCTTTCGGGGAGGGCACGAATTGGGTTCTTCCTACTACAGTTCGGACTCCTATCACGGTTCTGAATCTAATCTCACAAAGTGCAATGTGAGACTGATAAACACCAAAGAGTCCAAATCTGGCAATTGGTTTTGGAAAATCAATTTTGAATGAAAAAGCGCCAAACATGGACTGCTTTGCCAGATTACAGATTCGCCACTTAAATATTTTGTTTTGGGAAATTTAGGAAACCCTGACTCGTGCCTAAGGCCACGTGTTCGTCATCACCAAAGTTGCCTCGGCTTGGGAACTTGGATATGAGAGGGGAAGGTCCTGAAATGAGCACCCCCGCTCGCCCGATCAAAGATCGGCCTCTACTAAACATGATATGTTGTTTTTGAAAACACATGTGTTCTTGTTTGATTATTAGCTATCTTTACTACGTGATGCACACAGCATACAAATATAGACCAAATCGCGAAAATTGGAGCAAAACAATTCATGTTTGTTTGTTTGAAAATGGTTTGAAAAGTGCTACTCGTAAGTATACTAAAGCGCGGATTTGCCACCCTCAAGTGAGCTTAAGAAAACATGATTTGTCACTCCACAAAGTGGGCTTAAAATTCACAATCAATGAATTGTCCCAATTCAAGTAATGAAGCCTTCATCCACAGGCATTCATGCAATTTATCAATTAAGCAAATAGCCTCATGGCAAGCATGCTATCATGGCAGTCACTTACACACATGTAAGGATGCTAAAGCGAAAACACTTACAGTGTACTCCGAGACAAAACAGAAAACTAGTTAGAAATCAATGCATGATCTTAGCTATGTTAAGATGCCTAATGCAACACATGCAAAATGCAACTAAGTAGGCTCGGCTACCTAATCATGACATATGAATGCGACATTTGATACATGTATTCAAATAGGTATTGAAATACAATGCAGTTTGAATGATGCGTCGAACCCGGTGCATGCAAGACAAATAAATGATGCAAACATGCAAGCATAAGGTATGCTAATCAAGATATGCCCTAAACTAGCCATCAAAAGCTGATAAGTAAAAGGGAGAAAGAAATGGGGTTGGAAGACATGCACACACGCACGCACCCTTATTACAACATTGCGCCATCTCACTGGAGGGTCTGAATAAATAAGCTAACTAGCTACGCTAAGCTAAACTACTTATTACAAGTAAACTAATTAACTAACTCTAGCTAATTAAATATTACAAACCAAATTGAATTGGATAACTAGCTAATCTAAGCTACTTAAAATATTACAACACAGATTAAACTAATTAATTACAACACATGTAATTAACTACACCTAGCTAGTAAAGCGGTAAAAATGGCCTCGCGGGCGAGGGAGGTATGCATGCTCGATTGCTCCCTCCCGAAAATCCACTGCCTTGCCTTAAGATGCCTTTGTTTTCACATCTTTGGACCTCTGAAAATTGTACCAACCTCCAGATTGCTTCTGACCCATCTCAGGAACATGCTGAGGGATGATCGGCCATGATTGGTGGTGATCGGCTAGTACCAATGTTCGGTCGGCTGCTTTTGTGGCCGGTCGGCTGCTTTGGTGGCCGGTCAGCCACTGATTCCCTAAATTTTTCTTTTTGCTGCAACAGAGCACAAACAGAGGCATGGCAGTGTATTTGCAAGGAAATATGTATGCAACTACCCTTTTTATCATATCTCAAGCTCAAAGGAGCGTAGTACTCAGCTCTCAAGCCACCAACCACGCATCTCAATGCATGATGGCTAAAGAGTCAAGCTTGCACAATGTCAGTGAATGCACAAATGAGACTCGAAGAGTCGTCACCCTATCATGCATGATCAAGGGTGACAACGACTAAGAAACGCAACACGTTTCATTACTTTGAGTATGAAATGTGCCACATTCCTTGTGTTTGAATTAACGTCCGATCCAAACACAATGCAATGCAAACAGCATGTTTATCATGCATGTTTTACTTGATTTGGTTCTTGTTTACACATTTTAAATTACCGATTAGCCCTTTAATCGATTAAGTCCAAATTGATAGTCCTCTAATTGGAAAGAAGACTTAAACCACAAGCGTTTTGAGCATGAAAGAGACTTCATGCCGTTGGTAATGAACTCCCGAAGGAATTAAACCATTAGGCACAAATGCCTCAATTTCACTCTCAAACCAACAAAGGGTCCAAAGTCACTTTCAAAGCAAAGTAACAATTGAAGAATGGAGTGATATGGCATACATTTCAGCACTGAAATAGGATGCTAAATGACATTAAACCATGCAAGCAACGCATGCACAACATGTTAAGGGCCAAAGGCATTGAAACTAGTGACAAGCATTACACTAGAGGCGTGCAATACATAGCTTAAACAACCAAACCAGCTCTGGACGGAGCTCAATCATGCCAAATCAGAAGTCAAAACATGCTGAAATGGCAGCCTAGAAAGCAAGAAGATCATGCTCATGCATTGGCTCATAAACAAGGCATAATGCACAACCCTCAAAAGCGATGAAGAAGTGAAGTATGTGAGAGTGTAACTACATTATATACACTGAAATTACATGCCAAATGGTGCCATACCATGCAAACATCACATACACAACATGTTAAAGGCCTCAAAACTCAAAGTTAGTGAAGCCATTTACACTATAGCTATACAAAGCAAGCCCCAAAAAGCCAAGACCACTCAAAACAGTCCTAAAGCATGTCAAAGCAATGCCAAAACATGTTGGAGTGTAGCCAAAATAAGCTACAATGATAAGCCAAAACACTAAGCATGCAAGGCTAATGAGTGAGATTGCACTACAAGTACAAAAACCAAGCAAGAGGTGACCCAACCAACCAAAATCAGAGTTAGAGCATGTTAAATAATGGCCAAAAACATGCTGGAGTGGAGCCAATACATGCTAGAATTATAGGCTTAGACATGAAGCATGTTAGGCTAGCAAGTAGGATTACACAATAAGTGTATGAAGCATGTAAGATGTGACCAAACCAGCCAAAAACAAAGTTAAAGGAGGTCCAAAAAGTCACAAAAACATGTCCAAACTAAGCCTCAAGAGGATAGAAATACATGCTCATTTGGTAGGCCAACAACACATGCTAACAAGACAAGAGGAGGGGGGACTCCCCCCTCCTATTTGGGACCTCAAAACAAGTTTTCTACCACTGAAATTCCTCTGGAATTCAGTGGTTAAAAGGCAAAAACAAGATGGTTTCAAAAGCTTTAAAGGAAGGGAAGAAACTTAGCAAATAAGCCACCAAAGAGGATGAAACACCCCTAACTCCAAAAAACACTTTAGACTACCATGTTTAAGCCTTAAAAACAAAGGTTTTTTTAGTTGAAATCTAGGCCTAAAATAGCATGCAAAGGTGGCTAAGTAAGCAACTAAAACAAAGCTCTAAAAGGAATATGGCTTACCCTTGAAGAGCAGCAGCAACAGCAGCACTTCTGAGCCAAAACCAACTTTAAAAAGCTCCAAACAAACCTCAAGAAACCTCAGCTCCAAGGTAGCGGTGTTTGGCTAAGAGGTTGTGCGCAAAGGTGCAAAGAACACTCACTTTCAAGCAATATAGCACAATATATATATATATATATAGAGAGAGAGAGAGAGAGAGAGAGAATTCTAGAGAGAGAGGGAAAATTTAGCTCCAAATTTTCTGAACCCTCAAATTTGGGGAGGGAGCTCCCCTTATATAGGAAATGCAAGCAAAAAGCTTGCTTCATCCCTCCATACACGTGTATGGAGGATGAGCTCAGTGTTCAACAGCTGGAACAACTGGCACCAAAAATATCTGCAAAAGTAGAAAAAAAGGCCTTGGCCAAAGTTAGTGGCCGACCGGCCATTAAAGAGGCTGACCGGCCACCACTGATGGCCATTAAAGAGGCCGACCGACCACCACTGATGGCCGATAGACACAAGCCCTGGCCGATGGGTTGTAGGGCTGGCCGGCAGACCACCCTCTTCCCCCAGAAGCAAAGATGCAAGTCCTTGGTGCACAACCAAGCAGAAAACAGACAAGTCGAGAGATCCGAAGGCAAGGCACTCCGCCAAGAACTTCAGGCGCTCTAAACGAACACGTGCATGGATGATCATCGAGTGTTCAAACAATGACGTCCAAGTCTTGAGGACGGTCAAAAATGGAGTGTCTACATTAGGCCTCTAAATCTACGATTTTGTCATTCTTGAAAAGATTTGTTTTGCTAATTACTTAGTTTTGGAGAATCCATTTGAGGCTAGGTTTCTTAGAATATGTAATTTTTATTCTAGTTTCTATATTTCAGCTTAACTAATATTTCTATTTTTGGTAAATTTCGTATTGTCTTTGATTTAGGCTTGACAAGCAAGTTTTACCTTTTCCTAATTATTTCTTAGGAAAAATCCTTGATAAATCCAGATTCCCAACCTTATAAGTCATTGAGGACAAGGGATGGATCTGTTGAGGACATAAGGACCACTTTCTTGAATTTGTTGGTCAAAAGTCTATTAATAGAATTAGTTCCATAAATGCCACATATATGTTCCAAAAAAAAAAATTTAACTTATCTGTTCAAATTTTTAGTTTATCTGTTACAAAATATTTGTTACAATTTTTTATCCAGTTTTTTTTATCTATTACAATTATTTTAATATATTTGTCGTGGTTTTTTTCTTATCTATGCAAATTGAATCTATATGTCCTAATATTTTTTTCTTTATCTATACCAATTTTTTTATCTGTACAAATTCAATCTATATTATTTGTATAGGATTTGTATAGATAGACATATACGGTGCAAACACACATACTCTCTCTCTCTCTCTCTCTCTCTCTCTCTCTCCACAACCGCTATTAATGGCTACTTCAATCTTCATACCCCTAGTCCGTGTAAACCCATCTATATCCATATATGTATATATCTTCATCACCACCATACCTATCAAAATTCACAATACCCATAATCAAAAGCATACACAAAACAACCAAAATCACATTCGCATACCATTCTTTAACCTCTACTATCGCCATGGATTAAGGAGTGGTTTGGAATGTTTTAAATAAGTGCACTTTTTGACTTTTTATAATAATAAAAAATGTGTAGAAAAGTAAAGAAAGTAGGTAGAAAAGTAGAGAGGAGATGTTGATTGATGTGACCCAAATAAGTGTATATATGCAAAAAAAAAAAAAAAGTACACTTTTTAATGCATGCCAAACACCTACTAAGTTGCTCTCAAAGCTCGCCAACGCATCACCGAGAAACTTGCATTCATCTTAGCCTCAGCCTCAACCTCACCAAATCAGAATCTACCGCCTTCTTTTTCACCATCTTCGATGCCTGATTGCTATTGTTTTCACTCTCCTTTCATGACAGATTTTGCCGAACCAGACTTAGACCTAAGTTTCTTAATAGCCTTGGATCTTCTTCCATGGGTTTCGAAGCAAGACGCTTGATGCGAGGATTTATAGGAGGAGAGTCTGATTCAGAGCCTAAATCGTCGTCGAATGGAGATTGGGGATTTGTAGGTCTGAGCTTTCTTCAAACACAAGAGCGAGAGTAGTGTGCGTAGGAGGAGACGGAGAGGACAGATAAACGTAGAATGTCCTTAAGAACCTAAACAAAACACGCCTGACTCTATAGCCTTAAAAATCCATAAAATGAATTTATGGACTAAGCCTCGTATTTCCTATTGTAATTAGGGTTAATTTCTCTATAAATAAGAGCGGCTTAGTTATAGCAATTCCAGTTTTGATCTGACCCATTTGATATTTTGGACTCGAGTTTTATGGTTTCCAGATGTTGTTCATAACTTTTCCCTTTTATTCTTACTTGAGTTTGGCTATTGAGTTGGTTGGAACATGTTTAGAACAAGTTGGTTGCTTAGTTTTCAAATCTTTATTGCCCAGATTTTTGCTCTTCCGCTCAAGTGGCACTTCTTGCGTTCGAGCAGACTTTACGAACTCTCAGTATTTATGCAGGTCTGCAAAAATACTGGAAGAGTATATTCTAAGCTCAAGCGGTTCTTTTTGCGCTCGAGCGTTGGTCTGTTGTCTGCAAAACTACTGGATGTGTGCATTCTGCGCTCAAGCGTCACTTCTTGCACTCGAGCGAAACAAGTTATTGTGTCTGACACTCGAGCATCAACTCTTGCACTCGAGCGGACTGTGCGTATATCAGTTCGTGACAGCCACATTTCTCATCACTTTTTCATCTCTTTCTCTCTGTAAAATATTTCAAAACCCTAGATCTTGAGCTTCTCTCTCGAGAACTCACATTCTCTCTACTTTTTCACCTAGATCCATTGGATTCTCAACTCGGGTGCCTTTGTTAAAAAAGAAGAGCGTCTCTAGAGCTCCGTTTTGGTCCGAACAAGATTTGATTTCAGCGTCATCGAAGTTACTCCATTGTTGTTTTGGTCTTCTAAACTCGAGGTAGGGATTTTCTACATTCTTCTATGAGTTTTAACTTAGTTATTTGTTGTTGGGTAAGAAATATTGAAACTTGTTGTGATTTTGAACAAACTTAGGGTTTTGGGTCAAAATTGAAAGAGGGGTTTTCAAATGAACGTATTGGAAATGGTTATGGGAGTAGATATGAGTTTGTGTGGTGTTAAAATGATTGATTTTGGTGTTTGGGATGAAGTTGGGAAAAATGAAGTTTTGCTCTAAAATGTCTTGAACAATTATTTTGCATAGATAATGAAATTGGTAGTTGGATTTGTTTAATCTCTCACCCATGAAAGTTTGGATAATTTATCTATTGTACAGATTGTATATATGTTTAGAAATATCTATTTTGGGATATCGGTAGAGGATAGCCATGATTATTGTAGAAATTAAGTGAGGATTAGGCGTATTGAAACTAATCTCTTGGTCGTTATCATTGAATATGATTATGAATTATATACATTGTATATGTATATGTAATGACCCCATTGAGTATAATGATTAGCACTTAATTAATTAAGGAGATTTGAAATTTAATTGCCAATTATTCCAATTTAATCTGGGTTTTACGAAAATTATGGAGATTGATTCATTTATGGTTCTATTAAGTACTAATTTTGGAATTAGAAATTAAGGGTCCAAATGGCTTAAGGAAGTGAAATTAAGAAGTTAAATTAATTTAATCTTAATTATGGACCCATTTGGGAGTTTAATTAAATATTCGATTCAGTTTAGTAAAATTGAGATTCGATTAATTAGATCCTAATTGGAGTTAATCAAGTTAATTAAATTATGAAGATTGAGAATTGTAATTATTACGAATTAAATTTATTTATGGGGTGTTCAATTTGAAGATGTAATTTAAGCGACGGAAATTTGGAGCCTTTTTGGGAGTTTGATTAAAATCTGATTCAGATTAATAAATTTAAATAAAATTAATTGGACTCTAAAGGAAGTCAATTAGACTAATTAATTTATGTGGGATTTGTGTTTGGGCTAATTAAGATTAATTAAAATTAAATGATGTCCAATTAAATTAAATGTGAATGATATATTAATTTACTTTTAATAAATT
This sequence comes from Camellia japonica, assembly GCA_030407325.1. Classification (NCBI taxonomy): domain Eukaryota; kingdom Viridiplantae; phylum Streptophyta; class Magnoliopsida; order Ericales; family Theaceae; genus Camellia; species Camellia japonica. The sequence continues at coordinate 153,263,774 of JAPPVO010000002.1, read as the reverse complement.
ATATATATTACAAAGGAATGTTGGTTTATTAAGTCTAAGGCAACAAACATATATGTACATCATCAAGTCTTGTGTGGGTGGGAAAAAAACAGAGCACGGCTGGGAGAGAGGGAGAGCACGGCTGAGAGAGAGAGAGACCAAGAGGGAGGAAGAAAAGGGAAGAAGAAAGCCTTGTGGGATATCAAAACTTAGCTAAAAATTATAGAAAATTCATCCTAAGGTAAGAAATTTCATCCTCTTTTTAGTGTTGTTTACTTAATCTAGACAAAAATTTATTCAAGGTGTATTTTGAGAAGATTAAAAATAAAGATTTGAAGATTAATCATAAATTCATAGAAATTTGATTTGTATGTTAAATCAAGTTAGGTTGAAAAACATGAGTTATGATTCTTTAAATTTGTTAAATTTGGGTTCAATTTAGAGAATTATTCTTGAATTAAGTTCTATAAATTACATGCAACAAGGGTTTATTAAAGATTTGACCCATGCAAATGAGTTAGGTTAATGATTATGAAAATCAACTTAGAAATTAATTATTTTGGGTTTGATTTTGCATATCTTATATGAAATTATTGTTACATGCATGAGGGAATTCTATGAGTATTTGAATCTATATTTACATGCATCATGGATTTTGAAGAAATTAAGCCATTTAAAGAAAAATGAAATGTTTTATGAACATCAAATTTATGGAAATTTAGAATTAATCCTAATGTTAGATAAAGTTTTAATTTTATAATTAAATTTTTAATCCATGCATGTAATGTAATTTAAGATTTTATTTAAATTAAGCATATTTTGAAACACCTATGGTTATGAATTAAGTTGAGGTTACAAATTAAGTTAAGTTCAAGATTATGGAAATTAGTTGGGAAAATTTATAAGAATATAAAATTACTAATTTTGATGTCAATTTCATACAAGTGAATAATTTTATAAGGAGTTTGTGACTTTAATTTCATGTTTTGAAAGAAAATAAAAAGCTTGAAGTCAATTTTATATAACTAAAGAAAATGAGAAATTTGAGCCATGTTCAATTTATGGAGATTAATTTAGAGATTAATCACTTTGGGCTTGGAATTTGGCTTGATATGGAGGAATTGAGTTAAAACTAAATTTGGACAATTGGAGCATGATTTTGAATAAATAATTTCTAATTGAGAGTGTTTACTAAATTATACATTGGTTCTCTATATTTGTGTACCACAAATACATGTTTTGAGGCTTTGAATATCAAATCTGAACTTCAATTACAATTCAGAAAATTCCAGAATTTACACTGTCTGCTCGAGCGAGGAAAGTCTCGCTCGAGCGTGAAAATCGAGCTCCCAGAAGTTTTTCAAATTTTACAATCCGCTCGAGCGACCAAAGTGGCGCTCGAGCGAAGACCCTATTTTCAGCATATTTTGAAAAATCGCATTTAATTCATATTTTTATTCTCATCTCTTTCCAAAGCATTCTAGACATGTTTTATAGCTCTATAAGGATTAATAAGTTAACAATCAACATTAATTAGTTGATTAAAGAATAAGTCATTAACTTAGTGATACTTGATTAAGAAGCCAAGTGAGGAATTGGTTTATTCAGAAAAGAATGATTTAGTAATGAAAGGATATGTGAAATAAGAATCCGATTCATTTAACTAAAGGAAGAATACACGTAGTACAATCTTGGACTACTTGGGCAAAAAAAGACAAGAAAAGTTAAGCTTGATCAAGGAATTGATATTGTGTTTCGATGTGTATATGTTATGTGTTTGTGTAGGTCACGCACTATTGTCTGCCTGATTTGTGATCTATCTGTTCTGCTTTTGCAACTATCTGTGAGTAATAACTCTGTAAAGTTATGTTTAACTTTAATTATTTTTTTAAGATATGAGATGATAAATTTTTGAAATGCTATGTTTTGTATGAATGAATGATTGTCAAATTTTCTTTGAAACGTAATTGTAGTATCCTTAGCAGAGACCCTCGTCCAGAGGACATAATATTGTGGCTTATGGTCATGAGGCCCTAGCCCGGGGGTTAATACCGTGGCCCAGGCCCTCGCTCGGGGGAAATAATACCGTGGCCCAGGCCCTCGCCCGGGGGAAATAATACCGTGGCCTAGGCCCTCGCCCGGGGGAAACAATACCGTGACACAGGTCCTCGCCCAGGGGAAACAATACCGTGGCCCACGTATGAGATATGTTACCCAGTACCGGAGGTTTCATTATGGAACTTGATATGCTTGACCAACATGATATGCTACGCTAAAGGAAGTACCACACATTATTTGAATATAAATATGAATATGACTCTATTTCTGATACGAATATGAACATGAACATGACTATGTTTCTGATTGGATAAGAGATTTGAAAGCTGATTTCTGAGTTTCTAATACGAATATGAACATGAACATGACTACGCTTCTGATTTGATAAGAGATGTGAAATCTGATTTCTAAATTTGATATGGACATCATTCATTAAAACCCTTTACTCTGTTATTATTCATTGGGCTCTAACTCACTGTATTATTTATGTATGTAGGTGAACAGAGGCGTGACCAGGCTTAAAAGCATCTGCCTGGAATGTGTTTTTGTCAGCCAACCTATGTGCCTCCCGTAGAGGTTCCGGATATGTCAAGTGACTATGGCTACGTGATTTAAAGTTTAAGTTTTGTCTTCTTGATTGGTTAGACAAGGCTTGTGTATTTTGTAAATAGGGCTAAGTCCCTCTCTGTCTAATCTGCGTATATATGTATATAAAGTTTAAAATTCTTCTATCTCATATAAGTCTGCACAGCTCAATGGAAGTTGTTTAATTGCTATTTGCTTCCGCAGCCCCTAATTACATGTTATTCTATTAAGAGATCTTTGGTAATCCAAGGATTACTGGCCGGTTACGACGCTAAACCTATAGGGGCGGGTTTGGGTCGTGACAGTATGATATTTGGGAGGAGAAATGGAATGTACTCCATATGTGGGAGAAGAAATTGGATGGACTCCATTAAATTAAGTTGGCATGTGTGTCCAGGGTGAAAGTCTCGAAAACCGCATATATACATGCGTGCCGATTCCCGCGGACGAAATTTTCGTAAAATGGCAAGTGAATGTATTTGTATGATATTAATACTGGTTGGAGACCTGTGGGGTGTATCCTTTATTTGATTAATTAAGCGAAGTGGGTATAAATAGTGAACTGGGATAAAATGAATTAAGATGTAAGTTTAGTATAACTTGGTTTTGGGAAAAGAGCTGTGAAAAATTTTGTCATTTGGCATTGAATCTGTGTATTTTACTTATATTTTTGTTAAATCTCATATATTGTGCAAGATTATTTCTACTAGGTTTTGGCTCATCCTATTTGGAAAAAATCATTTTCAAGTGTTGGTGATATGCCTCCGACAAGACAGTAGCTTGGAAGAATTTGGAGCGAGAGCTTCTATTTTTGTTGTATGTATTTTGTATAGCCTAGGGCTTTAAATTGTGATTGAGCTAAACTCATTTTTGTTGTAACCAGACAGTGACTTGGAACGATGTAAGCCATTAAGGCAATGATTATATGTATAACTTTCATTCATTCTCGTATATGTCTCTCATGTATATCAACTCTAATGAATGAAGGTATGTTAATTTAATTATATTTTCGCTCATGAGATAAGTATGTTGTATTTATTTTGGGGCGTTACAGTAAGCCTTAGGGAAAATCAGATTATTTTGGAAAATTAAATTAAACAAGAGAGAGTATCTCTTTTTCAATCAAATTCATGGTTGTTCTTTGTGTAGAGTGTTCATCCCATTATCATTCCTATATTAGTTATGATTTATTGTGATATTAGTTATGATCCAAAAATTCTTTAATTATACCTTTTGTGATATTTGGTTATAACTTTTTCTTTTCTATAATTATTACTCCCACAAGATTGAGGTGACATTTGTGGTAATCAACTCGACAAGCGTCATAACTTGCATATGATACACACCATTTTAGCATTACTTATATAAAATTTTGTACTCAATGACTTTTGTTAACATGTGCCCTAAAACATTAAATAAATAAATTTATTTCAATTTGTATAGAAAATAACATAACATTAAAAGTTGTCTTAACTAATTTTTTTTTTTTTTTTTTTATAATGAGACTAAAATACCCCTTTTGCTAGCACCCTTCTTCTCCCTTATTTTTATATACCTATTCACTTTCCTTCAAATTTAATGTTTTATATTATTTAAATTTAGAAGTGTTCCTTAGTAAAAAATTTTAAATAAAAATATATATATGTGATTCTTTTTGAAACATAAAATAATATTTAAAATTTTAAATATATATTTATATTTATATTTATATTTGTCAAACTAATAATTTTTAATTTTTTAAAAATAAATTCAAAATGCAAATTTTAAAAATTAAATCAAATAAAAATATTTTTTAATTTAATTTTTTTCAACAATACCTTCATAACTGTTGGTAGGGTCGGTTTGAAAAATTTTAAAAATAAATAAAAGGCGAATTATACTAACCGTCTCTATAGTTTAGAGCTTGTGTCACTTTGATTCCTGACTTTTTAATTATAACACATTTGACCCTTAATTTTAAATCTTGTTTCAAATAAAGACAATTGAAAATCCATTGCTCAATTTCAAGGGCAAAGTGATCAATTTGATAAAATACAAACTAGTTTGACAAAAATAAATATCAAAAAATTATTTTTAATTTTAAAAAATTGTTTATACCCACCAAAGATAAAATTATATCAAATTGATAAATCTTTTACATAATTATTTATTTATTTTCAACAAATTAATAGTATATGTTTGGATGATGATCATGTAATGGGTGGTTGTTTTTATTTTCATTAAATTAGTTTTTATTTTTTCAAAAGTCAAATATGACAACAATTTTGATATCATTATTAAACCAATCCATTAAATCAAAAAATTCAAAACTAAAAACATTTCATATGTTCAATATATCGATTACACATTAAAAGCATAATAACCATCCACTACATGATAATCATCTAAAAATATCCGTTAACAACAAATACAACCATCTATTATATGATAACCATTAAAAAAAAAATTCAAAAAAACAACCAACCATTACATGATCGTCATCCAAACACATAATAAAAGTTAATTTGGTAAAAATAAATAAATAAATATGTAAAAGATTTATCAATTTTAAATAATTATCTTTGGTGGGTAAAAATAATTTTTAAAAATTCAAACATATTTTTTTGACTTTCAGTTTTGTCAAATTAGTTTATATTTTATCAAATTGATGACTTTGCCCGTGAAATTGAGCAATGGTATCTTTAATTGTCCTTATTTGGAACAAGATTCAAAATTAAAGGTTAAATATGTCATTATTGAAAAGTCGGGGACTAAAGTGACACAATCTCAAACTATAAGGACTATTAATATAATTTGCCCAAAAATAAAAAATCAAAATAAAAAAAAAACCCCAAAAAAAAAAAACAATACAGGATCATTTTTATTTTATTTTTTATTATGCAGTGGTAGTTACAAAAAATATCTTATGAAAACGGAGATATTTATGTCCATATGAAGGGAAAAAAATAATTAATTTATCTTCTACTTTTACGGGTATGTTTGGTTTGAGTTTGGGAGATGAGTTTTAGAGATAAAAAGTATGAAAAGTTGTTTGGTTTGGTTTTTTTCAAAAGATGTTTTGGAAAATTATTTTGAGAGAGAGTTTTGGAAAAAGTGATTGATTTGATGTGTATGAGAAAGAGATTTGTTTGGAAAACTTGTAAACCAAACAAGTTTTGGAAAATTTGTTTGGTTTGATTACTTTTGAAAACTTATTTATAGAGAATTTTTTCCAAAAATTTTTGGGAAACACAAACCAAACAAGTGGAAGGAGTTAATAATCATTTATTGCTTTTTTGACATGTACCTATGTTAACAAGACACATTCTCAATAGCAACAGATCACCTAACGTTGTTCTTTCGATTGAAACATAATTATTAAAAAAATAATGTTAGAAATTATAAAAATTCTATTAAAATTTTATCAAATATTTTACATGGGTCTGGACCCATACAATGTAGGTAACCCATGTAAAACATTTGGTAAAATTTTTGAAAATTCTAACATTTTTTATCAAAAAATAATGATACTATATTAATTAATGTACCAATTAGTGTACTAGCACATGTTATAACATTATTACTGATCACACCTATTAAATAAAAGAAAATGTTTGGTAATCCAAAATTTTATAGCTCAAATGGCTCAAATCTGTCAAAACATGTCAAAACGATGTCGTTTTACACTTAAAACGACGTCGTAACATTATTTATTAAAAAATAATTAGGCTTAGTGATTAACATTAATTGTTGTTTGAGTTTCTTTGAAAGCCATTATTAACACTCGATAATGTAAACTTTAGAAAAACCCTTTCAATATTTGTATCACCTCACCAACCTTTACTCCTCGTGAAAGTGAGAGGGAAACTTAAAATGTGACCAAGTGGCATGACGTCAGGGGAAAGAGAACTTCTCAATTTCCAAAGAAATTGAACAACAACACCATATTCTATTTATAGATTTATAGATTGTTTGTTGTAATTTCTGATTACAGTTTGATAAATAGAAATAGTTTAAGGACAAGTTTGGCATCTACTAAATAATACAAAATGTCAAAAAGTCACTATCCTATTTAAGTTACATCATTTTATTTAAATCACATCACCTCTCTAACACATCACATCAAACTCAACCCATATAAGCCAATAAGTCAAAAAATGTACTTTTTTAGAACATCCCAAACCAACCCTAAATAAATTAAAAAAAGAAAATTTAAAATATAGGAAAAGAGTAATTTTGATTTTTGTTTTTCGATTATCAATTATCAATTTAACTGCTTCAAACAAACTCATTATCTCTTAAAATTTTAATACAAAAATAATATATCCTATTATTTAGACCAATGTCTATTTTTTTAAAACACTACCTGAACTTGTTTACTAGACTATTGGCTAATTTCTCAAATGCCATGTCCACAAAGGTATACAGGTGAACTCCTAAATTGGTATGCATAACATCTCCAACTGATCAATCACAATCTTATATCAATGAGGCTATGAAGTAGTTTTTTTTTTTTTTTTTTCAAACCTCAAATTAATATAAGAGCATTTGCACACAAATCTTAATTTATGAACTTATATTTCATTAAGTCTTAACTAAGATTTTTTTTTTTACTTTCAAGTCCTATTAAATTTTTAATAGTTAAAATTACCCTTCAAACAATGATTGTTCATCATTTATGATTATCTATAAAGAAACATAATGATTTGACATTTATTTTGATTTTCAAAACTTTAAAAACTTTATTTTGATTCAAACCAATAAGTAGAAAGGCAAAAACGTTTAATCTCATATTCTATATTTTTTTTCCTCAATTAGTGAAACAATTATCTAGAATATTACTATGCAAAATTGATAATATTCTTAGTTTTAAAAATTAGAAAAAACTAATAATATTATCAGTTTTATTAAATATGACTTATTGATTCAAAAAATCTTAAATAAAACTTGAGCTATCATAATATTTGTAAATAAGACTTTTGGATAATTAACTCATTTATATATATATATATATATATAACGAAGCATAAGTATTTTATTCAATATACATCATTCTCGCTCTGGATCCCCACCAAAAAAAATACGTCATCCGTCCCAAAACAAGTCCCTTTTGAGGAATTTAACTTTTTTTACTAGTACAATTATTATACTTAAAAAAAATTGATTTTCCAAAATTATCATTTGATAGTACATTTTTTAGGGAATATCAATTGTCATAATTATACTTTTTGTGGTGCTAATTGTAGACACCCCATTTTTGACTGCCCTCAAAACTTGGGCGCTACTGATGGTTTGCTCGGTGTTGGAAACTGCGCAGGGCAAAGATTCAGTTTCTTCAGCAAGGAGAGAGAGAAATCTCAACTTCACATCCCATTTTGGACCAAAATTATTTTGGATGGTTTTTAGACCTTAAAACCCTCTCTTTCAAAACATTTTTGAAATTAAATTCCCACGATGTTCCGACGCTCGCATTTCGGTAAATGTTGCACTTTTCGGTAAACCGAGCAAGGACAAAGTGGAGATGAATGAAAGAGAGATGAAATCTTTGAAAAATCTTTCAAAACACTTTGTTTAGGGGTTTGAAGTTGAAGAAAATAGGAGAAGAGGGGAGAAAACAAGTTGGAGAAGAAGTTCGACAAGGATCCGAGTGGAAGGGAGTCGAGCAGTCCTCGCTGAATCGGGCTTATTCATCTACATACTTGGATTTTAGCTATGAGGCCACCACCGTTGGAAAGCTTACTTTCGGGGCTTCATTTTGCACTCAAGAATCTCTTAAAGCCAAGTCCGGGTGGGGGAGATATGATCAGTTGAAGTTGGGCATCATCCCGGTCGGATCGAATCTGCGCGGCTTTACCAAAATGGGCATAACTTTTTCCACAAGAGGAATTTTAATGCAAGGTTTGCGCCATTGGAAAGCTAACTTCCAGGGCTTCAATTTGAACACCCACCGGCCATTTTTTGACCTTGGCAGCACCTATCGGCAATCTATTTAGCCGACCGGCAATTTATAGTGCCGACCGGCAATTTATTTTGGCCGATGACCTCCTTTTCTGGCCGGTTTGACCCCTTTGCACCTTCCAGGCATTGTGCATGCCAGCTGTGCCAGCTGGGATGCACAGACCCGACCCCTCATGCATATATGTGGCCATTTTGCACCCTTTTGAGCCTTTGACCCCCCTTTTTGCTTCTAGAAGCTTGAACCCTTTGGCCAAGCTTCTTGGAGAAGCTTGGCCAGCTGTTTTAGCTTCTCCAAGAAGCCTTGAGCCATTTACACCCTTTGCCCCTTTCATTTAGCTTCTTGGAGAAGCTTGGAGCCTTTGCCTTTGCTTATATAAAGAGCTCTCCTCCTCCATTGTTGGAGGTTGGAGTTTTTGAGCAAAAAACCAGAGAGTAGACATATATATCTAACATATATATCTACAACCCTCTATATCTATCTTATCCAAGCCTCCAAACACCTTTGTTCTTGCACCATTTGCCCTACAACACCTAGCACAACACCTCCATCCTCCATTCCAACACTTGGGAGGCCATTTGCAGAGGTTAGAAGCTTAGAAACTTGGACCAAGGGCTGCTGGTTTGCTGCTCTTCAAGGGTAAGCATCCATTTCCCTTAAACTTGCATTTTTTAGTTTCATTGGTTGGCCTTATTTACAAGTATTTTGAGCTTCGATGTAAACTGTAAAGAGGCTTATTTTGAGCCCTTCTTCAACATTGAAGAAGGGCTCAACACTGTTGGGGACCTCCATGTATGACTTGCTTCATTACCCCTCTTTGGTCCCCATTTTTGCATGATTTGTTAGCTCATTTTGCTTCTGTTTTTCGGCCATGATCAGAACTGATAGTGGCCATATTTTGACCCCCTTGACATGTTTCATTAAGGGTCTTTGGCTGTTTGATGCATGTTTTGTATACTTCATGTTATAGCCCTCTTGTGGCCTTAATCTTGCATTGCATTTTAAGGGTGTTTGTATATTGATTTGGGGGCTGTCATAAACTGTGAGTAGTCATATTTTTGGTCCCTCTTCAGTGTTGTCGAAGGGTCTTTTCCAGTTTGGGCTTTGCATCTACCACTTGCTTTATTACCTAGCTTGAGGGCCCGCTTTTGCATGCTGTTTTTGCCCTATCTATGCTCACTGTTTGGCCATGCTTTGAACTGAAAAAATGCTTTTTTTGGGGCTACCTTGCTTCTGTTTTCATGCTTCATGTCCAGATTATGCATGTTTGATATAGCTATAGGTCATTTCATGAGCCTAATCTTGCATTTCGGGTCCATTTCATGCACTTAGTGTCATTTCGCTATGTTTTGGGACCGTTTGGCATCATGTTCCAGCGCTGAAATTCACATGCTTGTATGCCATCTTGCATCCCTTGCCATGCTTTGGTATAATTGCATTTTCGTGCCTTAGGTTTGGTTAATGCATTGTGCATGCATCCCATGTATTGTGTTGCCTCACTTGCCTCATTATGGCCACTGATTTTGGCATGCTTGCGAGCTATCCATGTTAGTTTAAGTCCATCGTTGCATGTTGTTGCATACCATGTTTGTTTACATGTTTAGGTTGCGCGCCTAGCATACATTGTTCATTTGCATGCCCATGTTGCATACTAGATCATATGCCTAGGTTGCATTACATTGGCATGCATGCATTGCCTCTTGATCAAGTGATAGAGGTTGGGCTTTATGTGTTGGTTTGGTTTGCATGACATTTGAAATCAAAGTGCATACTTGGTTTCTTGGGCCATCATGCATCGAAATGCGCAATTGGTGGTCCGAGGACCAAGGAACATATCCCTTTGAGTCAAAATCATGATAAGGGATGTGTTGGTGCACACATTTGCTTGAAATTTCATACCATGCACTGTTTGTCCTTTGTTGCTGTCAAAACTGTCTTCTGCAGGAAGTTTCTGCCGACCGGCAACATACAGTGCCGACCGGCCATTTGTGAATGGCCGATAGCTTCATCAGCAGCCGATGGACATTCCTCATGGCCGGTGGGCATTTCCTCCAGCCGATGGTATTCTACAGTGTGCAAGGAACGTGTCCCGGGACTTTGGCAGTCTTTGGAGAGGCAGGACAGTGAAAACAGAGGCAGCAGTGGTATGGTGCGGATTTTCCGGGCAAGACAGATCGAGCATGCATCATTCGCGCATCCCGAGGCGGGGGCTGTGGCCATCTTCTCTCTGCATTTATTTTGATTAGATTAGAAATTATGTAATAATTAATTCAGCGATTTGTTATTCGGACTGTATATTCTTTTGGTCCCTCTGTGTGAGGACATATTTGTAATAAGTGTGGGTGAGTGTGTGTATGTCTTCCAACCCCTATTTCTTTCTTCCCTTTTATTTACCTGCTTATGATGGTAGATTAGGGCATATTTAAAATTAGCATACCTTATGCAATGCATGCGTGCATCCATGCATTTGTTGACATGCATCGGGCTCGGTACATCATACAAACTGCATTGTATTTCAAATCTAACTTGAATACGTGTTACTCGTGCATTTCACATGCCATGTTTAGGATAGCCGAGCCTGTCTAATTGCACTCTGTATGCGTTGCATTAGTCATCTTAACATGAGCTAGGTCATGCATATTTTGCTAACTAGTTTATTGTTTTGGCACGGAGTACAATGTAAGTATTTATGCTTTAGCGTCTCGCATACGTGTGAATGTTAACATGACAGTATGCTTGCCATGCGGCTAAGTGCTTATATGAAATAAACTGTTTGAATGCCTGTGGGTGGAGGTTGGATTGCTTGAGTTGGAATAACTCATTGAAATCCGTATTTTAGCCTACTTGCGAGTAGCAATTTCAAACTGTTTTCCAAACAAACGGATATGCAATGCTTGTTTCCAAATTAGGCAATCTAGTCTATACTTGTTTGCTGTGCGCATCACATAGTAATTCTAGGCTACTAACTGGAACAAGAACACATAACGTTTTCAAAATTGGATATCATGATTAGTAGAGGCCGGTTTTCGGACCGGGCGAGAGGGGGTGCTCATAGCTGACCTTCCCCAATCGTACCCAAGTTCCCGAGCCGAGGCAACTTTGGTGATGACGGACACGTGGCCTTTGGCACCGAGTCAGGGTTTCCTAAATTTCCCAAAAATAAAATATTTAGGTGGCGACTCTGTATCTGGCAAAGCAGTCCATGTTTGGCACTTCTTCTAAAAATCTGTTTTTCTCAAAACGATTTGCCAGAGTTGGACTCTTTGGTTCCAGATTAAGAACCGTGACATTTGAGTCCTTGAACTGTAGTGACCCACCATTGAACCAGAGCGGGGGGGGACTCGCACTCCTCGCCCGGGATGCGTTCGGGGACGTCTACACTAATGAATTTAAAAGAAAAGTAAAATACCCTAATTTTTTAAAATGGACTAATATTTTGAGACAATAAAAAATGAAATAAAAGGCTAAAATATTTTAAGACGGAGAGAATATATTTAAATCATACCCAATGCAGCAACAAGAACTCACTGAAAAAGGTAATGAGTATTCACCTGTGATGAGTTGGCTTCATTTAAATTCACATTTCAATTGAAGAGAATTTGAGAGATTTATGAGATTCATCATGGGTTCCGTTTTAATAATCCTAATTATTCATTTTATAGGATCCTCAATATATATTATTCACGAAAAAAATTAATTCAATCAAATAATCGTAACATTTTTATTTTATTGCATTTGTCTATAAAAATATGAATTATAAATATATTTTTAAAAATAGACAATATATTTTTGTAGAAACAAACAGGATGAAATGAAAAAGATACAATTATCAGATTGACCTAATTTTTTTCATAAATTATACGTTGAAAACTCTACAAGATGGACAATTCAAATTATTGAAATAAGATCTCATAGATCGTTCAAATTCTCTCAAAATGAAATGTAAACATAAGAGAAGTGAACCTTTTTCAAATCTCAAAATTGGCGCCAAAGTACTGGGAGTGAATAGCACTTTCTATCACAAGTCAAAAACAAAATGTTATAAGAAAAATCATCTCTAATGCACAAAAGCTCTTGCTTATTGAGAAAGATGGTAGAAAGGTAAAGTGACTCGCCCTCCATACTTTATTTCATATTCCTTTATACTTTATTTCGTGGGCTCTATCCTGAACTCACAACAATAGTCCAAACCGTTCATCTCATAAGCCAAGTAGTAAAGATGAGTTGTGCAAAAAATCAATGTCATCATATATCATTAAACACATGACAAATTACATTTTATCATTAAAACGGATGGCAAATATGAGTTTAAAGTTAAAACTATTCATTTTATAAAATAAAATGCAAATTGTTCATTGACATCCGATGAAAGAGAATCCCACAAATGAAATATGAAAGAGTATGGAGGATATTGATATGGAGAAGATTAATTCTCGAGTTACTCTTACCTTTATGTGAAGAATCTAAAATCTTATTAACTTCAAGCACTCGCCATTCTAGAATTCTGCAGTTGTCTGGATCAAATCTCCAACTTATCCCGGCACTTATTGATCACGACCTTATGAGTTTCACTTGAACAAACAAAATAACTACATTGTGAGAAATAGAAACAACAAAACTTCTCCAAAATAGATTTACCAAGTTACATCATAACGTAAATTGTTTATGAGCAGATTAATGAAAACTCACTAAAAATAATAAAACAAAATTTCTCCTATTGAAAGATCATGTGTACATACAAAACAAAACAAAACCAAAAAAAAAACACATGTGATTGAAATCATATATACATGTACCCACATGTCAACTATCAACTCATCTTTATCATTCCATTTTCAAAACAAGTAATTTGCATGGGTATAGATACCAAACAACTCTACACACCTTCATGCTATTTACGATGCCATCTCTCTTCAATGGCTGACTTAGAAATTGAGCCCCTGCAACAATTGTTGGGCTTCGAGTGACCTTTCTGATGTCAAGACTCAAACTCCTAGCTGATAATTGAATATGAGACTGACAGGCGGAAGCTAAGATCCATTAATACTCACATTAGGTGCATGAGTGGGTGAAAGGATCCATCTGCTGAAGCAACCACGCAATTTTTCATGGAATGGATTGTTAGGATGCATCTGGTAATTCCTTAGCGTTCTTCACAACCAAATCATAGTTGATGGAAGCCAGCTGAGACAAGTTCTGAGTACAAAGGAACATATTACAAAATTAGATTTCAACATTATGAGCTGACAATGGACATTTTTTGGGCATAACATGGAAATAAAACGATTCTACTTCGAAGGTAAAAGCTAATTTTCAAGGATAACTCATTTATTCAAACCACCACCAGTTTCCATCACTAAATTGAGTAGGATGATGTGAACAGAGTGAAAGAATTTCAATTCTGTGTGGTGATTAACTGTTTCCCAATCCAAACAGCAAATATCTAGGCGTAGAAAGTCTCACCTTAAACGAGAAATTACTAAATGAGTACTGCACACTAAGGGTTGGAGCATTGAATTCAGCCAAATGTCTGCATTCATCCCCCTGTTTTCAAGACCCATAATGGTTAGCATGGTAATTAGAAATATCAACTGGTACAAATCATATTATTATGCTTTTTTTCAAGTCACATTAAGCCATGTGGCTCATATCCATATGTATCCATTTGTAACTAGAGCAATCAAATCTGGATTTCTGGTCTGCAATTGTAGATACTTATTGTCATATAAAAAAAGAATACATACATCTTCATCTTGTGTGTAGCATGAACCACTGCTGCAAGAAATACTACATGTTTCAGTCATGTCATCAAAGTCACTGCCACCACCAACATTTTCATCTTCTGGGTTCCAAACGTAGCGGCTCATAAAATAACTAGTGTCAAGTGCTTCAGCTGAAGGTATAAACATGGCCTGCACATTGGTGAGTTTGCAAATTCATTAACAATTGATTGCTTTCTGTTAAAAAAACAAAAAAGAAGAAGAAGATTCAAACAAATGACCTTCTGCCTTGCAAGTGTGTCCCAGTTGATATCCTTAAAGAAAAAATGTTGCTTTACCTGCAAAAATTAACTTACAGCCTTGCTTAGTTTCTATTGCCATCAACACTTGCAAATAAGCCTCGATTAAATGTAGAAAAATGTTTTTACCTCTCTGGCCCCTGTTGCACCTAATCTTTGAACTGGATTTTCTATCAGCAATCTGAAATAAAGAAGAAAAAAAATATGTAGTTGCTAAATACATCTTTCTTGGAACTTTCTCAAGTACAAAAGGACCCAAATGACTAGTAGATCAATAACAGTTCCATATAGCTGCCAGATATTAGTACTTATGGATCCTTAATTCTATGTTGCTGAAGCAGCTGAACAGCAAACATGCATAAAAGTTGGACAAAGTAAAATGGAAACACATTTCTGATGCACAAGTAGTGAAAGAAATCATAGTTCTATATCTTTACAAATTCTTAAGAACCTTGCACATTGCTTTAGCTGGAAATAGTGGCAGTAATATACCAACCAAGAACATTAAAATGATCAAAATATGTTAAATTAAAATGGTAGTGACAAAATCATGGCACAATATCAACGTAAAAAAGACAGACAAGAGAGGTGAAGGTCAAGAAGATATTATTATTACTACTACTAAATGTTTTTGAAATTACCTCCAAGATCAACTAGTTGGTATGGCATCTAGTTTCTCTTTCATTCCTTCTAACAAAGATAGAAATTGAACTCCTAAAACCACCCCTCCCTTACAAATGCCAAGTCAGTAATTTACTGGTGTGGTACAATAGCTTTACACAAACAGACAGATGCAGAACTTGGAACAATACAGAACTGCAGATTAGTATAAAAGTGAGTTTAATTTTAATTGCTTTCATATCATTATTGACGCAAGGAAGCGTGTATGGAATGAATACAAGCAACAAAACAACCACGAACAACTTATATAAAGAAACACTATGTAATTTATTAATAATTCACCAAAAGCATTACATAGGTATTTATACTAAACTAATTCTTGTAGAGTAAGCTAGGAACCTACCAAATGGGCTAATTCTTGCCAACTACGGAAAACAATCAAGGAAAGATTAATTCTTGCTAAAGAAGGAAAATTTACTGGCTTGCTAATCGAAACTTCCTTGACTTTTGTTTATCCAATTGTGTTAAGAAACCTTCCACCACTTGTTCTGCATTCATGTCAAACTTTCGGAAAGTGATAAGGAAACAATCTCTTGCTCGTAAACCACTTAACGGCTAGTGCTTGTGCTGAGTTAGGATCATCTCTTACTTGGAACTTAAAAAGTAGCTCCACACTGAACCCTTCATGTCAAAATTCCAATATATCCAAAGATATTTTTTTCTTTCTTTTCAAACTACCTTTTACTTGCACAGAAACACATTAAATTGGTCAAAAATAACAAAACAAGTCAATACAGATACAACAAGAGCAATACTATCTGTTACAATACACATATTGGTGGTTTACATGATAAAAACCAACTAAATCTCAAAGTGTGTAGTTCATATTAGGGATGTATTGCTATTGTGGGTGAGAGGTGTGGTTAGAGATAGTCAAGGAAGATGGCGGGCACTTCAATGGACTGAGATCACCGGAGGTGGCGAGGAGAAGGCCAAGGCAAGCTTGGAGAGGGAGAGGTTGGGAGTAATGGACCTTGAACACTAATGTGGAATGTGAGAGGGGGTGTTTAAGTGTGAGACTTAGTGTGTTAGAATTATGGAGTATTGTTGTGGTGAAGTGAAGTTTCTTGCTGCATATACGATATGTTATATAGGCCACAAGAGTATTGGAGCCCAAGCAAACTGTTGAACAGGTGGCTCGTTCTCACCAACTCTGCCAGAAGTGATATAAGCCCTTTTACCGTCTACCAGGCGGAGAGCAACGTTCCATGGCAGTAGGGCTGGGCACAGAACCCACCCACCCGCATAAACCGCCCGACCCTACCCTACCCGCAGCCTTTTGGGCGGTTTCGATATAGGTAGGTGGGCGGGTGCGGGTCAAGGATTCTGCCAAAAATCGGGTTCGGGTCGGGTTGCGGTTCTGACCCTACCCGAACCGCAACCCGCGACCCGTGTATTAATTTTTTTATATATATATATATTTACAAAATAAACCCTTTATTTATTTATTACTTATTATACTAGGGCAGGCTCTTTGATTTGTTTGCCTAGCCCGTCTCTTTCTCTCCTCTCCCCCTTTTCATTACTTTATTTTTCCTTCCTTAGCTAGCAGCAGCCGCTAACCCTAGCAGCACAGCAGCAACAGCGGCAGCGAGACGAGACGACAGCGATTGGCAGCAGCAAAGCAACCGGCGATCGGCAGCAACACAGCCCTATACGGTTCTCTCTCTCTCTCTCTCTCTTTTTCAATCGATTGATGGCTCTCTGTTTGATTTGGCAAGCTGATCTATTAGTATTTGTATTCGTTCACTTTTTTTTTTGTTTTGCTTGTTTCATTTTTAAGTATAGTTGCTAACAAGTGAGTAGAGACCCAATTTGAGTTTTTTGAAATTAGATGTTGAACCTCCACCCAAATATCTACATGATCGGTGCTTTAAATCTGCATATGATTTTTTTTTCCCCCTTCCTATTGTTGATAGAAAGCACATATGAATTAAAATTGTGTTTGATTTGTTAGTTATAGTAATATAATTTGAGAAAAAAAAACCAGTGATAAAAAAAATGTTATAAGTCAACACAACTTTTTACAAATATTTTGGACATTTAAAAATAAAAACTATAATAATTTAAAATTATGCTATTAATTTCACTTTTTTTGTGTGTGTGTGTGTATTTCCACCTTTTTAAAATCTTGCATAATTATTTTTTAAAATTCTATATCACTCTTAACTTTTAAATTCATAATCACCCTGTATTGTGTGGTGCCAACAGATTTTGTCTTCCTGTGAAGGTCATCCATAACATAACCATAACAAACACTGATAGAAAGAGAAACAATGATGAAGTTGTTGCCTTTTTTAGTGCATTATTATGGGACTTAAATCTTAGAATGACCTGTTGTGGCCTTTTTTATTTTTATTTTTTTTAATTTTAAATTATTTTACTTATTTATTATTTTCATGTTGAAAATAGCTGATGCTTTTGCTAGAAAGCAAACAAATGAAGGTGTATGAGTGAATGAATGCCGTGATGAATGAGCAATATATTATTATTTTTGACCCTTTAGCCTATAAAAACAGTGATGAAGTTAGACATGTTATTTGACTATTTATCCATAAATTTAATCAAAATGGTATTGGTATGGTATTGTATATGGTTTAGATTCAATTATTATACCATCCATGACTTAATTGTTATCTCATACTTTTTTAATTTTTTATTACCAGTTTGAATGGATAAAGATAACAATGCTAGTTTTGAATCTACCGGAAGCCCTATTGTTCCACCAGAATCATCTAATTCTCAAACTAATGTTTCCCCATCTGAATCTAAGCCTCCTAAACCCCCGAACAAAAGAAAGAGTGAGAGTAGTGGTGGGAGAGCACCATCCTCGGTTTGGGACCATTTTGATAAGGTTATAGGAGAAGATGGGAAACGTAGAGCAGTGTGTAAGTATTGTTATAAAGAGTATATGGCCGATTCTAGGACTCATGGGACTAATAATTTGAGAAGTCATACCCCTAATTGCAAACAATTTCCAAACAATGATAAAGATGGGCAACAAACATTGAGTTTTAAACCAAAACAAAATGCCGAAGGGGGTGCTGAGGTTGTGGCAACAAGTTTTAGTTTTGATGCTTGTAAAAGGGCTCTTGCCGAGATGGTGATTATTGATGAGTTACCTTTTCGATTTGTGGAGGGAGTTGGGTTTAAAAGATTTTGTAATGTTGCCGTTCCTAAATTCACACCAATCCCATCTCGTCATACCATAGCAAGAGAGGTGACAAACATATTCAACAACGAGAGGGATAAATTGAGGAGGTTGATGAAGGGTCGTAGAATTTGCTTCACTACGGACACTTGGACTTCTATTCAAAATTTGTGTTACATGTGTCTAACGGCTCATTTCATTGATGATAATTGGAAACTACAAAAAAGAATCATAAACTTCAACAAGTTGAAGATCACAAGGGGGAAACTTTGGGTAGAAAAATTGAGTTGTGCTTGCTTGAGTGGAACATCGATAGTATCTTCACTATAACTGTTGATAATGCTAGTTCCAACAATCTTACCATTCAATACTTGAGAAGGAATACCAAAGATTGGAAGGGGACCATTTTGGAGCATGAGTTTTTGCATATGCGGTGTTGTGCACATATTCTAAACCTTGTTGTGAGTGATGGATTGAAGGAAATGGATGATTCTATTGCAAATATTAGACTTGCGGTTAGGTATGTGAGGTCTTCTCCTAATCGGCAAGATGCTTTTAAGAAGTGTGCGGCCTATCTAAAACTTGTGACTACTGCTCTTGTATGCCTAGATGTACCAACAAGGTGGAATTCCACATATTTAATGTTGGAGGCCGCTGAAAAGTTTGAGAAGGCTTTTAACCGTTTGAAGTATGAAGACTCCAATTTTGAAACTTACTTCAAGGATGTTAATGGTGGGATTAGGAGGATTCCAAATGAGGAGGATTGGAAAAAATGTAGGTTGTTTGTGAGATTTTTAAAACTATTCTACCTTGCAACAAAGAAATTTTCCGGGTCCCTTTTTGTTACTTCCAATGCATTTTATAAAGAGATGTTTAAAATTGAAAGCACAATTAATCAATTAATTTTGGAGAATGATGATGTTTTGTGCACAATGGCTATGAGTATGAAGCAAAAGTTCAACAAATATTGGGGGGATGGAAATAAGATTAATTTGATGTTGTAAGTTGCTGTTGCTCTTGATCCTACAAAAAAGATAGCATACTTGGAGTTTTGTTTTACAAATATATTTCATGGAGATAAGAGGAAGGTGGATGAGATGGTGAACAAAATTATTTCTTGTTTGACTCGTTTGTACAACCATTATGCCACAATTATTCATCAAATGAGAGTGTCTCGAGGGTGACTGAAGTGGAGACAATGGTGATTGATGAGGATGATTTGGATTCTCAAATGGAGTCCCAATTTAATTCATATTGGAAGGGCGCTTCACTAGTGGAAGCAAGTCGGAATTAGACAAGTACTTGGGCGAGGTTGAACATTTTGCAAAAAATCAGACATTTGAGATATTGGAATATTGGAAGAATAATGCAACAAAGTATAGAGTGTTATCTCAAATAGCAAAGGATGTGTTGGCCATGCCCATTTCTACCGTTGCTTCGGAGTCGGCTTTCAGTACCGGGGACGTGTCTTGATCCATTCCGTAGTTCACTTGCCCCTTCCATGGTTGAAGCTCTTGTATGCACACAAAATTGGCTTAAAAGCAACCTTCCAATTTTTCTTCGAAAAGCAATGGATGATGTGGAGGAATTTGAGCAATACGACTCGAGTAATATGTGAATATCTCTGCATTTTTAATTCTATTATTATTTTTACTATGCAAGTTTATTTATCTTCTCTTGTTGACTCATGCTTTTAGGTACTTTGGAGCCATGTTCATCTTCAACCCCAAAGTCTAATGTAGATGCTATAATTGAACTTTAATGTTCATTTGGCTCATGCGTGAGATTTTTCTAATTAGTTGAGATCAGATTAATGTTTATTTATTTATATCTATTTATTTATATTTATTCATTTGGCTCATTGGAATTTTTTTTGGCAAATTGTTGGATGAGATTGGACATTGGACATTGGACCTAAGAGTTTAGTGAAGCCTTGGATACCACCTTTTGAAATTATTTTGGATGAAGTTTGTAGACAATGTTATTTTAGTTTGTAACTAATTTTTATTATTATTTTTTTTATTTTGGATGAATGTAAAATTTATTGGAGCGCTAAATTTTAGGTAAGCTTTAGATTTTTGATGGATGGATGGATGAAAACTAATTTATTTTAGTTTCTAACTAGTTATTATTATTATTTTTGCATTTTGGATTAATAGGTAAGCTTTGGATTATGGATGGATGGAGATAACTAGTTATTATTATTTTTACATTTTGGATGAATGTAAAATTTATGTAAACTTTGGATTATGGATGGATGGAGATAACTAGTAATTATTATTATTTTTGCATTTTGGATGAATGTAAAATTTAGGTAAGCTTTGGATTATGGATGGATGGAGATTGATTTTAGTGTGAATTTTAATGTTGTTTTAGTTTGTAATTAGTTTTATCAATTATTTTTGTATTTTGGAAGAATGTAAAATTTATTATATCATTATATGGGCATTTATGTTATAATGAAATTTAATTTATAACTTTTCCATAAATAAAAAAAAAAAGTGCTTAAAAAGTAGCCCAACATGTCAAATTTGTTCAAATTAATATCATAACTAAGCCCAATTAAAAAAAAAGCTCAAACCGCAAACCGAACCGCACCCGTCCGCACAACCGACTGACCCACCCGCACAAACCGCGAACCGCACCACGGGCGGTTGCAGGTCTGTTTTCTTCAACCCGCACGTGTGCGGGTCGGGTCGGTTTTGACCCGCAGGAGGAAAGTAACATTTCGTATATGCATTGGATGACATGAATGTAAGGTCGTTGTTACCTCTTCTCCAAGCCTGGTCAAGATGGAGTTGTCTTAGCAAGAAGACAACCATCTCAACAATCTTATGACCTCAGCCGCCAGTCCAATATCCTCTAATGATCCTAAGCAGTAGTGCTTTGGTCCTCCTCCCAACCCACGCAACCAAGTAGGTGAATGGGCCAAGGCCCACCTCAGTGTTTAGGAGAGCTAGGGGCTCGCTTCCAAGCGACCAAGTAGAAGAATGGGCCGCCGGCCTATCTCAATGTTTAGGAGAGCCAGGGGCTCGCTTCCAAGCTACCAAGTAGGAGAATGGGCCGTGGGCCTATCTCAATGTTTAGGAGAGGTGAATGGGCCAAGGCCCACCTCAGTGTTTAGGAGAGCCAGGGGCTCGCTTCCAAGCGACCAAGTAGGAGAATGGGCCGCCGGCCTATCTCAATGTTTAGGAGAGCCAGGGGCTCGCTTCCAAGCTACCAAGTAGGAGAATGGGCCGTGGGCCTATCTCAATGTTTAAGAGAGCCGGTGTTTATCAGTCCAAGTCCAAGTGAACTGGGGGCTGATTATATTGTTGTTTGGTCTTGGAGCAAGGTATGAAGGACCATGGGCCCTGCGGGGCCATGGTGCTGCCTGCCTATTGCAGGGCTCTTCATATTTAGATATATTTGAGCTTGTATGTATGCTCCTGCTTAGGTATAGTCTTGGTTTTGCTAGTGCCCGTAGGGCTCGCCATGTATCAAACACGTGATATGCCCACGTGGTGTCTTATTGGTCTGCCACGCGGGTGGGGTTTTGGTGATGTGGCACTCGTAGGGCTTGCCGCGTATTGGGTTTGATACAAGTACCCACAGATATATATCATGTTGCCACCACTAGAAGATTTTCAAAAAAAGCAATGTATGAGGGCCAACAAGGGTCCGATAGAAAATCCACAACCAAGAAGGGGGAAAAAAAAAAACTAGCATTTTGATTTTATCTCAACTTACAATCTTTTGAATATTACTGATTTCTTCAAATAATTGTTTACCAAAGAAAACTATCAAAAACAAATACCATGCAAGTACTGATCCCAATGGCCATTTTTACTGTAATAATGACACACAACTTCTACCTACAAGTATGGTCAAACAAAAGAACTTGCATAAATAGGTAGCTGACGACCAAAAACAGCATTATATCATATCATAATTTTAATATCCAAGAAGAACTCAGCTTTTTTTTTCAAACTTACTTGTCAATTAAGTCATATGCTTCATAGCTCATTTCCTCTGGTATTTTGGGCCAGGGTATATCTCTATTCATAATGTTGTCAAATATTTTCTGCAGTAAAACATGACCCATCAGTAATGATACTTATTTGTATGCCCAAAGTTAACCAAATTGTACAACCAAAAAACTTATCAAGGTCAACAATTTCTATTCATGTGGTTAGATATCAGAAAATAAATATATATATATATATATATATCAGAAAATAAATATATATATATAGACACATGTGAATATTACACATGGCTATTCTATCCAACAGATTTACACAGTGACCAAGTACTGGTAAAAGTAAAAGAAAAATTGTAATAAGCAGCATCCTGAAAAAATAAAATAAAATAAAAAAGAAGGTGACACTATATGGATTCTACTATTTCAGCTTGCTACAGTTCACATCCCATGCCTTCATAAATTCACACAAGCCCACTATGTGCTGTGGTGGAAGCTACAAATGGAACTATTTCATGGTCTTGGGTAGAACTCAACAACTCCAAAAGCTAGCTATTAAAGTGAGGGTTTCCTCACACTTAGGCCTCGCTTGGCATCTATGTTACATGGACTCGGGTACAGGTGTCGGGTGCGGGTATGTATCTAGAGGTCGGACTTATCAAAACATAAATTTAAGGATACGCGGACTCGGCAAAAAAATGTCATATTTTTATACTTTTAATCTAATATGTGAGATAAAATGGTATTATATTTAACTTATAGTGTCAAAATGACATTTATAGCAATTATACAACAATATGTACATATAACAATAGTGTTATATACAATTATATAAGAAGTATCCGTTGAAAAGTATCCGACACATATCCCATACCCTTGTCCGAGTGTCGGGTGTCCGACACGGGTATTTGATTTATTTTGAAGAGTCCATGTAACATAGCTTGGCATGCAAGTGTTTTAGCTTAAAAGCCAAAAAATTACTAAAAAAACCAAAAAGCCTATAACCTATACTAAAAAGTCAAAGATTTTCTTCTCTCTACTTTTTGCACATCTTTTCGTAAAAAAACTAAAAAGTCATTCCAAACATACTAGTTTTTTTTATCTCATATTTTAGCCAAAAAACCAAAAAGTTTACTTTTGTACCCTGGCAATGTGGGATTTCGCTTCACATCCTCCCTCAAGCATAGCATGCTCACTTACTTGCCAACACCTACAGTGTGCAGGCCAAGGACATGCACCCTACCCATCCCCACTACTCTGGCTTTGAAACCATGTTAAATCACCAATTATCTTAAAAGATCAAACTGTTAGAAAACGAGCTCAATAATGTATATCAAATTATTCAACAATGTAACATGGTATCAAAGCCAAAGTACCAGGGATGAGTAGGGTGTGTGTCCCTAGCTTGCATGCGACAGGCACTACCAAGGAAGGGTGTGAAGCAAAGTCCCACATTACCTTGGTAATAAAGTAGTATACAATATATAAGCATGAGGCACCTTCGCCTCAATAACTAGCTTTTTGGATTGAGTTCTACCCAATACCGTGTAACTTGGTGTTAGAGCTTAGGATGTGAAAGGTCTTCGATTCAAGTCTCTCCATTTGCATTTGGTCTCTATTTGCATTTTTTCTTCTTGCATTCACAGTCTTTCTTCTCTCTCTGGATGGATGCTTGCATCTCCACATGCAAGACAGAATTGCATATGAGGGAGGCTATTGCATAGCTTGATATACATTGTTGGGCTTGTTTCCTAATAGCTTAGACTTTTAGACAATTGGTGACTAAACTGAAACAATAAATTGACATAAAAGAACTTCAAGTGATTAACTCAGTACAATTTTGTAAAGAACTTGATCCTCTGTAATCATGAATTCATGATTGCAGCCCAAAATGAAGATTTTCATACACAAGGAGAAAGAAAATCTCAGAGGATAATAATTAGATATAATATTCATAAAAAGTCACACAACAATAACTTAAGTTGTTCATTTTATTAGTCCATAACACCGATACTTGTCATTTCTTTATTTAATTTGGGTGCTAATGTACACAATTATTAAGCCCGCCAAATATGTTTAAAGATCCCATAGACATCTACCACAAATGAGGAAAAAATTTATATATAAATATAACACAACACGGAAATGGCTTTTTTAATTTTGGAATGCACATAATGTCCTTCTGTTAGCAACCAAACATTAGAAGTATAGTGTTTTTCTTGGAAAAACAAAAACACTACTTTGACAAATGTCCAAGAAAATGAAATTAGCAACCATTCCCATTGTCAAATTGATAAAATCGGTCAAACTTTAATATCTCAATTAGATTTCACACCTAATAACAAATGTTGCTAGCTCTAACCAATGGGTTAGATATACACCTTTTCTGCTATCATTTGTGCGCTCCACTAATTTCACAAGCCATTGGTGTGAATGATTGAATGAACATCCCAGGGTTTCATAGTTGCCACCAAAGGGTACTTGTATATCAAAACATTAGCATTGAGTATAAGTCTTTGACTAACTTAATTGGATTAGTGACTGAAGAAGAAATCATATTGCTAAATATTACCACCACCAACCCCCCCCCCCCCCCCCCCCCAAAAAAAAAAAAAAAAAAAGGACAAAAACAAAAACAACAACAACAACAACTAAGAGAAAAAGTGATGAGTGTCAAATTTAAACATGAGACTCAAAAGGTGAAAAAATAACTTTTACATAACCACTTTACACTTATATCTAATTCTTCAAGAAACATATGCTTGCGAGCAAAACAAGCAAGATAAGAATATCAAAGAGATGAAGTAAGGTTCCACTATCAATCACTTCATTTTTAACTCAACATAGTGATAATGCTGGAATGTACCCCACTGTCCAGCCACCAAAAATTGCAATAGATAAACAAAATGCCTAACAATAGTGTTGTTTTTCTATTTACATCAATTAAGTTTCAGAAAAAAATAAATTAATGAAATTAATGACAACAATTCTGGTGATTATTTAGTTACATGAATTGACGACAACAATTTTGAGATGGTATGGCCATGAACAATCTAGACCAACAAGTAGGACTATAAAGAGGAGTAATTTGATCTATGTTTAGGGTGGTTAAAGAAATAGAGGAAGTCCAATGAGAACAATAATTGAGGCGAACAGAAAAGACATGATTGTCTTAAACTTAATTAACGATATGATTACAAATAGAGTGAAATGGAGAAAAATGATCCATGTAGCCAACCCAAATAATTAAGACAAAGGCTTATTGAGTTTGGCTTTAACTGAGTATGTTTCTGTGTTGCTACGTCATGTTCACAATAATTTGATGCAGAAAGCAAAAGGTTTTGGGGGGGGGGGGGGGGGGGAGAGTGATGAGCATATTGTAAAGGCTTTTTTTCTTCTTCTTCTTTGTCACAGATGTTAAAAAAATAATATAAAAAATAAAAAAATTAAGTATTTAAAATGCATATGAAAATGAAAATCACAGTCCCTCCTTCAAGAGTTGATGAATTGTCAAGTCCAGGCGACTTACCTGTGGATGGTCTGCATTAAAAGGAGGAATTCCTACAAGGAGTTCAAAAAGAATAACACCCACAGACCACCAATCTGCAGTTGCACCTACAAGAAAAATAGTACGCCAAGATAATACAATTCAAAACCAGGGAAAAAAGAGGAGAAATAAAAGAAGATTGCTAGTTCACAGCATCTGAAATATCCACTTAGCAAATAAATTCCGAACCATGTCCCATGCCAAGAAGTATCTCAGGTGCCAAATAGTCAGGGGTGCCAACAATTGAGTGCTTTTGGCGCTGTTCTCTTTTAATGAATGATTGTGATGCAATTTTTGGTTCATCGTCCCCAAGAAAAGTCGTACTACTAACTGCTGGACCTGAAAAGTCATCTGTGCTGTTTATGAGACCTACCTTGGAGAGCCCAAAATCTGTCAACTGTAACAGAAGCGATTAGATTTGTGAGAAGTGACAAGTAATATATCAATTACAATGGCCACACAAATACTAACAATAATAATAATAGTAGTAGTAGTGGTACAACATAACAATAGAGCTTAAAAATAGGTTAGTATGAGGCAACAATAGGTTTCACTTAAGAAATCAATAGCACATAAGTAAAACTTTTGATGTACACCACGATTAGAAGAATTGACATCAAAAGAAAGTTAGTTCAACATAACATAAGAAATAGGTTCACCATCCTTACACATAAACTCAAACAAGTACAAGGTCTATTAAAAGTAGAGTAGACCAATCACAAATTATCAACCCTCCCAATGAATTCTAATTAAAAAAAAAAAAATCGAACATCAAGGACCATTTCAAATCCATTAGAGAACTTGCTTGATGTTGCACTACATACTAAAGCATTATCAAGTCAGAAAGGAAGAGTAAAAGCTTTTGTTGAGGTGCATGAGACACCAAACGTAGGTATGCTTGCTTCCTTTCAGCATTTTTTTTACACTTAAAATTGTTGAAACAAATCGTCTTGAATTCTCCAATTGGTGGTCTTCGGGTCTTCAAAACTTGGCAATGAACTTGTCTATGTAGAATAGAAATATGATGCTTCAAGTTGCATTATTTAGTCGCTTTCCTAAAGACAATATTTGCACCCACCAAAAAGTGTGCAGGGGGTTACAATATTCGCCTCCAGGATACAATGAAGCCTGACTTAAAGATCAAGTCTACCGGCGTCTGCACTGACGATAGTAGATCAGAATATTCTTGATATAATCAAGAAAACCAAGACACTAATAATCAAATCTGCAGAACTTGATTACCAGTAAGAAAAGTAGAAATTTGCTTAAGAAACTCTTGTTCGAAAACCCAAAATCAAGAGGGAGAGAGAGAGAGAATTGCAGGAATGCCTCTAAATTTTTTGGATGGAATGAAATGGTTGATTTCGCAGCCTATTTATAGGCCTTGATGCACCTGATCGAATGGTCATATCCCTTGATCGCATCCGATCAGATCTGACCGTTGGATCGACGATCTACGGTGCAGATCATTCTCACACCGAATAGATGTCTTGACTAATCACACCTGATCATGATCAGGTGCCATCTCATCCATACAATCGCGCGCATCTCCAATCAACGGCTATAATCAAATCGCTCCAGCGGATATACAACCGTGCGATCGGTTGGTTGACTCACTGCTAACGAACGCTACATCACTGCCATGTGGAGCTGACTGTATTCCACATTGGATCCACGTCATCACTCCAACCTATCCGATACAAATAGGAAAGCGCCCTCATGGCGCCTTGCGCTGAGCTAAGTGCAAAGTGCGCCATCAAACGCCACACAGCCCACGCCACACAGCCCACACCACACGTGGGTGTGGGTGCATGCACACTAGCTTTCACCTCACAATTCCATATTAAAAGAAATATTCCATGTAGCACTTTATTAAGTGCTCCATGTTTTCCTCTCATTCTGATGTGGAACAAAGTCCCCAAGCTTATTTCAAGCTTTCCAAAGAAAAATAAGGAAGGTTTTGAAAACACCCAAAAATTAATCTATACATTTTAAAAACCATTTTGAAAAATCCCCCCACCATTGTCAAAATAGCAGATGATGACTTTTGGTTCACTTGGCAGCCTTATGCATAGATGAAGATATCTTATGATTTGAATCATTCACTTAGTAAAGACATCTCAAAGTTAATCAAAATGGCATAGTAGACTTGTCTTTGAACTAGCGATCTTATACGACTAACCGGACATGTCTCACGCACAGTACAGGTTACCTCAAGTATTCAAACAAACCGACACGTGGATTGGCCTTGTGTTTATATCTTGTTTCATGAGCACTTAGAGTCAAGCCCTTGGACTCATAGGAAGTGGCACCACCTCCTACACTCACATAGGTAAGCTTACTAAGAGTACCCCTATAATTTACAGTACCCTAACAACTCAGTTGTAAGCTTATTAAGAGTTTGCTAACTCATCCTCTTCTTTTCACATTACAGGTACCAAGCACTTTAACCTTGGGATGAAAATGAAATAAAACTAAGTGCTTGCAATCACGACATATGGTACTTGGGCTCATTGAACTTAAGACTTGATGTTTCTTCAAGCGTTGAGTCGAGTTTCCACCATGAGTGATTATGTTAAGTGGGCTTAAGACCCATCCCCTTTGATGTTTTCCACACCAAATCCCTTACAAGTCCCTTTGTTGAGGGGTCAGCCAAGTTTTCACTTGACTTTACATAACTAGTGATAATCACACCTTCTGTGATTAACTGCCTGACATAGCTATGTCTCAGTCGGATATGCCTGGACTTTCCATTATAGACATGGCTATAGGCCCGTGATAGAGTTGCTTCACTATCACAATGCAAAAATATTGGTGGCATAGGTTTTGACCATATCTTCATCTCTAACAAGAGATTCCTTATCCATTCTGCCTCTTTGCTACAAGATGCTAATGCTACAAACTCAGACGCCATGGTTGAGTCTGTTATGCATGTTTGCTTCTTAGAACCCCAGGAGATAGCTCCTCCTCCAAGAGTAAAAATCCAACCACTCATGGACGAGTGATCTTCACGGTCAGTTATCCAACTAGCATCCGTGAATCCTTCCAGCACTGCTGGATAGCCATTATAGACTATTCCATAGTCTATGGTTTTCCTCAAGTACCTAAGTACTCGGTTAACAGCATGCCAATGCACACTACTGGGATTACTAGTGTATCTACTAAGTTTTCCCATTGCAAATGCAATATCAGGTCTAGTGCAAGTCATGGCATACATCAGGCTACCTATCACTCTTGAATATTTTAGCTGAACAACCGCTCTTCCAGTATTAGGATATAATTTCAAATTTGAATCAAAAGGTGTAGACGTGGATGTACAATTATATTGATTAAATTTCTTAAGAATTTTCTCAATTTAGTGCGACTGGGTAATAATCAAATTATTGTCCTCTCGTTTGATCTTAATACCCAGAATTGCATCAGCCAAACCCATGTCTTTCATACTAAAGCTAGATGACAAGAAACTTTTAGTACTTTCAATGACATCATTGTCAGTACCAAAAATAATCATGTCGTCTACATATAGGCATATGATTACACCTTTATTGCTAGTAAACTTACTATACACACACTTATCAGATTCATGTATCCTTAAACTATTTGACACTATTACTTTGTCAAATTTCTCATGCCACTGTTTCAGAGCTTGTTTTAGTCCATATAGTGACTTCACAAGTTTACACACTTTGTGTTCTTGACCCTGTACAACAAATCCTTTTGGTTGTTGCATGTAGATTTTCTCATCTAACTCTCCATTTAGAAAAGCGGTCTTAACATCCATTTGATGGATTTCAAGCTTGTAGATTGAAGCTAAGGCAATCAACACTCGAATGGTGACAATTCTGGCTATCGGAGCATATGTATCAAAATAATCGATACCCTCTTTTTGAGTAAAATCCTTAGCAAATAATCTTGCTTTGAACATGTCAATTATGCCGTCAACTTTCATTTTCTTTTGAAAATCCATTTACAACCAATTGGTTTGGATCCAAGTAGCAAATCAACAAGTATCCAAGTATTGTTATCCATGATAGAATCCATCTGATCGTTTATTGCTTCTTTCCAGAAAGCAACATCTTGAGAATTCATAGCCTCCTCAAAGGTTAATGGATCTGAATCCATATTCAAAGAAATCATTGTTTGCTTACAAAAAGCTTTCCTGGTTCCTTCTACAAGGTAAATAATGAAATCAGGGCCAAATGACTTCTCAGTCCTAGCCCTCTTACTCCTCCTGAGCTTAATAGGCTCATTAGGTTCATTAGGCTCCATGGATTCATGTCGTTCACTTTCCTCTATAGACATCAAAGGAGTTGATTCATTTTCTTGATTAGAATCCAACCTTGGAATGGTTGTGAAACGATTCTCATAAAATATCGCATCACGTGATTAAATGATGGTATTTGTTTCCACTGAACGATTGGGCTCTACTACCAAAAACCTATATGCTTTGCTATGTATAGCATAGCCAAGGAATATGCATTCAATTCCTTTTTCACCTAAATTCTTCCTTTTAGGTTCAGGCAATCTGACTATTGCTCTACAGCCCCATATTTTCAAGTAACCAAGATTAGGTTTCTTGTTTTTCCAAAGTTCATAAGGAATAACATTTCTTCCCTTGAAAGGAACTCTATTGAATATGTGACAGGCAGTGAGCAAGGCTTCACCCCAAAAACCATAACTTAAATTAGAGTAAGAAAGCATAGCATTAATCATTTCTGTTAATGTCCTATTCTTTCTTTCAGCTACTCCATTTTGTTATGGTGTGTAGGGTGCAGACTTCTTATGAATAATACCAACATTTTCACAATATTCTGGAAAATGATATTCACCGCCTCTATCAGACCTAAGTCTCTTTATTTGACATTACACTAATTTTCCACTTCTGTCTAAAAAATCTTGAATTTATCAAGCACCTCATCTTTTGAATGCAAAAGATAGATATGACAGTACTTAGAAAAATCATCAATAAATGTTACAAAATATCTCTTACCACCTCTAGTGGGGGTACTATGCATATCACATACATCACTATGCACAAGTTCAAGCAGAGATGTGATTTTATCTACTTTAGGAAATGGAATGCGAGTAATTTTAGATTGCACACAAAATTTGCATTTTTCAAACATATCATTATCATACTTAGGAATTAAATCTAAATTAACCATATCATGCAATTTCCTAGTATTAACATGACCTAAACGAGCATGCCATAAAGAAAGAGAATCAACAATATAAGCAAAAATAGATGTATTATTGATAACGTTAAGTTTGAACATTCCTTGATACATATAGCCCTTCCCAACAAAAATCCCACCCTTAGACAGGACAAATTTGTCCGACTCAAATACTAACTTGAAACCATGCTTATTAAGCAAGCTTCCAGATACAAGATTTTTCCTAACATCAGGTACATGATAAACATCACTAAAACTTAAGAATTTTCCAGATGTGAACTCTAAATCCACCGTCCCTTTGCCTTTGATAGCAGTAGTTGAAGAGTTGCCCATGTAGAGAACTGTTCCATCACTCACTTGTTCATAAGTAGTGAAACGGCTTTTGTCGTTGCAGACATACCTTGTTGCTCCTAAGTCAATCCACCAGTCACTAGCATCTTTAAGCATGTTCACCCCGGATATAATAACCACAAACTTGTTCTTGGCATTTGATGCTTCTGGCTTCTTCTTGTATGACCGGCATTCATTTCTAAAGTGCCCTGGCTTGCCACAGTGCCAGCAAGCCCCTTTCGGCTTCTTAGCATCTTTCTCGGGTTGGGGTTCACGCTTATGCTTCTTTTTGTTAAACCTCTTGCCATCATCCACCATGTGGATCTTAGAAGTCTAAGCCAATTGGTTATCTTTACCTTTAAGAAGCCTTGACTCTTCCTCAACTCGAAGGTGTTGAGCCAATTCCTCTAAAGTAAGATCTTCCTTTTTGTGTTTCAAGTTTTCTTAAAATCCTTCCAAGAAGATGGCAGTTTCTCTATTATAGATGAAACTACAATAGATTCATCCATGTTCATATTCTTTTGTCGAAACTGACTCAGAATATGTTGGATCTCATGGAATTGTTCCATAATGGGCTTTGTATCAATCATAGTAAAACGCATAAAATTACTAACAAGAAATTTCTTACTAGTGGCATCCTCGGTGAGGTACTTTGACTATAATATGTCCCATAGTTGCTTTGTCGTTTCCAGATGTTGATACACATCGAACAAAGAGCCTGACAGTGCATTCAGAATGTGTCCTCGGCAAATGTAGTCGTCATTTTCCCATTTGGTTCTGGTACGGGTTTGCTCCATAGTCTCATCTTCTTGCTCCACCAGATAGGGGGTAGTTAGCACATAGACCACTTTGAGAGTGGTGAGTAAAGAGTGCATCTTCTTTTGCCAGCGTCGGAAATTTCCTCCATCAAAACGGTCAAGCTTAATGAAATCTTGAGTCATTTTTGGAATAGACATCGCCATATCTAGGTATTGTCTTTAGATTGTTGTAACAAATCGTCTTGAATTCTCCAATTGGTGGTCTTCAGGTCTTCAAAACTTGGCAATGAACTTGTCTATGTAGAACAGAAATATGATGCTTCAAGTCGCGTTACTTCGTCGCTTTCC
This sequence comes from Camellia japonica, assembly GCA_030407325.1. Taxonomy (NCBI): domain Eukaryota; kingdom Viridiplantae; phylum Streptophyta; class Magnoliopsida; order Ericales; family Theaceae; genus Camellia; species Camellia japonica. The sequence goes on along the minus strand of JAPPVO010000002.1, from coordinate 153,231,248 downwards.
TAAAAACAATATTTGCACCTACCAAAAGGTGTACAAGGGGTTATAGCAAATTTTCGCCTCCAAGATACAATGAAACCTGATCTAAATATCAAGTCTACCGGCATCTGCACTAACGACAGTAGATCAGAATACTTTTGATATAATCAAGAAAACCAAGACACTAATAATCAAATCTGCATAACTTGATCACCAGTAAGAAAAGCATAAATTTGCTTAAGAAACTCTTGATTGAAAACTCAAAATCAAGAGAGAGAGAGAGAGAGAATTGTAGGAATGCTTCTGAATTTTTTGAATGGAATGAAATGAAATGGTTGATTTCGCAACCTATTTATAGGCCTTGATGCACCTGATCGAATGGTCATGTCCCGTGATCGCATTCGATCAAATTTGACCATTGGATCGACGATCTACGGTGCAAATCATTCTCACACCGAATAGATACCTTGACTAATCACACCTGATCACGATCAGGTGCCATCTCATCCGTACGATCGCGCGCATCTCCCAATCAACGGCTATGATCAAATCGCTCTAGATCGGACATACAACCGTTCGATCGGTTGGTTGACTCACCGCCAACAGACGCCACATCACTGCCACGTGGAACTGACTGTATTCCACGTTGGATCCACGTCATCGCTTCAACCTGTTCGATGCAAATAGGAAAGTGCCCTCATGGCACCAAGGTAAGTGCAAAGTGTGCCATCAAACGCCACACAGCCCACGCCACACGCACGCACGCGCGTGGGTGTGTGCAGATGGTGCGAAGCACCATCCTTGCGGTGTGGGTGCATGCACACTAGCTTTCACCTTACAATTCCATATTCAAAGGAATATTCCATATAGCACTTTATTAAGTGCTCCATGTTTTCCTTTCTTTCCGATGTGGGAAAAAGTCCCCAAGCTTATTTTAAGCTTTCCAAAGAAAAATAAGGAAGGTTTTGAAAACACTCAAAAATTAAACTATACATTTTAAAAACCATTTTGAAAAATTCCCCAACAAAAACTGTGAATGAACAAATATTCAATCTCTTCATTTTAAATTCACCTGACAAGTGATAGCATATAAAAATTCATCAAACAGACCATATAAATGGTTCATAGGAAAATCCACCATTCAAAAAGAAAAAGGTGATGCCACTCCACATACATGGCCAATGGTAAGAGATTTTGAGCCCACCCTCTCTACTTTCCAAAAATTATTTTTAGTGTAAGGTTTTGAGAATGTCTTTCAATTTGTCCCCTCCAAAATTTGTTTGTAGCCCTTTTCTATTATCTTTTCAACAAAACCCCTACAATTTAACCATTCAGTTTTTATTTTGTTATAAAATTCCTTTATATATATCATATTATAAATAATTATTATTTTTCCAACTACTCAATGGAATATGATTTCTTTGCTGCTTGTTAGCTCATTTGAGATGTTGAAAGTACAGAGATTTTGTTAAGCAATCGACTAGAATTGGGGCATAAATTGAATTCACAAAGAAATTTAAGAAAACACCTTCTTTATGAATTACAACCAAATCTAAAAGGCTCTCCTTCAAATTTGAGGATTTAAAGGATTACAAGAGACAACTATTGGATTTGAATGGTACGATGGTTTATTGTTGTGATATATATGATATTGATAATTGATTTTTTACCAAACCAAACCAAACTAAGTCTTGTGTCCCAAACTAAGCCAACCCAATAATTTGTCTTAGCATTGCCACCCAAGCAAAAATCCTAGCTCCACCACTGTACATGGCCCATATATACAGAAAGTTCTCTAGGACTTCTTCCCAGCAAACAGTACTAAAATAGGTAAAGTGCTTGAGGCCTTAAAATTCTTCTATTTAAATGCCAATTTCCCAAATAAAATAAAGGGAAAAAATACATAAACAAACACAAAAAATTACACTAATTCATAAGGTCTGAATAAGAAACACAGTGATATGTTCAAAAAAAAACACAGTGAAAAATAATGTTCTACATCATATCAAATATGATGAGAAACAAAATGTCTTGGCTCTTTTGTCCACCAAAACTCTATCGAAGGTTGCTCATGTTAACAAACATGCAAATGGAGCCTCCTGTTACTTTCAACCAAATAAAAACACAAAGTTCTCCCCAAAAAAATATGACAGCTTCTTAAACGGATTATCTTTCTGCTTTCCTTATTTGAGAGGAGAAATGAGGAATGAAGAGAAGAAGAAAACAGAAAATAAGAGAAAAGAAGTGTAACAAAGTTTCATAATTTCATAGCTGTTTAGGTCTCGAAGAAAGATTATCTTCTCTGGCAATTTATCTTCTTTCTGCCCCTCTTTAATTGAATCAAATTGTGGAAAAGAGAAACATTTTATATACTTCTTCTCTTCTCCTATGGAGTGTAAACCTATTTTTATCTTTACAGCTACACAAATCTATCATACTGTATAAGTTGCAAATAAGTAATATTTATTTGATTATGCCAACGAACCACATATTGTCAGCATTATCTCTCATACATATAAAAATGACTGGATTATGTTAACAGTGAAAAAACTAGAACTATAATATATTGACCTTGATGTGACCATCTGGACCTATCAACAAGTTATCAGGCTTTAGGTCTCTGTGAATGACATTTAACGAATGCAAATATTCCAGTGCAAGAACCTGCAAATAATAGATCAAAATATTTATAAAGTTATAATATATTTGTAAAGTGAAAAAAAAAAAAAAAAAAAAAGATAAGTGTTCATTTTCTCAGTTAAAATTATGGTTACACAAAATGCCTTACAAGTTCTGCCATATATATACGTGCCATGTCTTCATCTAAGCACCCTAGATTTCTCAGCAAAGAGTAAAGATCTCCTCCATTTAAGTATTCCATGACCAAATAAAGATTTTCCCTACATGTGAAGGAGTAGAAAAATCGAACCTGTTATCGTCAGAACCAACATGTCAGAAAATTATTTCTACATATGGGGTTTCATTCATTTGTTAAAAACTGTGGGGCTACTCACCACAAAAGGATTGCGAAGTGATATTAAGATATTACGCTCAGCCAAAATGCTTTCAACTGCATTTTTACGAATCGTATCAGCCTTTTTTAAAACCTGTAGAAAAAACAATAGCATACGAGTTATTACCAAACCAACATTGAATCAAGCCATCAAAAGAACAATACACATACATGGACACACATTGCATGTAATAGTAGGATTGATAATATTAATAAGGCAAACACGGAAGTAACTTGAACTGACCATTCTCAACACTCTGCTCAATTCTCCAAAAGTAGCAAGTGATTAAGGGTCAAAACAAATAGGCTTTCTCTGAAAACTAAAGACAGAACTACAAAACAAATCGCTAAGACCACCTGAACCACTTCCTTTTTTACAGTTCAAACACAAATCCGTCACAGGAATGAATAATTTAATATTCCAAATAATCTATCCATTTCATGGAGTATGGCCTTACCTTTATAGCAAATAAGTCCCCAGTTGCCCTTTTCCTTGCCAGGAAAACTCGACCAAATGCACCTCTGCTGATTGGTTTTATTATTTCAAAATCTTCTATGGATGTCCTATCCTTAGAAGGATTGATAGGGCTTGTTCGCAAACTACGAACTATATCATCTTCCGCAGAACTATCTTCATAAGCAATGATATTTGATGATTCTACTTTTTCATCTTCTATTTGCCCACAAAGACTGACATATTTTTCCCTATAAAATTTGAAACACGTAGATCAAATTTAGAAATAAAGTAATTGTATGTGAAGTAATAAACAAACTTTTTTTTTTAGGGAAGGGGGCAGGGGGGTGAGGGAAGCACACATAAAAATTAGTGCAGTCAAAACAAAAGATAAATCCGGAAGCAACTAGCAGTAATTTTTATCTTTTGTGCAAACCATGAAAAACATTTGAGTCTACTGAACTCACTGCAATAGTTTCTCCAAACATCTTCCAAAGGTTTCGACAACAAGGGCATCCACTTTCCTGTCTTGGATGGCATATTTTAGGTTTTCTAGACGGTCAAGCAAATACTCCAAGGCACTGTAGTCGTTAGTGTTTACATTGGCTACAGATCGAGCAATATCCACTAGCTTGTTTATCTGCCATTCCAAGGTACTTTTAGCAACTTAATTTACACAAGGAAAAACTCAAACAAATTAAGAAACCAAATTATAAAATAAATTGTGCAAGAAATGCCATAATATCCGAAAGGACAAAGTAAAAGACCAAAGGTAGAACAAATTGTTATTGTTACCAAAATTTCAAATCCAAATTAGACACTAAAGCAATTCAACACAAACATCTTCCAAGATTTCTCAATTAAATTTGATATAAAATCAAGACTTTCTATATAGTATGCTGGTTGTATTTCATAACATGCAAGGCAAACTTCGTAAATTGGAAATTTCTTCTTGATAGGCTTTACTTGTTTATTATCTTTATGGTGTGTTTGGTTGGGGGATTTGGAGAGGGATTTGGAAAGGGAAATGGAAAAGGTGTGTGAAACTATGTGAAATATATACATATTTTATTCACATTTCACCTACCTTTTCCATTTCCTTTTCCAAATCCCTCCCCAAATCCCCCAACCAAACACAGCATTAGGTGGAAATTTTATACAGAATTAATAATTCCTTTTTATAAATCAAAAGGTTTAGATAGTGCAAACAGGGAAATTTTTTCCAAGAAGTTGATTAATAAAATTGATTATTAAAAATCATCATAATTGTGGAAAGGTTTAGATATTGAAAACACGGTGAAGCATTCCAAGTAGATTATACATAACATTGATTACTAAAAATCATCTTACATAGTGGAAATTAGAACCAGATATTTTCACATAATATCCAAAGAAAACTGTATTGGCATGACAAAAATATAGTTGGATTCAATCAAGAGTGTAACAATTTGAATAGAATGTATCAGTACCAACATATATATGTGTCCTTTGAAAAATCACACCAACATCTGGTAAAATGATGAGTGGCGAATAATTTGAAACAATATGTACCTGCTGACCATTTTCATGCTCTGACATTGTTCCCCGTCCACTCAATAGCAATTCAATTTGGCTTGTTCTTGGGGTAACTAATGGTGATCGTGGCGTTAAGCTTCCTGCTGATGAGGCTTTCTTACCTAGATCAGGTGTCAAAAGGGCACGAGTTTCACATGACATGTCAGGGAAAATGTTCAGATCATCCATCACAAATGCATTATCAGCTTCAGGAGCACGATCAAGCATTTCTTCAGAGCAGTGATGAGAAAAGTTGACTTGCTTGGGTGACAACTCAACTAAATCTTCAGGTGTACTTGAAGTAGACACTCTTGCAACCTCCGGACTTCCTATTTCACCATCTGAGCTCTTTGGTGTCCAAGACTCCAATATCCTTTCAAGAGTTTCTGCAACTCTTTCAAGTCGTTCATTTACAGTTAAACCTTTTAAGTCACATCTATCAGCAATTGTACAAATTCTAGAGTGCTCCCCTACATGTACGGTCGGTATTTCAACCTCACATATCCGACAGATAAATAAATTGTCATATGTTACATGGTGTTGATCCCCTAGAAATGCCGAGGTAACTTTTCGTACTTTTGATGATGTCTCTGAATTTTCATAAGTGCACAAGGGAGTATCCAGATTATCAATATTATCATCAACACCAGCTGTTTCATCTTTAACATGCGAGCTATCCATTTTTTCCTTAGATGGGGTGTCAGCAGAACCTGGGCCTTTTTTATTCTTTTCAGCTGCAGATGGAAGTTTCTTCCAGGATGACATCCTATAGCTGCCAGTGGAGGAAGCAACACTTTTGGCAGTGCTAACCTCTCCAGTGTCACCTCCGCTAGCAAAGTCTTGATTTACTTGATTATGTTTAATAGCTATATTGTTTTGTTCCTGCCCATATCCTTTCTTGGGTTGCCTTTCAGTCGCTTCCTTTCCCTCCACTGAGTCATTGAAGTCTTTGTGTGAGGGCCCAAAGAATTGTTCCGGATACACTCCAAGGTCACTGAGTTGGTGCAGACCCAGAATGTGATCTTCTTCATAACCACTCTCTTTTTGAAACTGCACAAGCCGAGTGCATCGAGTGAGGATAAATAAAAGGCGGGTATATAATTGTTTAAGTGTGCTCATTGGTAGCTCCTGACGCTGGTCGTCCAAATTCTGTACAATGCCTTCACATTTCAACCAAAAATCACTTGGCGACATTTTTGCACAAAACCTGGCTGTAACTAACAAATCCTCCAAACTCTCTTTCCATTCAGGATGTGAATCTGAAGTTTGTTCAAGTATACCCACCAAATCTCCTGCAAAGATACCTAAGTCAGAGTTAACCTCTTCCTTCAATCTGTCAAATTTTGCCCTGACCATTACCATAATTTCCTGGGGGGAAAAAATAAACATCTAAAATGAGTAGAATTACTGAAATATGAAACAAATAATAAATCAATAAAAATTTAACAAAAATGTGAATTCGACAATGACAAAGAAGTGAACTAAAGGGAAACATGAGTACCTCCATATGACCAAATGCACGAGACTTCCAGAATGGAAAAGGCCGCACTCCTTTGGAATTGAGTTCATGAGAAAAGCTCTTGATATCTGCCGCTCTCTTTTTACGTCCACTTGTAACACGCAGTATAGCCTGGAATCGTGGAGATTGGATTTCCTTGGCAAAAGCTGCATGATGACCCTACAATAAGCATAACGCCATGAAGCTGGGCTACCTAACTCCTCCAACTAACTTCAGAAGGGGAGAACAAATATGTGAAAACCACACAAGCACACACACACACAATTAAGTGACGACTGAATTACCTCCAGTCCCAGACTGAGGGATGATGGGGCTCTTAAGGATTTTGATTGACTCCATTGGACCTTTTTGCCTACAAATAATTACACACCACTAAAAATTATTGTTTTCCATATAATAACCTCTTAAGAACACACCACATGTGTGCATATCATGATTAGTATAAAGTGTTATAGCGTTATGTGAACACAACCATGCCCCCGTTAAAATGATTTCCTCTCCAGTCTCTCTTAAACCAACTTTTCCATTCTCCTCAAATGTAGTGACCCTTTTTTTCAAATTCAAATTAAATTATTTAAATTCAAGAAGGTAGCATATACAAATATTATTGAGAGATCTTGATAAATAAAAACATTGGTTCCTTTGGAAAATAAAAATATGACAGGGCTTTAATTTCAGGGAACACCAAAATTGTGTTTTCCCTCATGTATTAGTACGTATTGTAAAAAATAATTAATGTATAGAAGAGAAAGAGAAATGTAATATATATTGATTGAATGTTATTGAATGTTATATGAATAAAGAGCAACACTCTCCATTATATAGGAGAAAACATTATAAGCATCATCATGCCAAAAGTGGATCCACTAACCGAAAGGAAATGCACTCATCTAAAGCCTAAAGCACTAACATAAAATATTCTAACAGCCCCCCTCAAACTCAAGGGGGATAGGAACCAACCAACTTGAGTTTGGAGAGAGTAACAAAACAGGAAAATAATCTGACAAATAAAATAAAAGTGGATAGGAGACACTGTATGGTCGTGTCAGACCGTTATAGAAGACCGTATGGTTATGGCAGACCAAGGTAGAAGACAGTTTATGGGGTCATATCGGACCGTTGTAGAAAACAGTTTACGGGGTCATGTGGGACCGTTGTAGAAAACAGTTTACGGGGTCATGTCGGACCGTTGTAGAAGACACTATACGGCTGTGTCGAACCGTTGTAGCTGAGAACCGAAATTAATGTCGGAACAGTTTACCGAGTCTTGTCGGACCCATATAGGAGCTAACCGGAATCAATGTCGGGACAGTTTACCGAGTCTTGTCGGACCCATATAAGAGCTAACCGGAATCAATGTCGGGACAGTTTACAGAGTCTTGTCGGACCCATATAGGAGCTAACCGGAATCAATGTCGGGACAGTTTACAGAGTCTTGTCGGACCCATATAAGAGCTAACCGGAATCAATGTCGGGACAGTTTACCGAGTCTTGTCGGACCCATATAAGAGCTAACCGGAACCAATGTCGGGACAGTTTACAGAGTCTTGTCGGACCCATATAGGAGCTAACCGGAATCAATGTCGGGACAGTTTACAGAGTCTTGTCGAACCCATATAAGAGCTAACCGGAATCAATGTCGGGACAGTTTACAGAGTCTTGTCGGACCCTCAAAAGGCGTGCCCAATCTTATCAAAAAGGCGTGCCATCAAAAGGCGTGCCATCAAAAAGCGTGCCATCAAAAGGCGTGCCATCAAAAGATGTGCCCGACAGCCATCAAAAGGCGAGCCATCAAAAGGCACGCCATCAAAAGACGTGCCCGACAGCCATCAAAAGTCGAGCCATCAAAAGGCGCGCCGATTTGTCGTCTGGCGTTGAGAGGCGCGTGATACGCGTGTCTGCCTTGCCTATTTAAACCAAGGCGAGGCAGCCGCTGATGCATAACAAACCAGCTGAAAAAACCTCTGAAAAAAGACTCTTCGTTCTCTGAGAGCGGTTATCTCTGAAACACTCTACAACCAACCCTGAATATGGCCTCTTCTTCCCGTTCAGCTACCCAGAACATAGCCTCTTCGTCCCGTGGTCTTACCCTCTTTCCCGACCTCAACGAGGCCACAACCCAGAATATGGCCCTTGAACCTCAACCAAGCGCCCCTGGGCCAAGCACCCCTGGTTTTGCTCCTTTGAACTTTCCGATGCTGTCTGTGGAGCAAAGAATGGCTGCACAATCGGATATTGAGGCGAATTATTACACACTGAAGTCATGTGTTGAGACCATGACTGCGGTCTCAAACCTGTCGCACCGGCTTCAGAGTAGGACAAATGAGGTGCAGCAGTTAAACGCCCAACTGGCTCTGCTCCAGGGCATGTATAAGGATGCCCGAGCAGAGATATGTGGGCTGAAGGCAGAAAATAAGGAACTGAAGCGGAAGGCCACCGTGATGCTCAGATTTGGAGGGCCGCTATATGTGACAGTTGAGGAGCAACGGGAAGTGAACGTGCTCGGCGGCGTGGGAAACACGGAGGCAGCACCGGCAAGGGACGCCCAAGACAAAGGCAAAAAAAAGAGAACAGCTGAAGAGGCGAAAAAATAAGGCCGGTGTGGGGGATGGGATTTTTTTTTTTTTTTTTTTTTTTTTTTTTTGGTGTGATGTAAAATCGGGGTTGATCCCGGTATAAATAAAATGAGTGTGGTGTGCAGTGCTTCGTCTGCCCCTTTTTTTTTCTTTTTTTTTTTTGTTTTTTGGTATGAAATGAAATAAAAATAAAAATTGAAAAAATCAGAGTTGATTTCGAAGACCTAGTGTGGTGGGATAGTATAATAATAATAATATATATATATATATATAATATAAAAAAAGAAAGTAAAAATCAAAGGTGGTTTTTGAGGAGTGGTGTGTGAGGATAAGATATTATAGTAAAAATATATATATATATAGATATAAAAGAAAAGAAAGTGGGGGCGAAAGTGGGGACAATGAATCTGACTCACCCACTGAGGTTGAGAAAAGAAAAAACAAAAAGAAAGGCAATACACCATGTGGGCTGGTTTTGATGAAAATATAGTGGGTGTTTGAAAAAAATAAAATAAAAACAAAAAGAAAAGGTGGAAATATTAAAAAAAGGGAGGTGGGTATGTGGGTAGTGGGAAACATGGGTGTGAAAGGGGCTCACCAACTAAGTGTTTAATAATAATAAAAAAAGGTTGGGTGTGCTTTATCTTGGAATGTATTGGGAGAGTGGGTGTAAAGTGAGACATGCATCTGGGTTCAGTTCATGTAATAGACTTTCATTTACATCGGAATTTTTGGCTGATTGAAGATTGACTTCTGGGGAAGGAAGCATTTCTGGTGCTGAAGCAGTGTCTACACTTGGCCGTACTGATGCCTTAGGAACTTCAGGAATATCTGATGTCTCAGAGCCAGCATCAGAATCTGACTGTTCATCGGGGACTTTTTCCGAGGCAGAGTACAATGGTTCTTCATGTTTTTCCTCAGGAAGAGGCAATTTGGACCCACTGATGAACTGAGTCGGTCCATTCAGCAAGTTTTCATGTGGCTTCAATAATTCAGTTTCAGAGGCAACTGGATCCCAATCTAACTCGTGCTCTTCTGCAATTTCCTTCAGCAGCTTCAGTTTCACATCAGGATCAGGAGCACGAACTGACAGCAGTTCTACCAGCTGACGGTTGACACCACATTCTGGCATAAGCTCAGTTGCAGCTGATACAAATTCCTTCCCATATTTGGCAGTAAATAGCATTTGAGCCTGAAGCAACTCCGGCAGATCTGCACATCTTGGTGCAGCAAAACACACACTAGAAATTGCTTCTTTCAAGTCTAAAGGCATTCCCTTTGAGTTTCAATAATGGGAAGACGGAGGAGCCGGTGGCGCAGCTTGTGGTTGTCCTCCGCGAAGGAGAGAGTGGCTGTCCGGCGCGGTGGTGAAGAAGAGTGAAGGTATATGTAGAAAATTCCAGCGGGCAGCGAAGGCAAAGTTGTCGGCCGGCTGCCCGCCGGTGAGAAAGAAATACAGGCCTAAGTCTTATTGCTCTGATACCATGTAAAAAATAATTAATGTATAGAAGAGAAAGAGAAATGTAATATATATTGATTGAATGTTATTGAATGTTATATGAATAAAGAGCTACACTCTCCATTATATAGGAGAAAACATTATAAGCATCATCATGCCAAAAGTGGATCCACTAACCGAAAGGAAATGCACTCATCTAAAGCCTAAAGCACTAACATAAAATATTCTAACACGTATTTGCAGGGAGAAAAAAAAAATGGAATATGGATATAGGAAAACTTAAAATCAGTTATTGGTTTCATTAAGATAAACAGATCAACATTATAATTCCAAGTTACATAAGTACTATCGTGCACTCTCTCAAAAAATGAAAGCTTAATTCTCATGTATATGATGTTTTAATTTCTGAACGAAAAAATGCTAATAAGCACTTGCCACATAAAGGAAATGACTTTGTCTTTGAGGGCAGAAATGGGGGTTTGCCTTCTTTCCGAGTGGATGAAACGAATGACATCAAAACTTAATATCTACACTAATACATAACCGGAGAACACCAATTTCATGTCTTCCTATTTTTTGAAGTTTAGAAGATTTTTTATTTACTCACATTGTCCCGTACAAAGAATTAATTACTAATAAAATGGCATTAAACATTATCGGCTTGAAGGCCCAAAATGTAAACTGGTGGTTGAGACAACTCCAAAATCCATAGTAAGTAATTGAACAACTGCTACGGTATATAAATTTTTGAATCAATCCTCCACTCACTGCCATCTTCACCATTGACAACATTTCTCTCATGCACACCATCAGTGCTGCCTTCATGGTATTCCTCCATTGTCTCCAGATTCCCTTTCTAACAAAAACACTTATTTTTAGACTGAATATGGACAATTGCTCCTCCTTTTAGAGTTACGCACAGCTCTCGCAATACGAACGTGGAAAATTCACATACAGAGGCCTATCATAGGAACGTAGAGTTCAAAGTTTGCAAAAGTTCAGGGCAGTGAAGGCCCTCCTTACAGTAAAAAGGCCACAGGACTCCACCAATACCCATCATCAGTACACAATCAGGCATCGAGCAGCTGTTCATGCAATACACAGTTGACCACTTAAGAAAACAATTTAAATTTCTTTTCATGTGCTTTTGTGTTAGATCTTATTTCTCTTAACAGTTTACAGGGTAGAGCTATTGTCTATCGCTTCTTTAATGTCTCATTTTGGTCTTGGTTTTTAGCTTATACCACTATTTTTACATTTGAGAACCATTGTTTCGCTCTGTTTTAGTTTTTATTTTTTTTTAAGGTGACTTTGCTGATCATCAGTAAGTAAATAAAGGGGCATTGACGTCTAGCTTTTGAGTAAGCAATTGCATTTCCTACAAAAGTCTAGAGTCTTTCTTCCACCAAAGGTATGAGACTCATATTCTTTATATTGATGATTTATTTACTCATTTAAAAATGTACATACCTTTATGTCTAAAGGGAAGAACAAAATTTATTTATTTTTTTGCAGTTTCTATTGTTTATTCTTAATTTAATAAATTAAGCATCTTCTCAAAATCTTGTTACATACTGAAGAAGAGATTAAAGAAAGAAAAGCCCTCCACACATTCAGACGAGGTAAGTGCAGGAAATTTTTTCTCTTTTGAGTATTCGAAATTTTTTCGTACCCATTAAAATCCCATGAGTGCACACCAGCTGGTAAGAAAAAGCATTATTGTTCCTGTTTTAGGTGCATTAAAAACAAATTTGCACTCACATAGTGACCCCTTCTAGTTTCTATTACTGTTCCCCTCGATCACAAAACTTAAAATTCAAAAGAATTATCACATATACACATTCTAATTCACATTTGAATGAAAAAGACAATATCTCTAGCCCAATTCATGCGCACATATATGTGTAAAAAAGAAGAAATATGAGATACAGGAGAGAAGATGCAGAGAGATAAACAACCTGGTTCTAAGGATGTGGCATTGTGATGAGGAATGGACGATTTGGACCGAGGACCGACTTCATCCTTGTTTGAAGATTGGCAAGCGAGGACGAGAATCGAAGAGGCGAAGGCAGGGAAGCCAGCGAGTTCGAATGTGATTGAGACCAAGAGAGGACGCAAGAATTATGGACTCATCCTCACATTCCGATTCAGCATCACCGACATCTTCGTCGTTTGCATCCTCAATCTCGCCCTTACTGTGGCTCCGGCGAACCGGAATCGGAGGGATCTTCCTCGGCTTCAACCTCAGTGGTGATGAGTCCGCCGCGTCGGTGTGTTTGGTTCTGGTTCGGAATTCTCTGAAGAAGGAGGTGGAGTCGACATTGATGGTGGTTGAAGATTTGAAGATTCGACTCTTTCATGGCCGTCATGAGTGGATACAGTAAATTCTAGTGTGGAATGAATAAAATTCAAAGTTTTGGGGAGAGAGAAGAGAGAGAGAGGGAGGGAGAGAGATTGTAGGGTTGGATGAAGAGAGAGAAAGGTGGATAAATGGAACAATTCAAGAGAGAGAAAGTAAAATCTAAGAGAGAGAGAGAGAGAGAGAGAGAGTAACGGATATAGAAAGAGGGAGAGAATTGATGGATTCTGGATAAACAAAGTCCAAAATTTTAATAATATCGGTAAACAGATACAGATTTGTAACGTAATGTAGTGTTATTCAATACAGATGTGTGAGAGAGAGAGAGAGATGAATTAGAAATTGGAGGGGAGGGAGGGGGAGAGAGAGAGAGGGGAGGGGAGATAGCAGAGGTTTTCGCGGGAAATGGGTAAAGGCTGACACGCAAGTGAGTGAGATTTGGTTTCAAAACTTGCTTGCCTCGACTGTGAACGTTACATATATTTGTGAATTTTATTTTTTTTTTTAATGATTATAACTGAGGTACATAAACGAAATTCTCTCTAATTTATTTATTTATTTATTTAAGCTTCTTTTGCTTTATAGGTTGTTGGGAAAACACGCTCACCGTTTGGTTTAATTTTAGAATTATAATTTGAACGTGAAGTTATGATTTAAGTATAGAGTTATGAGTTTAGTTTTAAAAAAAAAATTTATTTGGTTATTAGTTTTGAAAAGAGTTTTAAAATTTTGAATTTTGAAAAGAATTATGAATTGTATTTTGAGTTTTGAGTTTTTGAATTGTATTTTGAAATTTTTGAAATTTATTTTTTTAAATATTTAAAATGTTTAAGAAAATTTTATTTTTATTTTAAATATTTTTTAATTTTAAATGTTTTATTTTATTTTTGATATTTTTTTTAATTAAACTCAAAACACAACTCCATACTCAAATCATGACTAAACATAAAACTCAAAACTCAATTCAAAAATTATTTTCAAAACTCATAACCAAATACATAATTCAAAACTCAATTCAAAAACTCTTTTCAAAACTCATTTTTTTAGAATTTTATTAAAAAATATTTTTTATTTTGTTCTTTAAAATTATTTTTTATTTTATATTTTTATGAAAAAATATTTTTTTCAAAATATTTTTTATTTTTTTGAAAAATAATTTTAGTTATTTTTTTAAGTTATGGCCAAATAATTTGTTATGATTTCGATATATATGAAGATCCAAATTTTTTTTAAATTTAAAAAAAATAATAAATATTTTTAAAAAGTAAAATAAAATTTTAAAATATTTTAAAAAAATACAACTCAAATATTTCTTTTAAAAAAATACAACACACAATTGTATGAAATATGGTGCACATTAAAAAATTACAACTCAAAACTCTTTTCAAAAAAAATTTCAAAATTTATAACCAAACAAATTCTTTCTTTTCAAAACTCATAACTCAAAACACAAATCCACACTCAAATTATGATTCTAAATCATGGTTCTAAAAATATTTTTAAAAAACAAAATAAAAAATATTTTTTTGATTTTTTTTTAAATAGAGTTTTGAAAAAGAGTTTAGTTTTGAGTTTTGAATTATGTGTTTGATAATGAGTTTTGAAAATAATTTTTAAATTAAATATTGAGTTGTGCCTTTAGTTATAAATTTTGAAAAGAGATTTGAAATTTTTTGTATTAGAATCACAATTCTAAAGTAAACCAAATGCAACCTGTTTTTGCTCCAAACTGATTCCAATCTTCCAACTAAGTTTTTGAATTTTTGAATTAAAAAAAAAAATTAAAAATGTTATTGGCTAACACATTAATATAATAATTTTAAAAGGGAGTTTTTTTTAAAGTAAATTCTATTCTTAGAATTTATAAGGGTGAGCATGGTTTGGATTGGTTGAGATTGGGGTAAAATCAAAATCAATCCATTATCTACTGTTCTTAAAAAATTAGAACCAATCCAATCCGTTAAAATCGTAGAATCAATCCAAACCAATCCATTTAAACATGGATTGAATCGGTTTAGGATTACGGATTTACATAATTAAATAACAAAATATATATATAATATTTTAATTTCATAAAAATATAAACATAGCATCGTATTGGTTTCACAATAGTAATATGTCTTTCCACAATAGTGACATATTATTATAGAATTTAAACAATCATAAGAAAACTGGTTCCACCATAAATATTTAGACCATTACAAATTAAAACTGAAAACCAACAAACAAAAGTAATAAAAGAAAATACTATGTGGGTTCAGGTTTGGGTTTAGGTTTTATATGAAATAAAAGAAGATACTATACAGAAGGGTATATAATATAAATATAGGATATTTGTATACATACGGTCTAGATTGATTTCAATCCGGAACCGTGGGATTCAAACCGGAACCAATCCGTGGACTACGGATTTTTAATTTTTTAATTCAGAACTGAACCACGGATTGAAAAAACTATTCCAAATTTACCGGATTGGATTGGACCAGATTGAATTACGAATTTTACAGATTCCTTGCTTAGCCCTAAAAATTTATGTTCCATCTAACTCATATTCTTTTTTAATATGAGGGCTGCTATTAGCACCTATCTCTTTACTTTGCCTCCCCTCCCATTTTTTTGAACCACCACTTAATAAAATGAACCCCCTCCATTTTTTCTTGAAACCCTCACCTTAATACCAACTATATCCCTCATCTTTTTGACTTCTCATTATCATCATCTTCAAAGCAACCTCTCAACTAAAATCTGCAAACAAGACAAGTATTGTGGATTCGAAAACGATTATATTGAAATTAAGATTTGAGGTGAAATCAATTGATGATAAAACACATCTGAGGTGAAATCATTAGCCCATTTATCTCTTAGACAACAAAGAACTTTATAAATTACAACAAACACACACTAGGAACATCATAGAAGAAATTCTACTGCACCAACAATACATTGCTTAATAAATCTCTCGTATTTGTTTTTATGAGTTATCGATTCACTCTGTTTTACAGACCACCTTGTAAACTCTAGCAGCGATGAAGTTGCGGAGGAGTCCAAATCTGATGTACAAATCGCGTAGCTTCAGATTTGATGTAGAACTTGTGAGTAGCTCTAGATCTAATCAAGCCGATTTAGATCGTCACAAACTCCAACGCCTCGTTGGCGGTGCAAATCAAAGCTTCGCCACCATGACTGTTGAAGATAAGGACTGCAAAGACTCCACCGACGCTAGAGCTAGCGACGACATCAGAGGCAGTGGCGATCGGCAAAGGTAGTGGCGAGGCGACGACAGCATGGGCCATCGGCTGCGTCGACGGAAAAATGAAGAAAGAGAGAGAGGACAAGAGAGAAAGAGACGTTGTCATGTTAGGTGTTGGGGTAGGGTTTGGAAAATTAGGGTTAGAATGTTAGGGATGAGGCTAAAAATGTAACTTTATGTTTGGACAAAATTGGAATTAAAAAAATAAAAGAAATGGAGGGTCCAAAGAAGAAAAGTAGGTGCTAATAGCACACTCTTTAGTATTCCATTAAATCCTATTTGGTGTAATATGACCAAATCACCCTTCTACCTTTCTACACTTGTTTCTATTTTGAAATTAATACACAATAAAAAATAGCAATTCCTTATTCCATGAAGAAAATCTTTCCATTATCCTATGAAGGAAATCTCTCATCATTCTTGGGAAAACTTCCTCATTCCAGGGAGAAAATCTCTCATTTATTTCATGAAGAAAAACTCTTTCCCTTATTCTATAGAAAAAATCTCTCACATTCTCAAAATCTTAAATCATCCATCTTCTGAAAATCTCTCACTAAATGTTAATGTGAACTTTCACATTATAAATGCATGCTGATAAATAAAATCTCTTCATAAAACCATACACACACTCAATGTTACATGAGTGTATGAACATTAACATTGGGTGCGACTATCTATTTATATTATAGAATTAACGTGAACATTCACATCTCTATATTCACACTATGTTTGTGTTAGTATGACTATTAATATACAACTAACCTTCGAAAAAACAAAAAGCATACCAAAGTACAATGTGAATGTTTACAAAACAACAAATATACTATTAGTCTTCAAAAAAATAAAACTCACATCAAAATATAATGTGAATATTCATAATTTATAATTAACATACAACTACCAGTAAAAAAACTATACTCATATCAATGTGAACATTCACACTGCAACGTAAAAATATAAAACAAAATTGAAAAAAATAAAAATCGACTATTTCGATTGTTTAATGGTAACAAAAACGATTGTTTAACCAACAAGCATAGTAACAAAAATAATAAACATACAACTAACTTCGAAGAAACAAAATTCATACTAAAATGCAATGTGAATGTTCATAATTTACAGTTAACATACAATTAGACTTAAAAAAATTAAACTCATACTAACTGTAACACGAAAATACGAACAAAATTAAAAAGAAAAAAAAGAAAAGAAAGTCGACTATTTTGATTGTTCAATAGTAATAAAAATGATTGTTCAATCAAAAAGTATAGTAACAATAAATATACAATAAATCATCAAACAATATATATATATATATAAATATCATCAAATAATTCATATATATTGATGTACCTTTTTAGAATAATGCATATATATATATTAACACACCTTTTTATAATAATTCATCAAAAAAAATTATCAAATAATTCATATATATTGACATACCTTATATATAATCAACTTCGGCATAATACCGGCAAATAAATTACACAATATCGATAAGTACACAAACTAATGAAGAAATTACAGTTTATGTATAACAATAGCGAAAAAAAAGATTATTTATCGGCCTGTTTACCATCATCTCTGTTGTGAGTTTGTCATTATCCCTATCATTGGTCTATATGTATAACTAACATTCTCTTCCAAATGTTTTTTCATGATAGGATCTTATTGTAAAATAATGGTGAAGAAAGATTTTTGATCAAGTGAATTCCTCACATTGAGGGAAAGAAAATAGTAAGAATAATAATCTTCTATATTTATATATATCATAAGTAAAATATATCTAATAATAATTTTCTCCCTCCTAGATATATGGTAGTATATACTATAATAGAAGTTTATAAGAGTAAAATAGTCCACATAATATTTCTAATATAGAAAGAAAAAAAAAAAAAAGGACTATTGAATATAAGTTCAAATGTATAGGACTAGGTGGAGCATAAGAATATTTTGTAGACTTATTGGGCTATAAGTCCTCTAAATAAGATTTATAAATAAATTTCTCATTAGAGAATACTAATTATTTCATGATTTATGTTTTTCAAAAGAAAAAATTTGAAAATATGAAAATATTTTCAAAATTGTATTTTAAATTCTAGAAATATTAATATGGAAAGATTTAGATCTCGTTTGGCAATATTAATTTTTAGCTTAAAAGTCAAAAAGACACTAAAAAAAAATCAAAAAGTCAACAACTTATACCAAAAAATCAAATATTCTATTTTCTCTATACTTTTTGCATATCTTTTCGTAAAAAATCAAAAGTCATCCCAAATATACTATTTTTTTTTACCTCATATTTTAGTCAAAAAGTTACTAAAATAATATATTCCCAAACGAGACCTTAGATATAGCTTTCCTTTCTAAATTAAGAATTATTTGCAAATAATATAAAAAGAATTATTTTCAAATAATATTGCATTGCAATTATGATAACATAATTTAAGAAAAATGATATGGAAAGATTAATATGACAAGATTTTCAAAATTGTATTTTAAATTTTTACACAGAAAATACATATCTAACAAAAATTATTAATAATTAATTAATTATTTTTATTAAAAATACACTTATCAGATATGTTTGATTTAATTTTTTAAAATTATTTTCGAGTTTTTGTTTTTGTTTTTTTTAATATTCAATATCTTTTTTTTTTTCACATTTGAGTCAAATACACTAAACTAAGATATTTATGAAAAAAATTACTAAAAATAAAACACTATGAAAAACGTGTCATTTTTTTTGTTTACGTTTTTGACCTTTTCATTTTTTTTTTAGTTTTCTTCACAAATTTTATTTTTTATGTGCATTTATGATCCTTAAACTAGTGAGAAGTATCAATTTAACCCCCTAAACTATTGAAAAGTATCAATTTGACCCCCAAACTATTGAGAAGTATTAATTTGACCTCATAAACTATTGAGAAATATCTGTTTTCCCAATAAATTATAAAATTGTACAAATAGACTACGCTTTTATAATTTATGGAGTCAATTTGTACAGTTTTATAATTTAGAGCGAAAAGTAATACTTCTTAACCGTTTATGAGGTTAATTTGTACATTTTTATAGTTTAGAATGTCAAAATGATACTTTTCAATAGTTTAGGTGATCTTTGTGTAAATAACCCTTTAGATTAGGTATATCTAAAAATAAAAATAAAAACATTGAAATATAAAAAAAAAATTCCAAAGATAAAAATAAATAAATAAATAAAAAGAGAAAATTGTTGAAAAGTCCAATCTAAAAACGGTATAAGACATTAGGTTCCGTGAATATTTTTTGTTAGTGAGAGATCCACCTTTTGACGAGAAATCCTTTTATTGTTTTGGATGACATTTTATTTCCAATTTTATCCCTTATCTATCTGTTATTTTTTTGACTATCTGTAGACACCCTATTTTTGACCGTCCTCAAGACTTGGACGTCACCATTTGAACACTCGGTGATCATCCATGTTTGTGTTCGTCTTGAGTTCCTAGAGGTCTCGGCTACACGCCTTGCCTCAGGATCTCTCGACTCGACTGTTTTGTGTCTGGTTTTACACCAAACACTTGTGTTTTGCCTTTGAGGGGCAGGGTAGGGCTTGTTGACCATACCCACCCATCACCGGCCATGGCTTGAGGCCACCGGCTGTGTTTTGTTGCCACCGGCCAAATGTTTGGCCAGCTGGCACTATAGATGGCCGGCCGGCTATCTTTTTTTGGTCAATTGCATTTTTGGCCGGCCGGCTACTGTGCATCTGCTTTTGCAGATATTTTTGTGCAGCTGGCATGCATTTGGCTCCCCTCCATACACGTGTATGGAGGGATCTTCCTCTTAGTTAGCTTGTCTTGTAAGCTTACAAGATTGAGCTCTATAAGAGGAGGCTTCCTCTCCCTCTTTTAGGGTTACAAAAAAGGGTTAGAAAAAAGCCAGAGGAGCTCTGATTTTAGGGTTAGGTCATAGTATCTCTATCCTATCTCTATATTTCCCTCTTCTCTTGCCTTAAGGTGTTTTAGTCTTAGATTTGCACACAAACACCTAGACTTACACCTTCAATTGGCTACTGAGGTATCAAGGAGTTGTTCTTGAAGTTTTGGAGCTGATTCAAGCTTAAGGAAGCTGTTGGGCCATTGTTTGTGAAGGAGGACTTCAAGGGTAACAATCTTACCCTTTTTCCCCCATTTTTGCATAGCTTATTTACCTATCTTGCAACTGTTTTTAAGGGCTTTAAATAGTTTGTTAAGAGTGTTTTAAGCTTTGGGGCTGTTTGACCCCTCTTAAGGCTTGTTTGGCCTTTGTTTTGTGCCATTTTGGTTGAGCTCTGGGACCATTGTGTTTGGGCCTCCTCACCACTGAAATCTTTAGGGATTTCAGAGGTGAGGATGGTGCCTTGAGGTCCTAAGAAGGAGAGGGCCACCCCCTCTCCTTGTTGTCCTTGAAAAGGGCTATTTTTGCCTCATGTGTGAGCATCTAATTTAAGTGCATGTTGGCCATGTCTTAAGTGTTATTTGGTAGTATTTTGCCATGTATTACCTCTGTTTTTAGTTGGTTTTGGTACACCATGCTTGCTTAGCATACATGCCTTGTAATGCCATGATTTGCCTTAATACATGCATAGCATTTAGACTACCATGCTCATGTATTTTGGCCAAGCTTCATGAAGCTATATGCATGATTTAGTGTGCTTGAGGACTGTTTTTGGTTGTTTGGGTCATCCATGCTTTGCTTTGTATAGCCACCATGTAATCCCTCTTGTATGCCTTAAGCATTAGCGCCTCTCTAGCATGCCATCCTTGCTTTGTTTCAGTGGTTTGGAACCACTTGGCATGTTGTTTCAGACCTCATGATGTGCTTGTATGCTTGCATTTGATGTCCCTTTAATGCCCTATAAGATTGTCATCTTATGTCCCTTGTTTAGGCCCTTGTGCATGCTTGTATGTTAGACCATTTAGATGCCATCTAGATGTGTTTTTTTGGCTTCATTTTAACATGCTAAAACTCTGATTTTGGTTGCTTAATTCATGCCATGTTCGATTTTGCTAAGTGTAGTTCAATGCACCTTTGGCTTGCCTTGAGTTTTGGCTATGCTTGCATACTTTGCTTGTGTTGATTGGTTGGTTTGGCACCATCACTAACATGATTTCAGAGCTTTCCATGCATGCTAATTGTCTATGTTTAGTCTCTTTAAGTGTTCTTAAAAGTTGCTTGTTTTATGCTCAAGTGTTGGCCCATCAACATGTACATGTGTGTGTGTGTTGGCCCTCATTTCCATAGCATTGGCCACTGATTTTGGCATGCTTGCGAGCTATCCATGTTAGTTTAAGTCCACCCCTTTGCATGTTGTTGCATGCTCACCTTGTGTATTGTTGCATACTAGTGTGTCGTTGCATGATTGAATGAAGTCACATGCTTGCTTGCATGCTTGAACATCCACATTGTGTCTTGCATACTCGTAAGTTGCATTGCTTCATGCCTTACATGCTTCTTTACCTAGGTCGTGTGCCTAACATGCATTGCTTGCTTGCATTGTCCATGTTGCATGCAAGTCAACATGCTTAGGATTGCATTGCATTAGCATGCATGCTTTGCCTCTTAAATTGTTTATGATAGAGGTTGAGCCCCTTTGTTTGATTATGTGCATTGCATTCCATATCAAAATGCACACTTGATTCTTTGGGCCATCATGCATGGAAATGCGCGATTGGTGGTCCGAGAATCGAAGACCATATCCCTTTGAGTCATAAACATGATAAGGAGTGTGGTTAGTGCATACATTGCTTGAAATGCATTGCCATGCTTTGTTTTGTCCTCTGCTGCTGTCAAACCAGTTTCTGCAGGAAGCTTTGGCTGGCCGGCCATCTTCAGTGCCGACCGGCCATCTATAAGTGGCCGATGGATCAATTTGTGGCCGGTGACCATTCTCCATGGCCGATCACCAATCCCCTCAGCCGGTGGTGTTCCACAGTGTGCAGAGAAGCAATTCTGAGATTTGTGCAGTCTTCAGAGAAGGATAACAGTCAAAACAGAGGCAACTTGTGCATGGCAGTGGCTTTCCGAGCGGAGCCGAGCGCGCATGCATTGGACCCTCTTCCCGAGGCTGCTTATTGCTTAAATTAGATTAGTTAATTTGTTAATTAATTAATTGGTCTGTAATAATTAATTAGCTTGTAGGTTAATTAATTGTATTATTCTTTCGGTCCCTCCGAGCGAGGGCAAATTTGTAATAAGTGTGGGTGCGTGTGTGCATGTCTTCCAACCCCCACTTCTTTCTCCCTTTTACTTACCTGCTTTTGATGGTTAGTATTAGGACATGTTTAATTTAGCATACCTTATGCTATGCATGCGTGCATCATTCATCAGTATTGCATGCACCGAGCTCGGTGCATCATGCTAAATGCATAGTATTTCAAATCTAACTTGAATACATGCTATCTGTGCATTCCACATGTCATCCTAGGATTAGCCGAGCCTATTCTAGTGACATTTTGTATGTGTTGCATTAGCCACTTAACATGGACTTGGATCATGCATGATTGCTAACATGTCCTTTGTTTTGGCTCCGAGTACGATGTAAGTATTTATGCTTTAGCATCTCGCATGAATGTGAATGTTAACATGCTTACCATGCGGCTAAATGCTTATTTGATTAACTGCTTGACTGTCTATGGGTGAAGGTTGGATTGTTTGAGTTGGAACAACTCATTGAAATCCGTGTTTTAGCCTACTTACGAGTAGCAAATCTCAAAGCGTTTTCCAAACAAACAGATATGCAATGCTTCGTTCCAAATTAGGCGATCTAGTCTATACTTTTGTGTTGTGCGCATCACATAGTAATTCTAGCTAATTAACCGGAATAGGAACACATAACGTTTTCAAAATCGGATATCATGGTTAGTAGAGGCCGATCTTCGGATCGGGCGAGAGGGGGTGCTCATAGCTGACCTTCCCCAATCGTACCCAAGTTCCCGAGCCGAGGCAACTTTGGTAATGACGGACACGTGGCCTTAGGCAAACGAGTCAGGGTTTCCTAAATTCCCCCATTAAAAAATATTTAGGTAGCGACTCTGTATCTGGCAAAGCAGTCCATGTTTGGCACTTCTTTCAAAAATTTGTTTTTTCAAAACGATTTGCCGGATTTGGACTCTTTGGTTCAGATTAAGAACCGTGACAATTTGAGTCCTGAACTGTAGTAGCCCCACAGGCGAACAAAACGGGATTTCCCTCCTGGGACGTTCGGGGACGTCTACACTATCTATTTAAGTTTTTGACTATCTATTCAAATATTTTTATCTATTTAATTTTTTGACTATATGTTCAATTTTTTTCTCTTATCTGTCCAGATTTTATTATTTGTTAAAAATATCTATTCAAAATATATATATGTTGAAATTCTATCTATTCAAATTAGCTTTTTCAAAAAATATATCTATTGAAATTATTTGTTGAAAAAATCTATCTGTTGTAATCTATCTGTTCAAATTCTTTCTATTTTTCTTCCTACTATCTGTACAAATAAAATTCAAATTCAACAACAGCAACAATGAATCTATCTGTTGAAAATTTATCTTTATTGTTTAATAATATATTTGTTCAACAACAACAACAAACAAACAAACAAACAAACAAACAAAATTTATCTGTGCAAAATAATTTCTATCTAGTCAACAACAACAGCAAAAAGAATTTGAGAATGAAAGAGAGAGAAATGTAGAAAATTGTACCAAAAACATAGATTTGAGCCTCTTTCTCTACCCAAACACAGATTCAACAATATTTTCAACAATCCAAACAATATTCCAGATCTAAGGTCACAATGAAACTAAGACCTTTGGACAAGATCAGAAACCCTAATTGTAAACAGAGGAGAGAATGGGGAAAGAGATAGAGAAAGTGAGAAAAAATGGAGAAAGTGGGTGGCGGGGGACATCACCAGAGAAGATAAGGAAACGGTTCTAAGGTCTCTATATGAAAGGGTTCAAGGACGTCGTTGGAAAATTCGAAGATCTTTAAAGATCTTTGAAGAAAAAAATTCAAATTCTCTAGAAAATGATAAGAGGCTTAGATTCTTCAATAGTCACAACTAAGAACACAAAAATAAAGAGATTGTTAGACTTATTCATTTTGATGATTTATTTAATTATGTTTTAATTTATTTAGAAGAGAAAAATAGAATCAAAATTTTATTTTGATGATTTATTTGAAAGAGAAAAATAAATCAACATTTATTTTGATGATTTATTTAATTATGTTTTAATTTATTTGAAAGAGAAAAATAGAATCAAAATTTATTTTGTTTCATTATTTCTCACCTAAACCTTTATCCTAAATGTTGTTAGAATGTATTTAATATTTGATTAAATCAGGAGTTCAAATAGCCCAAAACAGAGGTTCAAACAGCCCAAAAACAAAGGTTCAAACAGCCCAGCACAACAGCAGTTCAAAAGGTTCAAGTGGAAGATATTCAAATTTGTAATGATGGAATGGAAGATATTCAAATGAATACAATGACTATAAACAGCTATAAATTCAAATGAATACAACGGCTATAAACGGCTATAAACTGTTATAAACGGCTATAAGTGGCTATAAGTTTCATTATATATACCAAAGCCTCCAATGTAAACAAGTTTCATTATATATACCAAAGTGTTTAATGTAAACAAGTTACAAAACAAAAAAAAATCAGAAAATATTCTTTGATCTATAATCACTCACATCTATTCTCCAAAAAATTCTCTGAGAAGTGTTCTTCAATTTTTGTTTACATCCTCTTTCAGAAATTATATACTGAGACGTATAACTTTAAACCCATCTTTCCTGTGTGAGGTTTATAGAAAAACCAGAGCTTCATTTTTATATCTATCTTTGAGAGATAATTCTTGTAGCTTTCTGTGAAAGCAAAAACACCTTCTTTTCAACCTTGTAAGAGTGTAGTACACTCAATGTTCTTGACTTAGAAAGTCTGTGTAAAATCTGTGGAGGATTGCTCTATCTGTGAAAAGGTTGCTAGCAGCCTGTGAAGCTAGAGTATAGTGGAAAATCTCAAGTGAAGCTTGAGGAGTGGACGTAGGCCGAGTTGAAGTCGAACCACTATAAATTTGTTTGCCTCTCTCCCCCTTATCTCTTTATTTTATTTAAATTGCCATAGCTATATTTCACATTTTCACTGTGCTAAAATCATTAACTGACATAGTTGTTAGAACACTTGTTTTAATTATTTTTATTTCATTAACTATATTTATCTATTGTGCTAGTCATAATTTTTATCAGGGTATTATTATTTTTATTTGTAAAAACCTAATTCACCCCTCCTCTTAAGTTGTCTTTTGGGTAACAGAGATGATGAAGATAAGAGATTGGGTGAAGAAGAAGGCAAAGAAGTTAAGAGAGAGAATAATGGCAAGGCTCACCCATGGATCTCCCACTTTCACTCTCAAGGTTGATAATGGAGAAGGGAAATTAGTTTTTTCCCAAGAGTTATCTCTCCAAAATCCGTCCCTTGTAAAGCAATGGGTGGGTGCTATTTATAAACACCTCATGATGTGAGATGGAGCCCATGTGCAAGGCCCATAGGGAATATTCTCTCTAACCGCCTTGTCCGAAGAGGTGACCTCTCCGAGGATGAAAAAAGCCCCGAAGAGGAGATCAACCTCTCGGTGAACCCTTCTTCTTAGTCACACTTAACCAATGATCCCCAATTATCCCAAAGGGCCGAGGTAGTCATAGAGGACCCCCCGCTGCTAAATATTGCCGAGTTTCAAAGACTTCTCGGGGTTGTGCCACCTCGGCCCGAGTATAGGCTAGTTTAACCAAAGAGTGAATTTATCCCCACTCACCATCCTCGGGATCAGGTCCTTTGTTCGAACTCCATTACGCCCATGGTTCTGGTGCGTAGATCTCGGAAAGCTTCGAGCCCGCAAGTGGTCTGGGACTCTTTAACGAAGCGACTTCTAGATTGCGTTCGAATCTATTTGAAGCCCGAGTGCCTCGGATCTCTAGGCTTGCTCAATGCCCTTTCGAGTTCGGGCCGGAATAAGTCTCCAAGTTCGTGGATCCGAACCTTTTCAAGGCTTAGAGCGATTTGGCCCGTTTGATGACGATTAATCCGGGCCCACCAATCTTGGACTTGCGATAAATTCAGGCCCACTAATCGTAGACTTTTTGATTGGGCTTAGTTAATTGAGTGGACTCAAATTAACTCCTCTTACATTTGCCCCTTGCGTGTATGAGAAATTTTGGTTTTCTCGAACATGCATATTTTCACCTTTTCAGCTATGCTATGCATTACGTCATCGGGAATATTTTGTCTTGACAGAGTCTATGGATAAAGATGATGTCTCACCGTAATTTAAGGATAAAAGTAACAATTAATTTATTTTTTTTAAAACTTCTTTTTTCTGTTTTTGGCCACTGATTTGTTTTTCGAAAGTCAACTTGAATTCTTCAATTCCCTTAATCAGCAAGCATGAGTCCAAACCTTCGTTTTCTTTTAGAACATCTAAGGTCCACTTTCTTATTCCACATCAAAGAACAATAAAGAACCTATTTTTTTATTCTTAAAAATATAGGAAAAGACAAGATCCAAACACTTCTTTCTTCTTTTTTTGTTTGGAAAACAACAGGCCCATTATATATATATAGAATATTTGAGGGAATATTCAAGGAATTATGCTTCTCTTTTTTCCTATTTAAGGAAAATGACAAGCCCTAATCAATAGCTTCCCTTTCCTTTTTGGCCTACAACTGCTGAGACCACCCAACTTTTTTTTGAAAAACCCTATTCTCAGCCGTCTCTCTCTCTAAAACAGAGACCAACCCAGGCTTTTTTTTTTCTTCAACAAATCAGAGCCTAATGCCGTGTGCACACTGACTGTTATCCCAGAGCCAAGCAACGTATGTGACGCCCCGAATCTACACTATTGGTTGCAGTCATGGGAGAGTCACTAATGAATCCTATGGTCAATAACAAGTAAGATCCCAGATCGCCGGAGGAGTCAAATTAGCTTCCCTTCT
This sequence comes from Camellia japonica, assembly GCA_030407325.1. Classification (NCBI taxonomy): domain Eukaryota; kingdom Viridiplantae; phylum Streptophyta; class Magnoliopsida; order Ericales; family Theaceae; genus Camellia; species Camellia japonica. The sequence goes on along the minus strand of JAPPVO010000002.1, from coordinate 153,204,084 downwards.
AAGTCCAGCTTTCTTAGGCAGCGCACTACCCTTTTGACAGATCTTAAAAGGTATTGACACAAGGTCTCATAAGCAATGATAAGGTTTATACATATAAGTATTAGAATATCAGTACATAATAACCACGAATATCTTTAATTTCAAAAGCTTGTTTCATTACATTACATCCCAAAAGAAAATTTAATCTTCACATGAGCCTTACAAAATATCAAAGGGAAATTTCTAACTTTTCTAAGATAGCCAAAAGTCTTCGAAGGTTTCAGGCTCGTCGTCTCCAGCTATAAGCTCCTCTTCGACACCTGGCATGATACGCCGTGAGTTTTGAATGCCCAGTAAACACACACACACCCCGTCCTTTTTCCCAGTCCAAAACACAATCACAAGTATAACATCAAATAGTAAAGCATGATACTCAACTAAATAAATAAAGGGTTACAAGTTAGATGTTAGTAAACTAGAAATCCCCCAAAGAGATTTCATCCTCCCAACCACAAGAATCAGACGCGGATTATTCGGTATGCCCCCTCTTTTGCTACTTTGTTGCAGAACTAACCTCGGATGCCTACCAACGGTTATATACCGCGTAGCGCCAACTGCAGGGCCTCAAAAGAGACGGTAATAATGGGCCTTGCCCAAATCCCTCCTCACACCAAACCACCTAGGGTCCGAATACAACCGCTCCGTTCAAGGGTTCCGAAAACCACTTGCGCAAGACTTCAACTTCCAAATAGGGAACACATCCTAACAATCCATACATCACACATTATGATCTTTTCATTACTCAAGTGATCGAAAACCCAATACCATACCAATTACGTTTTCCGTGGAGTTAAATGTTTTAAATCAAGGTTAGGCCAACTTAACAAAATAATATCCACATAAGCATGCATCATTAAGATGAAGAAGATAAAGAACATAACCATAACACATACAATATCATGCCAAGATATGATCATAAACTAATAAGCATTTTCATGAACACAAGAGCATAAAACACCCATGCACAATAGAATTTCCAAATTCAATATCACATAAGGATTAGAATGAAAGGACTATTTTAGATTTTTCACCGGACTCGGCCTTCCTATGGTTCGTATAGAATTTAATCTAGTTTCCAGGACATATTTCGGAAATGGGATAGCTTTTCTAGATTTTAAGTTATTTAGAAAACACTCCAGCGCTGTCCAGATTCGTTGACCGTTACGAAAATTTGATTTTCTTACAAACCGCTCACTGTTTTTCAATGAAACCAATTTTAGTTGAAAGCTAACTCCTTAAGGAAGATTTTGACATAAAATAGAGGTTCAGAATAATTTTCTACATTTTTCTAGAAATTTTGAAAGTTGGCTGCAAAAACAGATTCTAAGGCACAATACCTAAAACAAGAAGATTTGTGAGAAAAGAGATCCACTACGGGAAAATTTTCATTTCTTTTGTGATGAAAACATGCTAACTAACATATATTAAACTGAGAAAATTTTCTTGAAAGTGTGCCTTTGGAAAGTTTGAGAGATTGGTATGAAAAAGATAGTTTTGTACTGAAATGAGGGAAGCTACAAGAGAGGTAGAATCATGGCTCAATCCTTATCATTTTTAACACAAGTAACTTATCAATAACACATCTGGAAACAATGTTTAGAACTCTTAAGAACATGTATTTGAAAAAGGAAAATGAAAGAGAAGGTTGGGTTGTGGCTTATTTGTTAGGCTTTGAACAAAATGGCTCTCCTCTTCTTTTCTCTCCCTCTCAAGACTTCTCTCTTGCTCTCCTTCCTCTCCTCTAGGCCGAATGTGTGTGTGAGTGTGTTGTTTGTGTTTGCCATGCTAGGGGGGTGGTGGTATTTATAGGCAAATTTGGTGTAAAAAGACATAAAAGCTCACTAGTTGGAATTGGATGGAAAAGTTAGGATTTATTTGGAGTCTAATGGAATAGGAGTGATTAGGGAGCTTCATCATGGAATTAGGCACTATCTAGTTGGTCCCTAGTTGAAATGAAACTAGTATTGGAAACAAAACCCTAGGTCTAGGGGTACTAGGTGTTAGGGTTTCTAGAATACCATGATTACAATTCTTGAAAATAGGTTCCTCACATCTTCCTAGGGTGGCCGGCCATTGGGAAGGGTGATGGGGCTTATTTTTTATTCAATTTAGGTACTAGGGACACATCCCCCAATGTATATATATATAGATTTCAAATTGATTGATGGTACCTATAATATAAAAGTACATGTACTAGTTTTGGGGCAAATCTTGAAATTAATAAAAGAAGTGAGGGCTTGGAATAAAACTTATGTTTTGGAACCTTATTTATGTAGGATTAAATTAAATTAGACTAAGGAACCTAATTCGGCTAGGATATTCTTGTTTCGATAAAAATAATAAAAAAAATGCTAACCGACAAGATTTGAAATAATTCAAGAAACTGAGGGGCTTTAAGAAAATAATTCAAACATTAGGGTTTTTAAAGAGAATACATTTTTCAAGGGCTTCACAACATAACTCCTCAGAGACGTAGACTCTTCGGAGCTCGGTTTCGCCAAATAGCACTGATGCCGACCTCTCTGTAATGCCACTGCTGCTTCTGGCTTTCAAGAGCCACTAACGGTGTCATCTCTGCGACGTCACCTGTGACGCCTACCTTGACTGCCCAATGCCGCTCGTTGTTGGTTTTGTAAACGCGCCCGAACGTCCTGAGAAAATCCCATTTTGTTCATTGGGCTCACTACAGTTCGGACTCAACGTCACGGTTCTTAATCTGATCTTGCAAAATGCAATGCGAGATTGATAAATCACCAAAGAGTCCAAATCTGGCAAATCGTTTTGAAAAACTGATTTTTAGAAAGAAGTGCCAAACATAGACTGCTTTGCCAGATACAGAGTCGCCACCTAAATATTTTATTTTTGGGAAATTTAGGAAACCCTGACTCGTACCTAAGGCCACGTGTCCGTCATCACCAAAGTTACCTCGGCTCGGGAACTTGGGTATGAGAGGGGAAGGTCATGCAATGAGCACCCCCGTTCGCCCGATCAAAGATCGGCCTTTACTAATATGATATCTTGTTTTTGAAAACACATGTGCTCTTATTTCGGTTATTAACCTAGAATTACTATGTGATGCGCACAACATACAAGTATAGACTGGATCGCCTAAGTTGGAACAAAACATCTCATGTTTGTTTTTGAAAGCGGTTTGCTACTCGCAAGTAAGCTAAAATGCGGATTTTGCCACCCTCAAGTGGTCTTAGAAAACTCGCAATCAATGAATTGTTCCAATTCAAGTAATCCAACCTTCACCCATAGGCATTCAGACAGTTATATTACATAAGCAGTTAGCCTCATGGCAAGCATGTTATCATGGCAGTCACTCACACACATGCAAGGATGTTAAAGCATAAACACTCACCGAGTACTCCGAGTCAAAACAAAAGCTATGTTAGAAATCAATGCATGATCCTAGCTATGTCAAGAATGCCTAATGCAACACATACAAAATGCAACTAAGATAGGCTCGGCTATTCTAAAATGTCATGTGAAATGCAATTTGATACATGTATTCAAACAGGAATTGAAATACAACGCAGTTAGTATGATGCGCTGAGCCCGGTGTATGCAAGACAGATGAATGGATGCAAACATGCGAGCATAAGGATGCTAATTGAAACATGCCCTAAAACTAACCATCGTAAGCTGGTAAATAAAAGGGAGAAAGAAATGGGGATTGGAAGACATGCATCACACACACGCACACTTATTTACAACAGTTATGCCCTCTCAACGGAGGGTCGAATGAATAATACAGAACCAACTAGCTAATCTAAGCTAATCTAATTAAACTAGTTATTACACAACAGAATGAATAACAAGCTACAGCTAATTATTACACAACTCTAACTAATTAACAAATTAACTAAGTTAGCAATTGAATAAGCATGTAAACTATATGAAATAGGCTGCCTCAACTCTGCCTCGGATGACGAAGGATGCGTGCCCGGTCACCTTGTGCGAAAATCCATCGCGATGCCCCGATTTGCCTCTGTTTGCAACTGGTCTCAGAACACTGCAAAAAGCTCCAAAAGGCTGAAACTCCATCATGGGAATCTGTAAGAGGGCTGCCGACCAGTTGTTGGCATTGGAGACCACCTGCCGACCACTTTTTATGCTGAAAACCAGAAAAAGTGGTCGGCCAGCCACTTTATTTGGTCGGCCGACCAGTTTCTGCTGCCAGACTTCAGTTTGCTACAACAGAGAGCAAGAAAGGGGCATGGTAAAGTATTTGTAACACATGTGTGCACAACCACCCTCCCTTTCATTACATAAGCTTAAGGGGGTGTGGTTCTTGACCCTCAGGCCACCAATCACGCATCTCGATGCATGATGGCCGAGGAGCCAAATTGCACAACTCAATATGAAATGAATGCACACATGAACACATAAAGCCTAAAACTCCATCATGTATAGTCAAGAGTGTCGGCGACCGAGAATTGAGGCACGTTTCATCACTTCGAGTATGAAACGTCCCTCGTTTCCCGTGTTTGGACTAACTCCTATTCCAAACACAATGCAACAAATAACATGGCATGGCATACACAATGCGGCTCAAGCATGTAAACATTCAATGCAATGAAACAAGCATATGAATACGATGCAAGGGACAAGCATGAAAACATGCAACTAACATGCTAGCATACACAATGCTATGAATTACATGGCCTACACAACGCTCATGACAACTAGTATACACAATGCACATAGTAACTAGCATACGCTAGGCAATGGACATGGCATGCACACATGCAATAATCAATCATGCAACAACATGGCATTCTCAATGCTATGAACCACATGGTATACTCAATGCACGATGGGCTTAAACCAAAATGGATAGGCCTCAGCCATGTCCAAATCAGTGGCCGTACATGCTAAGATAGAAACTCAAAATGCTATACAAACATGCATGCATACCGGCCTAAGCTTAAGGCTCAAAACACAACTCTCCAAAAGCATTGAAAGGATGAAACATGGGGTACAATGGCATATGTTCCAGCACTGAAATGGCATGCAAAATGACTTAGAATCATGCCAACAACCCATGTAATGCATGTTGAAAGGCTCAAGTGTCAAAGCTAGCGAAGTGTATTACACTAGAGGCATGCAAGACAAACCTCATTCGACCAAGAAGCCTCAAAATAGAGCTAAGACAGCCCAAAATAAGAACAAAATCATGCTAGAGCATAGCCGAAATATGCTAGGATAATGAGCCAAAACATCATGCATACAAAGCTAGTAAACAAGATTTACACTACAAGCATATGGAGCATGCAAGAGGCTACCAAACCAGCTAAAAACAGAGTCATGACATGTCAAATGATGGCCAAAAATCTACTGAAATGGAGCCAATACATGCTAGAAAGACATGCTACTTTGATGAGCCACAATGGGAATACACTACATATACAAGAAGCAAACACAAGGTGGCCAAACCAGCCATAGAAAGAGCTAAGGAAGGCCCTAAAAGTCATGAAAAAGTGCCTGAACCAAGCCTTGAAAGTATGAAGATGCATGCTCCCTTGATAGGCCAAAAATACAAGCAAACAAAATAAGAAGAGAAGGGATCACCCCTCTCTGATTTGAGGCCTCAAAACCACATGCCTACCACTGAAAATCCACTGTATTTCAGTGGCTAAAAGGCCAAGCAAAGATCAACCCAAAGGCCTTAAGGCATGGCACAAAACAAGACTAAACAAGGCATGCAAAAGGGTAGAAGGCCCTCAACACCAAAAGGGCCTTAAACAAACATGCTAAGGACTGAAAAAATAGAGCTTTTTTTAGTTCAATGTTAAGCCAAGAGAAGCATGCAAATATGGCTAAGAGAGTGATCAAAATAAAGCTTAAAAGGGGGAAAGAGGTTACCCTTGAAGCACTACAATACCAGCAAATTTCTCAGCCAAGAACTAGCTTTTTTAACCTCCAAAATGTCCTCGAAGAACCTCAGTTTAATGATGAGGGTGTATGGTTAAGAGTTGTGGTGCAAAAGTGGAGAATAACACACTCTTTAGGCACCAAATATAGAGATATAGAGGGAGATATATACTTATGCCTTAGGGAAATTTCAGAACCTCTGGAATGGAGAGGGCGGCTCTCTCTTATAGAAAAACAAAAGTTAAAGCTTCTTAGAGAAGCTAAAACTTGGATGCAATCCCTCCATACACGTGTATGGAGGATACAGTCTGTGCCCTCCAGCTGGCACAGCTGGCATCCATACAATCTGCCAAAACAGGGGGAAAGCTGCCGACCACTTAAAGTGGTCGGCCTGCTACTTGCAGTGGTCGGCCGACCACTGCAAGTGGTTCCCAGGAAAAAGGGTGGTCGGCAGGGGGAATTGGTGTCTCCACACTGAAAGCAAGTCAATGGTGGGATGGGAGACCAGAAAAGGTGGCCCAAATACTAAGAAAACCAGTTTCCCGACCAGAAAATCGACTGGCGGGAAGGAAAGTGGTCTCAAAGGGAAAAAACTAGTCTCCCACCTCGTACCACCTTCCAAGCAAGGAAAACAAGGTTTGTACCAAAAACAAACCAACATGGATGCAAAACGAGAGTTCGGGAGGCAAAGCGCGCAGCCGAGAGCCTCGAAACCCAACTGTTGAGCACCAAAAGTGGTATACGACCACAAAAGTGGTCTCCCGGACCACAATGGCCCTCTAGGCCAAGGAAACAAGGTGTGGTTCAAAAACCACGCCGAACAGAGAACGTTAAGCGGTCCCAAGACAAGGCACGCGGCCGAAGGCTCCGAAAATCGGAAACTAGTCTCCAAACGGGAAAAGTGGCCTACGACCACGAAAACTAGTCTACGACCACAGAGAGATGGTCTACAAGACCCCTCCCTCCCTCTGGGAAGGGAAACAAGGCTTGGTCTGCAAACCGAGCCAAGGCACAAAGAGTTCGGAGACCCAGAGGCAAGGCTCTCAGCCAAAACTCCGAAGCTCAAAACGAGCACAACATGCACTATCACCGAGTGCTCAATTGATGACGTCTAAGTCTTAAATTCGGTCAAAAATGGGGTGTCTACAGGCTTCACTTTGTTACTACTTCACTACCAACCCACTGTCGGCCGGTCTTGACTGTTACTCCAGTGCCAACCACGCACGTCGCCCACTCAACGCGTTGTGTGTGGTTGCTAACTCCGCTACAGCACCACCGCTTCTTCCGGTCTCGCTCGTCCAACGCTGAACACACACGTTTGCCCACTCAACGCGACATGTGTGGCCTTGCATAGCATCGTTCATCTTCAGTTTGCATTATTCTCCATCTCTTTCTTGGTCATTGTTGCTTTGAATCTACTCTTTGCTTTCTTAGACCTGTGGGTGAGCATTTCGGATTTTTTTAAAAAATTTTGGTGGAGGCTTTTGTCGTCAAAAACCCATTCTCTCTTATTGTTTTGATGGCCTTTTGTGCTCAAAAAATAAATCCCTGCTCTGATACATTTCAAATTTGTGAACTCTGGTGATAATTTTGATTTCAGTCTTGAACTAGTGCTCTTGAATCTTGAACTTATAACTCAAACTTTGTAGCTTTTATTGTTGATATATATATATATATATATATTTATCACTCCATGTTGATAATACCAAAAAGAGTAGAATAAACAAAGATGTTGTTGTTGTTGATGCCCGATGGAGTGATTTCAGTGATGAAACTCATAATGTTGAACATAAATTTTGTTGTCAAGTATTTGATCATCGTAGTGTTAAGGAAAATAATGCTATACTCTAACCATATATATTCGACGAATAATACTTTGACACTTTGAATCTTATAAGCACTTTACTTGAGGGAATCAAAAGCCGTAGTATAGAATAGGACTATATATTGTTGTTTGTTGACCTTATGAATACCTGAGAAAATGAATTGTTGATGCCGAAATTTCGTTTGAATTCTTATGAATTTGTATTACTTCAATTCTGATATTTTGAATTTGATACGGTCAACTCCCTGTTGTTTCAGCTATATATGTCTTCTCAAAAGAAATTCGTCTTCCTGGGGCTATCAGAACCGGCCGTCATGAAAGAGAGAGATGTGCCTCCAGCGTTCGAGTGGAGGAAATCTCCTTATTTTGGTCGGAAATACCCGTTCTGGCGAGCGGCTACCTTTACCACTTCTCTTCTGCCTCCGAAGAGGGCTCCATTGTGTCTCTCCGAGGACACTGATTCTAGACATGGGGCCTTTATTTCCCCTTCTTCGGTGCTACGCTTTAGGGTTGAGCGAGGGGACTTTCCATACTGCTATCCCTAGTTCAAGGCTTTCTCAAACCCTCCTTTTGGTTGGCAAGAAGGGGTCGATGATGTCCTCTCGGACAGGGGCCTCTGTTAGTGGCTTTAGGAGGCCTGGCTATTGATTTTAGTGAAAATATCTCGATCCTTATCCATTCACCGCAACAATGCTAGCCTTGAAGCCATGGCTCTCCGGTAGAGCACCGAGACACACATTTTCATACTTGGCCAGCATGAGATGGGGCCCACTCTCGAGGATGTGTTCATGTTGCTGTGTCTAGAAGTGACTGGCCCTGATGCCTTCTGTCCTGAGCGGATACCCTCTGAGGATGATTCTCTAATCCAATCCCTAAAGCAAAATCTTCAAGCTTGTGGTCGGTGGAGCTCCGTATTTGATGGTTCGACGAGGAGGAACAAATGAGTGAGGACGGACCGTGCCTCCTACACCGCATGGATCTGCTACTTCTTTAGAGATCTTCAGCCCCTGGCTAAAGATGCTGACCCTGGTTCTCAGGAGTATGAGGTCGGCCCGATATATGACTCTAGGCTTTATTTTCTGGGATTTCTGACTTGCTTTCTCTCATTCTTCATTCACTGGTTCATAGTTACCACTTGGAAATTAGGCAAGGAGATCGACTAAGGCTTGGCTTTTGATCGTCTTGGGAGCTACACATGTGATCTAGAATTCACCCAGTGCTAACAACCATTTTGCCACCTTCCCGGTTAGAGTAGGCTTGCTGAGGAGGTATCGAATTGGATCACTTTTGGTAACAATCTAAATCTGATGTGCTAAGAAGTAATATTTGAGCTTTTAGGCGGTGAATACCAAAGCTAAACAATGTCTCTCTACCGAAGTATATCAGACTTCTGCTCCTCAAATCTTCCGGCTAATGTAATACACTGAGCATTCTACTCTATCTACATCTTAGACCAATAATGCTCCTATGGACTTAGGGGTTGAAGTAAGGTACAACATTAGAGGCACCCCGGGCTGCGGGGCTATCATGGTCTGAGGCGAGGTCAAGGCCGCCTTGATTCTCTCGAAGGCCTTTTGGTGCTCTTGGTTCCACTCGAACTTGGCATCTCCCTTTAACAAAGAGCTGAAGGGGGTAGAGATCTTTGGAAGTACTGGGATAAACCTCCGAATATAAGACAACTTTCCAAGGAACTTCTTTAACTCTTTCTGAGAATGCGGCGTCTTGGTCGTAGTCCTTGAAAGTTATTCTGCTGGAGAAGTAATTGTGTCGTCCGAGGCTTCTGGCCCAGGCGGTTTTGCCTGTTCTTGAGGGTCCTTCGAGGTAGAGGGAGATTGGGCGGATGGGCCTCTGCTCTGGTTCCTGTTATCAGAAGAGGCGGAGAGTTCTTCGTCAGTATATAAATTGATTATATTATTTTTGTGTATCCCTAATCTAAGGAAATCGTCTTCCCTCCAAATGGAGAGACTGCAATTTTGACATAACTCGTACTGAACGCAATTTCGACTTACAAACAAAATATTATTTTCTGCCCATTTTTTTACTTCTTCATTTAAGAAAGGAAATGAATTAAAAGGGCTAGTATATGGGGGCCTCTCTCTTTTGTAATGATCCCTAGAAAATGTTTTTAATTGGGGGTATTTTGTGACGTAATCGGTGGGACATCTTTCTTTACAGAGAGCAAAGAATTGTTCCTCCGTTTCTGCTTCGCCAAGTATTCCCCTCCAAAGTTCGTCTCTCTTTTTCGAAGGACTTTTCCCCTTAGATGAAAATTCTCCCCATTCGACGAACTCACCCCCTTTCTGTATATACTGTCGACTTGCTGTTGGCGAGTGAAGTTTTTCTATATTTGGATGGTAGATCCTCCCATTGGTTCCAGTGAGATCAAAAAATCTCGGGTTGGAGGTTTGGATCTTCTTCGTGCATTGAACCATGGCATGAAGGTGAGGGTTTCCATCTTCATGGAGCTCTCTTGCGACAAGTATGGAGGAGAGATTGGAGGAGTTCTAAGAGTTGTTCTTTTGGGCATGGGCATTGTGGGTAGGTGAGGAAAACATTCTTGGCATAAAAACGGAAAGAGGCTTGGCGAGGCATTATTTAGCTTATTTAGTGATTAACACTTAACTTACACAGGTGTGAATGTTGTTAGTGGAGGCTTTATATAGGGGGAGGTCACACCAGCTGGGGGGGAGGGGGGCGCTATATATAATATTACTAGCGCCCCTCTTGTTCAAATTGTACCCGATTGGCAATTTCATCCATCGATGGACGTACGGATGGTGACGTGTAAGGCGGAGATTAAATCCGTACTCACACCAAATAGTAATCACTGTTTGGAGTGAGTGGTGTGAGTAGACGTGGCCATGTCCTGTCCACCCACGTGTCACGATCGTGGTGATTTTGCTTGGATAAAAAGCAAAGGTGCACAGAATTCCGCGTGAATGAATAGTAATGGGCGGGAATTCAAATTTCAAATTTCGAATCTCCGTATTTACAGCTGTCTATATATCTCGGTCCAGCCTCAGATAATGAGCTTCATGGGTCTCGAAAGGCCTTTCTATAGCCTAAATTGTCACCGTCTTTTTTTCCCCATTTAGCCTTAACACACTGATGATAACTCGACGGTACAGCCCCATATCTATGCATCCAGGTCCTCCCTAAAATGATGTGATAATTTGCCTCAGAATCGATAATATGGAACTTGGTGGCCGAGTGAATCTCTCCGATGACTAAATCAACTGTTACGCATCCTATGGTAACTCTCATTTCTCCACCGAAGCTAGTGATGACTATTGGTTGCTTTACAATGTGCTCTTCAGAGATTCTGGCCTTCTCTAGAGTAGCGCGAGTCATAATGTTGATAGGCTCCACTGGCTAGAAAGGCCCTTTTGAACTCAACCCCGTTAATAAAAGCAGTCACATAAAGCGGGCGTTTGTGAGGAAAAGGATACTTCCGATCAGTCTTGGAGAAAGTAATGGCACTAGATTGCTCTTTTGCCTTTCTTGGGATAGATCCCTCAGTCGACATGCATTCCTCATGGTGTGCCTTGGCTATATTGATGATAGCCTTAGTGATTCTTGCTCTTGCCTCCCTAGAAAGTCCAAGTTGATTGAAGAATTGCTTGAACTTTACACAGTCTTGCAGGGTTTTGGCATAGTGATCCGGATCTTTCTCCACTCTTGGAGGCTCGTAGTTAACCATCTCTCGGTTTCTTCAAAATAAGATGCCACATAAACATGATGTCCTCATCTTCCGAAGTACTCTTCTCCTCCTTCTGGATCAAAAGAACCTTCGACATGAGTCATAAAGGCTCTGCCCTCTGGATTGAAAGCACTTCCATAGTAAACTTGCTCACCCTCAGGCTTGAAGATGTCGTCCAGATAACAATCATTGTCATCGAGATTGGCGATAGCCTCAATCATCGGGCTTTCATAAGCTATCATAGCAACATTCTTGCCCTTGTCTTAGTGCTGAGGATATGGTTGTTCTCGGATGTCTTGAGTCCCTTGTTTTTTGAACCTCAATTCGTCTGCCTCGACTTTATCTTTGAAGATTTTCCCGAGAGTCCAACACTTCTCTGTCAGATGTTTCAATGTGTGATGATAGACGCAAAACTCGAGGCTCTCGCAGTCCTTCTTTGATGGAATTTCTTCGACATAAGGCAATCTTAGCTCTCCGTCGGCCACCCATTCATTAACTAGAGCTTTTACCTTATCGATTCCACATGGATAAGAAACATTGCCCGTTTCACCACTATATTGCTTCCTCTTCTAGCCTCTATGACCCTCTCCTTGTGACTTTCGGGTATCTGGGGCGGAGGCAACAACAACAATAGGTCCACGAGACGATTTGAAGCTAGCCTTGTAACTGGCCTTAAATCCAGACTCTTAAGCCTGAAGAGTGCTAATGTTCCGAGCTGCTTCTATTAATGCCGAGAAGGTGGGTAGCTTGTGATTAACTAGAAACATTGTGTACTTGTTTAATGCCCCCTCTAGACAGATTTGAACCAAATAACTCTCCTCTACAGCTTCATGGCAATCCATAGCCTTGTCCTAAAACCTTTTGACATAGGCAAGGATGTCCTCACTTCCTCGTTGCTTTTCCTTACACAATGTAAGTGTGGTCACCTTCTCCGCCACTCGAAAGAACTTGAAGTGGAATTTGTTAACCATTTCCTCCCAACTTCAGATAAAGTTTGGGGCCAAATTAACATACCAACTATATGCTCGGTCAGTGAGGGACTTAGAGAATTCTCTCAGTCGGAGGACGTGGTTTGAACCATGAATACCTAGTGTCTCGATGAACCGCACAACATGTTCCCGAGCATTTCCTTGCTTGTCATCAAATTTGATGAACTTCGACACCATGTACCCCTCTGGGTATGGATAACTCAACATCTCGATAAGGTAAGGTGGCTTAACACCCGAATCGGGCAAAGAGGGTAAAGTCCTCTTGCCCCGTTTGAGATCGAACATTGCTTGCACATCGGCGAGAGTGAGAAACTGTTGAGGGAGAGAGTTAGACGGTGGCATTCCCGGAACTTGGCTTATAGATCCGGAGACTGCGTTAGGAGCGACATGGCTATTCTGGTGTTGAGAATTCATCATTGGTGAAGACACTTGACGATATTGGCCATCAGTGCCTATGGACAAGCCCGTTGGTGATGGGACATTGAATTGAGGCCCGTAAAGTCCACTACACAGCACAGTTGTACCGGGTTGGGCTTGTAAATTTGTTGTTGGCACCAAAGGAGGCCCATTTGGTAGTTGAGTAACATTTACTGGTGGTGTAACAAGATTAGGTATATGTAGAGCTCCCTTTTGTGCCATCATGCCCCTTATATTTGTCTGGACACCAATAGTCGCCGCAGCACCATTAATTACACCAGAACCTCCCCTAGTCACCATTAGATCTTGGCTTGGCACACCATGGAGCCCGGGCGTGGGCAAACTGCTACTGCCTACTGTGGTTTGAGCATGTGTTACTGCGGTTATGTTGCCATGAGCCACAAGCTGACTGGGGCCTACTTCTCATTGGATTTGATTTTGCACTCCAACAGGGATAACTCCACCGCCAGTTCGATTTCTATTTGGCGCCAATGCAAAATTAGAACTCATCATCAACATGGTGTGAGTGAGATTTTGAAGAGTGGTAAGAATTTCCTGCTGAGTATTTTGAAGTCCTTGAATGGCTTCGAGTAAAAATGGTTGATTTAGAGCCATGGTCCTGTCATCGCCACTATTAGAGGATCTTTGTTGGTGAACTTCATCTTCTCCCGCCATCCTTGCTGGAGTTGTGTGGGTTCCAAATCTTGTTGAGACCATTAACCAATCCGCCTCCCCAGTGGAGTTGCCAAATGTATGAGAGGGTTCAAGGATGTCGTTGGAAAATTCAAAGATCTTCAAAGATCTTTGAAGAAAAAATTCGAATTCTCTAGAAAATGATGAGAGGTTTAGATTCTTCAATAGTCACAACTAAGAACACAAAAGCAAAGAGATGATGGAGATAAGAGATTGGGTGAAAAAGAAGGCAAAGAAGTTAGAGAGAGAATAATGACAAGGCTCTCCCATGGATCTCCCACTTTTACTCTCAAGGTTGATAATGGAGAAGGGAAATTAGTTCTTTCCCAAGAGTTATTTCTCCAAAATCCATCCCTTGTAAAACTATGGGTGTGTGCTATTTATAGGCACCTTATGATGTAGGATGGAGCTCATGTGCAAGGTACATGGGGAATATTGTCTCTAACCACTTTGTCTGAGGAGGTGATCTCTTCGAGGATGAAGAAAGCCCCGAAGAGGAGATCAACCTCTTGGTGAACCTTTCTTCTTAGCTACGCCTAACCAATGATCCCTAATCATCCCAAAGGGCTAAGGCAATCCTTGAGGATCCTCTGCCGCTAAATATTGCTGAGTTTCATGGACCCCCCGGGGTCGTGCCACCTCGACCCAGGTATAGGCTAGTTTAACCGAAGAGTGAATTTATCTCCACTCACCATCCTCGGGATCAGGTCCTTTATTCGAACTCCATTACGCTCATGGTTTTGGTGCGTAGATCCTGAAAAGCTCTGAGCCCACAAGTGTTCTGGGACTTATTAACGGAGTGACTTCTAGATTGCGTTCGAATCTGTTCGAAGCCTGAGTGCCTCGAATCTCTAGGCTTGCTCAATACCCTTTCAAGTCCGGGCCCGAGTAAGTCTCCAAGTTCGTGGATCCGAACCCTTTCAAGGCTTGGAGCGATTCGGCCCGTTTGATGGTGATTAATCCGGGCCCACCAATCTTGGACTTGCAATAAATTCGGGCCCACTAATCGTAGACTTTTTGATTGGGCCTAATTAATTGAGTGGATTCAAATTAACTCCTTTTACAGTCTCCAATCCGAATCACCTTCTTGACCATTTTCTGGATCCGAACCCAACCTTTCCTTAATCTTTGAAAAAACTATTTAAAAAAATTAAATATAAATATATACAAACCAAAAACAAAAACAAAATCGAAGCAAAATTTCTTTCCTTCCTTGGCTTTCCGAAAAGTGATTTATAGAATTTTCTCAGCAATTTTATTGAATTCGCTATTTTCTTAGAGGAATCTAATTGATCTCCGGTGATGGCACAGACGAAGGTGGTGGCGCCATTAGCGGTGGCCGCGTATGCCCTCAAGAACTCTTTGAGTTGGTGGGATCAAATCGACAAGTTCCTCCTTTGGAAGAATCGAATATTTCATGTCCTCGATGTTCTCTACGGCATCGTCGCCGCTGTTGCTATGGTACTAGTGGCGAATATAGAAAATAGAGAAAGAGAGAGAAGGCCAGAGATAGAGAGAGAGTTTGTGTTAAAGGAGGAGATAGAGACAGTTTGTGTCATGGTTTGGTTTGGATATACAATATATATATACATGGATATTTTGGTTATTTTACGTAAACTTGTCCTTATGAACAAAGTATTTCAGTGCTTAGTCCTTTCGCCAAACAAAATTTAAATATACGATAAATTATTTTTATTTTATAATATTTTGTATTTTTTAAAAAATTCATTCTGTGTGTAGCACGGGTTTCTTGCTAGTTATGATTTATTGTAATTATTATTTTAGTTATGATAGAAAATATTTTTTGGTTATTATAGTTTATAGATAAATATGTATTATGGCTTTTCATATCCCCAAAAAAATACATATGGAGTGGTTTGGAGTGTTTCAAATAAATGTACTTTTTGATTTTTTAAAAAAAAAAATGTGCAAAAAAATAGAGAAAGTGGGTAGAAAAGTAGAAATGAGATGTTGATAAATATTATAAATGTTAATAAATATGACCCAAATAAGTGTATATATAAAAAAAAATACACTTTTTTAATACATGCCAAATACCTACATAGTATATGTGTTTCCCAAAAGTCCTTTATTAAATTAAGAAAACTCATTTTTTATCTTAGCAATTCACCGTTTTGAAATCAAAGACTTCGAAAATCTCAATCACACCTCATAAGTTAACACAATCCCAACAATACTTGCAATGCACAAACTCATCAAGAAGTATCTCCACAGGCCTACACACATAATAACAACAAAATCTCATAATAAATAGACATTTGTGGTTTCGCTGTGGTCTATCTTATTTATTTATTAGAAAAAATTACACAAAAAACCTGAAATTTTAATCCTTGTAACAAAACAAAATTTGAATTTTTAATTTTATCAGTTTAATCCCTAGTTTTTTTTATTTATTTTCAATTTAAATCATTTGTCTATTTTTGTTAAGTAAAACTAACAGAAAATAGACAATAGACAAATGGTTTAAATTGAAAATAAATTAAAAGATTAGGTTTTAAATTGATAAAATTTAAAATTCAAATAGTTTAACCCTGGTAGCAAAATAAAATCTGAATTTTTAATTTTATCAATTTAAACTCTAATCTTTTAATTTATTTTTGATTTAAACTATTTTTTAAAAGATTAAAATTTAAATTGATAAAATTAAAAATTCAAATTGTATTTTGTTACAACTTACAAGGGTCAAATTTTGAAGTCTTTTGTGTAATTTTTCCAAAATGTTATATGGTTGATGGGCCGATCTCTTCCACGGCCCAATACATTGGGCATTCAGGATTATGCCCCATATAGGGGCTCTATTTTTTAAGCCTCTCTCTCCAGAGCGACTATTTTTTAAGCTTGCCCTTAGTGCTAGCTCTGATTAAAATAAATCAATAAAATAAACATATATTTTTGCAATGTATTTACAAGAAAAAATAAATATTATTTCTTAATGTTTCGTGTAAAATCAATTTTGTAATTTTTTTAATTAAATTTGATAAAAAAGAATATCAAATGGAAATGGCCTAAATGTGCATTTTTATATTTTTCCTCAATTCCTAGATTGCTTCGAATTATCCTTTCCTTTTTGTCTCTACTAGTGTAAAATCCATACTATGCACGGATAAGTAATAAAAAGTGATAAACAATATTAAACATGTTAAAAAATAATTAAATATAATGATATTAATTTAGATAAATATTTAAATAATACATTTGAGTGATTTCACTATGTTTATATAGATATGTATAATTTTTTTTGAAATACACTCAATTAGATAACTCAATTGAAAATGAAGAGTACGAGTGAAATTCTGTAAATATTCGATAAAGATTAAAAAAAATTAAGTTTAAATTTGAAGATAAACTATAAGAATATAGAAATAGAAAATTAAATAAATTCTCGAAAAAGAATAAACTCAACTGAAAATCAAGAGTAAGAGTGGATTTTGTAAATATAAGTTAAAGATAAAAAAATAAAGTTTAAATTTGAACCAACTATAAGAATATAGAAAGAGAAAATTCAATAAATCCTAGAAAAATGAGGTAGAGAGAAATTCAGTAAACATCAAATGTTGATTGAAAAAAAGAAATCAAGTTGAAATTTAAAAATTCAAAAATAAAATAAGATAAACCTAAAAACAATAATAAAATCTAATATAAGTCTAATAATAGAAGAATAGAAGAGGATAGTAGTTTGAAAATTGGATAAGAGTGAAATGTCACCTATAATTTTTTAAAATTTATATAACAAAAAAATCTCAAAAATAAGAACTGAAGTGTAGTAAGTTAAAAATTAAATATAAGTTAAATGCCATCTATAATTTTTTAAAATTTAAATTTTGTGTAGTTAAAAAATAAGCATTTATGATATCTTATTATACAAAATTTAACTATATTTTGTGTGTACTACTTATAATTTTTGAATTTTAAATCTACTTAATTAAAAAAAATTCAAGGGATCACCTTTTTATTTCTTAATTTTGTTTTGTGTCAATAACCTATAAATTTCAATAATTTTTGTATTCTAAAACTACTAAATAAAAAAAATAGTATCACTTTTCTTTTTAAAATCTTACTTTGCGTTATATAATAATATAATCGTTCATTTTAATTTTGCTTTGTGTCAATAACCTATAAATTTCAGCAATTTTTGTATTCTGAAATTACTAAATAATAATAAAAAATAACATTCACTTTTCTTTTTAAAATCTTAGTTAATTTTATTTTAACTTTGTGTTATATGATAATATAATCATTCTATTTAAATAATAAGGTCTTAAGCGTAGAACATGCATGAATTGAATGTTTTTTCTAATAGTAGCATGTGTTATGTATATGAATATAAAAGTCAACAATCATAGAAAAAAAATTCTTACCTATTCTTTTTGTCTAAATACATAAAATATATTTATTTAAATTAAGTTTTAAAATTTTGATTATAAATATGTAATGTGTTTATAATTTCAACACAACATAGTTGAATAATAATTTTGTTTATACGAAATTAATCAAACTTCTATTGAAATCACTACAAAAAAAATCACCTTTGGCGACTAAATTTTTAGTCGCCAAAAGTCCATTTCTAGTCGCCAAAAGTCGACTTTTTAGTTTCCCCGATTAAAATTTTTAGTCGCCGCTTTTGTCGCGAATACATGGTCGCCGGAGGTATTGGCGACTAAAACTTTTTTAGTCGGCAAAAAACAGGTCTTTAGCGACCAAAGTTTTAGTCGCCAATAGTGATTTACACTTTTGAAAGTCATACATTTAGCGACTAATCCTTTAGTCGCCAATACTCATTGAATCGCCGACTAAACTGTTTAGTCGCCAAAATAAAGACTTTTGGCGACTAAAAATTTTAGTCGCCAAAGGTGCTTCCGTGAAAAAAAAAAAAAAATACCAACTTTTTTGCTTTTTCTGATATTCGAACCACCAACCTATCCCACATTCTAAACCTTTAACAACACACTCCCTCCACTATGCCACTACAACACCACATGAATATATATGCAATATATATTATTTATATAGTATATTGACCCGTATTAATATAAAACTATATATATAAATATAATTATTTTTATTCAATATAATTTATGTAAAAAATAAATTATTTACTAAAAAAAAATTGAGGCTACTTTTGGCGACTAAATCCATTATTTAGTCGCCAATTCTGTAATTTTGGGCTACTAATTATTTTTTAGTCACTAAAAAAATAAGTTCCGCCTAAAAATAAACAGTTTTGGCGACTAAACCTGTTTTTAGTCGCCAAAAACGTCCCCTTTTGGCTACTAAACTGAATTTTAGTCGCCAATTGCCTATTTTTAGCTACTAAATTTTTTTTAGTAGCCAAAAAGCTTCACTTTCAACGACCAAACTGTTTTTAGTCGCCAAAACACGTATAATCAGCAACCAAACTGTTTTTTAGTGGCCAAAACCTATACTTTTGGCTACTAAATTATTTTAGTCGCCAAAAACCGTCACTTTTGACTACTAAAAAACCTTTAGTCGGTAAAACCCATATAATCGGCGACTAAATTGATTTTTAGTCGCCAATAACTATACATTTGGCTACTAAATTGTTTTAGTCGCCAAAAGTCTTCACTTTTGGCTACTAATTCCATTTTAGTCGCCGAAAATGGCACTTTCAGCGACGAAAATAATTTTTTTAGTCGCCATTTCTGCATTTTCTTGTAGTGAATATTCACATATTGAATTCAATCTGTTTAACAATTATATGACATTCAGTAATGTAATTGAAATTCACTATTAAACAATAATTAAGTAAAAAATATATATCTTGGGTTTTTGTTCTTCAAATGGGATTTAGTCTAATATCCTTCTCCAACTTTTCATAGTAGGAGAGGTCTACAATATATATATATATATATATTTTGTGTAACTTAAGGTCTCTCACCCATTTTTGTACCACTAACGCACTCAACTCTCTCTCTCTCTCTCTCTCTCTCTCTTTCTCTCTACAAACCCAGAAACTTTCTGTCTTTATTCAATCTACAATCGGATTCGATTCGACCTCAAGTTTCGTGTCCAATTGAGACAGTCTTGCCGATCCTTCGTTGATGGTCCGATAACATAGCTTTTCATTGGCAAGGTAAGGATTAAATTTTTTTGGAGGGTTTGATTACGGCTATTGATTGATATAGAAGAGGGGGGTGAGATCTGATGGAGGTTTGGTGAAGAAGAAGAATTCTTTGCTTTGGAAGCTGTCTACCTTAATTTGTCCTCTTTTTTATTTTCCCAGCAACCAAACAATTGAAATTGGAAGTAAAAGAATTTTTTTTTTTTTTTGCTTTGAATCACAAAATTTTGAATATTAGAAAGGAACTATAAGACTGTATAGTGATTCTGGTTTAGATTCAACCTATTTGATGTTCTGGATCTGGGTCTCATTGTCTTATATGGTTGTTCGTGCTTTGTTTCTCCTTATTCCTCATTGAGATTGGTTATTGGAGTATCTAAGTTGCATTTGGAATAGGTAGCTTATTTTTCAAAACTATTGTTGCCTAGAATTTTGTCTTTTCGCTTGAGCGGTGAGTCCTGTGCTCAAGCGGTCTTTTTGAACTACCAGTACTTTTGTAGGTCTGCAGAGATACTGGGAGATGGTATTCTTCGCTCAAGCGGTCTTTCATGCACTCGAGTAGTGTTGGCTCGAGTGACACTTCCTCAGCTTGAGTGACGGTTCTCTATTTATAAAACTTCTGGGAGTTTGTATTCTTTACTCGAGTGGTCACTTCCTGTGCTCAAGCGGTCTCACTTATTGTGTCTGGTCGCTCGAGCGACCATTCTTTCGCTCAAGCGGTCTATGCGTATATCAGGTTGTAAAGTTCACTTTTTGAGTCATTTTTTCACACCTCTCTCTCTCTAAATCTCATATCTACTCTCTCTCTCTCTCTAGAAATCATCTCTAAGCTCCTAATCCACCTTGATCCACCCATTTCTACACCCTAGTCTCTTTGTTAAAGAGAGAGAGCACGTTGAGGGCTTCGTTTTAATCAATGAAGTTTGTGTGTTCGGCTCCATTGAGTTCTACCCATATCTTCTTTGGGTTTTCTTCCTTGAGGTAGGGATTCTCCGCACTTTCTTATGATTTTTAGCTTAGTTATTTGTTATTTCTAAAACAATATTATGATTTGGGGATTTTTGGACAAATCTAGGAGTTTGGGTTAAAATCAAAAGAGGGGTTTTCAAATAGATTCTTGAAAATGGTTGTGGAATTAGAAATGAGGTTGAGTTGAGATAAAATGGTTGGTTTTGATGCTTGGAGTTGATTTTGGAAGAAAATGGGGTTTTGCCCTAAATATCTCAAATGTTGATTTTGTATAAATAATTGGAATTGATGTTGGAAATGTGAAATTGGATTGATATTGATGATGATAGTGGAGTTGGGTATGTATTACCACTCACATCTTAGAATTTGAAAAGTTTATCTTTATGGAAATTATTTATCTGTTTAGAGATATCTGTTTTGGGTTATCGGTGGAGGATAGCTATAATTGTTGTAGAAATTGCATAAGAATTAAGAGAATTGAAACTATTTTCTTATCTATTACATTGAGCATTGTTGTGTATTTAACACATTGCAAATGTTGTTGTTTTGATAAAAGAGGTGAATAACTTAGTGAATCTGGGTAGGAGTGTAGTTGTGGTATTAAGTTGGCCTGTGTGTTATTGATGAAAGACCAGAAACCCGCGCGGTTAGGTGTCGAGTTTTTCAGTTAGTTCTAGTAAAAATGACAATTTGGTAGTTCTTGTAGCCTACTTGCAGACATGTCCTCAAGATTCATAATGTTGTATTCATTGCCTGTTTTCTATTGTAAAGGAAATGATATCATGATTTGAGATATAAACTTGGCATTGCATGGTTTTGAAAAGAGAAATGAAAATGCTTTGGCACAAATATTGCATATGCATTCACCTTATATCTCTGTTAAGATTCATATAATGTGTTGGATTATTTCTACTAGGTTTTGGCTCACCCTATGTGGAAAAACTATTTGCAGGTGCTGAAGATGTGCGTCTGCCAAGGCAATAGCTTGGGAGGACTTAGAAGCAAGAGCCTCATTTTGTTTATTTTGTTGTATTTATTTTTGTACAAGCCAAGGGCTTAAATTGTATTAGATTTAAATCCATTTTTGTGTAACCAAGCATTGTCTTGAAAAGCTGTAAACCTTTAGGGCATTTTTTAATTGTTTAACTTGTAATTCATATCTTTAACATGTAACACATGCTATAAATTCATGGTTAGGGCTTATGAATGTATAACTACATGTGACATCTTTTGTACCATGAGATCATATGAAATGAAAGGTTATTGGGTTCAGCATGATGTTGTTATTTATTAATATTGTAGATGATTCTATTGTAATCATTTTCATAACGTTACAGATTGTGTGTTAAAAGAGGTGTTAGAGATTATTACCATCGAATCTCTCTTCGAAGAAAACTTCAAAATATGCATAATCTATCAGGCAAAGTAAAAGTAGAGCCAGAAGCAAAAGATTAAGGGCTTTGATTATAAACAAGAAATGCTTTGTGTTGGCTTTTTGATCAATTTTCTTTGGTTGAGTTAAAACACAACTTTTTCTAATTTGGTCAAAACACGGAGAAAATTGTGAGCAAACCATAGAGAAATTTGTGAGTAAAGAGAAATTTCAAAACACAGAGAAATTTCAAAACATAGAGAAAATTAGAAAAATTTCAACGCAAAGAAATTTCAAAACACAAAAAAAAAAAAAAAAAAAAAAAATCAAAACACAAAGAAAATTAGAGAAATTGAGCAAATCAAAGAAATTTCAAAACATAGAGAAATTTGTTTAAAATTTGTCTATGTTTTGAAATCTGAAATTTGTCTGTATTTTGAAATTTCTTTAGATTGAAATTTCTCTGAATCAAAATTTCTCTAGAAAAATATTGAGGGACCCCAATCACTATGAAAATATTGTATGTCTTTTATCTTATAAAATCTTAATACCGGGGACCTTAAAAAAATTTCCCTCTTCAAATGGGTCCAAAAGACGTTGTCTACAATTGATTTTTGTTATATATGTAACAACTATTATGAGTTGAAAACAAAGTAGTTTACTTGTATATTTATTAAGAAATTTGAGATCCATTCGCTTGACATGCTCCTTCATGCAGATTACTTTTTACTGCAAAAGAGAAACCTATAATTTAAAAACCTACTTAATTAGTGTACTCACTACATATATGCAAAGAAACAAACTTAAACCCATGAAGATCTCAAATAAAAAAATAAAAATGTAAGCAAAAATGTTATAGAGTTACATAATTAAGTTTAGTTATATTTGGATTTAAATCGAGCATCCTCTTTACAACAAAATGGAACACATTGATTAATATAATTGAAGAAAAAATACAATAAAAAATAAATGGGATTGAACAAAAACTTCCTTTAAACTCGTGAATGTGTTCCATATACTCTTCTCGATTGGTAAAATTTTTCTTAAAAAAAAATGTGTGAACTCCAATTGCATCGCAAAACATCATTATTTGTGTTAATCTTTTAACCTTTCGTTGCCACTGCTACTTTTTTCTACATTGTACTTGTAAATTTTTTTTACAATGAATAATAGATTTTGGAGGCACAATCGTTCTACTACATTATTATAATTTCAACAACTAACTTAGATTATGAAGCAAAAATAAATAAATAATTACATCAAATAAACTAAAGCTAAAAAAAAAAAAAAAAAAAACAGTTTGTGAAAAAAAGAGAGTAAAAAAACACAATATGTGATTTTAAACATGTGTTTCTGTTCATGTAAGATGCCAAAAATCTTACTTAATTGGTCAAATCACCTATTTAATTCCTTTGTAGGATTCCTTCTCTTCTCCAATCTGTTTGCCCAATTTCATATGGTCATGGAAGTTGTTGTTGTTGTTTTTTTGTTTTTGTTTTTGTTTTTGTGTGTGTGTGTGTGTGTGTTGTGTGTGTGAAATATCATTGGTCCAATCTTTTTGCCTATTTCATGTTGTCATGGAAGTTGAGTTTTGAGATTTTTATTCACCCAAAAAGGTTTTAAGATTTATAAGTTTAATTTTTTTTGAAATATCTATGGATAAGATATAAATCTGATGAAAGAGTTTGAATTAAAGTGAAACTGATTTTTTATTTCTAAAATATTTTGAAAATCTCTTATCCATTTCGAATTTGAATTTTGAAATGGATTAGTATACTTTCCACTTGAAAGTCATAAATCAAGGGATATAAATGGATTAATTACTTTTTTTTTTTTTTTTTTAAATTATTCAATAAAAGTTAGCCAATAGAAGATTTTTATTTAAAAAATAAGAATTCTAGAAAAATAGTATGAAAATTTTGAACTTCACATGAACCTTCTCATTAGAAACTCCCTTTTTCTTAATATATATATATATATATATATTCCCAATTCGTTGCTACATTCAATAGATGGAAAACACTATGAAGGTGTTGACCTTCATTGAAAGATGAACTAAATTGTTTGTTTCATTTAGTTTATTTATTGAATCTTACATCATATGTAACTCAAGATATGTTTTTTGTTTTTTTGGATTAATCTGAAATAACAATAACAAACAGAGTACAAGAGGGCAACTAGTGCCTTTCACACAAAAGGTTAACCATGTCTGCAACAAGCAGACTTGCAAGTTGATTAGGAGGGTCTTCAAAAACAACCAAAGGGTCTTGGTTAATTACACCCATGTTGGCAAGAGTGTTAACACATGCATTTCCTTTGCGTCGGACGTGGTTGAGAGAGCAATCACTATACTCTATGAGGAACTTCGTGTTTTCAAGCAAAGCTCGTTAGGGAAAGTTGGGACAAGTCTCTCCTTTGATTAAATTAATCACAAGTTAGCACTTCTAATGGCTTTCCAAATTTCCTTGGAAACAGGGCACTCACGGAATAGATGAGACATGTTTTCATAGTGCGAATTGTATCTTGGACAAATGTCCATACCAGTAAGATCATGAATAACTATTTGGTGGTTAGTGTCACACCCTGTATTTTAAAACCTGATTTACATTACCATATCCATTTTCATAAGGAACTATGCGGAAGGTACAATCATGAACTTAATCAAACAATAAAAGTATAGCGATTCTGGTTTAGATCTGACCCATTTGACGTTTCGGATCTGGGTTTCATTTCCTCATATAGTTGTTCTTGTCTTGTTCCCCATATTTCTCTTTGAGTTTGGCTATTGGGTTGTGTTGGTTGCGTTTGGAATAGGTTGGTAGCTTATTTTTTTTAAACTGTTGTTGTCCAGAATTTTGTTTCTTCGTTCAAGCGTCACTTCTTGCGCTCGAGCAGTCTTTGTGAACTCTCAGTACTTTTGCAGGTCTACAAAACTACTGGGAAGTAGTATTCTACGCTTGAGCGGTGTTGGCTCGAGCAGTCCTTATTGCGCTCGAGCGTTGCTCTTCTGTCTGTAAAACTTCTGGGAGTTTGTATTCTTCGCTCGAGCGAAGCTTCTTATGCTCGAGTCGTGCAACTTATTATGTCTAGTCGCTCGAGCGACAAGTCTTGCGCTCGAGCGTTCGACGTGTATATCAGTTCGTAAAGTCACTTTCTTGAGTCACTTTTTCACCTCTCTCTCTCTAAACATTTCAAAATCCTATTTTCTCTCACTCTCTCTAAAACTCATCTATTTCACTCGAGTATACCTAAATCCGTCGAGTTCCTCACCCGTATCCCTTTGTTAAAAAGGTAGAGCACGCCGTGGGCTTCCATTTGATTTGAACAAAGTTGGGTTTCGGTATTTTTGAAGTATCTCCTTTCTCTCTCTTATCTTTTAAGCTTGAGGTAGGGATTCTTCGCACCTTCCATGAGTTTTAACTTAGTTATTTGCGATTTTTAAGCAATATTATGATTTTGGGGATTTTTGAAACAAACCTAGGGTTTTAGGTTAAAGATCAAAAGAGGGATTTTTACAATGGATTCTTGGAAATGGTTGTGGGATTGGAAATGAGATTGAGTTGTGATAAAATAGTTAGTTTCGTTGCGTAGAATTGATTTTAGAAGAAAATGGGGTTTTGCCCTAATTATGTTAAATGTTGATTTTATATAAATTATGAAATTGGATTGGTTTTGATGAGGATGGCGGAGTTGGATATTTATTATCACTCACATCTTGAAAATTTGGAAAGTTTATCTTTAATGAGAATTATGTATCTATTTAGAAATATCTGTTTTGAGCTATTGGCGGAGGATATTTATGATTGTTGTAGAAATTGTATGAGAATTAGGAAAATTGAAACTATTTCCTCATTCATTTGCATTAAGCATTATCTCACACTTATACTTTGAAAATGTTTATCGTTTTGAGAAAAATGGGTGAATCTGGGAATCTGGGAAACATATATTGTCTCATTGAAATAAGTTAGTCTAATTATCCATGATAAAAGTCCTAAAAATCGTGCGTATACATGGGTGCTGATCCGGCGGACGAAATATTCGTAAAATGGCAATAGTAGTGCTTGTATAGCCTACGTTTACATGGGTGCCGGTTCACGGTTTCCCGTGGATGAAATTTTCATGAAAGTTTGTATTGGTTTTGAGATTTCCCGGAGTGTGATTCACTACCCTATTTTCTATTGTGAAAGAAATGATTTATGAATTGTGATATCAACATGGCATTGCATAGTTTTGGAAAGAGATATAAAATGTTTGGGCACAAGCATTCTATATGCATTCACCTTATAGCTTTGTTAAGATTCATTTATTATGTTGGATTATTTCTACTGGGCTTTGGCTCACTCTATGTGGAAAAACATTTTAGGTGTTGATGATATGCCTCCGCCAAGGCAATAGCTTGGGAGGACTTGGAGCAAGAGCTTCATTTTGTTGGTTCTTTTGTGTATGTTTTGTACAGGCAAAGGGCCTTTAACTGTATTGGACTTGAAATTCCACTTTTGTTATAACCAAGGACTGTCTTGGAAAATTGTAAGCCTTTACGACATTTATTATCTGTTTTTACTTTCACATCTTACCTCTTGTTGTAACATATGCTATAGATTCAAATCAGACTTGTGAATTTATATCTGCATATGTCACCCTTTTGTCACGACCCAAACCCGCACCTATAGGTTTAGCTTCATGACCGGCCAGTAATCATAGATTACCTACGGCCTCCATACAAATAAATCCATTTAATGTCAGGTATGGGGCTTAACGGAAGTATAAATTAACATAACATTTATCCATTGAGCCGTGTGTATATGAAAAGAACTTTGTATTATAAGCAAAGATTTGTTCCAAAAGTACATTCATCACATTTGTACAAACATTCATGTCTTATAGTTATATAAAACCCCAACTATACACAAATACGAAACCATTTAACAAACAAAAAGGGGGTTTAACTAGCATGGCTCCACCTGAACCTGGTTTACTTTGCTTGGAAGCTCTTCAAAAGGTTGACTCGGGTAGACTCGAGGCTTTCTTAACTCTGATGTTCAGCTTGCCCACCTACATACATATAAATAAATAGTGAGCCAAGGCCTAGTGAGCAATAACAGAATAAAGAGGTTATATGAATGAAGTTCGATAACATTTCCAAACCAGTTCTCAATAATCATTTCTCATTAATCAATAAATTCCATCATTTATATCTTTTAATATCAAATTAAGTGGCACATCCATAAAGCGATAATATTCCAATAACAATGGACCATAAAGGTCAAGCCAATGGACCACGAAGGGTCAAACCAATGGACCACAAAGGGTCAAACAAAAGATCTCTGTGTCTCAATTGATCTAATAGCCATGGTATTGTTACCCCTAGGCAAGGGCCTATAATCAATGGATGCCACAATACAGTTTCAAAAGTGAACTTCACTCATCGATAGAAAGTAAACCAATCAATCAATCGCGCATCGATTTCGAGAGTAATAACAATTTCAAAAATAAATATTACATGAACATATCTTCATAAAGTTACTACTCACAGTGGTTTGTGTTGTCACTAAGCCTCGGACGTCCACCTAAACAAAACACATAACAAATGCCAATTGAAGGACTATTTCATTTTAATTCAATTCTTCTCACGCGTCTCTAACTCATTCTATAATTATATGAGTCCAATTGCTGCTTAAGGATACTAGAAATGACATGAGAATGCAAGTATGCACTTAAAAGAGTTAGTTAAAATTTGCTGAAAATAGGGTCCTCGCTCGAGCAGGGGTTCAAAAATAAGGGTGGTCGCTCTAGCGCAACTTCGGTCCCTCGAGCGGTCTGTAAACTTTGCAAAAGTACTGGTTTCTTGAATTTTACGCTCGACGGTCGGTCGATGGTCACTTGAGCCAAAGACTAAATAAAGGTGGGTTCGCTCGAGCTTGCACTTTGTCGCTCGAGCCACCGTGCAAATGTCTGCAAAAATGCTGGGAGCATGAAATTTATGCTCGAGCGAATTGGTCAAATTCTGGAATTTTCAGAATTGTGTTTGAAGTTCAAACTTGATATTCAAAGGTCCAAAACTTGTGTTTTTGGTACAAAAACTTGGAAAAACATTTTATAACATGAAAACACTTCCAATTTGAAACCATTTATTCAAAATCATGCTCCAATTGTCCAAATTCAAGCTTATACTATCAAGTTAAAACCATGCATGTTATGGATTGAGTCCTCTTCTTTCAAAACACTACAAAGTGATATGAAATTCATGAATCCAAGGATGATCTTCAAGTTCATGCCTCCTAAGCTTCATGCATGTATGAATTTCAAGAAATCTTAACTCAAAATGAAAGATCAAGCATGCATGTGCATAATTCAACTCAAATTCATCATATTCATGGTAATTCATGCTCAACCTACTCAAATTCGAGCAAATGATCCTATAATTGCATGAACTTAGTTTCTACATAACTCAATTCCAAGAATTTAGGATGAATTTCATACCCAATGTGTGAATTCAAGTGTATTATGTCTCCAATATTCAAATCTTCCACAATTCTCTACAATACTTCTTGTTCTTTCTCTAAATATTGAGTTCTCCTTCATTCTGTCTCAAAATCTTAGCTCAAAGTTGTATATTGTGAGTTTAAGAGATGAATTAGGCTTATATAAAGTGTAATTAGCTTAGCCTAATCAAGCTTGCTATGGTTAATTAATCCTACTCAATTTTGATTAATATTAATTATTTTATTCTAATTATTTTGGTCCAAATCAAATTTTGACGAAAGTTGCCATAAAATTCTAAATACTCTAATTAGCCTATCGGGCTAGACAATTTTCGCTTCTGAAGCCGTTCGGGCTTTCAATTTCTGATTCTAAGTCGTTAAGTGAACATATATTCCATGTAATAACAGATAACTACAAAATTGAGCATGTAATCACATAATTAAACACACAATCATGCAATTAAGCTTATTGGAACAATATAATATATTAGTATGAAGGTCGGGGTTGTCACACCTTTTGTACAAGAAATCGAGATAAATGAAAGATAATTGTTTCATCACATGTTATTATGAAATTAATATTGTAGATAGATTATTGTATTTATTTTGGACCGTTACAACTTGGTATCAGAGCGTACCGGGTTTGAATACTTTGGGTACGTGGGAAGTGGTTCTTACCACAATGGGTTTATCTCGCTTGATAGAGATGTCTATATGTTTGGTATGCTATGTGATAACATGTTTATGTGATTATATGGATATGGGATTTAATTTCTAAGATATTGATTGGGTCTACGGGTTTCTAGAAGTCCTATTAGAAAAGCACTTGATCACTACTATTTCTAATTGGAACTCTGGCAATGCTACGGAACGATCATTATTTAGGAAGGAAATTCATACGTGTTTATGTGACTACGTACTTATGTAAGTGAATTACTGTTGTCCATTGCCTTAGGACGTGAGTGAGTTAGCTTCGGCAAATTTGTAAATGTGCTAATCTCTTTTGTTACCTTTATTAGGATGTCAGGACGTGGACATGGTAGTGATAGGCCTGGTAGGCCTAGATGGCACGAGGTTCCGGCACAAAAGGATGGGGTTGGTCAGGCTAATGTGGCCGAGTCAGTGGGTTAGCAGGCCATGGGTACTTTAGCTCGTGAAATGGTAGGACCTTTGCGAGAATCTATGGACATTCTTGACACTGAGAATCAAGTCCAGGCCCAAGTTGCTAAAGCAGGGCCATCATTCTTAAAGAGGGAGTTCTTCCAGTCTAATTCGAACGAGTTTTTGGGTGATCCTAAAAGCCACTGAAGGCGGATGAGTGGTTAGAGCAGATGGTGAAGACGTTTGAGATGCTTAACATTGAAGATGATGGTTGAGAGTGACCTTGGCATCCTTCTAGCTGAAGGGAGATGCAAGTCAGTGGTGGAAGTATGCGTGTGGGCGCATTGGTGTGACTTGGGAGGTTTTTGTCAATGCTTTCCAGGACAAGTTCTTGCCTCCCCTGCTAGGGAGAAGTTGAGGGATTAGTTTTTAAAGCTCAAGCAGCTTAGTTTGCCACCGAGTTTGAGGCAGCTTTCACAAGCCTCTCTAGATTTGCACCGAAACTCATGGCGACAAAGAAACGCCGTTGTATCGAGTTCGAGAAGAGGTTGAGGACCGGGCTTCTTTTCAAGGTAGTTGGGTCAATGATTAGGGACTACGGACGCCTTGTGAAAGTGGCAGCTCATCTTGAGACTGTAGTTCAGGCAGAGGAGGAGCGGATGAAGGACTCCAGAAGGAGTCAAGAGGTTCAGGGGAAGAGTCGGGACAGTAAGAAGCAGAGGGGTCCCTCCCACAGTAATCCCAGGCTACACAGTCTAGATCCACCTTTCCTATGCCGAGTTCGGGTTCATGGAGAGGTAAGCATGGAGGCTTTTCTTGTTTTAAGTGTGGCCAGTTGGGTCACAAGTCCCTAGCTTGTTTGCAGAGAGGAAGAGGGCAACAGTCTACACCATTTACAGCTCGTTCTTAGAGCCAGAGTCAGGGGAGAGGGAAACCACCTACCTGTTATCAGTATGGGCAGCCAGGACATGTGAGAAGGTTTTGTCCTCAGTCGGGTGGCATACCTGGTGCATCTGGTTCGAGACAGACACAGAGCCACCAGCCTGCACAATTAGCACAGGCCTCAAGGGCCAATTAGGGAGCCTCTTCGGCTCAGTTAGTGCATTAGACTTATGCTCCGAGGGGTGAGCAGATGGAGTAGAGACCTACGGGTGTGTGTATGCTATTACCACGCTAGACTTAGTGCTTGCGCCTTCAGTTGTGAGAGGTACTTTCTTGTTATGCAATTTTATTGCTAATGTTTTGATTGATACGGGTGCATCCTATTCTTTTATCTCTTCTGCATTTGCATCGGCATTGGGGTTAGAAGTGGCTCAATTAGCATCTCCACTCAGGGTAGAGTCACCAGTTGGTGGTGAGGTTATGTTGGATTAGGGATGTCAGGGTCATGAGATAGAGGTCACCGATCGCCGACTTCTTTTTTCATTTACATTGATCGATATGTCGAGTTTTGATGCCATCTTGGGTATGGATTGGTTGTCATCTTATCGAGCAGTTATAGACTGTTACCGTTAGAGGCTTACTGTATGTACCTGTAGACACCCCATTTTTGACCGACCTTAAGACTCAGACGTCATCGATTGAGTGCTCGATGATCGCACATGTTTGTGCTCGTTTCGAGTTTCTGGAGTTTTTGGCTGAGTGCCTTGCCTCCAGGCCTCTGAACTCTTTGTGTTTTAGCTCAGTTTGTGGACCAAGCCTTGTTGACCTTCCCTGGAGGGAGAGAGAGGTTTGTAGACCACTTTTTGCGGTCGTAGACCACTTTTCCCTCTTGTAGGCTAGTTTCCGGTTTCCGGAGCCTTCGGCTGAGTGCCTTGTCTTGCTTCCCTTTTGGTTTGGTTTTGAACCAAACCTTGTTTTCCCTTTCCTGGAGGAAGAGAGAGGTCCGTAGACCACTTTTTGTGGTCATAGACCACTTTTCCCTCTTTGAGACTAGTTGCCGGTTTCCGGAGCCTTCAGCCGCGCGCCTTGTCTCGGGACCGCTTAACGTTCTCCTTTTGGCCTGATTTTTGGACCACGCCTTGTTTCCTTGGTCTAGAGGGACACAGAGGTCTTGTAGACCACTTTTTGTGGCTGTAGACCACTTTTCCCTCTCGTAGACCACTTTTGGTGCCCGTAGACTAGTTTTCGAGGTTTTTAGCTGTGTGCCTTGACTCGCGGACTTTTGTCTTGCATCCTTTTTGGTTTGTTTTTGGCACAAACCTTGTTTTCCTTGCTTGGAGGGTGGAATAGGGGTTGTAAACTAGTTTCTCTCCCTGAAAACCACTTTTCCTGCCTGCCAGCTAGTTTTTTGGTCGGCCAACTGGTCTTGGTGGTCTTTGGACCACCAAAAGTGGTCAGCAGCCATGCCACCACCTTGTTTTCTTGGTGCAGACCACCCCTCCCCCTTGCCGACCACTTGGTCTCCTTGCAGACCGCTTTCACTGGTCGGCCGACCAATGCAAGTAGCTGGCCGACCACTTCAACTGGTCGGCAGCTTTCCTACAGTTTCTTGTAGATATTTTCTTGCCAGTTGTGCCAGCTGTTAGGCACAGAAGGCATCCTCCATACACATGTATGGAGGGATTGCTTGGAGCTCCAAGCTTGTTCAACAAGCTTGAACTTTGTTTTTCTATAAGAGGGAACCTCCTCCCTCTTGCTTTAGGTTTAGAAAAAATTGCATAGAGCTATACATACACTTCTATCTCTATATTTCTCTCTTTGTCTCATATTTGTGCTTGAAAGTGCCTTTCCTTCACACTTTTACACACAAACACATAGTGAAACACCTTCAATCTTGGACTGAGGTTCTTGGAGGTTTGTTTGGAGCTCAAGGTTTGGTTTTTGCCTCAAAAGTTGCTGTCTTGCTTTGATTCTTCAAGGGTGAGTCTCTAATCCTCTTAAAGCCTTGTTGTAGTTGCTTATTGGCCACCCTTGCATGCTTATTTGGCTTGACTTTCTACTGCAAAAAGCTTCTTTTTTAAGTATTTGAAATGTTTGTTTAAGGCTTCTTTGGTGTTGGGGGTGGCCTACTCCCTTGCATGCCTTATTTGCTAGGCTTTTGAGCCATCACTTCAGGCCTTTGTGATCATCTTTATTTGGCCGCTTCACCGCTGAATTCCAGAGGAATTTCAGTGGTGAAAAGTGTGTTTTGAGGTCTCAAATAGGAGGGGGTTGTCCCCCTCTTCTTCTCTTCTTTACTTGTGTTGATGGCTCATCAAAGGAGCATGTAGCTCTATCTTCTTGAAGCTTTGTTTGAGCACTTTTTTGTGACCTTTTAGACCTTCCATGACTCTATTTTTGGTTGTCTTGGTCACCCCTTGCATGCTTCTTGTATGTGTAGTGTAATCCTACTTGAAGCTTTTCAAAGTAGCATGCCTTTCTAGCATGTTTTGGTTCTATCTCAGCATGTTTTTGGTGTTGTTTTAGCATGCCATACCTCTATCTAGGGTTGGTTTGATAGCCTCATGCATGCTCCTTGCACTTGTAGTGCATTTCCTTTCACTAGCCTAACATGCATCATGCTTTTGACCATCATTCTAGCATGCTTTTGGCTCTACTCCAGGAAGCTTTCCTTCATGTTTTGCCTTGATCTAGGTCTGATTTAAGTGTTTTAGGTCATGCATGCCTTGCTTTGTATAGCCATAGTGCATTCTTGTTCATTAGCTTTGTGTTTTGAGTCCACTAGCATGCATTATTTGGGCTATTCATATGATTTGGCATCATTTGGTATGTGATTTTAGAGCATGTTTCATTTCCATGCCCTCACATCTTTCACTCATTCAATGCTTTGGACGGTTGGTTCTTTATGCTTTAAAAATGAGCCATTGTGTATACCATCTTGCCTAAGCTTTTGGGCTGCCATATCAGTACATTTTTGGTGTTATTTTGACATGCCATAACTCCGATTTTTGTTGGCAAATTCATCTCATGCTTGGTTTGGTAGGTGTAGTGTAATCCTCCTTATTGGCCTTACATATTCCATGCTTCATGCCCTTCATGCTAGCATGTGTTAGTTCTAGTCCATACATGTTTTAGCATCATTTTGACATGCTCTAGGACTATTTTGGGTTGTCTTGGCTATATGGTTCATGTATTGCATAGCTATAGTGTAAGTGCCGATGCTAGTTTCAAGCTTTGAACCTCATAGCATGCTATGCATGTGTTGTTTGAGTGATTTGGCATCATTTCATACATGATTTCAGAGCATATAGTGTTGTCACACTTCCATGTTTATCACTTCTTGATCATGTTTGAGAGTTATGCCCTTATGCTTAGTTGATGGGCCAAGGCATGTGCATGCATTATCTTGCTTTTCATACCATCCTTTCATAGCATTTTGGCCACTATTTTGGCATGATTTAGGTCTGTCCATATTCGGTTTAAGTCCATTGAGCATCATATTGCATGCCTCGTGTGTAACATGTTTTACTAGCTTTGATGCATTAGCTTTTAAACATGCCATACATGCATTGTCCATATGATAGAATCTTCTGCATGCATTGTTTGCATGATAGAATCTTGCGCGTGCCATAATAGCATTGGTAGAATTGCATTTTGTTTGCATGTTGTTGCATTGCATTGTGTTTGCATGCCATTAGCATTGATAGGTTGATCATGCTTATGTTGTGTTGCATTGTGTTTGGATAGGGTGTTAATCCAAACACGAGAAACGAGGGGCGTTTCATACTTGAAGTGATGAAACTTGCCTCATTTCTCGGTCGCCGACCCTCTTGATCATGCATGATAGAGGTTAAGGCCCTTATGTGTTATTTGTGCATTCATTGACATTGAATTGTGCAAACTTGGCTTCTCAGCCATCGTGCATTGCGATGCATGGTTGGTGGCCCGAGAGTCGAGAACCGCACTCCCTTGAGCTTAAGAAATGATAGGGAGGGTGGTTGTGCACACATACCTTGCAAATACATTGCTGTGCCCCTTCTTGTTCTCTGTTGCAGCAAATTGAAGTGTGGCAGAATTTTCTGGTCGGTAGACTAGAAAAAGTAGCTGGCCGACCACTTTTTCTGGTCTGCAGAAAGTGGAAGTGGTCTACAGGTGGTCTACAACACCACTAAGTGGTCGGCAGCCTTCCTGGAGGTCTCCATGTTGGAGTAGAAGCTATCTGGAGGTGTGTACAGTGTTCTGGAATCAAATGCAAACAGAGGCAAGTTGGGGCATCGCAATGGATTTCTGAGCGAGGCGACCAAGCATGCATGCACTTCTCGCCCCGAGGCTCCTTTTAATTGCTTTGTTTAGCTAGTTAGCTATTTGGTTATGTACTTAAGTAGTTAATGCACTTAGCTATTCATTTGTGTTTGTAATTAGTTAACTTGTTAGTTAATTAGTTTGATTTGTAATAATTAGTTTAATTAGCTTAGATTAGCTAGTTAGCTTATTATTCGGACCCTCCGTCGAGAGGGCACAACTGTTGTAATAAGCGTGCTTGTGTGTGATGCATGTCTTCCAACCCCCATTTCTTGTCCCTTTTACTTAACCGCTTTTGATGGTTAGTTTAGGGCATATTTCGATTAGCATCCTTATGCTATGCATGCGTGCATCATTCATCTGTCTTGCATGCACCGGGCTCGGCGCATCATACAAACTGCATTGTATTTCAATACCAATTTGAATACATGTTATCTAGTTGCATTCACATGACATCTTAGAATAGCCGAGCCTATCCTAGTTGCATTTTGCATGTGTTGCATTAGGCATTGTTGACATAGCTAGGATCATGCATTGATTACTAACTAGCTTCTTTTTTGGCTCGGAGTACACTGTAAGTGTTTATGCTTTAGCATCCTTGCATGTATGTAAGTGACTGCCATGATAGCATGCTTGCCATGAGGCTATGTGCTTAACTGCTATAACTGCATGAATGCCTGTGGGTGAAGGTTGGATTGCTTGAATTGGAACAATTCATCAAAATGTGCGTTTTAAGCCCACTTTGCGGAGTGGCAAAATCATGTTTTTCTAAGCCCACTTGAGAGTGGCAAATCCGCGACTTAGCCTACTTGCGAGTAGCATTTTCAAACCACTTTCAAAAACAAACATGAGATGTTTTGTTCCAATTTAGGCGATCTAGTCTATACTTGTATGATGTGCGCATCACGTAGTAAGATTAGCTAATTAATCGGAATAAGAACGCATGTGTTTTCAAAAACAATATATCATGTTAGTAAAGGCCGATCTTCGATCGGGCGAGCGGGGGTGCTCATTTCATGACCTTCCCCCCTCGTACCCAAGTTCCCTGAGCTAAGGCAACTTTGGTGATGACAAACACGTGGCCTTAGGCACGAGTCAGGGTTTCCTAAATTTCCCGAAACAAAATATTTAGGTGGTGACTCTGAAATCTGGCAAAGTAGTCCATGCTTGGCGCTTTTTGATTAAAATCGATTTTCCAAAACGATTTTTCGGATTTGGACTCTTTGGTGATTTATTAGTCTTACATTGCACTTTGTGAGATTAGATTCAAAACTGTGACAGGAGTCCGAACTGTAGTAGCTAAGAACTACAATTCGTGCCCTCGCGCGCGGAGCGGAGTTCGGGCGATCTATAGTACCTCAAGCAATGACTGTTTTCATTTCTTGGGGGACCGAGTTAATAGAGCTTTATTGCCAATGTGTGATCCACATGGTCGGAGTGAGCTTAATTATCTTCTTGCAACCTTTATGGGTAGTTGTAACAAGCCCGCGGGGGACCTCGCTACAGCTCGGACTCTCCTTTTTTGTGTTGCGGTTCTAAATCCGAACCAAAGAGTCCAACTCTGGCAAATCGTTTTGAAGAAAAACAGATTTTTTGAAAAGTAGTGCCAAACATGGACTGCTTTGCCAGATTACAGAGTCGCCACCTAAATATTTTTAAAATGGGAAATTTAGGAAACCCTGACTCGGTGCCGAAGGCCACGTGTCCGTCATCACCAAATGTCTTGGCTCGGGAGCTTGGGTACGATCGGGGAAGGTCAGCTATGAGCACCCCCTCTCGCCCGGTCCGAAGACCGGCCTCTACTAACCGTGATATCCAATTTTGAAAACGTTACATGCTCTTATACCGGTTATTAGCCTAGATTTACTACGTTATGCGCACAGCAAATAAGTATAGACTAGGTTGCCTAATTCGGAAATAATCATTGCATATCCGTTTGTTTTGAAAGCGTTTCGGGTTTTGCTACTCGCAAGTAGGCTAAAATACGGATTTCGATGAGTTTTCCAACTCAAGCAACCCAACCTCCACCCACAGGCAGTCAAGCAGTTTATCTCATATAAGCACTTAGCCACATGG
Source organism: Camellia japonica (assembly GCA_030407325.1). NCBI lineage: Eukaryota > Viridiplantae > Streptophyta > Magnoliopsida > Ericales > Theaceae > Camellia > Camellia japonica. Next base: position 153,167,257 of record JAPPVO010000002.1, on the reverse strand, counting down.
TAATCATGCTGTCATGTTAACATTCACACGCATGCGATATGCTAAAGCATAAATACTTACATAGTACTCCAAGCCAAAACAGAAGCTTATCAGAAATCCATGCATGGACCTAAGCATACTGAAATGTCTAATGCAACACATGCAAAGTTGTAATCTAGGCAGGCTCGGCTATCCTAGGCATGGCATGTGAAATGCTACAACTATCACGTATTCAATTTGGAATTGAAAGTACGATGCAGTTTGTATGATGTACCGAGCCCGATGCATGTCAACAAGTGCATGGATGCACGCATGCATTGCATAAGGTATGCTAAAAATAAACGTGCCCTAATCTACCATCGTAAGCAGGTAAATAAAAGGGAGAAAGAAGTGGGGGTTGGAAGACATACAAACCACTCACCCACACTTATTACAATTATGCCCTCACACGGAGGGACCAAAAGAATATACAGATAATTAACTACGCAAGCTAATTAAATTACAAACCCATTAAATTAATTAAGCAGATTAATTAATTTAATTAAAGCAGTAAACCCCTCGGGGGAGGGCCGGATGTGGCGCGTGTTCGGGACTTGCTCGGAATCGCACTGCCATGCCTAGCTTGCCTCTGTTTTCCCTGCTTTGCACCTCAGAAGACTGCCACAGTCTTAGGAATACTTCCTTAGGTACTGGAGATCACTACCGGCTGCACAAAACTTCCACCGGCAGTGTATTGAGCTCATCGGCACTAAATTGATCCATCGGCTGCAAATTGACTGCCGGTCGGCACTAAGAACTGCCGGCCGGCACTGAATGCCTGCAGAACCTGCAACTCACAGCAGCAGAGGGCAAATACTGGCATGGCAATGCAATTCAAAGCATGTATGCACTAAACACACTCCTTATCATACTAATGACTCAAAGGAAGATGTGCCTCGATTCTCGGACCACCAATCACGCATTTCCATGCATGGTAGCCTAAAGGATCAAATGTGCAACTTGAATTTCAAATGCATGCAAACCAATCAAACAAATTGAGGCCCAATTCCCATCATCAAGTCAAGGAACAAGGCATGCATGCCTATGTGTGCAATCCTAAGCATGTCAACTAGGGATGCGACATGAGCATATAGGCAAACAATGCAAGCATACAAGCAAACATAAGGTAGCATACAAGTAAGCGAATAATGGTCTTACTCATGACCTAAGCAACTCCAAATAAGCCTAAAATCAGTGGCCAAATGCTATAGAAGTGAAGACTTAAGATACATGCAATACATGTACACATGCGAGCATACATAATCCAACACTTAGGCATAAACAAGACAACATTCAAGCGCACTTGAAATGAGTTAAACATGGACAATTAGCATGCATAGAAAGCTCTGAAAATCATGCAAAATATGATGCTAAACCAAGCAACAAAGTAGGCTAAGCATGCAACAAGTGGCTCAAGTACTTAAGGCAAACTAATGAGGCATTGAACCACACCTATTACAACCACGCATGGTAACACTTAACCAATTAAAAACAGTTTTAACACATAAAACTAAGCCCAAAAGACCACTTAGATGGCATCTAAATGGCATGAATCCAAAGGCATGCACAAATGCTAAAACAAGAGGCATAAGGCACAAGCTTCCAAAGCATCAAAGAGGCATGCAAGGCAATCAAACAAACATGCTAAATGGACTGAGATGACATGCCAAATGGTTCCCAACCATTGAAAATAAAGCAAGTGAGGCATGCTACACACTTGTACTCTTAAGGCCAACAAGCCAAACATAAAGGGGGCCCAAGATACAAGCCATGGTCGGCCAAAATAGGCATGGACAGACCTAAGGTATGGCAAAATAAGCATACAAGCTTCATGGATCTAAGCCTAAAGCATGCTCAAACTAGGGCTAACAACCTAGAGCAAGTTAAGGCAATACAAGGCATTACAAAGCATCTATGCAAAACATACAAGGAGTGCTAAAACCAACACTTATCAATGTCATATTAGGGCATAATAAACATAAAATGCAGCCAAGACATGCTCTTCAAACATTCAAAACTATGCTCCCTTAAGAGACCAAAACTTGCCCTTTTCAAGGACATCAAGGAGAGGGGGTGGCCCTCTCCTTCTTAGGACTTTAAGGCATCATCTACACCACTGAAATCCCTCAAGATTTCAGTGGTGAAGAGACCCAAACACCAAAATCCCGGAGCTTAACAAAATAGCACAAAAAAAGAGGCCTTTCAAGGCCTAAGAGGGGCCAAACTTCCCCAGAGCACAAAGTACCCTTAATAAACTATCAAGAGGGCTAAAAAACAGAACTTTTATGTGTTGATCACCAAGCACAAAAACAATCCTAAACTAGGTAAAAACAAGATGCAAGAAAGGGGTAAAAATGACTAGTTTCTTACCCTTGAAGCCTTTCTTCAACAATGGTGGTTGTGTTGTCTCCTTGAGCTCCAAACTAGTCAAGAACACCAAGAATAAGCTCTTAGAACCTCAACTCCAAGAGGAAGGTGAAACACTAGGTGCTTGTGTGCAATAGTATGAACTAAAGCACCTAGTGTACAAAATGAGCAAGGAAAAGAGAGATAGGATAGATATAGGATTTCTAACCTAAAACCAGACCTTCTTCTTTATATTTTCTCTCTAAAATGTCTAAGTTCTTCAACCCTTGAGCCAAGAGAAGAGAGTCTTCTCTTATAGGAATCAAAGCTTACAAGCTAAGCTACCAAAGGGCTCATCCCTCCATACACGTGTATGGAGGGGAAACAAGTACTACAAAGCTGTCTGAAAATATCTCCAAAAACAGCTGTAAAGTGATCGGCAGGGCAAAATGGTCATTTTGCCAAAAAGAGTGCCGACCGGCACAATAAAGTGCCGATGGCAACACCAAATAGCCGGTGGCCTCTAGCCACTGCCGGTGGTGTGTGGGGATGCCTCACAAGGCATTCCATGCCTTCCAAGGCAAAACACAAGTGTTTGGTGCAAAATCAGACACAAAACGGTCGAGTTCGGAGGTCCTGAGGCAAGGCGCGTAGCCGAGAACTCCGGGAACTCCGAACGAACACGAACATGGATGATCACCGAGTGTTCAAGCGGTGACGTCCAAGTCTTGAGGACGGTCAAAAATTGGGTGTCTACAGTTGCCCCTCTTTGACAGAACTCGAAAGTCATAACAATGACGGGAGTGAATGTCAAAGCCCAGAGACGACCCATTTTTGACAAGGCCGAAGACTTGGACAAACATACAAAGCGCAAATGGTTGAACTCGCAAGCTGCCTACGTATCCCTTAGGAATCAAACCAGCATAGTTCAGGCACAGGCATACAAGCCGCAGATAAGGTATGCGCCCGTAGGCGGGGGCAAGATGCGACTGACGATGCAAAAGGCCAAGCATAACTTATGATCATGCAAAGAAAGCTGTAATGAAGCACGCATGCGACAGTTATAAGCTAGCATACGCCAATTTACACTACAATGCAGAAAGGATGTAAGAGAATTATGCAATTCTCAATACGTCTCACGCGGAGGGTACAATACCTGTGCGGCTCGTCCGGTTGCACCGGCCTCAAATGAGCCGTACATGCAATATCGTGCCTGCAAAGAAAGCAAACTTAACAGGTGCAATATTGTTAGCCATATGCATGACAATGCAAAAATGAATGCAAAATGATATGCAATATATACAAAATGATGCATGAATAATGCAACTAATATGCAATGCAATTGAAACTATGCAAACTACATGCAGGGCAATTGAATCGTGATCCAATCGTGAGCGGTTCAAAACCACACAAATGTCAAATAGATTGATGGAGGTAACAAGTCCGTCTCCCATAGAACGATGTCTGATCTATGAGTACTTCGCACGGACACAAGAACAAGTATTGGGTGGAATGACATAAGTGAGGTAACGACCCGCTGAGGAAAGAACAATGATCCTAATGCCGGATGCAATAATTACACTATAATGCAATGGAAATGGATACAATGAATATGGCACGCGGGCCAAACCGAATCTTGCCTAGGAAAGGCATGTACGCATACGAACCGCGTCTAACACAGAAAATGTGCCGCAACCCTCAAACCAAGCTCATCAAGGAATAGGCGCGTACACAAAACCGGGCTTCGACGTGAAAAGTAGGGGCACATACCAGACCAAGCTCAACCTGGAAAGGCGCAAGCCATAGATGGAAGTGATGCAATGGATGCATGCAAATTACGATGCAATAGAAATGGATATGGAAACAATGGATATGGCACGCGGGCCAAACCGAATCTTATCTAGGAAAAGCATGCACGCATACGAACCGCGTCTAACACAGAAAATGTGCCGCAACCCTCAAACCAAGCTCATCAAGGAATAGGCGCGTACACAAAACCGTGCTTCGACGTGAAAAGTAGGGGCACATACCAGACCAAGCTCAACCTGGAAAGGCGCAAGCCATAGATGGAAGTGATGCAATGGATGCATGCAAATTACGATGTAATAGAAATGGATGTTTTACAGAAAATGCATGACATATACACTATACTACAATGATATGCATGACATATGCATGTGTGTTTTTTGTTTTTGTTGTTTTTTGAAATGCATGACATATGCAGTATTTACAATGATGCATGACAATGCATTATGATGCAACGACTACGATTGCAGCTTTCCCTATCTTACCAACAAGGCGATATACTAGGTTGGTTCAGTATCCAGAATTGAGGCGTAGACACGCCGCCTCAACCTATGGGGCTTCCATACAGATTTCAAGCCGAGGGTACACCCCCTGGGTATTTAAACCAGACTTTAATCTCGGAAATCCCGAACCTTTGCGTTCTAGGCATAAGCCATTCAAACTCTAGTTTTCACCGTCCCAGTTGGTCTCCTAGGAACTCACCGCAAAAACAGGCAGGTGGCTTTACCAGACCACCGAAAGATGTGACTAGTATTGCCATCTGGGAATGAGAGATGTTGGGTGCTATTGGCGAGTTTGACTTACATCTTGGTGAGTCTGTTGAGTCGACAGCTTTGTTTTCAGTAGTTTCACAACTATAGCTTGCTTTTCGTGCTTTTTTCGGATACAATAGCCCTACAGTTCAGATTCTTGTGATTTTGAATCTGATTCTACAAGTGCAATGTGAAATAGATAAACACAAATGAGTCCAAATCTGGCAAATCTTTTGGAAAATTGATTTTGAATCAAATGCCAAAAATGGACTGCTATGCCAGATTACAGAGTTGCCACCTAAATATTTTTGAGAAATTTAGGAAACTCGAGACTCGTGCCAAAGGCCACTTATCTGTCATCACCAAAGTGTCTCGGCTCAGGAACTTAGGTACGAGAGGGGAAGGTCAGGAATTGAGCACCCCACTCGTCCGATCAAAGATCGGCCTCTACTAATCATGATGTGATTCTTATTTACATCATATGCTCTTGTTTTGATTTATTAGGCTAACTTTACTAGGTGATGCCCACAAGTATAGACTAATTTGCAAAAGTTGGAACATTTGATTTCATGTTTGTTTGAAAAAAGTGTTTTGAATACGCGTCACTTGAAAAAGTGAGCCCATACATACATTCATCAAATTATCCCAATTCGAGCAATTAGCCTTCATCCACAGGCATTCAAACAGATATATCACTTAAGCACTTAGCCTCATGGAATCATGCTTAACATGGCAACAATCACACACAATGCAACATGCTAAAGCAAATAGGTGCTCACCTAGTACTCCAAGGAAAATCAAACAAAGCAAACTAATTAGAAAGCATGCATGCTCCTAAATAATGCAACGTGACTAATGCAAAACATACAGTCATGCAAATAACAAGTTCGGCTACTAGTATGGCATTTGATTCAATCCAAGACATCAGATAAAGCATGTATTCAAGCAAAGATTTTGATCTTAACATTGGTTAGAATAATGAGCCGAACTCTTATGTATGCAACACTAGTGGATGCAAGTCATAAAAAAAAATGCTAAGGAAACATGATGCTCTATGTTACCATCATAAGCAAGTAAATAAAAGAGAGAAAGAAATAGGGGTTGGAAGACATACACACATTATTACATATTTACCCTCATGCAAGAGGATCCGAATGAATGTCCGAATTAAACTAACTATTACAAAACCAAATGAATAAATACCTAACTAGCTAAGTTATAATTAACTAACTAGCTAAGTTATTATAACAAAGGTTAATAATGAGTAATAAACTAACTAATAAACCATTACTACAACAACAACAATACTAATTACAATGATAATTAATTAATTATGACAATGATAATTTATAACAATAATGATTACAATAATGAATTAAAGCAATGTATGCACATCAAAAAAGACAAGTTTCAGAAGCCACTCTGTCTGCCTCCTTGGGAATCTACCTTGTTTCACCTTCAGCCACTTCCCTCTGTTTCTGCAAAAACACATTTTTTACCAAACATTGGGGCCCGGCCGGCCCCTAATAAGGCCCGGCCGGGTCCAAGAATAGTAGGCCGTGCTCTAATTTCATGCAAAACCCTATTTTTGTGCTTTGAAGTGAAAACAGTGCAGATAGAGTATTTTTTAGCTCTGTTTGTCCCTTCTACTCTTCTCTGTCATGGAGAGGTTCAAGAGAAGAACGAAGTTGGTTCCAAAACCATCAATAAGCAACTTAGTTGCTTGATGATTTTGGAGACAATCGGACAAATATCAATAAATGCTATGAATAACCACTCATCTCTCCTATCATGAAATAAGCTCAAAGATGGAGGTAGACACACTTCAAGATTCATCAAAACATCATGAATTGATGTGTGATGATTCTTGACACGATGGATTCGGCACAACGTCCGACCGAACCCATGCAATCTAACTCATTTTCGTTATGTTGGTTTTATTGATTTTAAGCCCATTTTATTTGTCATTTCCATTCTTTAATCAATTTGTCCAAGGTGATGAAGTCCACTAAATGAGAAGGAACGTCAAACAAGAAGTGATTCTCGGCATGAAAGAGAGCCTAAGCCTTGACAATGAATCTCTATAGAGATTAAGCCATTGAGCATAGGTCTTTTTCCCATGCCTTGAACAACTGTCAATCTTTTGAAATAACTCTCAAACAAAAGAAAAGAAGAAAAGAAGTGATTATGCGAAATTGATTATTAGAATGGGACTCTTGACACAAAAAACTAAACAAAGAAAAGCTATCAAAGCATGGGTAACACAACACAACAAGCTAGATATACGAACTTCCAACACAACAAACTATATGTTCAAAGCATACACTAATTAAATAAACTAGGGCAGCTCTAAAACAACCCCTACTATGTAAAAAACAATGGCCAAAACTTATGCTAAAGAGCACAAAAAGGTAGACAATAGCAAAAGGATACTAAATTAGTAAACTAGAGCAAGGAGAGGTGGCTAAGTCCCCCTCACTTTTGGGACTTCAAACCATGTTTTTAGCCTTTTTCAAACTCTGAAAATCAGTTTAAAAGTCAAAGAAAAGAAGTGTAAAAAAACAAAGGGTTGAGCTACGAAAGTAGGTACAAGTAAGGGTGTTAATCCTCACCACCTTTGGTAGCTTATTAAAACCCAAGTTTCAACACTTGACATGGATTCAAAACAGCTCAAGAACACAAGAAATAGCTAAAGATGAAGTGAAATGAAAGCAAGAAACAAAAGTTATAAGCTTATACCTCTTAAATGGAGTAAGCTTTGATTGTTGAGCAAACTCAATCCTAACACACTCTCAAGGTGAATTATGATTCTCAAGGTTTAACCAAGACCCCAAGGTTAAGGTTTAAGGGTGTGTATAGTGTATAACTAGGACTCAAAGATGGCAAGCTTGCTTAAAGATGGCTTGCAAAAGAAGAAGGAGCTCTCAAATGAGTGTATAGGCTCTTTGGAAATTGTTCAACTTAACCTCGTATTTATAGAATTTGAGCAAAATAGGTCAAAAATATCTTCAAAAATAGACAGTTGGTGGGCTCCCACCCAGAACAGTGTTTATTGCTACCAAGGCACGGCTGGCCCCAAATGGCCACGGTCGGCTCCCAATGAGGCACAACTGAGCCCTAATGTGCTGCCCTATTTCTCTGTTTCCAGTTTAGTATAGGGTGACACAATGTCCAAAAAGGGACCTTTGAAGGATAAACAAGGTAAATATGAAGGTGTTGGGACTGTTTCAAAGCCCGACCTTGGAGTCCTTCATTGATAATTTGAATCACACACAATGTAACTTTCATCATCGAGTGCACAGGACAAAATGCTCGAGTCTTACGGGCGGTCAAAAATGGGGTGTCTACAATTGCCCCTATTTGAGAGAGCTCAGAGTCATAATTTGACTTGAGTGAATGTCAAACCCTAAAGACGACCCATTTGACAAGGCCGTAAGACTTGGGCAAGAAAATAGATCAAGATACAATTGGTTGAACTTAAGGGTTGCCTACGTATCCCTTTACAAGGAATCAAACCAGCGTAGTTCAGGGACAAAATGCAAGATGATATGCAGAACATAACTTATGACCATGCAATGAAACAATACAACGAAACATTTGAATGAACGCTAACAAGCAATGAAACAACATCACAAGCAAAACAAGAACATGACGTAATCGAAAACATAAAACAAAGCAAAACAAATCCAACTGTGTCTCACATGGAAAGAAGTGAGTAACAAACACGTCTCACGTGAAAGGGACGAAGAAACATGTAGAAAGGATGTAAGAAAATACAGGCCTAATTGCGTCTTATGCAGGAAGGGTGAAAAGCTCCACAGGTGGTGTGAACACCAGGCATACCTTATGTTTTTAACTGAGGCAAAAACAACCTAACGTGTCTCATACGAAAGGAGGAAAGGTGGTGTGAACAAACAGGCACACCTGCTATTTTTAACCGAGAAAACAACAACCTAATGTGTCTCACACGAAAGAAGGAAAGGTGGTGTGAACAAACAGGCGCACCTGCTGTTTTTAACCGAGAAAACAACAACCTAATGTGTCTCACATGAAAGGAGGAAAGGCGCACCTACTATTTTTAATTGAGAAAATAACAACCTAACGTGTCTCACACGAAAGGAGGAAAGGTGATGTGAACAAACAAGCGCACTTGCTATTTTTAACTGAGAAAATAACAACTTAACGTGTCTCACACGAAAGAAGAAAAGGTGGTGTGAACAAACAGGCGCACCTGCTGTTTTTAACCGAGAAAACAACAACCTAATGTGTCTCACACGAAAGGAGGAAATGTGGTGTGAACAAACTGGTGCACTTGCTGTTTTTAACCGAGAAAATAACAACCTAACGTGTCTCACACGAAAAGAGGAAAGGTGGTGTGATCAAACTGGCGCACCTGCTGTTTTTAACCGAGAAAATAACAACCAAACGTGTCTCACACGGATGAAGGAAAGGTGATGTGAACAAACAGGCGCACTTGCTATTTTTAACCGAGAAAACAACAACTTAACGTGTCTCACACGAAAGAAGGAAAGGTAGTGTGAACAAACAGGCGCACCTGCTTTTTTTAATCGAGAAAACAACAACCTAACGTGTCTCACACGAAAGGAAGAAACCAGATCTACAAAAGGGCAAACACACTCAGATAGGACTCAACACAGCGAGAGTGAAAGGCCTCAAAAACTAAAGCTCACTAAGATAACCCAAAGCAAGATACAAAAACGTAAATACGAATTTTGACAAACATTTGAATACGAGTGACTTTTAACAAATTAAATAGATGTAAAAAAATCAATTTAATCGATACGAAATAAAATTAATCCAAAAACCAAATTAATTAAAACCCGATTATTTTTTTATTTTTTTGAAAATAGAAATCCTTTTGAATGAAATGACGTAAGTATGAAACAAAACAAAACAAGAACCCCAAAACAAACCCCTTTTCTTATTTTCTCTATTTTTTACTTCTTTTCATTTTTTTCTGCTCTCTTTTTCTTTTTTCCTCTTTCCATTCTTTTCCTTCACTTTTTGTTTTCTTCTTTTCCTTCTTTTCCATTTTCCATGCTCTCAGTAAGACTACCCAACATTGAAATAATCAAAATAGAGAAACTATATTACATTTGGAGCCGGTCGAGCCCAAATGAAGAACGACCGGGCTCTAATAGAGCCGACTAGGTCGCGACAGCGGCAGCGGGGCAGATCGGTAAATGCACAACCCGTGGTTGGTTTAAAACAAACCTAACCCTCATTTCACGCCCATCCTCACTCGAAATCACTCCCTTTCTCTCTCTCTATACCTCTCTTCTCTCTAGATTTTCCCCATTTTCGCCGAAACCCTCAAACCCTCGCGAATCTTTCATAAAACCCACTCACTCCTCTACATTTTGAACTGAACAAAATTTGATTTGGTTGAATTTTGGGATTTCTCTTGTTTTTTTCCTAAGTTTTCATTCATCTACCCACACTTTTCCCTCTTCCCATTAGAGTTTTCACTCTCTCTTTATTGTTTCTCTCCTAGGGTTTAACCCTTTGTTTTTTTTTCCATTCAAACTTACTCACTTGCTCACTTTTTCTTCATTTACCATTTCCTTGCTATGGCTAGTGGTGAGGTTTCCATTCCTGACCCAGCTATGGGTATTGACGCTGTCTTAGGTGCGGATGTCGAGGCCGAGGACATTCTTGAGTTGCCTTCCTTTGCCAACAGACCATTTGATGCGGCCACCTACCAGCCTTGCACTCATGCTCTGACCCTGGTGGCATCTTGAGATTCGAGGGTCTTATCCCCAGGATTGACAAGGACATTCTACTGCGAGAGCCTGCGAAGCACTTACCCACCGATGTCTCTATGGTAAGCAGTCTTTCCTTTGCTTGTTATTTTTATCACAGTTTGAATTTTGTAAACAAATTCCCTTAATACAAGACACATATTGATAACATGCCCAACCCGTAGGTGATAGCCAAGAGGATTGGTGGCTATGGATCCATATTTGGTCCTCGACATTGGTATGAGAGGCTTCCGGTGGAGGTCCGCACACTGGTTGATGTTGCCAGCTTCGGGCCTTTCTGTTTAGGGCTGATACGGATGAGGGCTGAGCAACTACTTTATGGGGCCTTGGTGGAGAGATGGTGGGACACCATGGACTCATTCCACTTCTCATCGATTGGGGAGCTGACTCTGACCTCATACAATTTCTTGATGTTCACTGGCTGCGGGTAGGGGTTGGCAGCCCGATCCCTTTTTGATCCCGATATGACGCAGTGGAGAGCTGCACAGTATCAGCTTCTCGGGCGATCCCAGACACGACCAGCCACGGGATGGTGCAATATAGTTGGCTCCTGGATCACTTCACCGACCTTCAGCTAGTCACCCTGGAGGAGGTTGCTCAGTATGCATGCGGCTTCCTCATGTATCTCTTCGACACTACCCTATTTGCAAACAAGGAAAATACCATGGGGCTATATCTCTTGGGAGCACTCGTACACTTACCGCAGGTGGCAGAGTATAACTAGTGTGGCGCCGACCTGGCTACCTTGTACTGCTACATGAGCTCCGTATCCCGCCGCAAGGCGGATTCACTTGGTAGCTACTGGAAAGTTTGGGAGGTACACCTCACACTTACTTTTCTGTTCAGCTTTGCATTCTGTTCGACTTTGCATTTGCATTTTCTGTTCATTTTTGCTTTGCATTTCTGTTTATCTTTGCTCAGTTACCTCATTCATCTTTAGGTGCTTGCAGCTATGGGTTTACATGTATTTTACCTTTCTGGCTTCGGTTCCAGTGATGCCGCTTGAGTTGTCAGTACCCCGCTCCCGGTACTATAACTCACGATTCGAGCGGCGTCGCAGCGTAGACTGAGATTTCCCCTACTTCCGCCGCTTCTTTGACAACATCACCGTAGATCAGGTAACAAAATACTAGTCTTTATATTTCACTGCTTCCACTGTTTCCACACTGCTCTTTCTATACTACTCAACCCCTGATATCTGACACTTCGCTTGCACATTATGTTCATAGGTTGACTGGCACCCCTGGGCGGGTATCCCTCAGACAGCAATGATGACCTACGTTGCTGCATGGCATGCCTCCACCATGCGGATTCTGTTTGAGGGCCCTTTCGGCAAGGCATATTACTTGGGAGAGAGGTTCATCTGTCATCACCAAGATTCTCTTAGCTCGGGAACTTAGGTACGAAAGGGGAAGGTCATGAATGCATTTGAGCACCCCCACTCGCCCGATCAAAGATCGGCCTCTACTAATCATGATATGAATCTTATGTACATTATATGCTCTTATTCCGGTTTATTACGCTAGCATTACTATGTGATGCGCACACACACAAGTATAGACTAAATTGCAAGAATTGGAACATTCGATTCCTGTTTGTTGTTTTGAAAATTGTTTCGAAATATGTACCACTCGAAAAAGTGATCGCATATAAACATTACTCAAATTATTCCAATTCAAGCAACAAGCCTTCATCCATAGGCGTTCGAGTAGTTATAGCAATTAAGCAATTAGCCTCATGGCAGGCATGCTAGATATGGCAACAATCACATGCATGCAATATGCTAAAGCGAGTAAAGGCTCACCTAGTACTCCAAGCCAAAAAAGAGAAACGAGTTAGAAAAATGCAAGATTCCTAACTATGCGATATGACTAATGCAACACATACAATATGCAATTACTAGGCTTGGCTACTAATATGGCATATGAGCCAATTAAATAGTATGCGGTCTAAGCATGTATTCAAAGTAGTATTAAACTATAATAATGCAGTTAGAATGATGCGCCGAGCCTCGGTGCATGCAATACAAATGGATGCAAACATGGAGAATGCTAATTGAAACATGATGTCCCTAAACTAACCATCATAAGCTAGTGAGTAAAAGGGAGAAAGACGTGGGGTTGGAAGACATACACGTTATTACATTGCGCTCCCACGAAGAAGAGTCCGAATGAATAAACTAGCTAAGCTAATTACCTAACTAATTAAAGCTAAGCTAATTATTACAAAACAAATTAAATTAGCTAAACTACTTAACTAATTATTATAACACTTGAATTAACTAACTAATTAACTAACTAAACTAGTTAACTAACTAATTAAATAATTACAACACAAGTGCAATTAAAATAAATAATTAAACTAAACAACCAACTACTACACCTCAGGAAAGGAGGGATGTGCATGCGCATGCTCCGTTTCCACCCGAAAAGACCACCGTTTTGCTTCTGAACGCCTCTGTTGCATAGTAGAACACCAACACTGTTGCTCACTCTGCTCTGCCTTACAAACTCACTGCTAAATTTTGCACCAGTGGCCGGCCGTCCAGTGATGAGGACTGCTAGCCACCAGTGATGGCCGGCCACCCATCAAAGGTGGTCTGCCGGCCACCTGCCAGCCATGGAAAGAGGCCTGCCGGCCACTGCTGCCCAATTCTCCTTACTGCAACAGAGGACAAACAGAGCATATGTAGGGTATTTTCAAGGGTTGTCTGCACAACTCACCCCTTATTTTCATAAACAAATCCAATGAGTGGTGAACTTAAGCCATAAACCACCAACTCAAGCAATTTCATTGCATGATGGCTTGTGAGCCAAAGTGTGCAAGTTCAATGAATGCAATAAGAAGAAACTCTAAAGACCACCTCCCTATCATGGATGATCAAGGGAAGTGGTGACCTTAGAGCCTTGAATCATTTCATCACTAATGAGTATGAAATGGTCCATGCTCCATGTGTTCAATTAACATTTGATTGAACATAACCAATTATTATCTTGCACCATTTTTTAGTCCCAATTTTAGTTACTCATTTTAGTTTACCAACCATTCTTTAACGAATTAAGCCCAAAGGGTGAGTTTGAGTCCTCTAATGGAAAGAGGGCTCAAACCAGAAGTTGTTTTAGTCATAAAAGAGACATCATATTGTTGGTAATGAACCCCAAATGGATTAAACCATTAAGCATGACATCTCAATCTCATGCTTTCAACAAACAAGTAGTTTGAACCACTTTCAAAGCAAAACAAAAAGCCAAGAAATGAGGGAGGTTGCAGAGATTATTAGTGCTGAAAATGAGTGAGAAAAACATAAATAAATGCTATCAACTTACATAAGATGGTGTCTAAGGCCTAAAACACCAAACTTTTGAGGACTATTACACTACAAGTATGCAAAACAAAGCTCAAATGCAACTAACAGCCCAAAACAGTGCTAAAACAGTCTAAAATGAGTCCTAAAACATGCTGGAATTAAGACAAAAATAGCTAGATTAATATGCTAAAACATAGCACAAGCTAGGCTAGTAAGCAAGACACAAGGAGGGGAGGCTAACCCCTCCAAATTTGGACTTCAAAACATGATTTTGGCTACTGAAAAAGCTCTAAAAACTAGTGTTTAAAAGCTCAAAAAAAGATAGCAAAAGGGTGGGAAACAGGGGCTAAGGCCTCCAAAACAAGGTATAAAGAAAGGTGAACCACCCCTCCACCTTTAATGGCCTTAAACCCAAGCTTCAGCCCAAAAAACACCGAGTTTTGACAGTCCAAAAAAATGAAAAAATAGTAGGAAAAATAGTAGAGAAAGCAAGCAAATAGGTAAAGCCTTATACCTCTTGAAGAGAAGAAGCAATTCAAGCAACAAAACCAAGCAAATAACACCCTCTAGAGCTCAAACAAACCTCAAAAGTACCTCATCTCAAAGATGAGAAGATTTGGTTAAGGATATATAGGCAAAGGTTAAGAAATTGTAGCAAAAGTGTAGAGATTTGGTAGAGAGAGAGGAAAATTTTTGATCTCCAAAATTTTCTAACCTTAAAACCTAAGAGAGGGGGCTCATATATATAGAAAACATGAATTCTCTACAAGAATATCCAGCCCTACACGTGGGGATAAATGCATGCATCTGTGCAAACAGCTGGCATAGCTGGCATAAAATATCTGCAAAATACACTGGCCCCGTTTGGTAGAGCTGTGGGAAAGTGATTATAACTTGTAGCCTAACAGCTTATAACTTATAACTGTGAACATAAGCTGATTTTTGACTTATAAATTAAGCTTATCCTCCCCCACTTAAAGAATAAGTTGATTTTTGACTTACAAAAAGCTATAAGCTGTATTGTTAAGCTGAACCAAACACATCAAAATAGCTTAAATTAAGCTAAAAGCTGAAATAAGCTGAAAATAAGCCCTACCAAACAAGGCCACTGATGGCCGATCAGCCATCACTAGTGGCTGGCAAGCCACATCAGTGGCCGACTGCGCAAAAGTGATGGCCGGCAACCTCTAAAAGTGGCCAGCAGGCCACCAAAGCAGCAGGCTTGGTCCAAAACTGAGGCAACAAGGGTGCAGGGTCTGAAAGGCTCAAAGCTGCGGTTTTCCGCTGAGGACTTTGAGCACTTGGCGAGCAAATACATTTATCATCGAGTGTGCATGCGAGGACGTCCAAGTTGTAAGGGCCAAAAATGGGGTGTCTACAAGGACGAGGCACAAGTTGGGCCAACTTTGGTTGCAGAGGCTTCCACCAACACGAGCAGAGGACGTAGAACCACCTGACTTATCTATGCCCCTCGTTTATTACTTTGCCCTTCCTTTTCAAGTTTTATGATGTAAAAGCAACTTTGATTTAAATCAGAGACTTGGAGAATGTACTTGTGTTGAAATCAATGGAACTAAAGTTATGAGCACTGAAAATTTTCTTTTTGGTCCCAAAATGGTCCAAGTTGTAAAAAGGTAAAATTTTGAACAAAATCAACTTTTATTAAAACTTTTCAAAACTGTTTTTGGGAATGATCACCACCTGACACACATGGAATCAACCCTCAAGATGTACAGCCCCGAATCAACAGATCGCAACTGCCCATAATTGTATCTGCCATACCGGCCCTTTTGCCAACATAAAGATCACACAACCCAGCTAACTGATAATGGAGAAAGATGACCTGATCAAATATGAACAAATAGGACAATTGAGTTGGAGATGGTTACGACCGAACTTCAGGATGAAGTTGCCTACGTATTCCAAAGATGGGAATCAGGCCTTACGTAGTTCGGTTCAGGTTCACTTGAGTATTAACTCTCTCCTTTTGCGCTCTAACTTTTGCCAAGGTCGCCCTTTAGGATTTTCAACCTTGTGAGCTTAGTTTTTCTTTATTTCTAATTTTTCATGCTCTAACTTTTGCCTAGGTCGCCCTTTCGGGTTTTCGGCCTAGCGAGCCCCTCAAGGATAATATTTCTTCAACTTGTCCATATTGATCGGTTGTGACAATTCTAGGCCATCTAAGTCCATGAAAATAATCACCCCTCCTGACTAGATTGACTTGATGATACAAGGACCAGTCCAATTAGGTCTGAACTTGCCCCTAGGGTCATGAATGGGAGCCTGGTATTCTTTCAGTACTATGTCCCCCTCTTGAGATTCCTGGACTTAACTTTCTTGTTAAAAGCCCTAGTAATTCGGTGTTGGTAGCCCTGGACATGATACAATGCCCTTAGTCTTCTCTCATCAAACAACATTAACTCCTCAAATCTACTCTACTGCCAGTCCGCCTCCGCTATTTGACATTCGGCCATAACTCACAGCGACGACACTTCGATTTCACTTGGCAGAATAGCCTATATCCCATAGACGAGAGAATAGGGGGTTGCCCCTGTTGATGTTCGGATTGAGGTTCTGTAGCCCAGAGCGTGAACGACAGTTTATCTAGCCAGTCCCTGTATATTTCAACCATTTTTCGCTAGATGTTCTTGATATTCTTGTTAGCGGCCTCAACAGCTCCATTAGTCTGTGGTCTATATATCGATGACTTATGAAAAGCCACGTTGTATTTCTCTAGCAGATCCATCACCTCTTTCTTGAAATGTGAGTCGTTATCTGATATGATCTCATTCAGAACTCCATATCGGCAGATGATGTTATTTTTGATAAATTTGGCCACATGCAACGCTTTCAAGACTGCATAGGACTGAGCTTCTACCCACTTCATGAAGTAGTCAATCGCTACCAAAATGAACTCGGGCCCATTTGACCCCTTTGGCAATACTGCACCGATAACGTCGATCCCCAAGATCGAGAATAGCCATGGTGAAGTCATATTGTAAAGCTTAGACGGCGGTATGTTCATACGATTGGCATGAATTTGACATTTGTGGCATCGCTGTACAAAACTAATACAATCCTCCTCCATGGTTGACCAATAGTAACCTTGTCTGAGGATCTTCCGGGCTAGCATCACGCCATTCATGTATGCCCCACACTCTCTTTCGTGGATAGCCTCCATGTGACGCTTCGATTCCTCGTCCTCCATACACAACTTGTGCATTCCCAGATGACCTCTTTTATAGAGCTTACCCTTACAGATGATAAATTGGACGCCCAGACGCCGTATTCCCCGTTTGTCTTTGGCACTTGCTCCGGATGGATACGTCTCATTTTCCAAAAAATTCCAAATATAGTAATACCAGGGGTTTTTGTCTTGCGCTTCATCTATTGCGGCAATGGTTTCATAGGTAGGCGTGTATTTCTGTTTGATAATGATTGGATGCATCTTCACTCTCAACGGGATGTCTACCATAGAAGATAAAGTTGCCAAAGCATCAACGAACCTGTTGTTCTCTCTAAGCAGATGTATAAATGTTAGTTTTTTAAACCTCGGAATCAGAATATCTAGGGCTTGATGGTAAACCTCCATCTTCTCTTCTTTGACTT
Source organism: Camellia japonica (assembly GCA_030407325.1). Lineage (NCBI taxonomy): Eukaryota > Viridiplantae > Streptophyta > Magnoliopsida > Ericales > Theaceae > Camellia > Camellia japonica. Next base: position 153,149,636 of record JAPPVO010000002.1, on the reverse strand, counting down.
TCCTGTCTCGTTTGCTTAAGAAACAACCAGGTTTGAGTCCCCAATGACATCCCACCTTATTGCCCCTAGTCCTAGGGCAGCTTCTAAACCAGCAATGCACGCTTCATATTCTGCTTCATTATTGGATACCTTGAATCGGAGTTTGAAGGCCAAAGGTATATGGGAATTATTAGGTGCTATCAGCAACACACCGATCCCATAACCATATTGATTAGACGCTCTGTCAAAGTACATCGTCCAAGTTTCCTCTTTGACTTGCAGAATATCTTCATCTGGGAACAAGTATTTCACTGCCTCATCTTCTTCTACCAAGTGGTCTACCAGGAATTCCGCTACAACTCTTTCTTTAACGGACTTGCGCATAACATATTTAAGATCAAATTCGGAGAGAAGAAGCAGCCAACGAGCTAACCTACCCGTAAGTGCTAGTTTCTCAAAGAGATATTTGGTGGGATCTAATCTCGAAACCAGGATTACAAAGTGAGCTAACAAGTAGTACCTCAACTTCTTGGTAGCCCATACCAAGGCTAAGCATGCTTTTTCTAGGAGAGTATAGCGGGTTTCGTAGTCTAGCATCTTCTTGCTCAAGTAATAGATGGCGTTCTCCACCTTATCTTCAGATTCTTGAGCTAACATGCACCCCATGGTTGAGTCCATTACTAATAGATACAAAATCAAAGGCTTCCCCAGCTCTGGTGGCGACAACACAAGTGGATTCTGGAGGTATTGCTTAACCTACTCAAAGCCAAACTGACATTGATTATCCCATTGGAATTTCTTTCCTTTCTTCAGGAGACCAAATAGTGGTTCAAGAATAGCAGATGGCAAACACTGTGACTTAAGCGCACCAATGCAAATGCAATGCAAAGAAACACATAAGTATAGATAAAACAACATATCATGATGTTCGAGTCAAGTTCTCTAAATCCCCAGCAGAGTCGCTAGAAACTGTAGACCGCCCGAACTTCCTCCGTGCGCGCCCCATTTCGGAGAGGGCGCGAATTTGGGTTCATAGCTACTACAGTTCGAACTCCTGTCACGGTTCTGAATCTAATCTCACAAAGTGCAATGTAAGACTGATAAATCACCAAAGAGTCCAAATCCGGCAAATCGTTTTGGAAAATTGATTTTAATCAAGAAGTGCTAAACATGGACTGCTTTGCCAGATTACAGAGTCGCCACCTAAATATTTTGTTTTAGGAAATTTAGGAAACCCTGACTCATGCCTAAGGCCACGTGTCCGTCATCACCAAAGTTGCCTCGGCTTGGGAACTTGGGTACGAGAGGGGAAGGTCATGCAATGAGCACCCCCGCTCCCCCGATCAAAGGATCGGCCTCTACTAAACATGATATGTTGTTTTATAAACCATATGTTCTTATTTCGGTTATTATCTAACTTACTATGTGATGCGCACAACATACAAGTATAGACTCAATCACGCGAATTGGAACAAAACAACTCATGTTTGTTTTTGAAAATGGTTTGAAAGTGCTGCTCGCAAGTAGGCTAAAGCGCGGATTTGCCAACCTCAAATGGGCTTAAAACATGATTTTGCCACTTCGCAAGTGGGCTTTAAAACTCACATTTGATGAATTGTCCCAATTCAAGTAATCAAGCCTTCACCCACAGGCATTCAAACAGTTAATCACTTAAGCAAATAGCCTCATGGCAAGCATGCTATCATGACAACATTCACACACATGCAAGTATGCTAAAACGTAAACACTTACAGTGTACTCCAAGCCAAAACAGAGAACTAGTTAGAAATCATGCATGATCCTAACTACGCTAACAATGCCTAATGCAACACATGCAAAATGCGACTAAATAGGCTCGGCTACCGAAGATGGCATATGAATGCAACAATTGATACATGCTTTGAAACACGTATTCAAGTAAGCGTATTGAAATACAATGCAGTTTGAATGATGCACCGAGCTCGATGTATGCAATACAAATGAATGACACGCATGCAAGCATAAGGTATGCTCATTGAAATATGCCCTAAACTAACTATCAAAAGTTGATAAGTAAAAGGGAGAAAGAAGTGGGGTTGGAAGACATGCACACACACACGCACCCTTATTACAACATTGTGCCCTCTCACAGGAGGGTCCGCATAAATAAGCTAACTAGCTACGCTAAGCTACTTATTACAAACCAACTAATTAACTAACTCTAGCTAATTAAATATTACAATCCAAATTGAAACAAATTGCTATGCTAAGCTAATTAGAATATTACAAAACAAATCAAATGACTAGTTACACGAACTAAACATAAGCAATGAAATGGCCTCGCGGGTGAGGGAGAGATGCATGCTCGTTTGGATCCTCCCAAAAATCCACCGCCTTGCCTCAAGATGCCTCTGTTTACACATCTTTGTACCTCTGAAAATTGTGCCAACCTCCAGATTGCTTCTTTTTGATCTCAGGAACACACTGATAGCCAATCGACCAGACATGGCGATTATCGACCAGTACTGGTGGCTAGTCGGCCTCTCTGATGGCCGATCGGCTTCATTAATGGTCGGTCGGCCACTGCTTCCTAGAATTCTTCCTTTTGCTGCAACAGAGCACAAACAGAGGCATGGCAGTGTATTTGCAAGGAAATGTGTGTGCAACTACCCTCCTTATCATATCTCAAGCTCAAAGGAGCATAGTACTCGGCTCTCAAGCCACCAACCACCCATTTCAATGCATGATGGCAAAAGAGTCAAGCTTGCACAATGTTAGTGAATGCACACGTAAGACTCTAAGTGTTTTCACCCTATCATGCATGATCAAGGGTGACAACGACCAAGAAACGTAACACGATTCATCACTTTGAGTATGAAACATGCCCCATTTCTAGTGTTTGGATTAACGTCCAATCCAAACACATGCAATGCAACACACATATGTTATCTTGGCATGTTTTACTTTGCTCGATTCTTGTTTACACATTTACATTACCAAACCATCTCTTAATTGGTTAAGTCCAATGTGCAAGTCCTCTAAGGAGAGGAGGTCAACCAAAAGAATGGTTTAAGGCATAGGAGAGACCATGCCTTTGACTAGGAGGAACCCTCAAAAGAGGGTTAAAGCCATTTAAGCATGAGCCTCAATCCCAAGCTCAAATACAATCTCAAGGCCAAACAACCCTCAAATGAAATAGAAGAATGAAGAAATAAGGAAGGTGGCAGATGTTTAGTGCTGAAATGGCATGCTAAAGACCTTAAAGCAAGCAATGCAAACATGGCATGTTGAGGATCAAAAACATCAAAGCTAGTAAAGAGCAATATACAAGAGGCATGCGATACATAGCACAAATGTCCAAACCGGCCCTGGACAGAGCTCAATCATGCCAAAATAGTGGTCTAAACATGCTGAAATAGGAGCTCAAAATGCTAGAAAAACATGCACACATGTTGGCCTATAAGCAAGGCATAATACACAACCCTCAAAAGCTATGAAGAAGTGAAGTATATGAGAGTGTGACTACACTATATGCACTGAAATTACATGCTAAATGATGCCAAACCATGCAAACATCACATGCATAACATGTTAAAGGCCTCAAAACTCAAAGCTAGTCAAGGCCCTTTACACTACAACCATACTAAGCAATGCTCAAATGACCTTGACCATTCAAAACAAACCTAAGGTAGGTCGAAACAGTAGCAAAAACATGCTAGACTTGCAGCAAAGATGGCAAGAAAGATATGCTCATATATTAGCAAACAAACAAGACATGCGGCTCAACTTCTCAAAAGCATTGAAAGAGTGATACATATGAGAGTATGACAGTGATATATGCTCTGAAATCACATATTAAATGATGCCAAATCATGCAAACAACCCAAGCAAAGCATGCTAGAGGACTCAAAACACAAAGCTATAAAAGCCTATCATGCTATAGCCATACAAAGCAAGCCTCAGAGGGCCAAGACCACTCAAAAAAGAGTTCAATCATGCTAAAATATAAGTAAAAACATGCTGGAGTGTAGCCAAAATAAGCTAGAATAATGGGCTAAAGTAGCAAGCATGCAAAGCTAGTAAGCAAGGTTACATTATAAGTGTAAGAAACGTGCAACCAATGATCAAACAAGCCAAAAACAGAGTTATGGCAAGTCTAAAGAGTCACAAAAATATGCTTGAACAAAGCCACAAAGAAGTAGAAACACATGCTCATTTAGTAGGCCATCAACACATGCAAGCAAGATAAGAGGAGAGGGGACCACCCCCTCCTATTTGGGACCTCAAAACCACATTTCCACCACTGAAATTCCTCTAGAATTCAGTGGTTAAAAGGCCAAGAAGAGATAGTTTGAAAAGCCTTAAAAGGTGGTACAAAAGCTTAGCAAATAAGCAACCAAAGAGGGTAGACCACCCCTAATCCCAACAAGGACTCAAACCAACATTTTTAACACTTAAAAATAGAGCTTTTTGTAGTTAACAACCAAGCCTAAAACAGCATGCAAAGGTGGCTAAGATGGTATACAAAAATAAGCTTAAAAAAGAATATGCTCACCCTTGAAGAACAACAGCAAGGCAGGCCTTCCTCTGAGTCAAAACCAACTTTTTGAGCTCCAAACAAACCTTCAAGAACTTCAGCTCCAAGGTAGTGGTGTTTGACTAGGTGTTTTAGTGCAAATATGGGAAGAAAACATACTTTAAAGCTCAATATATCACAATATATATATAAATATATATATAGAGAGAGAGAGAGAGTAAGAATTCCAGAGAGAGAGGGAAATTTAACTCAGAAATTTTGTAACCCTCAAGTAGGGGGAGGGAGCTCCCCTTATATAGGAAATGCAAGCAAAAAGCTTGCTTCATCCCTCCATACACGTGTATGGAGGATGAGCTAGTGTTCAACAGCTAGAACAGCTGACACCAAAAATATCCGCAAAAGCAGAAAAAAAAAAAAAAAAAAAGGCTTCGACCAAAACTTATGGCTAACCGGCCATTAAAGAGGTTGATCGGCCATCAGCAAGGCTGGCTGGCCACCACTGATGGCTGATGGAAACAAGGCCTAGCCGATGGTTTGTAGGGCTGGCCGATAGGCCACCCTCTTTCCCCAGAAGGAAAGATGCAAGTCCTTGGTGCACAACCAAGCACAAAACAGACAAGTCGAGAGGTCCGAAGGCAAGGCACTCCACCAAGAACTTCAGGCGCTCTAAACGAACACGAGCATAGATGATCGTCGAGTGTTCAAACAATGACGTCCAAGTCTTGAGGACGGTCAAAAATGGGGTGTCTACAACTAGGCACTAACGTACATGCCTTCGTCCGCAACCAGACTTGTCTGTACTACCCGGGCTTTAGCCAAAGTGAATCTCGAGAGGAATACATCTTCATCGCCATGGTTGATTTCTAGGACTAACGTAGTCACCTCCGAAGGCGGATAGATGGATGAGTTCCCAAAAATATTGCCACTCCTCCCTCATGAGGGTACTTCAACATTTGATAGAGGGTGAAGGACACAGCCTTCACGTGATGTAACCAAGGCCTCCCTAGCAGCAGGTTAAAGGTAGCCGATATATCCAAGACGTGAAACTCAATCTCTTGCTCAGTTGGGCCCACTTGGGCTAGCACTTTAACTGTACCCATAACTTCTCTACTTGTATTGTCATACCTTTGCATCACTTGGGCTGTGGGGATAACGTCTGCTGGTTTAAGGCCAATTGCATAGGCGGTACGGGACAGACAAACATTAATGGTAGAACCGATATCTACCAACACCACCGGCACCCACTTCTCACTGCATTCCATAGAAATGTATAATGGTTTGTTGTAGGTCAAGCCTTCTGGCGGCAGCTCTTTATCCGAGAAAATGAGTGTTGGCTTGGCACCACCTGGAAAGACCAGGCCCACAAGTTGCTTGGGCGTAGTATCAATGGACAATTTATCCTTCTCCATTGCTGACAATACTGCCTGTCAGTGCACCCGTGAAGCCATAAGGAGTCCCCAGATAGAGATATCAATTTGGATTTTCTTGAGTTGTTTTAGCACAAACTCCTTTTCTAGTTGCTTCTCCTTCTGTTTCTCAGCCTCTTTGTCCTTTCCAGACACCTCTACTTGATCCAGGTGCGGCGCTTTAAAATACCATCCACTGCGGGTAAGATGGTCTATTTCCTCAGTATACCATGTATTATCTGGGAGACAGCCTCCCCAATCTTCGTCGATATAGGCCAGACACAAATCATTGTCATCCCACCACTCACCGTCAGCTGCTGACAAGTAGTTGTTAGGCTTCACTTCAATCATCTTCACATCATAAGTGTCCTCCATAGGGTGCCACACAATTACGATTTTTCGACTATCTTCATTTCTTTCTCTTTCAAACTGCCTCATGTAGCATTATGTTCAGTATCTATAGTGTTCACAACCCTCACTTCTTGACTTGGGTTTACAACACATATGCCCTCTGGCAGTTTTCGTTTATGAACCTTCTCGGCCACTATAGCTACCTCTGCCTATTTTCTTTCTGATTTCATCCCAATTTTTTCTTCCTTGTCTGGCTCATCACTCAGCCATCTAGTGTTATTAGTCGATCCGTTCAGGTTGAACCACTGATCTGTACATCTCCCTGATCATGCTCATCAAAGAACTGCAGATTGTCCAAATCTTCTTCGAGCTCTACCAAATCATCCAACCCTTGGCTCGGGCCATCCTCCCTGACCACATTGATATTTACCGAGATGGGTAGCACCACTCCAGGTCTGGTTTGACTGGTTGGCATAATATAGCAACTTGGATCATATGCCTTTTCAAAAAGTCCCCGGACACTCCGACGATAGGCTAATACCTCCTTCTGAGGCCAGACCCTCATTTACCACGAGTATTGTCACCACAGTGTGAGGCTCAGGTTATGGATTGAATGTGCCTATCATGCACAGATCTGTGCCCTTAGGAATGAACAACATTGGTTTTGGTAGGTGTGAGGGGGTAATATATATGCTGGGGTCATAAGAGGTGGCCAGTGTATGAATAAGGTTAAGGTTTTGGGGTGGGGGGACTTGGTTATGGGTTGGGAGTGGATTTGTGGTTACATTTGGTTTCTGGGGAGGAGCGACAACCTTATTGTTAATGAGATCCTGAATCTCATGACACAAACGGTAGCACTGGTCAGTGTCATAACCATGCTGCTAGTGAAAAGCACAATACTTTGCAGGGTTATGCTTAGGTAGAAGAGGGTTGGGAAGTGGACAAGGTTTTAAGGGTTTGAGGTGCCCTTTTTTGATCACACTTGCATGGCTTTGGAAAGGGTCATGCATAGCTAGTTAAAAGTCCTCTGGGGTCGGGTAGGGTTGAATGATGTTTGTGATCCTGCATTGGCAAAAGGGTCAGCAGTTTTTGTCGTGGTGACAACACTTACGTCCGATGGTCTCGTAGCTGTGCTACCACTGGCAACATTGGAACTGCGAACAAATGGCCTTTTTGCCGGCTCCTTCTCATCTGTAATAAGCCCTTGTTTCATGGCATCTTCGATTTGCACTCTCATTTCATGAAGTTCTGTAAACGTAAACAACGGAAGCACAATCATTTTCTACAATAACTTGCCATACAGATTTCGAATGACCATTCTGATCTGGTCCTTCTCGAAAGGCCTCGTGGTCATTATCGAGGCTTTAGCTCTCCATCTTGTCACAAATTCAGAGAAACCCTCCTTCAACTCTTGACGTGTTGCCTTGAGATCATGAGTTGTGACCTCAATCTGCGTATTGTAAGAGTACTGAGCAATGAAGGCTTCGGTTATCTCCTCTCAGTTCTGTTTGATGGAATCTTCCAACTTAGCATACCAAATGGCCGCTATACCCGATATGGTGCAACCAAAGAGAACAGCTTCTGTAGTCTAGTTAGGCCTATCGGCTGCAAGATATTTGAAAACAGTTGCAAGTGAACCATCGAATCCCTGGAACCGTCAAAACGATCAATGTGGGCATTTTAAACCGATCCGGTAATGTAAACGTGGAATTAGTGTATCCATCCTCTATGTCTGGAATGGAATTGACCCCTTGCGCTCTCTTGAACAATTTCTCTAGTTTGTTGACCTTGAGTGCAGTTGGGTCAACCTCGAACTCAAACGGAGCCTTGGTCTGATTAACCAGGGCTTTGGAAGCTTGGGCTAGGATTGGTTCCGTTTGGACTGGAAAAACCGGATTACCCTGGTTTTGTGGATCTTGAGCATTGAAAATATTGGCAGTGGCATTGGGCACAGGAATAGCAATAGTGGGTGCATGAGACGTAGAGGGTACAACCGGCTGTGGTTGCTGTTGTTGTAACCTAGTTATGACCACAGCCTAACAGGCCGCATCATGCTGTAGTGCTTCCACTGTTTGCTGCAATTGGAGTATTAATTCCTCCATATTGGTTGGAGGAAACTGTGCCATTGGAATAGGAGACTAGTTTTGAATCGGGCTGAAAGTAGATGACTGCTCTTGAGCCAGACTGAACACAGGTGAACTGAGAGGTGCTTGCTATAAGAATTGGACTAGCGAACTCTGTCTGGTTCTTCTCCGTCTTGTAATCGGTGAGAGTGAGGTAAACACGGGTTGTCTCCAAACAAGATCCATGACCTTGCAAAGTCTTCCGACTCGGGTCCAGAGTACTTGGGAGATATCTGAACTTTCTGAAGCTATGGTTTTTAACTACCTAGCAAAAGAAAATAAAGAAAAGAACAGTAATCAAAAATCGCACGGCACCTCAGCTAAGATGTTATCAACACAGACATGCCTAAAGATGTAGAACTATACTCCACACCGAATCTGTTACGACCCAAACCCGCCCCTAAAAGTTTGGTCCATGACTAGCCTGTACTTAGGCCTCAAAACAAAATTTCAAAATAATATTTATTCAAATACAGGGCCTAAAGCGGAAGCAGATACCAACAATAATAACAGAACGTCCATTGAGCAATGCTTAAATGCCAAGATCTTAAACATTACATCATATATACAAATGTCACATATGTCGTTCATGTATATATAGTCCAAGTCATATAGGTATAGGCAAAGGTTCACAACCCAAAATTTACATATGAACCTAATGCGCAACAAAAGCCATCATAGCCAGAACAAAACTAAGCTTGGTAAATTATACTACCTCTCTATACGGAGACACTTCCTAGGTGGCTTGACAGAGAGGCGGACCTCGATACAACTCTAGTGTTGATCCCCGATGGCTCACCTACATATATATAAAATAAAAGAGTGAGCTCATGCCCAGTGAGTAATATTAAAGTAAAGAGGTTAATGAATGACGTCCTCAACATTAAGAAAACATATTTCACAATTCTGAAATGTATTTTAAATCATGTTAAAACAAACATTTATCATATCAAAATCCATGCTTTTTTAATGGATTACATATCGGAACCCATCACAAAACATTTTGTGTGGTACGTGATACGCCCACTTATACAAAGGGTTAGAATCACATTTCAAAATAGAACATCCATTCATGCATATCAAATAACATTTCGTAAACATGAGTCATATAACGATGTAAAAAATTCATATTCATATCATATTTTCTGAATGACCTCGGGCCCAATCATCTATCAAACGACCTTAGGTCGAAACATATCATATCGTATCATTGTATCTTATCATGGAGTAGATGGAACATCGACATGTCTCCACCTCTCCTTAGGCCCAATTCATGTATGTATGGACCCAAGAGGTGTCTCGTACGGATTCTAGAGGTGACTTTCACTGTAGCACTTAGTTCCATACAACACTTTGTTCCATACCAAAGTCAATAGGTCTTAAAGACCGAGCAATTCATATCATGCCCTAGCATAAGCGGAACGGATAAACGGAACGGCCTCGGGTCCACGTATAACAAAACGGCCTCGGGCCCAATCATCTATCAAACGACCTTAGGTCGAAACATATCATATCGTATCATTGTATCTTATCATGGAGTAGATGGAACATCGACATGTCTCTACTTCTCCTTAGGCCTAATTCATGTATGTATGGACCCAAGAGGTGTCTCGTACGGATTCTAGAGGTGACTTTCACTGTAGCACTTAGTTCCATACAACACTTTGTTCCATACCAAAGTCAATAGGTCTTAAAGACCGAGCAATTCATATCATGCCCTAGCATAAGCGAAATGGATAAACGGAACGGCCTTGGGCCCACCATATCATATTACAAATAATTCACATTTCTTGTTCATAACTCATTTCATATTTCTTGGAAACTTGTGCATTTTGATAAAATGCAATATTTAGAGAATCATGTCATACATAAATCAAAATAAATAATGAAAAATATATCTTTACTATACTATTACTCACAGTGATGGGCTTCTGATAACAGTTGGACGATGTCCCCGTCTTGACCTACAACCACAATTACATAACACAACATATGAATATAACCGATCCCTTTCTTTGCTCTTTAATCAATTAGTTATGTTGGTTCTAAACTCATTAGTCCTTAATAGGTCATAATCCATGTCTAGGAAAATAGGAGGAAACGAAAGGAAGCTGGGTTAAAAGAAGAAATAGCATGAAACCGGTAGACAAAAAGTGAACAACCTTCACTAATTTGAGCATATCTATTTGTATACTTAGAATTTGGATATGAGACCACCACCATTGGAAAGTAGACTTCCGGGGTGTAGACACCCCATTTTTGACCGTCCTCAAGACTTGGACGTCACCATTGGAACACTCGGTGATTATCCATGTGGTGTTTGTTTTGAGTTCCCGGAGGTCCCGGCTGCGCGTCGTGCCTCAGGACCTCTCAACCGGTTTATTCTGTGCTTGGTTTTGTACCAAGACTTGTGTGTTTTTGCCTCTGAGGGTAGGGGGAGGCTTGTTAGCCATCCCTGAAGCCCACCGGCTGCCCCACACCTCCACCGGCCCCTCCTAGTGGCCACCGGCACTTATTTCTCAAAACCTTTAGCCGGTCGGCATTGTATGATGCCGACCGGCACTCTTTTGTGCCGATGACTGTTTTGGCTGGTCGATGTGACCCCTTTGCACCCCCAGGGATGGTGCATGCCAGCTGTGACAGCTGGAATGCACTATCACCACTCCCCATACCCGGGCTTGCATCCTTTGGTCCCTTTGACCCCCTCTCTCCTCTAGGAGCTTGAACCCTTGGCCAAGCTTCTTGGAGAAGCTTGGCCAGCTGTCTTAGCTTCTCCAAGAAGCCTTGACTCACTTGAACTCCTTGAATCCCTTGAAGCCCCCTCTCTTGCTTAGCCACTAAGTATTCTTGCCTATATATACATCCATTCATCTCCCTTTACAAGGGTTAGCCACTTTAGACCTAAAAAACCAGAGCTTATACATATATCTTTGATATACATCCATATATATCTATACTTCTATATCTATCTTCCTTGTGTGTGTGTTTTAGGCCCAAAAAGTGTGGTTTTACCTTACTTTTGCACCATTACACACACTACTACACCTTAATCCGAGATTAGGAGGCTTGGAGGTTTGTTTTGTGTGATCTTGGACTGGTTTTGATCACTAAAGGAGGGCTGCTCCACCTGTTCTTCAAAGGATCTTCAAGGGTGAGCTTATTACTTTATATTCCCCATTCTTGCAACAAGTTTCTACCCCTTTTGCTTTGTGTTTTGAGCTTTGTCTATAACATAAAAAACTCTTGTTTTTACTTGATCTTGAACCTTCATTAAGGTCATTTTGTGGTTTGGGTAGAGGCTCATCATATTAGGCCCTATTTGGCCATTCTTGGTGCCTTTTCCTAAGGCCTTCTTTACTTGGTGTTTTTGGCCTTCTCACCATTGAAAACCAGTGGGTTTTCAGTGGTGGGGAAGATGATTTTAGGTCACATATAGGGGAGGGACACCCCTCTCCCCTTTGTCCTTTGCTTGCCTTTGTATTTGGCCTAAAAGATAGCATGTGTGCATAGCCTTGTATGGCTTCATTTCAGAGTTTTTTTGAGTGTTTTGGAGCATGTTTAACCTCTGTTTTTGGTCGGATTCGTGGCCTTTAACTTGCCTCTCATACTTACTTTGAAATGCTCTCTTATGCTCAAAAGCATGCCATGCATCTAGGCCATGTTCTTTGCATGATTTAGCTTGGTTCCATGAGGATATTAGCATCATATTACCATGTATAAGGGCTGTGAGCCACTGAGTTTGCCATGTATAGTGTGCTTGACATAGTTGCTTTGCATTTTAGGCTTGCAAGCCTTGTGTGTTTTGGCCCCTAGCATGTTCAACATTGATCATCCTCATGATTTGGCATCATTTGTGACCTTATTTCAGTCTATAAATCATGTGTGTATGTTTACATATGTGACCATTTTCATGCTCCAAGGGTGTGTCCCTTTTATGCCTAGGAATAGGCTTCATGCATGCTTGTTTGTTTAGTGCTTTTTGGGGTTGTCATCAAGGGGATTTGGGTGTCATTTTGCATGATAAAAGTCTGTTTTCGGTTGTTAGATATATGTCGTGAATGGCCTTGATAATGATGGTAAGTTACTCTCTTTGGTGCCTTAGGTTTAGGCTCATTACTTCGCATGATTTGTATAGCATTTTGGTCACCATTTTGGGCATGTTTTGCCACTGTTTTGGGGTGGTTTGAGGGCTGCCCCATTGAAGTTAAGGCCACCATTGTATGTTCATTATATGCTTGATGCATGCTCGGTTCATCGAATGTTGTAGTAGGTTGGTCCCATTGCTTGATTGGCCCTTGTTTGCATGCCACTTATACCTTGCATGCTCTAGCATTTTGCATGCCTATTGTGATAGTTGCATGACACTTGATATGCCTTGCATCTTAGTCCCATTGTTGCATCATTTGAGCCATGTTGCATACATGCATTCCATGGCTTGGCTTGGGGATTGTCAAGCCAAGCATAGGGTTGAGAGGGGTTCACACTTCGAGTGGTGCAACTCGTCTCAATTCTTGGTCACCAAGACCTTCGACTAGCTCATGATAAGGCCTTGGATTTCATTTGTTTGTTTGCATGCATTACCATTAAAATGCAACCTTGGTTCCTTAGGCCATCATGCATCAAGATGCATAATTGATGGCCCAAGAACCAAGAGTCATGCCTCCTTGAGTCCCCAAGCATGATAGGAGGCATTGGCCATGCTTACATATGCTCAAAATCCATGCCATGCATTGCTGGTTTGCTGCTGCTGTCAAACTGTCCTCTACAGGAACTTTCTGCCGACCGGCAGAACAATGTGCCGACCGGCACACTTTTTGTGCCGATAAACCCTACAAGAAGCCGGTGGCCAATTTAAGCAACCGGTGGTCACTTCCTTCAGCCGGTGGCACTCAGCAGTAGGCAAGGAAGGTATTCTGAGACTTTGGTAATTTTTGGAGAGGCAGGGCAGTAGAAACAGAAGCAGCAGTGGCATGGTGCGGGTTTTCCGGGCAAGTTGGATCGAGCATGCATCATTCGCGCATCCCGAGGTAGGGCTGAGGCCCCATTTCTTTTACTTATTTGATTTAATTTTAATAATTAGAATTTTGTAATAATTTATTCATTTATTCTTTTGGACTGTATTATTATTCGGTCCCTCCGAGTGAGGGCAAATTTGTAATAAGTGTGGGTGAGTGTGTGTATGTCTTCCAACCCCCATTTCTTTCTTCCCTTTTATTTACCTGCTTATGATGATAGATTAGGGCATATTTGAAATTAGCATACCTTATGCAATGCATGCGTGCATCCATGCATTTGTTGACATGCATCAGGGCTCGGTACATCATACAAATTGCATCGTACTCTCAATTTCCAAATTGAATACGTGCATCGAATGATTGCATTTCACATGCCATTTTAGGGTTAGCCGAGCCTACTCTAGATTGCACCCTTGCCTGCGTTACATCAGCCATTTAACATGAACTAGGTCATGCATGTTTGCTAACTAGTTTCTTGTTTTGGCACGGAGTACGATGTAAGTATTTATGCTTTAGCATATCGCATGCGTGTGAATGTTAACATGACAGTATGCTTACCATGCGGCTAAATGCTTACATGAGATAAACTGTTTAAATGCCTGTGGGTGGAGGTTGGGTTGCTTGAGTTGGAAAACTCATTGAAATCTGTATTTTAGCCTACTTGCGAGTAGCAAAACCCGAAACGCTTTCAAAACAAACAGATATGCAATGATTATTTCCGAATTAGGCAATCTAGTCTATACTTGTTTTGCTGTGCGCATAACGTAGTAAATCTAGGCTAATAACCGGTATAAGAGCATGTAATGTTTTCAAAATCGGATATCACGGTTAGTAGAGGCCGGTCTTCGGACCGGGCGAAAGGGGGTGCTCATAGCTGACCTTCCCCGATCGTACCCAAGCTCCCGAGCCAAGGCAACTTTGGTGATGACGGACACGTGGCCTTCGGCACCGAGTCAGGGTTTCCTAAATTCCCCCATTAAAAAATATTTAGGTGGCGACTCTGTATCTGGCAAAGCAGTCCATGTTTGGCACTTCTTTTCAAAAATCTATTTTTTTCTCAAAACGATTTGCCAGAGTTGGACTCTTTGGTTCAAGATTAAGAACCGCAACAACAAAAGGGAGTCCGAACTGTAGAGTGAAGCCCTCGCGGGCGTCTACACGGGGCTTGAATTTAGGCTCAAGAATCACTTAAAACGGAGTCCGGATGAGAGAGAGATATGCTTATTTGAAGTTGAGCTGAAACAGGGGGTTCCGCACGTGCGAGACCAAAACTGCATGTGCGGGGCACGTGCTTTTATTTCAGAATCAAAAATATTGTTGGAAGAAGGCTTCCGCACGTGCGGGAATCCCCGTTGTACGTGCGGTTCTTGGCAAAAACTGTTATCCGAAAATCTTTGTTGGTTCTATCACTTGTTTTTCCATTTTTAAGCTAGGTTTCAACTCTAATCACTCAAAAACATGTAAACTACCCCACAACATGATAAACTAACATCACTCAAGTGTAATTTCATCTCAGATACATCAATCTTGCTTAAAGTTAGAAATCAAAGTCTCATCTTTTCCATAAATTCAAGATTTCATAATATATGTCCAAAATCGTGTAAGTACATCTTACACATGGTTGATTCTCACACCAAATCTTGTTATTCCATGAATCATTCTTAAGATTGAACTCGAATCCAACAAATTTAAGGAAATCAAGGTTCAATTTCTTGAATTCAACCCATTTCATTCATAACCCAAAACCCTAGTTCATTTACATATTAAATCTCCAATTTAATCCTTGATTTCATGTGGTAGATGAGTTATCTACAAAGATAATAATTAAAGCCACATACCTTAACTCAAATCCTTGCTTTTCCCCTTGAACCTCTTCAATTTTCCCAAGTTTTCATAGTTGATCTTCTTCCTTTCTCTTCTTTTTCTCCTTTCGTTCTTCTTCCTCTGTTTCTCTCTTGAGCCTCCAGAACTCTCTCTTTCTTTCTCTCAAAATATCTTTATCTCCAAGAGGCTCATATAAATATATATATATATATATAATATATTATTAATAAAATCAATTTAATTCATTCTGAATCGGATTTTTACAAAACTTCATACTAGGCTCTAAAAATCATGCTGATCACAAATATGTGGTCAGTTTTGGTTTATCGCGCCTTTAAGGCTTTCAATTTTCAGTCCAAAGGTCACAATTTCAACAAATTTTCTTATAACCAACAAATACAACTTCAAATCCGTAATATGCACATCCTTAAACATGCAATTCCACATCATCAACATAAAATCATGACTAATCATAAGACCCACATAATTTAATTAACCTAATTTGACTTCCATTAGAGCTCAATTAATTGTTTTTAAATTTATCCGTCCGACTCAGATTTTTAATCAAATTCCCAAAAGGAGAAGCGATTCTCAGCATGAAAGAGAGCTTATGCCTTGATGATGAATCTCTATAGAGATTAAGCCATTGAGCATAGGTCTTTTTCCCATGCCTTGAACAACCGTCAATCTTTTGAAATAACTCTCAAACAAAAGAAAAGAAGAAAAGAAGTGATTACGCGAAATTGATTATTAGAATGAGACTCTTGACATGAAAAACTAAACAAAGAAAAGCTATCAAAGCATGGTTAACACAACACAACAAGCTAGATATGCGAACTTCCAACACAACAAGCTATATGTTCAAAGCATACACTAATTAAATAAACTAGGGCAGCCCTAAAACAGCCCCTACTATGTAAAAAGTAGTGGCCAAAACTTATGCTAAAGAGCGCAAAAGGTAGATAATAGCAAAAGGATACTAAACTAGTAAACTAGAACAAGGAGAGGTGGCCAAACCCCCCTCACTTTTGGGACTTCAAACCATGTTTTTAGCCCTTTTTTGAACTCTGAAAATCAGTTTAAAAGTTACAGAAAAGAAGTGTAAAAAACCAAAGGGTTGAGCTATGAAAGTAGGTACAAGTAAGGGTGTTAATCCTCACCATCTTTGGTAACTTATTCAAACCCAAGTTTCAACACTTGACATGGATTCAAAACAACTCAAGAACTCAAGAAATAGCTAAAGACGAAGTGAAATGAAAGCAAGAAACAAAAGTTACAAGCTTATACCTCTTAAATGGAGTAGGCTTTGATTGTTGAGCAAACTTAATCCTAACACACTCTCAAGGGTGAATTATGATTCTCAAGGTTCAACCAAGACCCCAAGGTTAAGGTTTAAGGGTGTGTATGGTGTATAACTAGGACTCAAAGATGGCAAGCTTGCTCAAAGATGGCTTGCACAAGAAGAAAGAGCTCTCAAATGAGTGTATAGGCTCTTTGGAAATTGTTCAACCCTCAAAATAGAGATATAACCTTGTATTTATAGAATTTGAGCAAAATAAGTCGAAAATATCTTCAAAAATAGACAGTTGGCGGGCTCTCACCCAGAACAGTGTTTATCGCTACCAAGGCACGGTCGGCTCCCAATGAGGCACGGCCGGGCCCTAATGTGCTGCCCTATTTCTCTATTTCCAACTTAGTGTAGGGTGGCACAATGTTCAAAAAGGGACCTCTGAAGGATAAACAAGGTAAATAGAAAGGTGTTGGGACTGTTTCAAAGCCCGACCTTGGAGTCCTTCGTTGATCATTCGAATCACACACAATGTAACTTTTATCATCGAGTACATTGGACAAACTACCCGAGTCTTACAGGCAGTCAAAAATGGGGTGTCTATAACAACCCACACTTGTGAGCTGAGTTATAGAAGCATAGAGGGGTGACCTTGAGATAGAGACCATCCGGGAGAAGATCTCTAGTGGAAAGGTAGAGAAGGGCTTGAACATATTTTCTGACTCGAGTGTTAGATACCTTGACCACCTTTTTGTACCTAAGTCTTCTTAAGAAGAGGTACTCCGGGAGTTTCACCATTCACACCTTGCAGTTCGCCTGGAAGGCACAAAGATGTATCATGACCTTAGTCGCCAATTTTGGTAGAAGGGAATGAAGAAGGATGTAGCCGTGTTTGTGTTGAGGTGCCTTACTTGTCAACAAGTGAAGGCCGAGCATTAGAGACCAGCGGGTTTGTTGCAACCATTGCCTATAGCTTAGTGGAAGTGGGAGTATGTCACAATGGACTTTGTTGTGGGTCTTCCAAGGACTCAACGGCGTAATGATGCCATTTGGGTGATAGTTGACCAGTTAATTAAGTCAGCGCACTTTGTACCTATGCGCATGAGTGACTCGGTAGATCATCTTGCCGACCTGTATATTAGGGACATTGTTCGATTGCACGAGGTCCTTGTAACTATTGTTTCGAATAGAGATTCGCGTTTTACGGCGTGGTTGTGGCAAAGCCTGCAGAATGCCTTAGGCACTAGATTGACTTTTAGTACTACTTATCATCCTCAGAGTGAAAGGCAGTCAAAGCGTACCATTCAGATCCTAGAAGATATGCTTTGGGGTTGCGTTCTTGACTTTAAGGGGTCGTGGAAGAGACACTTACTTTTAGTAGAGTTTGCCTATAACAATAGCTTCTGGTTGAGTATTGACATGGCACCGTATGAGGCCTTGTATGGCCGACTGTATAGATCTCTTGTATATTGGGCCGAGGTGGGTGATGCACCTATGATAGGTCCAAAGTTAGTTCAAGAAACAACAGAGAAAGTCGCACTTATTCGTAAGAGGTTGTTACGGCTCAGAGCCGTCAAAAGAGCTATGCTGATCCTAGGAAGAGACCGTTATCCTCTAGGGTATTTTGGGAAGTGGGTTAAAATCCACTTCCCAGCTTTTAACCCACTTCCTCTCTAAAAAAAAAAAAGCCAAAAAGCCAGCTTTTAACCATCTTCCCAAAACACCCCTTTGAGGTGGGAGATCACGTCTTTTTGAAGATATCACCTAGATGGGTTTGATGAGGTTTGGGAAGAGCAAGAAGTTGTCTCCTAGGTTTATTGGGCCTTTTGAGATCCTAGAGCGGATTGGGGAGGTAGCTCATCGTTTGGCCTTGCTGCCAAAGCTTTTCGGGATTCATGACGTGTTTCATATTTGTATGCTCCGAAAGTATGAGCTAGACCCTTCACACGTGTTGGATTGGGTGGAGTTAAAGGTGGACGAGGATGATTTGTATAAGGAGAGACCCATTAGAGTTTTAGATACTCGAGACCAAGTCTTGCGAGGCAAAACGATTTCTTTGGTGAAGGTGTTGTAGCGACACCACGGGGTTGAGGAGGCCACTTGGAAGTGTAAGGCGAAAGTCCGTGAGAAGTATCTGGACCTATTTATTGATGTTTGAACATGTATTGAAAACCTTATTATGTTACTGTAATATAAACATTGTATATGCTTTAGAAATGTGAATTGAATCTTCAGTAATGAGTATATGTTTATCTTGTTAGTGAGAATGGATGACCGGTAGATAGGTTATGATAATGAATTTAAATTACTATCATTGTTATAATTGGTTTAAACATGGTTTTAATGTTTGGTTTAAAATTTTGGGGACGAAATTCCTTAAGGGGGGGAGGTTATAGTGATTTGGTTTAGACCTGACCCATTTGACGTTTTGGATCTGGGTTTCGTTTCCTTATATAGTTATTCTTGTCTTGTTCCCTCCTATTTCTCTTTGAGTTTGGCTATTGGGTTGTGTTGGTTGCGTTTGGAATAAGTTGGTAGCTTGTTTTTTTTAAACTGTTGTTGTCTAGAATTTTGTTCCTTCGCTCGAGCGTCACTTCTTGCGCTCGAGTGGTCGTTGTGAACTCTCAGTACTTTTGCAAGTTTGCAAAACTACTGGGAAGTGGTATTCTACGCTTGAGCAAAGCTTTTTGCGCTCAAGCGGTGTTGGCTCGAGTGTTAGTCTTCCGTCTGTAAAACTTCTGGGAGTTTGTATTCTTCGCTCGAGTGAAGCTTCTTGCGATCAAGCGGTGCAACTTATTGTGTCTAGTCGCTCGAGCGACACTTCTTGCGCTCAAGTGTTCTGCGCATATATCAGTTCGTAAAGTCATTTTTTTGAGTTACTTTTTCACCTCTCTTTCTCTCTAAACATTTCAAAACCCTATTTTCTCTCACTCTCTCTCTCTCTCTATAACTCATCTATTTCACTCAAATACACCTAGATCCGTCGAGTTCTTCACCCATGTCCCTTTGTTAAAAGGGTAGAGCACGCTGTGGGCTTCCATTGATCCAAACAAAGTTGGGTTTTGGCATTTTTGAAGTATCTCCATTCTCTCTTTTGTCTTCTAAGCTTGAGGTAGGGATTCTTCGCACCTTCTATGAGTTTTAAGTTATTTGCGATTTCTAAGCAATATTTTGATTTTGGGGATTTTTGAAACAAACCTATGGTTTTGGGTTAAAGATCAAAAGAGGGGTTTTACAATAGATTCTTGGAAATGGCTATGGGATTGGAAATGAGATTGAGTTGTAATAAAATAGTTGGTTTCGTTGTGTAGAATTGATTTTAGAAGAAAATGGGGTTTTGCCCTAATTATGTTAAATGTTGATTTTATATAAATTATGGAATTGGTGTTGGAAATATGGAATTGGATTGGTTTTGATGAGGATGGCAGAGTTGGATATTTATTATCACTCACATCTTGAAAATTGGAAAGTTTATCTTTAATGAGAATTATGTATCGGTTTAGAAATATCTGTTTTGGGTTATCGGTGGAAGATAGCTATGATTGTTGTAGAAATTACATAAGAATTAGGAAAATTGAAACTATTTTCTCATTCATTTGATTTGAGCATTGTCTCACACTTATACTTTGAAAATGTTTATCGTTTTGAGAAAAATGGGTGAATCTAGGAAACATGTATTGTCTCGTTGAAATAAGTTGGCCTAATTGTCCATGGTGAAAGTCCTAAAAACCGCGCGTACACATGGGTATTGATCCCGCGGACAAAATATCCGTAAAATGGCAATAGTAGTGCTTGTATAGCCGACATTTACATAGGTGTCGGTTCACAATTTCCTGGAGACGAAATTTCTGTGAAATGTTGTATTGGTTTTGAGATTCCCATAGTGTGATTCACTGCACTATTTTCTATTGTGTTTGATTATTTCTACTGGGCTTTGGCACACCCTATGTGAGAAAACATTTCAGGTGATAATGATATGCCTCCGCTAATGCAATAGCTTGGGAGGACTTGGAGAAAAAGCTTCATTTTGTTGGTTTTTTTGTGTATGTTTTGTACTTGCCAAGGGCCTTTGATTGTATTGGACTTAAAATTCCACTTTTGTTGTAACCAAGGACTGTCTTGGAAAGTTGTAAGCCTTTAGTGCATTTATTATCTGTTTTTACTTTTACATCTTACCTCTTGTTGTAACATAAGCCATAGATTCAGGTTAGACTTGTGAATTTATAACTGCATATGTCACCCTTTTGTATAAGAAATTGGGATAAATAAAAGATAATTATTTCATGGCATGTTATTATGAAATTAATTTTGTGAATGGGTTATTGTATTTATTTCAAGGCGTTACAAAAAGTTCCCTTTCGTGTATATATATATATAGCATTAATAATTTCAATTGAAAATAAAATGCCCTTAGGCATACATTTACATAAATGAAAAAGGCTTAACCTAGATGCACAACAATGGCATTCCACCTACTAGTAGAAGGCCCCGTGGCCAAAAAGTCATGGAGCTTCTCAACTCAAATAGAATCTTCCATAATTCCACCTGAAAATAATTTAACAACGTGGAATGAACATATAGTCCAGTAAGGATCTCAATAATTCTAATTAATATAGTGTGATACATGCATATGATTATGAATTCTCCACATAATAAATATGTCGATACTATTCTCTTTTTCATTACCCAAAATATGCATATACATAGGTATACTTTTCCTAAAAAAACTACTTTGCTTGTTTTTGGTTTTCTAAAAACACTTTTCAGAAAATTCTACTTTCTTATTTTCCATGTTTTTTTGTTTTTACTAAATTTTGTTTATATTTTAAGCAATTTTTTTAATTTTTAAACACACCTAACATAAATACACATAAAAAGTATAATTTTTGTGAAAACAATCTTTTAAAAATTAACTAAATACCAAAAATACAAAAAATACACACAAAAAAAATGAGAATTCAGTATATTTTTTCGTATTTTTATGTACTTTTTAGACAGATCTAAGTAAGGTGCATCTAAGAAAGTAAAAAAAAAAAGCTTAAAATTTTAAAAATATTCACTAAAAACAAAAAAACACGAAAAACAAAAAACTCAGTTTTCAAAAAACTTAATCCAAAAAACTCAAACCAAACACACACAAATTTTCATTTAAGAAGAATTACATCTTTAGCTTTCATTTTCATCCTTTATAACTTAAAAGATTTCATCAATTTTAAATATTTGAAAAACTTCTCAATAATTATTACAAAATCCACTAAAGAATATCAATTGAGCAATTCAACAGCCATACTATCATTCAATAACTAGGATGCCACAAAATTTACCATTGACCCCCAGTAGTCTAATCAAAAACAAATAACCCACTAAAATCACAGTGACTATTTGCAATTCATAATACTCTATAAGACATCCCAACATTTTCTGCCCATAAGCACCGAGAGATAATTGGGCACCCTTCACCATTAACTTATATGCAAAAATCTAAAAAAGAGACATTACAATCACATAACACAATCCGGCTTCACCAAGCCACTATCATCCACTTTACCAGGTACTAGCTAGAGGAAATTTGGAACCCATCATTTGAAGTGCAAACCACTTTACCAAGCGCTAGCTGGAGAGAATTTGGAACCCATCATTCGAAGCGCAAGCCACTTTACCAAACGCTAGCTGGAGGGAACTTGGCACCTCTATATAGCACTTCCATCACATAACACAATATGAACCAGATCAACTCCATTTACCAAATTAATTGATAGGACTACATAACATGTAAGGTTTCAGTTTAACCTAGTTTTCATATCAATTTTACAACAAACAATGCAATCCTCTACCAATTGCCAAGATAGGTTATCTCTAAACAATATACATAATACACCCCAATATAAGCAATGTATAACACTTCATTCAATTAATAACACTTAGTTTGTAAAACTACCAAAATCACCTATTATATTCATCACTTTCAACCTACCCGTGTTTCACGATTCAACTATTGAATTCTCAATTTCATTTTCATTAATAGTGTCAACAATAGTCACATTTAATTGTGTCAACAATAGCCATTTCTATTAAACCTCTCTAACTTGGCAATATTAAAGTCTAACCAATAACCAACCTAGATAATCACTCTCAGTGAGCTCAAATATATATATATATATATATAATGAAGTTCATCAATTTCAATCAAATTACATATAATACAAAAACTCTCAATCTTTATCATTTCTCAATCAACAAGATCTAATTTAAATTTCCCAAAATTGATTAACAAATCTTTATTTTTCCCAATTACAAAATTTGAAGGGCATTAGGGTTCTTATACGAATAATTAGGGCTTTTCCCATCTTAGATTTCCATACACTCTAAGGTTTTGCAAAAATTACTCTATATGATGAACTACTTAAAGAAAAAAATACCATACACAACACAAACCCTTGCTTCTATAACACACTGCTTTAAAATCTCTACCGAATCTCTAAAATTTATATAATGAAAATACCACATATTCATGTATAAAAACTACATTAAGGAAAATTAAAGAAATCCCTACCTCAAATCACAAGAAGCACAAACTATAAATGATTAACCTTGCCCAAATCTGAATTTTTTGCAATGGTTTTGAAGCTTTTCACTTGCTCAACAAAATGCCCCAAGAGCTAGGTGAAAACCTAACTCTAAACCTCATCACTCCAAGCTCACAGTGAGCATCAATGGTGAAACAAGGAAAAGGGAGAAAAAGAGAGAGAGAGAGAGAGGTAGTCGAGAGGAAGAGAGAGAGGTTCGGTTTTGGGAGAGAGGCTGATGCCTTCTTCTATGTTGGTGTACCAAAATTAGAGAGGAGGTATGAATATCTTAAGTTGCATACATGAGTTGTATCCCACAACAACAAACCAATAAATAATTAAAAATAATAATTAAAAAAAAAAAACACATGGCCTTGTCGAGCACTAGGTTTTGGAGATGGGACAAAGTCAATTACCAAGCAATTTCCTATTACTTTAGTCCAAGCTAAAGGTCAATACATTGAAATACATTGACTTGAGAACATGTGCGGGCAACAAATGTTACATATATCTACAATTAATATTATGATATGGCATAATTTTCCTCACTACAAAACATAATTTTCAATTAATAGTATACACCATAAATTTTAATATAACACACTACGAACACCATAATTCCATATAGCATTTAACGTTTATATAATTAAATTTGAACCAAACAATTCAGTATAGTATGAATAAATGAATCCGATTTACAAAGCAAATCACAAGATAACTTTGGGTCATGAGTCTAGAATTAAATTCGCCATTAGTCATTAATTAATCCAACTAATCTAATCGCTCAAGATCAATCAATAATAAATGAAGTCAAATACAAAAATAGTCTCATGGTAACATCTTTTGAGTTAACAAGACTAGTCCAAACACTTCAAACAATTAATTTATGCTCAAGACTAAAATTCAATTTCAATTTCTACTTTAACACTAAACTGAATACCGATCAATCTGTGAATTTTATAAATTTAAATACTCATCATTTGACTTTGAAAATTTACCAAGCATAATATACTTATGTGTGAAGCTTACATAAAACTTTCATAAAATCTCATGTTGTGAAACTATCTTTAAAAATTCGCAAGAGTAGTGTCTCTAAATAAAAGTTCAATTTTATTTTTTATTTTTTCGAGTCTTTACAACCTCTCCATCTTAAGAAATTTTGTCCCCTAAATTATAGTAATAAAAATATTAGAATGTCGCTACAACAAATAGATCCACAACCACTGCCAAAAAGGTTAAACTCAGTTACTACGATTGTCGAATGACCCAAGTAAGGTTTTGTTAACAAAATGCGATACAGCTGTAGACACTCCATTTTTGACCATCCTCAAGACTCGGTTGTGCTTGCAGGTACATCCGAACACAAGTTCGATTGCTCGTCGGGCATTCGACTTTTGCGGCGGAACATCACAGGTTCAAGCTTTCCAGACCCTGTATCCTTTCTGGCCCATTCTTGGACCATGACTTGGTCCTTTCAGAATGTGTTTCTTGGTGCACTGTCGGCCCCCTTTTGGACCTGTCTGCCCCCACTTTGTTGCTGCCAGCCATTGATTTAGCCTGCCGGCCATCAATGAGCCACTGCCGGCCATCCCTGATGGCCAACAGCCCCCCTGTCTCAGCAGGTTTCACTCCAGATCTTTTGAACCAGCTGGAATCCTTTTATCTGCCCTCCATACACGTGTACGGAGGGATAAAGCTCTTGCCAAGCTTCTTGAAGAAGCTTTGCATTGTTTTTCTTCTATATAAGGAGAGAGCCTTTCTCCTTAGCAGAGGTTCAGCATTTTTGAGAAGAAATATCTCTCTCTCTCTCTATATTGTTGTTGATTTGTGCCTTGAAGTCCATTTTCCTTGCACTTTTACACTACAACACTTAGAGATACACCACCATCTTTGGATTGAGGTTCTTGGGAGGACTTCTTGAGCTCTGAAAGTGAGGTTTTACCCCCTGAAGTTGCTGATTTCGAAGTTGATCTTCAAGGGTGAGCTTCTTCCCCTTTTTAGCACTTTTTTGTACCTCATTTTGGCCATCCTTGCATATTGTTTTAGGCCTTGCTTTCAACTGAAAAAAGTCTTGTATTTAAGTGCTTTTGAAGTTTGTTTAAGGTCTTTTGGCTATTGAGGGTCTTCAACCCTCTTGTTGGCCTTGTTTGGCCTTGTTTTGAGCCATGCCTTAAGGCCTTCGAGCTAGCCTTGGTTTGGCCTTCTAACCACTGAAATCCAGTGGATTTTCAGTGGTAGGCATGTGGTTTTGAGGCCTCAAATCAGAGGGGGTGGCCCCCTCTCTTTTGGTTTTTGTTTGCTTGCATTTTTGGCCTTCCAAAGGAGCATGCCTCTCTGTACTTTTGAGGCTTGGTTTAGGCCCTTTCTTGTGACTTTTAGGACCTTCCTTGGCTCTGTCCATGGCTGGTTTGGTCACCTTTTACATGCATCTTACACTTGTAGTGTAAATCCTATAAACTAGCTTTATATGCTTCTTGCTTTAGCATGTTATCCTAGCTTATGTTGAGTCCATTTTAGCATGCTTTTGGTGATTTTTTGCCATGTCATGACTCTTTCCATAGCTGGTTTGGTCATCCTTTGCGTGCTCCATATACTTGTAGAACAAATCTTGCTTACTAGCTTTATATGCATGATGTTTTGACTCATCATCCTAGCATATTTTGGCTTTGCTCCAGCATGATTTTGTTCTTATTTTGGGCTGTTCTTGGACTGTTTTGGGCTTCCATGGCCATATCACTCATGCTTTGTATATCTATAGTGTAAATGCTTAGGCTAGCCTTGGGTTTTGAGGCCCCTACCATGCCATACATGTGATGTTTGCATGCTTTGCTATCATTCTAAGTGTTATTTCAGACCATGAAATGTGGCCATACACTTGCATTTGACATGCTTTTAATGCCTTGGAGCCTTGGCTCTTTATGCCTCAAGAATGAACTTTTGTGCATGCCATTAAGCCTAAGCCTTTGGCTCATCATATCAGTGCATTTTTGGTTTTGTTATACCATGATGTAACTCTGTTTTATGTTGTCCAAGTCATGCCATGTTTGGTTTCAATAGGTGTAGTGCATTGCCTCTTTTGTAGCCTTGCATGCTCCTTGTTTTTGGCCTCTTGTTCTAGCCCGCGTTGGCTAGCTTCGAGCTTATTTTTGGTCTTGTTTGGACCTGCCTTGGAACTGTTTTAGGTTTCCTTAGCCCCTTGGGGCTTGCCTTGCATGGCCATGGCTTAAGTCCCTTTGTTAGTTTCGAGCTTTGAGCTTTCTAACATGCTATGCTTGCATTATTTAGTTGATTTGGCATCAATTTACATGAGATTTCAGAGCTTACCTTGTTGTCACATATCCATGCTTGTCACTCTTTAAGTGTGCTTAAGAGTTGCATCTTTATGCCTTAATTCTTGGGCCAATTGGCATGCATGTTTGCCTTGCCTTTTCATGCTTTTCATACTATCAATTCATCACTTATGGCCACTGATTTAGGCATAGTTGAGGTCTGCCCATATTGGTTTAAGACCACCCTTGCATGTTGTTGCATGCTTGTCTTGCATATTGTTGTATGCTTGCTCCATCTTTGCATGTTTTCGCATGCTAGTTCCATTACATGTTGTTGCATGTTTATTACACTACATTTTGCATGCTTAAGTCATATTGCATGATTGCGTGTTCAAGTTAGCATTGTGTATGCCATTCTTGCATTGCATTGTTGTTTGGATTAAGTATTAATCCGAGCACGAGGAACGAGGGGCGTTTCATACTTCAAGTGATGAAACGTGTCTCAATTCTCGGTCGCCGACGCTCTTGATTATCCATGATAAAGTTCTAGGCTTTATGTGTTTTATTTGTGCATTCATTTTGCATTGATTTGCACAAGTTGGATCTTTGGCCATCATGCATCGGGATGCGTGATTGATGGTCTTGGATCCGACTATGCCTCTCCCTTGATGTTTTAAGGTGATATGGGGTGGCATAGTGTGTACATATCCTTAGGAGACCCTCCATTTTCTCTATTTTGTGTTCTACTGCAGCTTGGTGTCCCAGCACATCAGTGGCCGACAGTGCCTTGCAGATGGCCGGCACCCCTTCATCCTTGGCCGGCAGTATGCCATATTTGGCCGACAGGTGGTCGGCAGCATCTTCCCATGGCCGGCAGGCCACTGATGCACTCCCCAGCATGTTTTGGTAAGATTCAGCAGGAAGGTCTCAAGGACACCCTGCAGACACAGTCTCTAAAGAGCAACCAGAGAGTTTTTCGGGACGGCAACCAAGCATGCATCCTTCATTCTTCAAGGCAGAGCTGATGCGGCCTAGTAATCTCATTTTAATGCTTACTTGTTAGTTAGCTTTAATTTGTTAATTAATTAAGTGTTGTAATAATTAGTTGTAGCTAGTTATTCATTCGGTTATGTAATAATTAATTAGCTTGTTAGTTAGTTAGTTAATTAGTTGGCATGTATTATTCATTCGGACCCTCCGTCGAGAGGGGTCAATTTTGTAATAAGTGTGCGTGCGTGTGTGCATGTCTTCCAACCTTCATTTCTTTCTCCCTTTTACTTACCTGCTTTTGTTGGTTAGTTTTAGGTCATGTTTCAAATTAGCATACTTATGCTTTGCATGTTTGCATCCATTCATCTGTCTAGCATACTTATGCTTCGCATGTTTGCATACATTCATCTATTTTGCATGCACCAGGCTCGGCGCATCATACTAACTGCATTGTAATTCGATACCAAGTTGAATACATGTACCAATTATCGCATCTCATATGTCATCTTAGAATAGCCGAGCCTATTTCTAGTTGCATCTTGCATGCGTTGCATTAGCCATCTTAACATGAACTAGGATCATGCATTGATTTCTAACTAGTTCTTTGTTTTGGCTCGGAGTATTAGGCAAGCTTTTATGCTTTAGCATACTACATGTGTGTCATTGATTGCCATGATAGCATGCTTGCCATGAGGCTATTTGCTTAAGTGTTTAACTGCCTGAATGCCTGTGAGTGAAGGTTGGATTGCTTAAATTGGAACAATTCATTGAAATCCGCATTTTAGCCTACTTACGAGTAGCAAATTTCAAATCATTTTCCAAACAAACGGATATGCGATGCTTTGTTCCAAATTAGGCGATCTAGTCTATACTTGTTTTGCTGTGCGCATCACATAGTAATTCTAGCTAATTAACCGGAATAAGAACACATGTGTTTTTCAAAAAACTAGATATCATGTTTAGTAGTGGCCGATCTTCGATCGGGCGAGCGGGGGTGCTCATAGCTGACCTTCCCCAATCGTACCCAAGTTCCCGAGCCGAGACAACTTTGGTGATGACGGACACGTGGCCTTAGGCACGAGTCAGGGTTTCCTAAATTTCCCCAAAAATAAAATATTTAGGTGGCGACTCTGTATCTAGCAAAGCAGTCCATGTTTGGCACTTCTTTACAAAAATCAGTTTTCCAAAACGATTTGTCGGATTTGGACTCTTTGGTGATTTATCGGTCTTGCATTGCACTTTGCGAGATCAGATTCAGAACCGTGACAATTTGAGTCCGAACTGTAGCATGAGGCCCTCGGGGCGCGTCTACAACAGCGCGTCACTTCTCCGACTCTCCCTGTGATGACGAAAGTTCAATTCAACTAAGTGGAGTCTTCCAATATGTATGGGCCCCAAAGTAAGACTCAACGGCCATAAAAAATCGACCTAATAACTTAACTCATACGTAACACTCATCTCAACTATGGCTAAAGTGCAATTGACCTCTAATCACACGGTAACAAGGATTCAACATGTTCCCCCCCCCCCTCCCCAGGGTGGTCAAACTCAAACATTCATACACAAGAAATTTCGACCCAAAACTCATAAAAAGATAAAGGAGTCTATCTAGAAACTCGGCTTACCAGTCAAAAGTACTAACTGCATTCCAAGTTTTCAAGAAGCCCTCCGACGAAACGAGCTCTACATGTAGTATACCATTAACAAGGTACACAATATCATAACTAGTCACCATGCTCAACTCATCACATAAAATTTTCAAGCAGTCTAGTTACCAATAACAAACATCTGTTCACTTAGATTTTCTCATTTTAGAAAGATTTTTCTTCAAGCATGACTTTAAAAGCATTATGATTCTCACCAAACATCAATTATTTCAAAAGATTTTCCTGAAAACGGTGAAGGCGTCACATACAATATATAATCAATTATAATTCTTTTCACAAAGATTCTTTTCCAATACCAAGAGAAGTCACATTAACGAGGTCTCAATTTGACATGGTTATTTAAATCATAAATAAAGGAAAAACTCCATTCCAGTATCCTTCTTTCTCGACCAACTAGTGACCATCAATTGTCACCCAATCAACAATCCGTCTCTATACCAAGGCAGCTTCTCAACCCATCACAATAGCATGAGTGGTATCAATCAATAGGGATAGCAATAGTACCAAGAAAGCAATAATGTACATACACTTGTAAACTCGGAACTTTTCGTTTCATCACAATCTTCACCAGAATATAACAACTACTCATTGTTCATATTAACATTCACAAAATGAGTCCCTACTAAATTTCCTAACTCTAGGGATTTCATATAGTTAAAAGGAATAATTATTCACATACAAGCATAACATTAATGCTTCCATAAGTAACACAAAACATTCCCCAATCCTACGTACCCTTGCTCAAAGTCAAAAAAAATTTGAGGTGATTTCTTGTCAACCTCTACCGACGCAACAATAACCCAAACTCAAACGATCTACTATCTACTTTACACATTAGTTACTAACACCAACCACACGTGATTTACTTTGATATTGAGTTCATCACACTTCCCGCAACATCTCACTAAGTTCGCACCGGACTCTGCACAACTAGGCGCACACGAACCCATCATTCAGGACACTACCCTTTTGCCACTCAATTCACATCAACTCACCTTCCTAACTCAACTCACAATGATAGACACATGTCTAAATAGTAACCCAACCTTACACCATCCCATAAAGACCGAACAGGTCAACTATAAGTCAAGTAAGCCATACAAGCGCAAGCATTCAACAACATTTATCGAAACATGCAAGATCAAATCATAAGTACGACAATTATCATTTTAACACATAATTCCATTATCAAAAGAGGTCCTTCAAACAAGTCCACCTCTAAGTCTAACAACAAAATACAAATACAAAACATTGTTAAACATGATGCACTTGCATCTAACAACACATCCCAAGGATTACTCTATCGATCTATGGTCAAAAGGCTCATCACTAGGTTAGTACAACTGCACAGACTGAGAAGTCGACCCCCACAAGACCCTTAAAGCCTGGCCTACTCGGGTCTGGTACCGATATCGTCTCTATCTTTGCCCAGACTGATAGGGTTGAGTTTGACTAGATTCCAAAATACCCAAATAAATCTCACGCTGAAGGCCAAGACGTCCAATGTGGCCCGATTGATCATAACTAAAACAAACAAGTGATCCTCTACTCTGTGACTAGCCTGAATCCTAAATCAGATTGGACCTCCCAAAGGACGGTTCCGAAATTACTAACATAGGTTGAAATTGTGCTTGAGACTGAGACCTCACTCTCCTCTGTCTCTTACTAGGCCTAGTGTACTCTTAAACAGTAGGAATTGCCGACGTGGCCTCTTTTCCTTTCCGACCAACATATAAAATCATGGCTTCCACATGGGCCACCGCCTCCACAAGTGTGTAATAGTTCCTATACATACTTGCAGCAACCTTTCCCGGATATCATCACACAACCTTCTCTCGAATTCAATACAACGACGCTCCTCTATTACCACTAACTCTAGAGCAAATCTAGACAAACTAGTAAATTGCACCTCAAATTGCGCTAAAGGAGTAGTGCCTTGGCGCAACTCAACAAACTGTGTTATCATTCTTTCCCATGCAGAAGGAGAGAAATACTTGGCCAAAAAGGCCTAAGTGAAAGCAACGCAAGTGGTGGCTATAGTGGTCTTAGCATACTTCCACCAATACACGGTGTCTCCTCTCAGTTGGAAACTTGCTAGTGTAACCATCAACCTGTCATCCTCGACTCTAAGCATATCAAAAGTCTTGGTGATCTGTTCCAACCAATCATTTGCCTTCCTTGAATCTATTTAGCCCATTAACTCCGGTGGCTTGGAGCGAAAAAACTCTTTAGTAAGCTTGAAAGTACAAGTATCGTCCCTCTCATTGCGAGTTAGAGTCTCACTTCCTGCCCTTACAATCTCGAGTGCAAATTTCTCACCCACAACCGATGCTATCGAAGCGAGTGCTAATGGAATTGTTGTGCCTCTACCGACACTCCTACTCCCGGCACGTCCTCTACTTCCTCGTCCAAACATCCTATCAAAGACAAAACCCAATTTAGTAGACAAAATTCTAGCCTCACCAAGACACTCATTCAACACTACTAAGCCACACAATACACTAAGTAAGTAATCATAATGCACGTAAATGATTTAAGCACTTAGCCACATAATCGAGCCAAGTACACGAGGATAGCTACTCATCCTAGAACTTATCAGAGATTTCCCAGCAGAAACCACATTGATCAAGCGTGTTTCTAATGAGACCTCAAGGTAAGTTAACTAGCTACAAGTGTTATCCATGAGACTTAACCCCGTGATCACAAAAATGCAACAAATAATATCCTATAACTTAATCTTTCTACATGCAAACATCCTCACCAAGTGTAATAAAACCCATTGTGGTAAAAACCACTTCCCACGAGCTCAAGGTTTTCAAACCTAGTTAGTTTTGATACCAAGTTGTCACGCCTTGTATTTTAAAACCTGATTTACATTACCATATCCATTCTTATCATCCATTTTCATAAGGAACTATACGGAAGCTACAATCATGAACTTAATCAAACAATAAAAGTTCCCTTTCGTATATATATATATATATATAGCATTAATAATTTCAATTGAAAATAAAATGCCCTTAGGCATACATTACATAAATGAAAAGGGCTTAACCCTAGATACACAACAATGGCATTCCGCCTACGTAGAAGGCCAAGTGGCCGAAAAGTCATGGAGCTTCTCAACTTAAATAGAATCTTCCATAATTGCACCTGAAAATGATTTAACAACGTGGGATGAACATATAGTCCAGTAGGGATCTCAATAATTCTAATTAATATAGTATGATACATGCATATGATCATAAATTCTCCACATAATAAATATATCGATAGTGTTCTCTTTTTCACTACCCAAAATATGCATGTACATAGGTATACTTTTCCTCAAAAACTATTCATTTTCATTTAAGAAGGGTAACATCTTTAGCTTTCTTTTTCATCCTTTGTAACTTAAAAGATTTCAACAATTTTAAATATTTGAAAAACATCTCAATAATTATTCCAAAATCCACTAAAGAATATCAACTAAGCAACTCAACAACCATACTATCATTCGATAACTAGGATGCCACAAAATTTACCAATGACCCCTAGTAGTCTAATCAAAAACAAATAACCCACTAGAATCACAGTGATTATTTGCAATTCATAATACTCAATAAGACATCCCAACATTTTCTGGCCATAAGCACCGAGAGATAATTGGGCACCCATCACCACAAACTCGTATAGAAAAATCTAAAAAAGAGACATTACAATCACATAACACAATCCGGCTTCGCCAAGCCACTGCCATCCATTTTACAAGGCGCTAGCTAGAGGGAACTTGGAACCCATCATTTGAAGCGCAAACCACTTTACCAGGCGCTAGCTAGAGGGAACTTGGAACCCATCATTCGAAGCGCAAACCACTTTACAAGACGCTAGCTGGAGAGAACTTGGTATCTCTATATAGCACTTCCATCACATAACACAACATGAACCACATCAACTCCATTTACCAAATTAATTGATAAAACTACATAACATGTAAGGTTTCAACTTAACCTAGTTTTCATATCAATTCTACAACAAACAATGCAATCCTCCACCAATTGCCAAGATAGGTTATCTCTAAATAATATACATATACACCCCAATATAAGCAATATATAACACTTCATTCAATTAACATCACTTAGTTTGTAAAACTCCCAAAATCACCAATTTTCTTCATCACTTTCAACCTACTCGTGTTTCACGATTCAACTGTTGCATTCTCAATTTCATTTTCACTAATAATGTCAACACTAGTTACATTTAATTGTGTCAACAATAGCCATTTCTATTAAACCTCTCCAGCTTGGCAATATTAACGTCTAACCAATAACCAACCTAGATAATCACTTTCAGTGAGCTCAAATATATATATATATATATATATAATGAAGTTCATCAATTTCAATCAAATTACATATAATACAAAAACTCTATATCTTTACCATTTCTCAAGCAACAAGATCTAATTTAAATTTCCCAAAATTGATTAACAAATCTTCATTTTTTTTCAATTACAAAATTTAAAGGGCATTAAGGTTCTTATATGAATAATTAGGGCTTTTCCCATCTTAGATTTCCATATGCTCTAAGGTTTTGCAAAAATTACTCTACATGATAAACTACGTAAAGAAAAAAAATACCACACACAACACAAACCCTAGCTTTTACAACACGCTACTTTAAAATCTCTACTGAATCTCTAAAATTTATATAATGAAAATACCACATATTCATGTATAGAAACTAGATGGTTAACCTTGCCCAAATCTGAATTTTTTTGCAATGGTTTTGAAGCTTTTCACTTGCTCAACAAAATGCCCCAAGAGCCAGGTGAAAACCTAACTCTAAACCCCACCACTCCAAGCTCACAGTGAACATCAATGGTGAAACAAGGAAAATAGAGAGAGAGAGAGAGAGAGAGAGAGAGAGAGCCGAGAGGAGAGATAGGGGTTTGGTTTTGGGAGAGAGGCTGCTGCCTTCTTCTGTGTTGGTGTACCAAAATTAGAGAGGAGGTATGGAATATCTTAAGTTGCATACATGAGTTGTATCCCACAACAACAAACCAATAAATAAATAAATAAAATAATAATAATAAATAAATAAACCACATGGCCTTATCGGGCACCAGGTTTTGGGAATGGGACAAAGGCAATTACCAAGCAATTTCCTATTGCTTTAGTCCAAGCTAAAGGTCAATACATTGACTTGAGAACATGTGCTAGCAACAAATGTTACATATTATCTACAATTAATATTATGATATGGTATAATTTTCCTCACTACAAAACATAACTTTCAATTAATAGTATACACCATAAATTTTAATATAACACTACGAACACCATAATTCCATATAGCATTTAATGTTTATATAATTAAATTTGAACCAAACAATTCAATATAGTATGAATAAATGAATCCAATTTACAAAGCAAATCACAAGACAACTTTGGGTCATGAGTCTAGAATTAAATTCACCATTACTCATTAATTAATCCAACTAATCTAATCGCTCAAGATCAATCAATAATAAATGAAGTCAAATACAAAAATAGTCTCATGGTAACATCTTTCAAGTTAACAAGACTAGTCCAAACACTCCAAACAATTAATTTATGCTCAAAACTAAAATTCAATTTCAATTTCTACTTTAACACTAAACTGAATACCGATCAATTCTTGAATTTCATAAAATTAAATATTCATCATTTGGCTTTGAAAATTTACCAAGCATAATATACTTATGTGTGAAGCTTACATAAAACTTTCATAAAACCTCATGTTGTGAAACTATCTTTAAAAATTCGCAGGAGCAGTGTCTCTAAATAAAAGTTCAATTTTTATTTTTTTATTTATTTTTTTTGTGTTTTTATAGTTGGTAAGTGTAGACACCCCATTTTTGACCGCCCTTAAGACTTAGGCACTATTGATGGTTTACTTGGTGAAGAAAGGTGTGCAGGGCAAATGTTCAGCTTCTTCGGCAAGAAGAGAGTCAAATCCCAACTTCATACCCCTTTTTGGACCAAAACAATCTTGATCAAAATATTTTAGACCTTAAAACCCTCTCTTTCAAAATGTTTTGAAAATAAAGTTCCTACGATGTTCCGACGCTCGCATTTCGTTAAATGTTGCACTTTTCGGTAAACTGAGCAAGGACAAAGTGGAAACGAATGAAAGAGAGATGAAATCTTTGAAAAATCTTTCAAAACACTTTGTTTAGGGGTTTGGAGTTGAAGAAAAGAGGAAAGGAGAGAAGAAAACTAGTTTGGGAGAAGTTCGGCACAAATCCGGGTAGGAACAAAACTGTGCGGCTTCATCAAAACAGGCATAACTTTTTTCACAATTCAAATTTTGATGCAAGGATGCCACCATTGGAAAGCTTACTTCCGGGGCTTCAATTTGGACATAAAAATGACCTGAAAAAGAGTTCAGATGAAGGAGTTATGCCCATTTGAAGTTGGACCTAGAAAGCAAAAAAGTGGTCGGCCGACCAGAAAAAGTGGTCGGCCAACCAGAAAAGTGGCTGGCAAGTCCCAAACTCAGATTTTTTGAAGATATTTTCCCTCCAGCTGTCTTCCACAACCTCCAGCTGTTCCATAAATAGATATTTCGAACCAACTCTTACTTTTTGCTATATATGAGCCATATCTCCCATTTTGCAAAGGGAGAACTTCTTGAGCAAGTTTGGGAGCCTCTCTCTCTAAAAACTCTCTCTCTCTAGAATTTTCAGACCTAAATCTCTGCCTCTCTCTCTATAGTTCACACTCTCTTCCCCTTTGTGCATAGAAGGGCATAGAAGTAGAGAAATACAACTAGTTGGCCTAGGCATCCTTCATCAAAGTTGCATATCCATGGGCTGAGGTCTCTTGGAACTAATTTTTGGGCTAATTAAAGGTTGTTTGGCTCAGAAAAGTGGTTGTTTTGCAGCTGTGCTTCAAGGGTAAGCATCTCCCTCTTTTAAGCTCATTTTTGTACACTATCTTGGCCATTCTTGCATGCTTGTTTTGCCACCCTTTTAAACTATTTTTGGCTTGGTTTTGAACTGAAGAAAACTCTATTTTTCAGTCCTCAAAGTGTTGGTTTGTGCCTTGTTTGGCTAGGAGGTGTTTCCTCCCTTTTGCTCTTTGACTTGTATAACTTTTGAGCCATCTTCTAAGGCCTTTCAAAACAACTTTTCATGGCCTTAGAACCACTGAAATTTAGAGGATTTTCAGTGGTAAAAAGCTTGTTTTGAGGTCCCAAATGGGAGGGGATAGCCTCCCCTCCTTGTCTCTCCATGCCATGCCTTGTTAGCTCTATAAAGTAGCATCTTTTTGTGGCTTATGTTAGCTCTTTTCAAGCATGTTTTTGTGACTTTCCAAACCTTCCATAACTCTGTTTTGGTCTTTCTTGGTCACCTCTTGCATGCTTCTTATACTTGTAGTGTAAACCTACTTGTAGCCTTGCAAAGTAGCATGTATTTCTAGCATGTATTGGCTCCGTTTCAGTAGGTTTTTGGCCATCATTTGACATGTCATAACTCTAATTTTTGTTGGTTAAGTCATCACACACTTGGCTTTGGTAGGTGTAGTGTAAACCTCCTTATTAGCCTTACATACTCCATGTTTTGACCCTTCATGCTAGCTTGTTTTGGCTTTGCTCCATGCATGTTTTGTCATTGTTTTTGCATGCTCTAGGACTTTTTTGGGTTGTATTAGCCATATGCTTCATGCATTGCATAGCTATAGTGCAAATGCCTTGACTAGTCTTGAGTTTTGAGGCCTCTACCATGCTATACTTGTGATGTTTGCATGCCTTGGCATCATTTTAAATGATATTTCAGAGCTTATATCTTTGCCATACTCTCATGTTTATCACTCCTTCAATGTGTTTGAGCGTTGCCCCTTTATGCCTTGTTTGTGAGCCATTGCATGAGCCTCATTTTCTTGCCTTTCAAGCCATCATCTCAGTCCATTTTGGCTACTGTTTTGGCCTGTATAAGATCTATTTGGGGCTGGTTTGGCCATTTGAGCATTGTCTTGCATGCCTCTAGTGTAACACACTTCACTAGCTTTGATGCTTAAGCCTTGCAACATGCATCACGTGAGTTGTTTGCATGATTTGAAGTCATTTAGCATGACATTTCAGTGCTGGAACATATGCCATTGTACTCCATGTTTCATCCTTTCAATGCCTTTTGAGAGTTGTGTTCTTATGCCTAATTGGTGAGCCAATACACGTGCATGCATTTCTCTTACTTCCATGCCTTTATTTTATCACCAATGGCCTCTATTTGGGCATGGCTGAGGTCTGTCCACTTTAATTTAAGTCCATTGAGCATGATTGATTGCATGTTGTTGGCATGCTATGTTGTCCGTTGCATTGCGTATGCCATATACTTTGCATTGTGTATGCTTAGGTCATATTGCATCGAGTATGCCACCTTACCTTGCATTGAGTATGCTAGGTTGTCATTCGCATTGTGTATGCCATTTTGTTGCTTAGCATTGAGTATGCTATGTTCCACGCCACTTGTTGCATTGTGTTTGGAATAGGTGTTTAGTCCAAACACGAGAAACGAGGGACGTTTCATACTTGAAGTGATGAAACGTGCCTCAATTCTCGGTCCCCGACGCTCTTGATCTTACATGATAGAGGTTTAGGCCTTATGTGTTTACTTGTGCATTCATTTTCATATTGAATTGTGCAACTTCACCTCTCGGCCATCATGCATCGAGATGCATGATTGGTGTCCCGAGGGTCGAGAACCACACTCCCTTGAGCTTATGAAATGATAGGGAGGGTGGTTGTACACACATATCTTGCAAATACATTGACATGCCCTTTCTTGCTCTCTGTTGCAGGAAACTGGAAGAAGTGCAGCAAAACTGGTCGGCCGACCAGTATTACTAGTTGCCGACCACTTTTTTTGGTTTTTTTAGCAAGAAAAGTGGTCGGCAGGTGGTCTCCCTCCCCAACAACTGGTCGGTAGCATCCCTAGAGGTCTCCTAGGTGGAGTTGAAGCTTTGTGGAGCTTGGTGAAGTGTTTTGAAAACAGTTGCAAACAGAGGCAAGTTGGGGCATCGCGATGGATTTCCGAGCGAGGCGATTCGAGCATGCATGCATCCCTCGTCATGAGGCCATTTCAGTGCTTTGTTAACTTAGAATAGTTATTTGTTTCAACTTGTTTTGTAATAATTAATTAGCTAGAATAGTTAGTTAATTAGTCGGTTCTATATTATTTATTCGGACCCTCCGTCAAGAGGGCACATTTGTTGTAATAAGTGTGTGTGTGTGTGTGTGATGCATGTCTTCTAACCCCACGTCTTTCTCCCTTTTATTTACTAGCTTACGACGGTTAGTATTAGGGCATATTTTGTTTAGCACACCTTATGCTTTCATGCGTGCATTCATTCATCTGTATTGCATGCACCGGGCTCAGCGCATCATACTAACTGCATTGTATTTCAATCCCAATTTGAATACATGTATCAAGTGTTGCATTTCACATGACATCTTAGGATAGCCGAGCCTATTTCTAGTTGCATTTTGCATGTGTTGCATTAGCCATCTTAACATAACTAGGATCATGCATTGATTACTAACTAGTTTATGTTCTGGCTCGGAGTACTCGGTGAGTGTTTATGCTTTAGCATCTTGCATGAGTGTGAGTGTTGCCATGATAGCATACTTGTCATGAGGCTAACTGCTTAAGTGATATAACTGCCCTAATGCCTGTGTGTGAAGGTTGGATTACTTGAATTGGAACAATTCATCGAAATGCGAGTTTTAAGCCCACTTGAGGTGGCAAAATCCTATTTTCTTAAGCCCACTTGAGGGTGGCAAAATCCCCGTCTTAGCCTACTTGCGAGTAGCACATTCAAACCCTTATGCGATGCTTTGTTCCAAATTAGGCGATCTAGTCTATACTTGTGTGTTGTGCGCATCACATAGTAATTCTAGCTAATTAATCGGAATAAGAACACATGTGTTTTCAAAAACAAGATATCATGCTTAGTACAGGCCGATCTTTGATCGAGTGAGTGGGGGTGCTCATAGATGACCTTCCCCTCTCGTACCCAAGTTCCCGAGCCGAGGCAACTTTGGTGATGACGGACACGTGGCCTTAGGCAACGAGTCAAGGTTTCCTAAATTTCCCAAAATAAATATTTAGGTGGCGACTCTGTATCTGGCAAAGCAGTCCATGTTTGGCACTTCTTTCTAAAAATCAGTTTTTCAAAACGATTTGCCGGATTGGACTCTTTGGTGATTTATCGGTCTTGCATTGCACTTTGCGAGATTAGATTCAGAACCGTGACATTTGAGTCCGAACTGTAGTAAGCCTAATGAACAAAACGGGATTTTCCCAGGACGTTCGGACGCGTCTACAGTTTCTGGTGACCCTGCTAGGGAGTTAGAGAACTTGACTCGAACTCATGATATCTTGTTTTGATTACACTTATGTGTCTCTTTGCATTGCATTTGCATTGGTGTGCCTAGGACACCGTGTTTGCCATCTGTTATTCCTGAACGGTTTACCGGAGGCTCGCTTTAAGAAGCGTGCCATAAGGCTGACCGGTTACGGGCTCTGCCACGATGGGAACACAAACCCCGATTTTTACCGGGGCACCCTTTTTGACCATTTGACCTAGTGCATATCGGAATCCATAGTGACTATCCCAAACTAGGACAGATTGCTCACCCGATTATAGGCTGTTTGAAACCGCTGCGTGCGTAGTGAAACCCTAGCTCCTGACAAAATAAGACAGGGAAACCCTACCCCAACATAGCAGTGTTTTGGATCTCATTTGCTTGCTATGTGCTGTCAGAGTGTGTCTCTACAGGTTGTATATATCAGTTTGCAAGTCTGGGTATCAGGCCTGCGGGCATCAGTATTTTGAGAATCGGTTATATTTGCGGGTATCAGATTCAGTTTTGGGGCAGTAATTTGGGGAACAGTGATCAGTGGTCAAATACAGTTATTCAGCTATGTTCATGTCTGTATGGATGAAATTGAGCTAAGATGCTCCCTGTTTTCTCTTTCAGTTCAAAGATTCAGTTTAGAGCAACCAGTGTTCTCCTTTGCCGAGGCAAAACAGGAAAAAGGCCAGTCAAGGCTCACCGGTTCATCAAATCCGTTAGTCACCAGTCGCATCACCTCTGTTCAATTCAGCGAATTTATGATGACACAGAATTCGGAGGAAATCGTGGTTATGACAACGGCACTAAACCAGGGAATCATCATGCAGGGTGATACCGACGTTGAAGTGCAGCACCCACCCAGGTCACCTGCCGCACATCCCATTTGGGAACCCCAGTTATTTCAAGCCCGTGAGCCCACCACTTTCGAGTTGATGGGAATGATCGGCAATCTTCAGAGATCTGTGGCTGATCTGGCCTATGGAATGTCGGCTCCTCCACCAACCACATCGTATGCCAGGAACTTCATGCCGGAAGAGCCCCTGCTACTGGGGCGAATTGTAATTGAGCTCAGCCAACCTGAAGCCATCCCAAGTTCGGGCCATGACCTATTAACAACAACAAGGCTCCGCTCTGATCAAGCAACCCAAACCTTTGACCGAGCTGAGACGAACGGTAAGAACAAGGTTGGGGCAGACATCGATCCCTATGAACAACTTCAGCAGGCTGTTGAGGCTTTGAAAGCCGGAGGATTGAACAAACAACAAGTGTTCACGGTCGCTGCAAAGACTGTGGATGACATCTTCCCCACTCAAAATGAGGGCAGTTCAAGCCAAAGGGAAAATCGGGAAGAGGGCCATCGTACTAGAGCCGTTCCTCCAACCTTATTTTTGCACCAGGGAAAGATCAGAAAACCAAACCAGCACCTGCTGATCCCTTTGCTAGTGCGTCTAACAAAAATCCACAAACCTCGAAGTATCTACCCCGACGTCGCAGGGTATTCCATGCCCTCTATATGCCTTTGTCTAAGGCTCTTCAAATTCTCGCTGAAAAGGGGCATCTCAAACCCCTCAAGCCTCGACCTCTCCCTAGCCGTCTTTCATCTGGTCACGATGCTACCCAGTACTGTGCGTACCACCAGCAAACTGGCCATACTACGGACAACTGCTTCCATTTTCGCCATGAAGTATAGGATCTGTTTGACAACGGGGTCATCCTCCCGCCGAGCTCAGCAAAGTCCATCGTCACTGGATCAGTGAACCTGGAAGATAATGTGATGTAATCAGGGGTTAAACCACCTGCGGGCGGCACTCGGTTTACTTCAAATATGGCGTATGGCACACACTATTTTGAGCATTTGCGAATGCTAGTTTTTGTGGTTTCTGACTTGGGTATTTAGGTCAGTTCAGTTGTGTTGTTTTGAGTCTGTCTCTTTGTTTTGAGTCAGTCTTTTTGTTAAGGTCTGTCTTGTTGTATCGAGTCAGTCCTGTTGTATAGGAGTCGAGTGATTCCGGGGATGTTACCTCGGATGTCTCTATTTTGTTTTGTGTTTGCCTCTTTGCTTTCTTTTTGAGTCTGTTTCTGTCGTGGAGCCAGTTACACCAGAAGATCTGAATGAAGCAGTAGTGGTTTTCGTACTTTGTGCTTATTTCTACTTTGAGCCTATTGTGCCAGCAAGTTTAGAATGAAATGGCAGTACATTTCACCCGCTCTTCTGTGCCTTGAAATTATTGCATTGACCTAAGTTTTTCAAAACTTTTTGAACATTATGTTGAAAACAAAGAGGAAGGAATTCCTCAGGTTTTGCAAAAATTGATCAATTGAGAGAAAGAGAGGCATGTTAAGCCCTTAATGAATGAAATCACGTTTGTTAATGTGAGTACTAAGAAGGACCCTGGCTTGATCCAGATTGGTTCTACACTGTCTTCAGCGCGAGCGATTTGTCGCTTTCTTAAAAAATTTCAAAAAAATGTTTTGCGCGGTCCTGCGAAGACTTGTGTGGAATCGCTCTTGAGATTGTGCAGCCTACGATCGTTCTCAGCCTCAAGACTCGACCCCTTTTGCTTTCAAACCTTGAACTTGGATTCAGAATGTTCAACGGTCAAACACAATGTGAAGCCTGTGTGGCCAGATTTGAAGCAGCCCATGAACTAAGGGCAAGGAGGTCAGAAATAATCAAAAGAAAGCTTGCAAAGCCAGATAAGAAGCACCCCTCAAACTAGGGGCAAAAAATGTCAGATGTGCTCGAAGAGTCAAAAATGGGGTCATTGCTCAAGCTAATGAAGATCAGCAAGAACGCCAAATCCCAGAAGGAAGGAAAGAAGAAAGTATTGCTGAAGGACAACCAAGTTCCTATCCACAACACTAGGGGCAAATTCACCCCCCATTAGATGGACTTCTATACCATCAGCGAACAGCAGCCATTCTCCTGGATTCAGATGACTTCGAGATCTCAAACCATTCAACATGGACAAAGCTACACTTTTACCCTTGAGAGGCTCGCTGGGCCGAAAACCCAGAAGGGCGACCCAGGCAGAAGTTAGAGCAAGAAAAAGAACAAAAAGAACAAAAAAAAAAAAAATGCAAAGAATGAAAAGAAAAAGAAGAAAATGAAAGGAAAAGATGAAAAAGAAAAAAATAGAAAAGAAATGAAAAGAATTGAAAAGAAAAGAAGAACATAGCTTGCAAGGTTGAAAACTCGAAGGGCAGCCTTGGCAAAAGTTAGAGCGCAACAGGAGAGGTTAATACTCGAGTGTAGCTTAACCCTGGAACTACGTCAAGCTTGATTCCCATGTTTGGGATACGTAGGCAACTTCATTCTGAAGTCCAGCCATAAATACTTCCAAATTGACTATGTCCATGTAATGGTTCTGATCATCTTTGTCTTCTCTGTATCTGAGAGTTCGGTGGTAATGGTCACTGTAAGGACTGGTTGCCATGTGCTGCGGCGCTATTCAGACTAGGGGCAACTTTCCGTTGCCGTACAGTGCTGCGGTGCTATTCAGACTAGGGACAACTTTCAGTTGCCATACAGTGCCGTTCAGACAAGGGGCAATTTTCCATTATTTTGGATCTGAGGTTGTGCATCTCAAGAGTAAATCCTGCATTGGTCGAGCAGTGGCCATTTGCAAAAATAGTTTTTGAGAATTTTTAATGAGGTTGACTAATTCTCTCGAAAATTATTCCATTTTTCTAAAACTGGACCATTTCTTGGACCCAAAAAAAGAAAATTTTCAATGCTCATAACCTGACTTGCATGATTTCAAATCAGAAAATCGAACAAGCGTGTTAATCTAACTCTCATTTTGGTTAAAATTGTTTTAGCAGAAGCCAAAAATAAAAAATGGTCAAAATGATGAACTAGGGGCGCAGTTGAGTCAGGTTTTCTGTCTTTTCCCCTTTATCAACGCACTTGCCAGAAAGGGCATCATACCTGCCGAAAAAGGGCACCACTAAAGCTAACCGCAAAAGGGCAGAAAGCTTTCTCATCCTCCAAGCAGCGAGGTATCGAGCCAAGTGCGAAGCACGAACTGGAATGGATCAAGATATTCCACTCCCTCATCTGGACAGATCTGATCACGTCCAAACTCCCCAGTAGAGTATCGTCAACCGATGTCAGCTGCAGATTTGCTACACACCCAGTCTTAGCGCAACCCCTCTGTGGGAGGAACTCACTGGCTATGAGCAGAAGAAAGAGAATCTAGCAGCATGCTAGGGGTAAGAGCCCGCAACTTCTTGTTTATCCATCAACCACCCAAGGGAGGGATAAAAAAATGAGAGATTGAAGAATAGAGAGATGTGCGCTGAGAGAAAAAGTGAGGAAAAGGGCTTTTCAGAAAAACAGAGCCTGAGGGCCGAGTGATGTGAGAATCACAAATGAGAAAGGGTGGGAAACAATACCCGGAGAAACTGGCTCCTCGTGCACTGAGAGGTCTCTTGCCATTAGAACACGTCTGTGTGTCGTGTCAGTCGTTTTGTTTGTCTCGATTCTTGTTTTGAGTCGTTTCGGGTGTCTATAGATGTGTTTAGGTTGTCTTACCTTGTCTTTCTCTTTGTTGTTGAGTCGTGGTGTGCTGTGTTTAGTCGTAGGCTCAATACCCAGTTGAGAACTTATTCTCACTCTCAATTTCAAAAAAATCATTTTGTGCTCAAAGTGCCGTGTCGTTCTCCACATTTGTGCAAAACAAGATTTTGTGCTTTCAAAAACTGTCGGGTTCAACCCGAGTCATGTGGGAACAGTAAAACCATGACCTATTTGAAGCTATATAGGTTCTAGACTTCGAAGCAAAAGAAAAAAAGGAAAATGTAGGGCATCTGAGTTTGTTTCAACTTTTGCAAGTTCTATCATCGCATCCTGTATGTTCAGAATGAGCTGTGTGTTCAAAATTAAAAGAATACTGTGTTATGAGCCGTGTGTTCAGATCGAGCAAAGTTGTGTTATGAGCTGTGTGTTCAAAATTAAAAGACTACTGTGTTATGAGCCGTGTGTTCAGATCGAGCAGTGTCATGTTATGAGCTGCGTGTTCAAAATTGAAATGTGTGAGCTGCGTGTTCAAAATGAAGTGAATGAGCTGTGTGTTCAGAAATGAAAATTTATGAGCTGTGTGTTCAAAATTAAGAATGAGCTGCGTGCAAATGAAAATGTATGAGCTACGTGTTCAGAATTGAAATGTGTGAGCTGCGTGTTCAAAATGAAGTGAATGAGCTGTGTGTTCAGAAATGAAAATTTATGAGCTGCGTGTTGAGAATTAAGAATGAGCTGCGTGCAAATGAAAATATATGAGCTGCGTGTTTAGAATTGAAATGTGTGAGCTGCGTGTTCAAAATGAAGTGAATGAGCTGTGTGTTCAAAAATGAAAATTTATGAGCTGCGTGTTCAGAATTAAGAATGAGCTGCTATAGACACCCCATTTTTGACCGTCCTCAAGACTTGGACGTCATCGTTTGAACACTCGATGATCACCCGTGCTCGTGTTCGTTTTGAGTTCTCGGAGGTCTCAGCTACGCGCATTGCCTCAAGATCTCTCAACTTATCTGTTTTGTGCTTGGTCATGGACCAAACACTTGTGTTTTTACTTCTAAGGGAAGAGGGTGGCTTGTTTGCCATGCCCACACC
Organism: Camellia japonica; assembly: GCA_030407325.1. NCBI lineage: Eukaryota > Viridiplantae > Streptophyta > Magnoliopsida > Ericales > Theaceae > Camellia > Camellia japonica. The sequence goes on along the minus strand of JAPPVO010000002.1, from coordinate 153,104,645 downwards.
CCACTGGCCATGGCATGAGGCCATCGGCCCCTTTTTCTTGCCATCGGCCAAGAGTGTTGGCCGATCGGCACTATATTTGGTCGACCGGCACTTGTGTTGGTCGATCGGCCATTTTTGGTGGCCAAACCCTGTTCATCTGCTTTATGCAGATATTTTATGTCAGCTGGTGCAGCTGGTATCCACAATTAACCCCCTCCATACACGTGTATGGAGGGATTTGCTCTTTGCTTGGCTTCTCTTGGAAGCCTTAGGATTTGAGCCTCTATAAAGAGGGAGCCCCTCCTCCCTCCTTCAAGGTTCAGAAAATTTGTTCTTGAGAGGATAGATACAAGATTGTATCTATACTTCCTTGTTTAACCTTGTTTTGTGCTCAAAATAGTAGTATTGTCTTACTATTGTACACAAACACACATTAGAACACCATCCTTGGTTGCTGAGGTGCTAGGAGGTTGATTTCAGTGTTCTTGGGTTGGTTTGAACTCAGAAAACTTGCTGGAGCCTTGTTCTTGAAGAGGTTCTACAAGGGTGAGAAACTACCCTCTTTATTCCCCATTTTTGCACAAGCTTTTGGCCTATCTTGCATGCTGTTTTGAGCTTAACTTATAACTAATAAAAGTTCTGATTTTGCATGCTTTTGATCTTTGTTTAAGGTCCCTTTAAGGTTTGGGGTTGTTTCCCCCCTTTTAGGCCTTGTTAGGCCTTGTTTTTGGCCATCCATTTTGGCCTTTGTTATTAGCTTTGCATGCTCTCTCTACCACTGAAATCTAGAGGATTTTCAGTGGTGGAGAGGTGGTTTTGGTGTCCCAAATAGGAGAGGGTCATCCCCTCTCCTTGTTTTCTTCAATGCTTGCATAAATGGCTTGGTTTGTGGCTTGCATGCCTAGCTTGTTTTAGCTTCATTTCAGTATATATTAGGCTTTGTTTTGCCATGATATAGCACTGTTTTGACTTGGTTTAGACATACCATGCATGCTTTGTATACTTGTCTTGTAATCTCATGATTTGCCTTAACACGCACCATGTTGTAACATGTCTTTTTAGCATGATTTTGCTTAACTTCATGAAGCTTCTGGCTTTGTTTTAATATGCTAAAGCTCTAATTTTGGTTGTTTTGGTCATCCATGACTTGCCTTGTATAGCCACCATGTAATATAGCTTGTAGGCTTTGAGTATTGAATCCTTTGACATGCTTTACTTGGGCCATTTCAGTGGTTTGGCATCACTTGTCATGTTATTTCAGTCCGTATAGTATGCTCAAACACTTGCATTTATCACTCCTTTAATGCCTTGAAGGGTTTGTGTTTTGTGCCTCTTGAATGGTCCATTGTGTATGCCACCATGCTTAGGTCTTTGGGATGCCATCTAAGTGGGTTTTTGGGCTCATTCTAGCATGCCATAACTCTGATTTTATGGGCTTAAGTCATACCATGTTTGGTTGTATTAGGTGTAGTGTGACACCTCTTTTGTGGCCTTATATGCCTCATGTTTTGCCCCTTTGTTTTAGTTTGTTTGGCTTTGGTCATTGCATGTTTTAGGCTCACTCCGCCATGATTTAGGATTGTTTTGGGTTATGCTTGCCATACGCTTTTTGTTTTATGTAGCTTTGGTTCAAGTCCCTTCACAAGTCTTAGGCTTTGAGCCTTAAGTATGCCATGCTTGACCTGTTTATGTGATTTGGCATCACTCCTAGCATCATTTTAGAGCATGCAATGTTGTCACATTTGCATGCTTTTCATTCCTTTTAAGTGTGCTTAAAAGTTACTCTTTTATGATTAAAGTAGTGGACCATTAGCATGCATGTTTGTATGTGTATTCCATGCCTTTGTCGCATCATTTTGGCCGTTGATTTGGACCTACGTGAGAGCTGTCCATTTTGGTTTAAGTCCATCCCCGCATGTTGTTGCATGCTTGCCTTGTATGTTGTCACATGCTTGTTGCATATTTGGTAAATTGCATGTTGTAACATGCTAGTTCAATTGTGCCTTGTTGCATACTTAGTCCATGACATGTTGTTGCATGCCTAAATTGTAATGCATTTGGCACGCATTCTCTTTTTTAGTTGCTTTAACATGTTGTTACATGTTTGCCTCATATGTTATTATATGCTTGAATGTTGTTACATGCCTTGCATATTCGCATACTTAAGTCGCATTTTGCATGCTTGTTAGCTTGCATTTTGTCTTGTGCTTGATATGTTGTTACATATTCTCGCATGTTCGAATGCATGTTAAGTAACATTGCATTGCTTGTTTGCATGTTCATGTTGCATTAGTTTGCTTGCATGCTTAGGTTGCATGGCATTAAGCATGCATCCCTTGCCCCTTGATAAACCATGATAGAGGTTGGGGGTCCTTCATGTGTTTTGTGTGCATTTCATTTGACATTAAAATGCACACTTGGCACCTTGGGCCATCATGCATTGAAATGCGTGATTGATGGCCCGAAAGTCGAGAACCATACTCCTTTGAGTCTCAAACATGATAAGGAGGGTGGTGGTGCAAACATTTCCTTGAAAATGCATCGCCATGCTCTGTCTGTCCTCTGCTGCAGCAAAACAGGATTATGTAGGAAGATATGGCCGGTCGGCCATCTTCAGTGCCGGCTAGCTATGCATTGTTGGCCGATGTCCCCACAAGTGATCGATGACCAGTTCCTCTTGGCCGGTGGCCTTGACTATTGGCCAGTGATATCCCACAGTGCTCAGAAGGTGGTTCAGAAACATCTTTGGGACTTGCAAAGTTTTCAGAGGTGCAGAGCAGTGTAAACAGAGGCAACATGACATGGCGATGGATTTCCGAGCAAAGCCGAGCATGCATGCATTCGTCCCTCTTCCCGAGGCTACTTTACTGCTTTCAGTAGCTTAATTAATTTGTTTAATTAGTTAAGTGTTGTGTAATAATTAATTAGCTTGTTAGTTAATTAATTATGTAACTTGTATTATTCTTTCGGTCCCTCCGTCGAGAGGGCGCAATTGTGTAATAAGCGTGCGTGTGTGTGATGCATGTCTTCTAACCCCACGTCTTTCTCCCTCTTTTTTTTTACTAGCTTACGATGGTTAGTATTAAGGCATATTTTGTTTAGCACACCTTATGCTTGCACGTCGTGCATTCATTATCTGTATTGCATGCACCAGGCTCGGCGCATCATACTAACTGCATTGTATTTCAATCCCAATTTGAATACATGTATCAAGTGTTGCATTTCACATGACATCTTAGATTAGCCGAGCCTATTCTAGTTACATTTTGCATGTGTTGCATTAGCCATCTTAACAAGAACTAGGATCATGCATGATTTCTAACTAGTTTTTTTGTTTTGGCTTCGAGTACACTGTGAGTGTTTATGCTTTAGCATCTTGCATGTGTGTAAGTGTTAACATGATAGCATGTTTGCCATGAGGCTATTTGCTTAAATGATATAACTGCTTGAATGCCTGTGGGTGAAGGTTGGATTGCTTGAATTAGAATGATTCATCGAAATCCGTGTTTTAGCCTACTTGCGAGTAGCAAATTTCAAACCATTTCCAAACAAACGGATGTGCAATGCTTTGTTCCAAATTAGGCGATCTAGTCTATACTTGTGTGTTGTGCGCATCACATAGTAATTCTAGCTAATTAACCGGAATAAGAACGCATGTGTTTTCAAAAACAAGATATCATGTTTAGTAGTGGCCGATCTTTGATCGGGCAAGCGGGGGTGCTCATAGATGACCTTCCCCAATCGTATCCAAGTTCCCGAGCTGAGGCAACTTTGGTGATGACGGACACGTGGCCTTAGGCAACGAGTCAGGGTTTCCTAAATTCCCCCAAAAATAAAATATTTAGGTGGCAACTCTATATCTGGCAAAGCAGTCCATGTTTGGCACTTCTTTCTTAAAAATCAGTTTACCAAAACGATTTGCCGGATTTGGACTCTTTGGTGATTTATCAGTCTCACATCGCACATTGTGAGATCAGATTAAGAACCATGACAATTTGAGTCTGAACTATAGTAGCAAAGCCCTCAGGGCGCGTCCACAGCTACGTGCAAATGAAAATGTATGAGCTGCGTATTCAGAATTGAAATGTGTGAGCTGCGTGTTCAAAATGAAGTGAATGAGCCATGTGCCCGAAAATGAGCCATGTGCTCGAAAAATGAGCTGTGCGCCCAAAAATGAGCTGTATGCCCGAAAATGAGCTGTGTGCCTGAAGAATGAGCTGCGTGCCCGAAAATGAGCTGTATGCCCGAAAATGAGCTGTGTGCCCGAAAAAATGAGCTGTGTGCCCAAAAATGAGCTGTGTGCCCGGAAAATGAGTTGTGTGCCCGAAAAGTGAGCTGTGTGCCCAAAGAATGAGCCGTGTGCCCGAAAATGAGCTGTGTGCCCAAAGAATGAGCTGTGTGCCTGAAAAGTGAGCTGCGTGCCCGAAGGATGTGTTGTGTGCCAGAAAAATGAACTGTGTGCCCGAAGAATGAGCCGCGTGCCCGAAAAGTGAGCTGTGTGCCTGAAAAATGAGCTGTGTGCCCGAAAAGTGAGCCGTGTGCCCGAAAATGAGCTGTGTGCCCGAAGAATGAGCCGCGTGCCCAAAAAGTGAGCTGTGTGCCCGAAAAATGAGCTGTGTGCTCGAAAAAGTGAGCCGTGTGCCCAAAAATGAGCTGTGTGCCCGAAGAATGAGCTGCGTGCCCAAAAAGTGAGCTGCGTGCCCGAATGATGAGCTGTGTGCCAGAAAAAATGAGCTGTGTGCCCGAAAAATGAGCTGTGTGCCCGAAAAGTGAGTTGTGTGCCCAAAGAATGAGCTATGCGCCCCAAAAGTGAGTTGTGAGCCCAAAGAATGAGCTGTGTGCCCGAAAAGTGAGCTGTGTGCCCAAAGAATGAGCTGTGTGCCCGAAAAATGAGCTGTGTGCCCGAGAATGAGCTATGTGCCCCGAGAATGAGCTGTGTGCCCCAAGAATGAGCTGTGCCTGAAAACGTACTGTGTGCCCGAAACAAACTGTGTGGTCAGAATTAATCGTGTGTTCAGAGTAAGCTACGTGCCAAATTAACAGAATATTGTGTTGTGAGCTGTATGCTAAGTCAGCATTGTATTCTAGTAAGCTGCATGCCAAATCAGTATTGTGCTATGTGCAAGCCGTATGCCAGAATGAGCAGAAGTACTGTGCATATGAATGTGTTCAGAACGAGCAAATATAATACATAGCAAAAGCATGAAGTGTGCAAGAAATGCAAAATGCATCGTTATGCACACATTTCTCGCATTGTTATGCACATTTTAAGCGCATTGTTATGCACACTACTCGTCGCATTATCACGCCCGTCTAGCTTGCATTGTTATGCATCTTACTTGCGTTGTGCATACATTTTATCGCGCTATTTTGCGCATCGCACTATTTTGTGCACCTTACTTGCATTGTGCATACATTTTATCGCGCTATTTTGCGTATCGCACTGTTTTGTGCACTTTACTTGCACTGTGCATGCATTTTATCATGCTATCTTGCGCACCTTACCTGCACTTGTTAGTGCATTGCATTGTTCGCGCTTTCTTGTGCACCTTACCTGCACTTGTTAGCGCATTGCATTGTTCGCGCTTTCTTGCACATCTTACCTACACTTGTTAGTGCATTGCATTGTTCGCGCTTTCATGCGCATCTTACCTACACTTGTTAGTGCATTGCATCGCGCTACCTTGCGCACCTCACCTGCACTTGTTAGTGCATTGCTCGCGCTTTCTTGCGCACCTCACTTGCACTTGTTAGTGCATGGCATCGCATTGTCTTGTGCACTCTCTGGTCCGGGAGACCTTAAATCCTCTGGTCTAGTAGACTTTAAATCCTGCATCTTCATCGCACTGTCTTGTGCACTTTCTAGTCTAGGAGACCTTAAATCCTCTAAAGGTGCAATTTCTTTGGTGTTTGTCGTGCCTGAACGACTTCCGGTGGTCTGGTATAGCCACCTGCCTGTGTTTGCGGTGAATTCATAGGAGACCAATTGAGACAGTGGAAACTAGAGTTCGAATGGCTCATGCCTAGAACGCAAAGGTTCGGGATTTCCGAGACTAAAGTCTGGTTTAAATACCCAAAGGTATATCCTCGGCTTGAAATCTGTATGGCAGCCCCATAGATTAAGATAGCATGTGTATGCGCCTCAATTCTGGATGCTGAACCAACCTAGTTTGTCACCCTGTTGGAGAATAGGGAAAGCTACGACCATAGTCAGTGAGAAAAGTAGTACCTGTGGTCCAACCAAGAAGAAGGGGAAGATTCCCACATCAGCATGAGGTAGGACATTGCCGAGGTAAGTCATTGCCAATTGCCCCTGTAAGGCACCTTCGCTTCCTAACTACTACATCATCTAGTATGTCCATTGCATTGCATAAATCCTGAATTTTCAAACTGGCTTCGCCCAGCGTATAAGTCCAATTATCAAACCGGCTTCGCGCAGCATATAAGTCCAATTATCAAACCGGCTTCGCGCAGCGTATAAGTCCAATTATCAAACCGGCTTCGCGTAGCGTATAAGTCCAATTTTCAAACCGGCTTCGCGTAGCGTATAAGTCAAATTTTCAAACTGGCTTCGGGAGCGTATAAGTCCAATTATCAAAATCTTCCTGCATATCATTTTGCATCCTGTCCCTGAACTACGCTGGTTTGATTCCTTGCAAAGGGATACGTAGGCAGCCTGCGGGTTCAACCAACTGCATCTGTATTTTGTTTGTTTGTCCAAGTCTTCGGCCTTGTCAAAAATGGGTCGTCTCTGCGCTTTGACATGCACTCCCGTCACTTCTTGACTTCTGAGTTCTGTCAAAGAGGGGCAACTGTAGACACCCCATTTTTGACCGCCCTTAAGACTTAGGCACTATTGATGGTTTACTTGGTGGAGAAAGGTGTGCAGGGCAAAGGTTCAGTTTCTTCGGCAATGAGAGAGTCAAATCCCAACTTCATACCCCTTTTTGGACCAAAACAATCTTGATCAAAAGATTTTAGACCTTGAAACCCTCTCTTTCAAAATGTTTTGAAAATAAAGTTCCTACGGTGTTCCGACGCTCGCATTTCGTTAAATGTTGCGCTTTTCGGTAAACCGAGCAAGGACAAAGTGGAAACGAATGAAAGAGAGATAAAATCTTTGAAAAATCTTTCAAAACACTTTGTTTAGGGGTTTGAAGTTGAAGAAAAGAGGAAAGGAGAGAAGAAAACTAGTTTGGGAGAAGTTCGGCATGAATCCAGGTAGGACCAAAACTGCGTGGCTTCACCAAAACAAGCATAACTTTTTGCACAATTCGAATTTTGATGCAAGGCTGCCACCATTGGAAAGCTTACTTCCGAGGATTCAATTTGGACATAAGAATGACCTGAAAAAGAGTTCAGATGAAGGAGTTATGCCCATTTGAAATTGGACTTGGAAAGTAGAAAGGTGGTCGGCCGACCGGAAAAAGTAGCTGGCCAACCAGAAAAGTGGTCGGCCAACCAGAAAAAGTGGTCGGCCGACTAGAAAAGTGGCTGGCAGGTCCCAAACTCAGATTTTTTGAAGATATTTTCCCTCCAGCTGTCTTCCACAACCTCCAGTTGTTCCATAAACAGATATTTCGAACCAACTCTTGCTTTTTGCTATATATGGGCCATATCTCCCATTTTGCAAAGGGAGAACTTCTTGAGCAAGTTTGGAAGCCTCTCTCTCTAAAAACTCCTCTCTCTCTAGAATTTTCAGACCTAAATCTCTGTCTATCTCTCTATAGTTCACTCTCTCTTCCCCTTTTGTGCATAGAAGGGCATAGAAGTAGAGAAATATAACTAGTTGGCCTAGGCATCCTTCATCAAAGTTGCATATCCATGGGCTGAGGTCTCTTGGAACTGATTTTTGCCCTGATTGAAGGTTGTTTAGCTCAGAAAAGTGGTTGTTTTGCAGCTGTACTTCAAGGGTAAGCATCTCCCTCTTTTAAGCTCATTTTTGTACACTATCTTGGCCATTCTTGCATGCTTGTTTTGCCACCCTTTTAAATTATTTTTGGCTTGGTTTTGAACTGAAGAAAACTCTGTTTTTCAGTCCTCAAAGTGTTGGTTTGTGCCTTGTTTGGCTAGGAGGTGTTTCCTCCCTTTTGCTTTTTGACTTGTATAGCTTTTGAGCCATCTTCTAAGGCCTTTCAAAACAACTTTTCGTGGCCTTAGAACCACTGAAATCCAGAGGATTTTCAGTGGTAAAAAGCTTGTTTTGAGGTCCCAAATGGGAGGGGATAGCCTCCCCTCCTTGTCTTTCCATGCCATGCCTTGTTAGCTCTATAAAGTAGCATCTTTTTGTGGCTTATGTTAGCTCTTTTCAAGCATGTTTTTGTGACTTTCCAGACCTGCCATAACTCTGTTTTGGTCTGTCTTGGTCACCTCTTGCATGCTTCTTATACTTGTAATGTAAACCTACTTGTAGCCTTGCAAAATAGCATGTCTTTCTAGCATGTATTGGCTCCGTTTCAGTAGGTTTTTGGCCATCATTTGACATGTCATAACTCTGATTTTTGTTGGTTAAGTCATCACACACTTGGCTTTGGTAGGTGTAGTGTAAACCTCCTTATTGGCCTTATATACTCCATGTTTTGACCCTTCATGCTAGCTTGTTTTGGCTTTGCTCCATGCATGTTTTGTCATTGTTTTGGCATGCTCTAGGACTGTTTTAGGTTGTATTGGCCATATGCTTCATGCATTGCATAGCTATAGTGCAAATGCCTTGACTAGTCTTGAGTTTTGAGGCCTCTACCATGCTATACTTGTGATGTTTGCATGCCTTGGCATCATTTTAAATGATATTTCAGAGCTTATATCTTTGCCATACTCTCATGTTTATCACTCCTTCAATGTGTTTGAGGGTTGCCCCTTTATGCCTTGTTTGTGAGCCATTGCATGAGCCTCATTTTCTTGCCTTTCAAGCCATCATCTCAGTCCATTTTGGCTACTGTTTTGGCTTGTATAAGGTCTGTTTGGGGCTAGTTTGGCCATTTGAGCATTGTCTTGCATGCCTCTAGTGTAATACACTTCACTAGCTTTGATGCTTAAGCCTTGCAACATGCATCACGTGAGTTGTTTGCATGATTTGAAGTCATTTAGCATGACATTTCAGTGCTGGAACATATGCCATTGTACTCCATGTTTCATCCTTTCAATGCATTTTGAGAGTTGTGTTCTTATGCCTAATTGGTGAGCCAATACACGTGCATGCATTTCTCTTACTTCCATGCCTTTATTTTATCACCAATGGCCTCTATTTGGGCATGGCTGAGGTCTGTCCACTTTAATTTAAGTCCATTGAGCATGATTGATTGCATGTTGTTGGCATGCTATGTTGTCCGTTGCATTGCGTATGCCATATACTTTGCATTGTGTATGCTTAGGTCATATTGCATCGAGTATGCCACCTTACCTTGCATTGAGTATGCTAGGTTGTCATTCGCATTGTGTATGCCATTTTGTTGCTTAGCATTGAGTGTGCATGTTCCTTGCATTGAGTATGCTATGTTCCATGCCACTTGTTGCATTGTGTTTAAAATAGGTGTTTAGTCCAAACACGAGAAACAAGGGACGTTTCATACTTGAAGTGATGAAACGTATCTCAATTCTCGGTCGCCGACGCTCTTGATCTTACATGATAGAGGTTTAGGCTCTATGTGTTTACTTGTGCATTCATTTTCATATTGAATTGTGCAACTTCACCTCTCGGCCATCATGTATCGAGATGCGTGATTGGTGGCCCAAGGGTCGAGAACCACACTCCCTTGAGCTTATGAAATGATAGGGAGGGTGGTTGTGCACACATATCTTGCAAATACATTGACATGCCCTTTCTTGCTCTCTGTTGCAGGAAACTGGAAGAAATGCAGCAAAACTGGTCGGCCGACCAGTATTACTAGCTGGCCGACCACTTTTTCTGGTTTTTTTAGCAAGAAAAGTGGTCGGCAGGTGGTCTCCCTCCCCAACAACTAGTCGGCAGCATCCTTAGAGGTCTCCTAGGTGGAGTTGAAGCTTTGTGGAGCTTGGTGAAGTGTTCTGAAAACAGTTGCAAACAGAGGCAAGTTGGGGCATCGCGATGGATTTCCGAGCGAGGCGATTCGAGCATGCATGCATCCCTCGTCATGAGGCCATTTCAGTGCTTTGTTAACTTAGAATAGTTATTTGTTTCAACTTGTTTTGTATTAATTAATTAGCTAGAATAGTTAGTTAATTAGTCGGTTCTGTATTATTTATTCGGACCCTCCGTCGAGAGGGCACATTTGTTGTAATAAGTGTGCGTGTGTGTGATGCATGTCTTCTAACCCCACGTCTTTCTCCCTTTTATTTACTAGCTTACGATGGTTAGTATTAAGGCATATTTTGTTTAGCACACCTTATGCTTGCATGCGTGCATTCATTTATCTGTATTGCATGCACCAGGCTCGGCGCATCATACTAACTGCATTGTATTTCAATCCCAATTTGAATACATGTATCAAGTGTTGCATTTCACATGACATCTTAGGATAGCCGAGCCTATTTCTAGTTGCATTTTGCATGTGTTGCATTAGCCATCTTAACATAACTAGGATCATGCATTGATTATTAACTAGTTTCTGTTTTGGCTCAAAGTACTCAGTGAGTGTTTATGCTTTAGCATATTGCATGAGTATGAGTGTTGCCATGATAGCATACTTGTCATGAGGTTAACTGCTTAAGTGATATAACTGCCTGAATGCCTGTGTGTGAAGGTTGGATTACTTGAATTGGAACAATTCATCGAAATGCGAGTTTTAAGCCCACTTGAGGTGTCCAAATCCACGTCTTAGCCTACTTGCGAGTAGCACATTCAAACCCTTATGCGATGCTTTGTTCCAAATTAGGCGATCTAGTCTATACTTGTGTGTTGTGCGCATTACATAGTAATTCTAGCTAATTAACTGGAATAAGAACACATGTGTTTTCAAAAACAAGATATCATGCTTAGTACAGGCCGATCTTTGATCAGGCGAGTGGGGGTGCTCATAGATGACCTTCCCCTCTCATACCCAAGTTCCCGAGCCGAGGCAACTTTGGTGATGACGAACACGTGGCCTTAGGCAACGAGTCAGGGTTTCCTAAATTCCCCAAAATAAATATTTAGGTGGCGACTCTGTATCTAGCAAAGCAGTCTATGTTTGGCACTTCTTTCTAAAAATTAGTTTTTCAAAACGATTTGTCGGATTGGACTCTTTGGTGATTTATCGGTCTTGCATTGCACTTTGCGAGATTAGATTCAGAATCGTGACATTTGAGTCCGAACTGTAGTGAGCCTAATGAACAAAACAGGATTTTCCCGGGACGTTCGGGCGCGTCTACAGTAAGAATCTTCTCATGCATAAGTAACCAAATCAAACCCTTCAATTTCTGCGGACTTTTAATTTTCCAAATCTAGCCCCATTGAGATGAAGTATCTGAATATTCTTGCTCAATAATAAGATCATAAGCAGCTTTAGTTGAAAATTTTCCATTGGGTGAATTCTTCTAGTGAAGGTTGTCACTCATAATAACAAACCTATGAATATGGACTTTGAGAATATTTTGGATGTCTTGAGGAGAGAGAAAAGCAGCTACTTGATTAAGATCCCAATTCCCATCTTCAGTAATCACCTGTTCCACTGAAATGTCATTAGGAGTGTTGGACCTTGAGGATTAGTACATTAAGGGGCCTTCACCACACCATCAATCCCTTCAAAAAAGACACATTTTTCCTATTGCCAATGGAGCATTTAACACCCTTTTTAAGGATATCTCTGCCCTTGAAAATTCCTCTCCAAGTGGTAGAAGTTTTTGATTTCAACTTGCAAGTAGAAAGATGTTACTTTTTAAGATATTTACTCTTGAGCATTTTCATCCAAACTGAATCTTTATCCCAGAGAAGTTGCCAACCCAATTTGGCAAGAAGCACTTTATTATGGTCTTCAGCCTTTCTCAGACCCAACCCTCCCTTAGTCTTACTAAGACACACATCCTTCTAATTAACTAAATGAATGAATTTCTTGTTTGCTTGCTCACCCCACAAAAAATTCCTATTGAGTTTGTCAAGATGTTTACACACAATTTGAGGAAGCTTCATTGTCAGCATGGTGTATGAAGGAATAGCCAAAGAAATAGATTGAATTACAGTTGCCCTACCTGCAAGAGATAGAGTATTAGCTTTCCAACCTAAAAGTTTCTTTTGCACTCTTTTAATAATTCCATTTCATAAAACCTTATTAGCCCGAGAGTGAACCATAGGAACACCAAGATATTTACCCAAGTCTTGTGTCAAGGAAATATCACATTGGAAGCTTAAATCTTTAGCAAAATTCCTGCTGATGTTGGGGGGAGACAAACATTTTCAACTTTTGAAGGTTGATTTTCTAGCCAAAAACAATACAAAACTCCTCTATAGTTTCCATGAGGATATCACAATGATCTAAATCAGCCTTAGCAAAGAGGAGGATATTATCTACAAAGAACAAGTGTGAGATGGAAGGACTGTTGTTAGACACTGTAATCCCTTTCCAGTTTTTATTCTCCACTTTGGAATGGATCATATTAGTTAGCCTTTCCATACAGAGGACAAAGAGATAAGGTGATAAGGGATCACCTTGTCTAAGTCCCTTGCCTAGAGAGAAGTCATCCAATGTCTCATCATTTCACAAAATAGAGAAGCTAACCAAAGTGACACATGCCATGATTAAATCAATCCAATGACTGTAACGCCCCGATTTTCAAAGATTAATTAGGTAGAAATTAACTAACCAAAGTGAGTTTTTTTTTTTTTTGTTATGCTAGGAACTTTATTCTCATTCAATTAATTATAAAAATCTTTTTCAAATCCATTTTATTTTCACAAGACTATATAAGAAAATACCATGGATGAAACCATAAACCCGCTCTCCGTATATTTCAATTAATATTACATAATTATCACAAATGGAACGCCCCAAAGCTTACCATAAATGAGAGAGCATTGCTCCTTACAAAGAACGGCACTAAGCCAAATAAACAAATAGAGCATTACAATTCATCACTACATTACAACTATGAAATGGTAAAACCAGCTATTTGATCTTCAAATTCGAAAAAACATTCCTTGTACACATGTACAGGTAGAGGGGTGAGCAATTCATTACCTCACCAAACAATCTCATATTATAACATTAAAAGATATACGTGTACAAAGATGCTCATACATATACGTGAAATCATATCGTGCAAAAACCTTATGGTTTTATTAATTAATCCCTTAAATTCAATTTTTTTAATTAACCACAACTACTTAACTTAAATAAATTAACATGCTTCAACGACAACAAAACATCATTTTCAAAATAAATGCGATGCCAAAGTTTGTAATATGAGTTATATACATGTCTTTTCTTTAACGCAAAAAATAGGCGGTAAACACACACACTGGGAATCTCTATTAAGCATAACGTTTCACGAAAATTTCGTCCACAGGAAATCGTAAACCGGCACCCATGTAAACGTAGGCTATATAAGCGCTACTATTTCCATTTCACGGAAATTTCATCCGTAGGATCAACACCCTTGTAAACGTAGGCTATATAAGCACTACTATTGCCATTTTACGAAAATTTCGTCAACGGGATCGGCACCCATGTATACGCGTGGTTTTTAAGACTTTAATCATGGACACACATGCCAACTTAATTTGAAGTAACCATATCTCTTACCCAGATTCACCAAAGTATTCACACACATTTCTCTCAAACAATTCATTTCCAATGATTAAGTATGCAACAATGTTCTATGCAAAGTGTATGAGAAATTAGTTTCCGTTGACCTAATTCTTATGCAATTTCTACAACAATCAATACTATCCTCCACCGATAGCCAAAACAATTATCTCAAATGCATTAATTAAAAGATAACAACATGGATATACAATCTAACATACAACCATAACTTGGAATCCCCCATGATTCCCAACACTTGGAAACAATCCATATTTCACTTTTTAAAGCCAAACTTTCAAAACTTACATATTTTTCTGTCAAACTCAACAATTTTAAAACCAAACATAATCCTTTCCAAATAATCCAACAACTCCTAAAACATTAACATTTAGGATCTTTCACAAATTGGGGCTTTCTCACTTTCAAATACCCACATGCAATTTTATATATAGAAAATACATTTAATAGCAAGATTATAGGTAATCAACTCCCAATTTAACCAAACCCTCAATTTACAAAGCAAGTATCTCATATATGAATTTGAGGTACAAAAATAACATATTAGCATACTCTAACTAGTAAAACTAATAATCAATTTCCTAATTGTTTTGACTCACACAAAACTTTTAATCAACTTTGTTCCACCTCAACCAAGATAACCAATATGATTTTCACCAAATCTCATAGTTATTGAATATTACCATTTCCATCCTACTATATTAAAAGTTATGATATAATCTCAATAACACACTTTTAATCATAAAGGATATAAACTTTTAACTAAACTAATTTAATCCACTAAATTAGTAAGTTTATTATATTCAAAATTTTCTAAATTAATAATATTAAACATAACTTCACATGTCTCATCTCTCAAACATAACCATATTTCATGCCAAACTATTTCAAAAGTTTTTTTTTTTTTTCCCCCAAATTCTATACCAATAACAATTTCACAACTTTTTCTAAAATTAACTAATCAACATGATATTTACATCAAAAATTATGAAATATGCCCAAGAGTAACATTTTCAAGGTTGTGAGTTCAAAAGTCTACATTTCATATTTTTCACTTTCACAAAAATGAACAAAATTTAATTATCAATATATCACCATTAATAGAATATCATGAATACAACACTTTTAGGGTTTTTAATCCCAAAACAACTCTATAATTCCAACTTAACAACTTACACAATATTCATCAACATCAATTTATTTATTTTTAAAAATAAATTCCAAAATCAAAGATGAGATAATATTTCAACATTATTTTTTTTTTCTTCAAAATAAATTATATAATCATAACATGATGCAGATACCAAGCATACAATTATTAAAATTTAATTTCAGATTTTTAACAAAAATTATCAACCCAAGATGATTTTTCCAAATCAAGTTCAAGATACCAATATTCCTAACTGAGAGGGAGATTTGTGGTCTTGGATTGGGCCGGACAGATTTGGGCCAAACAAGGTTGGGCCGAGGTAGTGCGGCCCTGTCCTGAAAGGATCTGCTCGGTTAAGGCAAGGTGTGGTTGGACCGAGCTACTTGACTTCATGGTGTAGAAGCCGGTCAAGTGAGGTATCCGGCGCCAGGCAAGGCATGGGTATTCCGCGGTTCATGGGTCTGCTCGGCAGGAAGGCCGACAGTAAGCCAGTATGAGTTGTCCCGAGCTCGGTTATGCCGGAATGCAACCGGGCTTGGTCCTCTTTGAGCTTGGCTATGAGAACACTTAGGCATAAAGTGCAGCATGGCAGTTGATAGCCGAGATGACGTAGCCCGGCTGCCGAGCTCCCAGTAGAGTGGGCTGGCAGTTGGGTTAGGTGTTGTTCAGCAAGATTTATGCTGACAGATGGGATAGCTATGCCACGTGTCGAGAGATCACTGGGAGTAGATTTGAGGCGCAGAGGGTATATAAGTATGTCTGCGCCCCCCATACGGGGATGGACAATTTTTGGTAAGAGAAATACTTACACACAACACTCTTTCTCTCTCTCTCTATCCCAAGGTATGTGCTAACTTGATCGTCGGAGGGGTTTTCCGGCCACACACCGCCGGGTAGCTTACCGCCGTTGTCCTCGCCGATGATCGGATAGAGACAGAGCTTGGAAGAAAGGAGTACGGGCTCGCCGAAATATTTGCTCCCCGTACACTAACATTTCAACATGATTTTCTTTCAAAAATTATTCAAACAAAATCTGAGAATAATATATACACAATACCTCCTATAATGATATATTTTCTCAAAATATCCCTAACATAGATTTAAAGCAATAATATGAAGAAAGTCCCTACCTCAAATAATGAAGAGAAGCAAATCCGAAAAGAAAACCTTGCCGAATCAAGAATCCAAGATCACCATTACGAAGAGTACGACGAGATGTTCGACTTTCATTTACAAAACTTTTACAAAATCTTACTCTAAGGACTCACTCTAAGCTTAAAGCTTGAATATCCATGGGAGGAAAAGAGGCGAAGCAGTAAGGCAAGCCCTCTGCTTAACAAAATGAGAGAAAAGCAAATGAAGAAAAAAGGGAGAAGTCTGATGGGAAAAGGAAAATGGGAGGGGCGTGGGGGACAACCCCACGTGGGTTCGCTTCTCCACGGATGTAACATCACACAATTTAATACAAAATATATTGTAAAATATCTTAAAATTTGATAACATAAATTATAAAATGATATAATTTTTCTCACCACAAAAATATAACATTTTTGTACATCACAAAATATGATCTTTTGTTCACTATGAAATACACACCCATTTTTATTCACTACAAAAATATATAATTTTTCACCGCATGGTACATACCATAAATTCAAATTTCAAATATATATTATAATCTTATATAATAAATAATAACAACTCCCAATGTGGTCACTACCAATCACATAATTAAAAGGGACCAAACAGTTAAACATGAGTCATAAACAAACTCAAATTAAATTGAATCTAAGTCATGGGTCTTGAATTAAATTCTCACCCATAAGCTGAATATGGCCCATTTATATACCAAAATAGACCCAAAAAACTTTATCTCAAGTCATGGTCTAAACATTCAGAATTTAATAACAAAATTCTGCTATAAATTAAACTGAATACCAATCAGTCCGTAAATTTTTATAAAATAAATACTCATCATTAAATTATGAAATTTGTATCCAACATGTTAGACTCATATGGAAACAACATATAAAAATATCATAATTTTCTGAGATCGGGAACTATTTTTACAAAATACAAAACCGAACTATTTTTGCACAGAATTTACACAGCAGTCAAATCCGAAAATTTGCTTAATTCAATTATGCACTGACTATTTAAAAAAAAAAGAAGAAGGAAATTTTGGATCATTACAATGACTAGTCAGATTAAATTCAATAAGAGTTTCCCTAAGGAAATCCCAAGAGATCCTGTCGTGGGCTTTCTCTAAATCAAGCTTTAAAATCATACCTCGAGACTTACTTTTCTTGTGCTGAAGGGTGTGTTACACTTCCTGGTTTATAATGATATTACCATATGTAGTTCTCCCCAGAATGAAGTTGCTTTGATTTTGGCTAATCAAACTGTTGAAAAGGGGTCGAATTCTAGCCACCAGAATTTTCGATAGAATCGTATAGGAAACATTACATAAACTGATGGGACGAAACTGTTTTATATTTTCAGGGATTTCACATTTGGGATTAGAGCAATGAGAGTTCTATAAATCTTTGGTGGAATATTTTTCTCCTGATAACAATTCTTAATGAACTTGCAGACATTATCACCCACTATATCCCAAAACTTATGATAGAACACAGCTTGAAAACCATCCCTGTCTAGTGCTTTAAAAGCACTAATACTTTTGACAACTTCAAGAATTTCAAAGTTCATGACAGCTCTCAACAACATGGCATTCTCATCGTTAGATATTTTATTACGAGCAATATTATACCAATGATCAAGATAAAAAATAGGTTTAGCTATAAAAAGGTTGCAAAAATAATTATGAATGTGATTTTTAACCAAAATAGAGTCTGTAAGCCAATCACATTGCTCATTCTTAAGGGAATCATTTTTTAGTTTTTTCCTATGAATAACAGTGGTGATGTGAAAAAAATTTGTGTTCCTCTCCCCTTGAGTGATCCATTTGGCCCTGGATTTTTAAAACCAAAAAATTTCTTCTTGCAAAAGAGTTTTATTATATTGGCTAATAAGGTCTTTTTCTAGAACACAGTGGTTATGAGAGAAGGAAAAAGCTTGAGATTTTTTATATTCCTTCACTACGAGTAAGGAGATGTCTTTTCCTTTTACAAATATTACTAAACACCTCTTTATTCTAGGTAATGGAATTGGAAGCAACAAGGCTAAGATTTTGATTCAAATAATTAGAATTCCAAGAACTAGAAACAACATCTTTATATTGATCATGTGAAAGCCATGCAACCTCAAAGCGAAAAGGTTGACTACAAGGAGAGAGTTTAGACATACCTTCGATGTAAACAATGAGAGACGAGTGGTCTGAATAGGTGCAAGGTAAGTTCTTGACCATTCCTTCTGGAAAGGTAGTCCTTCATTCTGTGTTCAGAGGGCTCAATCTAGGCGCTCCATTGTGTAACGGCGTTGTCTTCC
The DNA here is from genome assembly GCA_030407325.1 of Camellia japonica. Lineage (NCBI taxonomy): Eukaryota > Viridiplantae > Streptophyta > Magnoliopsida > Ericales > Theaceae > Camellia > Camellia japonica. The sequence goes on along the minus strand of JAPPVO010000002.1, from coordinate 153,086,357 downwards.
TTGTTGACTATTACCGGAGAAACTTCTATGATCCTCTTGCCCTCTTATATCATAAAAATCACCTGCAACTAACCAAGGGTGTTGCATAGATTGAGCTGTGTCTTCCAGGCCATTCTACATATTTTGATGGAAGTAAAATTAGGACTAGCATAAACTGCCGATAAGACCCCTTCTTTAAAATTTTCCCACTTAATAGTACCTTGAATAACTTGGGAATTGGCTACATAAGTACTACATAGACATGAGTTGGTTTCCATAGTAGCCAAACACCTCCAACCCTACCAATCGAGTCTACTATAGTAGAAGTTATGAAGTCCAAGTTGTTAAAAAACAAACCCATGAAACTAAATGTCACCTTGGTTTCGAATAGAATGGGTTTTGACCAGCTTCTTGAAATTCCTCTTAAAGATTTTGTTGTCAACACCTCGACAATTCCACAGCATGATATCAATAGGCGATCGATTTTGGAACGATGGTAACTAGTCTTCTTCTAATAGACCAATGAAATCATGTACTATCTTTTGGCTTAACATCATTGGCCTCAATCCTGCCATCTAGATTGCCTGAAGAGGCCTTCCCCCTACACTCTGTTGGCGAGGCTCTATGATCACCCTTATCTCTTTTATCTACCATGATATGCCAACTTGGTGAATTGTTTTGCTCTCGGGTTCTAGAAATGAACCCACCGCATTCTGTGTCAATTTTTCTAGTTGGACTTCCGGAATTTCTAGGGTTTAGGCCATGGGGTTTTTGTAACGAGTTGAATCAAATTGAATTTTTGCCCTTATTATTATTGTTGTGGTGTCGTGAACCATTCTATTTAAATTGGTGAAAATAAATTGAATTACTTCTTGATTTCGACTTCATAAGGTCCGCTTGGCAAAATTATTTTTTTAGTTTTTGTTATAGTGATTCTTGGGTCCTGAGTAATAAATAAGATATAAATTCAATTTTTGGGTTTTATTTGATTAGCACATACTTAATCATTTTGGTTCATATTTAATTATGTGAATGATGGGGACCACCTTAAGTCTTTTAAAATTTATTTATACTTTAATCTGGAGAGAGTTACAAATATTTATGGTGTGTATCATCAAACAAAATATATTTTATGGTGTGAAAAGATTATATCATTTTTGTCATTTATACTACTAAATTTATAATGATATTGAAACATACTTTTAATTTATATATATATATATATATTGATAGACATTGGTATTGATTTGAAAAAAAAATAAAAATAAAAAAAAAAGGACAAACCCCACGTGGGGTTGTCCAACCCTTACCATTCTTGCCTTTGCATTTTCCATAGCTACCTAGCTCTCTCTCTCTCTCTCCCACTTTCGGTTGTCTCTCTCTTTTGGCTCAGTTCTCTCTCCCTCATTTTTTTTGTTTTCTCTTTGACATTCATCATGTAAAACATTTGATCCACCAAAATCTATTAGGTTTGAGACCCTAGTTCTTGAGGCCAAAATGAAGAGCTTGGCGAGAGCAACATTTTGACCGGTGGAGATCGAAATTCGACAAAATCGAAAATTTGGATTTTTTTGCTTGTTTCCTCTTCTAGCTTGAGGTAGAGATTTTTCCTATACTTCTTTATGCACTTTAACGTGATTATAGGGAGCTTAGAGTTGTATATAATTTAATTAGAATTTTTGAAAAATTTGTGATTTATTTGCTTAAAAGAGAAATTTTGAGAAAAATAAAAAGTTGATGCCCAAATTGCGAAAGTGTAAACTTGGAATATGTTTGTAAGGTTATGAAAAAGTTATGTTTTAAATTTGAACAAAAACGGACTTCAACTCGATCGGTTTTGAAATTTTTACCGGTTTGCGACCAAAAGAGTATTTTTAAAGAAAACAAAGGAATTATGTTTAACTTTTGGGGCTTTTGATCAAAATAGGATGTCATAGTTGAATAATGCTTGGAGAATGAGTTTGGAAAGAAAATGATGTTTTCTTGGGCATTAACGGTATTATTTTGCTTAATGTATTTGTTGAAATAAATACATTACAATTAGAAATGAACCTTGAGAGGTTACCGGACGTGATTGTGATATGAAAACTAGTGTAATTATTCAAATTTGATGAGATGTGAAATAGATTATATTTATCGAATTTTTTTTTTGAAATTTAATTGTTTAAATATCTGTTTTGGGATATCGGTGGAAGATAGCCATGATTGTTGTAGAAATGCATGAGACTTAGGTAAATTGAACCACATTACTCATTTGTTGCATTGGACATTGCATTACATTCATTTCATTGGAAATGTATCTGTTTTTGAGAAATGTTTGGAAATGTATCTATTTGCAAAAAGATGAATACTTGGTGAATCTGGGTAAGGGGTGTAGAACCGCGCGGTTAGGTGTCGAGCCTTCCAGTTTATTGGTAAAAATGACAGTGGTAGTGCATTAGGGCCTACTTGCAAACACTCACCTAGAGATTCACAGAGCCTGTATTCACGTAACATATATGGTTTAAAATGGAAATGATTTTATATCTGTTGTTACATCTCAGCATTGTATGCTTTATAAAAAGATAGATAAATTGTTTTATCATGAGCATGAAATGAGCATACTCCTCTTTAGTCTTGTCATGGTTCATATGTTGTGTAGTATATCTCTACTAGGCTGTGGCTCACCCTATAAGGGAAACCATTTCAGGTACAAGTGTTATGCCTCCGCCAAGACATTGACTTGGGAGGACTCAGAGCTGAGGCTTCATTTTTGTTTTATTGTTATTTGTTGAATGTTAGCCCAGGGCTGTATTTGCGTTGAGTTGAAACTCCATTTTGTGTAACCAAGAATGTTCTTGGATAAATCTGTAAGCCTGTAGGGCATTTATTATCTGTTTGGCTTTCCATTTCATACTGGTTGTAAAATATATGCTTGGGATTGGAACTAGGGCATTGAGATATGAATAGCATGTATTTGACATTTGGGATTTAATGGAAATGGATGTATGGAATAGTTAGCTATATATATGTGTTTGTCTATCAGGTGGGTTTTGTAGCATAAATAGATATATCATGTCCATTTTTTTTTGGGCATTACAGTTTTCATCCATACTTGAGGTCAGGGGGTTTGTGTTTGACATGGAGGTTATCTTTGGTTGAGGCAGTGGGGGTAGAGTTGCTAGTGAGAGATATAAAAGAAGTGATAGGGTTAAGTGAGAAGGTTGTGATAGGTATTGATGTTCCTGCCTCAGCCATCAGTGCTTCTGGAATCTCATTGAGTATCTCTATTACATTAGGTATAGAGGTAGAAAGTAAAGCTATGGGTGTAATAGGGTCATAGGGAAGAGGAACAATTGAGGCAAACTGCATCAGCTTTGGAGACAGTAGAGTCTTGGATCTCATTGGCTACAACTCTTTTATGAATTGGACCTATAGAGAGATTGTGATTTTCTAGCATTTTGTCTTTATCTATGGCTTTTTCCAGATGGGTATAAGGCTCTTCAAATGATGCATTGGCCTAATATTTGAGTGGCCCAAATCTATTACTGGGTTTTTTAAAATTGTTGGGCCTCAAAAGAGGAGTAATGTTAGGTCTATGGTTTCTTCTATTGACCCACATCCATGGACCATAGTCAGTATTTTCCTGGCCTATCTTCTTGTTAGCATTAGCGTTTAAAGAACTAGCCATTGTTGACTGGGTTTTCTGAGCAATAGAGCCATTGTTATTGGCAGTGGGGTTAGTCGACGTTGGAGCCGGAGCTGGTGCCAATAGTGGTTTGTTGGAACAGTATTCTTTTCTATGCCCTACTTTCTCACATACAAAACAAAAATAATGAACGTGTTCACACGTTCATTATTTTTGTTTTGTATGTGTTCATATTCTATACAGTAGGTATACTTACCTATAGCAATTCTAGATGTAAGTGGCTTTGTGAGACACAAACACAAGCATATCTTTCTCTAGCGGACATGGCAATATTTAAATCCACTTTTAGAGGCTTACCTATCACTTTAGCTATGTGATAGAGCGCTCTTTCATTATAGTATTCAATTGGCAGTAAGGGAAATCGCACTCAGAAGGCTGTAGCCACTTCCCCTGCTTGTGAGGGTTTGAAATCATGTTCCCATCTCTTCACTATCCATAATGATCCAAGGATGCTCTGTGTAAACTTTGCTACAATCTTGAGCCATTTCGAATTTAATTAGAAAAAAACCTAGGCCCAAATCTGTAGCTTTGAAGTCTCCTTGCAATCCCTAGATTTTCTTGAGTTCAGAAATTAGCAATTTGTATCCAATAGTTTTCCCTAGTAATCGCACAAGGAGGCAATCTTTCTAGGGCTTTCGAATCGACTTGAGGAGGTGAGAAGGGAGTTAAATTTTTGGGATATTAATCCCAAGTTCCATATCAAAATCCTCATCATCCATCTCTTCGTTGTCCTTTTCATCTGTGAGAAATTCGTCATTTGTCGAAAGGCAATCTAGATTTTCTTCAAAGGCTTTTTTGTTTGCTTTTGTAGTTATTAGAGCTTGCTTAAAGGATCTCTTGGGTTCTTCTACCAACAGTGATTGACATTGTGCTATAGTTAGATCAGTATCAAACTCTGAGTTCTCCTTAACTTTCTTAGTGCTTCGCGTCAAATGATCTTCCTCCTTCGGTGATTTTCTATTGTTATTGTTAGTTGCGTTGACTAAGAGCACAAGAGCTTCTTGGGTCGTCATTTCTCATAACTCGACATATGTCGGTCACTTTTGGACGCTGGTTTCTTAATGCCAATTCTCAGTTCATGAGCTAGAGATATGTATGTAACTAAGGTTTAAGGGGTAGCCAAATCTAGGATTTTAAGGCTATGTTTGGCATACCCACATAAGGCTACTTTAGCCACATACAACAAAATTGGTTACTTTAGCTACAACTGACAAACTCGTTCACGTGTTTGGGCAATTGTTGCAGGCAAAGCCGAAATGACCAAATTACCTCCAATTTCATTACCTTCATTTCATCTCTCACAAACCCATTCTAGGCTATAGGTGAAGGGCATTTTCGTAATTTTGCTTATAGACACATCATTTCCAAGTCAAAAAAGCCTAAAAGACCATCCTAAACGAGGCTTTTTAGCCTCAGGCCAAAATACTCCCAAAACCAATCTACATCCCAAACGAAGGCTAAATATGACAACTAGAGTTACAAAATGAAAGGATTGTAGAACAAAAAGAGCAATGAGAAGGGGTAGTTAGGGAGGCAAGTGTCACATAGGAAGGAAAATGTATGAAGGTGGTAGAAGGGGAGACAAACGGGTGTGGTGGAACAAGATAAAAAGATGGCAATAAAGAGGAAATGGTTGGTGGCGAAGTGATGAGAGATGGCGATGAAGCGTAATAGGCGATCAATGGTGGTAGTAGTAATGGGTAACAGACAATAAGAGACATTTGGGAAATTGGTTATTTTAATAGTTGACTATTTTAGTCTGGCTAAAATAGTTGTGTTTTGGAAGAGAGTTTGATTTTTTTGTAGCTGAATGTAATATTTGTAAGAGAAAAAATGAAATGATTATGGATTTGATGTAATATTTTGTCTTCTTAATTATTTTAGTCTATTTTATCTTTTAGTGCTATTTTAACCCAAAAAAAAAAAAAAAAAAAAACCTCTTCCCAAACACTCCTAGATAAGTGGGTGAAAAGAGTAAAGAGATTGAATACAAGTGGTAACTTTGAAATAGAATACAAGTCGTTAAGCTGTTGGAAGATGGCTCGAGTGGAGACTGCCCTTTTCGAGACTTGATAGAAGATGTAAGGATCATCTTGAGAGGATGTGAATGCACAATCCAACATATCCTGCGCGATGGGAATTTCTATGCTAATGCTATGGCGAAGCTTGGTGCGGAGCAACCTGTGGAGCTCTTGGTGCTGAACGATCCCTCAGCACGCAGTCTATTGGTGGCTGATATGTTAGGTTTATCTAAGGAAATGGTGTAGCCCCTTTTGTTTGTTTTTTGTTTCCGTCGTACCGAAAAAAAAAGAAATAGTAATACGAGTTAGTTACAAAATTATTATTTATTGGTTGAAAATTAAATTATAAAAGTTAATGCTTAAAAAAAATTAATTTATTTTGTACCTTTAAAATTTTTTCTAAATTTTTCTAATCACTTTCTAAATTTTTCTAATCACTTTTGTCTAAGATGATTTTTTTGACGAGGAATAATTTATCACATAAATTTAATTTTTAAAAAAATAAATTTTGGGGTTGATTTAGAAGAGCCTTCCGAAACCCTAGTTAACGACCCGATTCGTTCAGCCCATTTCGCCGGTCACAATCTCATTTTTTTGTCTGCGACCCGTCGTCACACTCGAGTCTCAACTCAAGTTTCATAGCAGCACCAGCAACCCCAATCGGCGAGCCATGTCGGCCCTAATACGCCGATCGACCTCGAACCTCCCCTTCCGTGTTTGGACCAACCACCGTTTCCACACCTCAACAGCTCCACATGTTAAGGACACCGGTCTCTATGGCTTCCACCACTTGAAGACCCCCAATGGCTTTCGACGCTTCGTCGACGAAGCCATCGAGCGGTAAACCAAACACCCCCCTTGGTTCTACTCCGTTTGTTTTCTCGGAAAATATTTGATTTTTAACTGACCACAAGCTCAAAAATGGCTCTTGTTTTCTCAGCAACCATTCGAAGTTTTTCTTATCGAATACGGACACTGATTCTTTTAATTGTTTCTTTGGTTAGGTCCGGTGAACTCGTCAATTACATTTCTGGAATGCCATCACCTGCAGAAATTATCCGAGCCATGGATGAAATATCAGACACAGTACGTTTAGAAATCATGGACTCTCTCTCTCTCTCTCTCTCTCTCTCTCTACATACATGTGTGTATTTGTGATTTTTGAGTGCATGGGGTAATTGCATTATTTGATTTGATAGGTCTGTTCAGTTGTGGACTCTGCTGAACTATGTAGACATACTCACCCTGACAGGTTTTCGTTGCCTTTGTGTTTGTTGTTGTTGCTTCTAGTTACTAGTGCTTAAAGGAATGTTTTTGTATTGCAGGGAATTTGTTGTGGAGGCCAACAAGGCGGCAATGAGAATCAATGAATATCTACATGTGAGGTGACCGATGATTTTTTTGGATTTTGTGTTTTTCTTCATCAGTGACAGTGTATTTGATTTCTGAAAGTGTGTGTGTGCTTGCAATAAGGACATGCTATTTTGATTATTTTGTCTGTATATGTTTATAAAACTAAATTTTAGGAATGAAATCCTAGGAATTTGAATAAGAACCATAATTAAGGTATTTATCAAAAAAAAAAAAAAAAACAAAAACCATAATTAAGGTAAATCTTTAATATTTGCAACAAGGAACATAAGAAAGTATCTTGTTACCAACAGAAATGAATCTTTCAAATGTTGATTTATACTATGCCCTTTAATTAAAAAAACAGCATGGAAAACAAAAGCCAGTATGTTTAGCAGAAAAATACTCTAACCAAGGAAACACTTTAAACCGTGAAGGTTGAAACCGGTCGGGATGATTAGTTGGTCTAGAAGCTCGGTACTCAGAAATAAGTGGTTTGTACAGATCTACTTTGATAGAAGCCCTTAAATTTTGTCGTGTTGCTTATATTCATAGATTTGCTTATACAATTTAGTGTCACGCTACACAGAATTAACACCAATTTCCTTATGATCATTTCTTTTTTTATAAAAATTCTAGAGCGACGATCATGCTCATGAGTTGGAGAATCAATAGAAGACATTGACATAGGTCTACTACTTTATAAATTAGAAGAACATTCATTAGCTTTTGTAGGTTCATGGTGGCATTGGAGGTAAAGGAGATTGTGAGGCAATGGACATACCTGATTGGGCAGGCAGAGAGTTGCTCAACCCAGCTGACGGGCAGCCTAAGCAGAATGAAGATGCACTTGGGTGGAGGATTGCCAGACCTAGTTAAGGAACGCACCAAGCACATCTAGGCTGGTGTGCTTCTTGGAGAATGTCCCTCTGAGTACCTAGCCTTGGCTTGCCTAAGTTGGCATAGCTACACACGGAGAGAAGAGAAGTTTGCCAAGGCATGTGGCAGCGTACCATTGGTCTGGTTGCCACTTTAAGAGTGACACATATGGGACCAAACACATGGATTGGTAATGTGGTGATGAAGTGGTGCCTACATGGCTTACCACATTGGCAAGTGGACCCATGTATGTGCAAAGATCTAACTTCAAGAGATCCACTAATTGCTTAAACTCAATATCATGCAAAATTAGCCTAAAGGACATATTTATGATAAAACAAGTTTAGAAGAAACTAACGATTGTTTATTGAGCATTAGAAAAATAAAGGATACAAAGGAGATATATATATCTGAGCTAAGCAAACCCTAAAAGTTCCCAAGACTAAACTACCCTTAATAATAAATAATAATGTCAAATACATATATGCTTAACACCTCCATCAAACTCATGATGTGATAGTAGGAAGTATCGAGAGTTTGTCAAGCAAAAAATAAAAGCGCAAAGTCGTATGACATTTCCTGAAGAAGTCAGCCAATTGCATAGTAGATGGCACAAACGGTAAGGACAAAGTGGGAAGCTGAAGATGATGACGCACAAAATGACAATCAATCTCAATATGCTTAGTCTTTCCATGGAAGACAAAGTTATGAGCAATTTGGATGGCACTTTGATTATCACAATACATAGAAGTAGGAGCAGAAGCAGAAGCAGAAAGTGAAATGCCAAAATCAGCAAGTAACCATCGCAACCAAACAATTAGTAGTAGCCATAGTACGGTACTCAACCTTAGAAAAAGAACAAGAAACAATTGTTTGCTTCTTACTCATCTAAGAGATAAGGGAAGTACCCAAAAACACACAAACACTAGTAATGGACTTACGATCCATAGCATCACCAGCCTAATCAGCATTAGAATAGGCACAAAGATCCAATAACGGTAGAGGAGAAAAACAAACTTGATGTAGAGACCCACGAAGATACCGCAAAATATGAAGAACTACAACCCAATGAACCGTAGTAGGAGAGGCAACAAACTGACTAACAATATGGACAGCATAGCAGGATGAGTAACAGTAAGATAGACAAGGCTGCTAACAAGAATCCGATACAAAGTAGGATCAAACAGAGGAACCCCACCAGTCGAAGTATAATGCACATTAAGCTCAAGTGGAGTGTCAACAGTGCGAGTTTCAATCAACATAACACGTTGAATGACCTCTAAGGCATATTTGGACTGAGAGAGAAGATAGCCTTTAGAAGAAGAAGAAGCCACCTCAGTGCCTAAGAAATACCAAAGAGGACCAAGATCCTTCATCTCAAAATGACGACTGAGGTGACCTTTGAGAGCATAAATGCCATCAAGATCATCACTAGTGATGATCATGTCATCAACATACAAGAGAAGAATAATCTGACCAGCAGAGGTAGACCAAAGAAAGAGAGCTGAATCATGATCACTAGTGTGAAAACCCAAAGCAGATACAATAGTAGCAAATTTCTCAAACCAAGCACAAGGCGCTTGAATAGGAATAGGACCCCAAACATCAGAATGTACAAAAGATCAAAAGGAGCAAAAGAAATTATAATACTTTTATTAAAGGGTAAAGCAGTACATTTTGCAAGTTTGCAACCACTACAATCTGAAATATTATGAGTACTACAATTTCCCAAAACGCTAGTTGAGACTAAATATTGTAAACGAAAGCTAGAAATGTGACCAAGGCGAGAATGTCATAAATAAAACTCAGAGGACTGCGAGCTAAGACGAAAAGAGGACAAATCAGCGGAAGCTATAGTAAGTGATGGAAACATGAAGCTGCTCAAGAACATATAACCCACCCAACTTGCGGCCGGTCCCAATCTGCTATCTGGAATAAGGATCTTGCACAACACAATCAGAAGAAGAAAAGTGAGCATGATAACCAAGCTCACAAAGTTGGCTAACATAAATGAGATTTAAAGTCAATTGAGGAATGCAATAGATATCAGAAAGAGAGAGATAATCAGTCAAAATAGAACCAACACCTGCTAATGGCATGGGAGTGCCATTAGCAGTCATAACAGTAGGAGTGGAAAAAGGAAAAAAAATAGAAGTATATGGAGGAATCATTTGCCATTTGATGAGTAGCACTTGTTCGTCTTGTGATAGTAGGGTGTGGAATCTTGTTTCTTCAGGGGTCTTTTCATGTAAATCCTTTTTTGATAAGATTATTGATAATCGCTCGGTTCCCTTGTTCCCTTTTCATAAGAAAATTTGGAAAACGGGTGTCCCTCATAAAGTGAAGTTTTTCATGTGGTTTTTGGCTCAAAAGGGTGTTACAACTAATGATGTTCTCTAAAGGAGAAGGCCTAATCACTCTCTATGCCCTCAATGGTGTGTGATGTGCAAGAGAAATTTGGAGGTAGCGGATCACCTTTTTCTTCATTGCCCGGTGGCTTCTGTATTATGGCAGCGTCTTTTTAGTTTATGTGACGTGCAGTGGGTTGCTCCACGGGAGTATGCATATGCTTCTTATTAGGTTTGACGGGTTTGGGACTACCAAGAAAGCTAAATCAATGTGGATAAGCATTATTTTTGCTATTTTTTGGGTTATATGGTTGGAGAGAAATGCTCGAATCTTTGAAGGCAAGGAAGTAAGTGTAGAGGCTTTGTGGGATAGGGCGGAATATTTGGCCTTATTTTGGGCATTTGTGTCTCCTCCTTTTAAAGAAGTCCCTTTGTTTTTGATCTCTAGGGATTGGGCTGTTGTTTGCCATCCTTAGGGTTACGAGTTTTGCGATTTTATTTTGCTTTTTCTTCTTATATTTTTCTTTCTTTGTATGAGGACTTCTTGTCCTCTTTGTCTTTTCTGTTTTAATAAAATTTTGTTGTTGCAAAAAAAAAAAAGAAAAAAAAAGCACTTGAGTCGAAGACCCAAGTGGACCGAGAAATACCTGAAGAAGAAGAGGGAGGCAAACCTAAAGAGGAAGAGACTGAAAGAGCATTAGGCGTAGTTGCAGAGAGTAGTTTCTACATGGCATGAACCTGCTCGGCAAGCGAAGTCAATGAAGGGCCAAAATCCTGTACGGAGGGAACTGTAGTTGCTGTGTGTTAGTTTCAACCCTTTTTCCAAGGCATCGGTGACACAAAGGAGCGATCATTACCCTTCTTTCAAGATGAAGATGAACCAGAATGAGAGCGTTCAGCAAGTCCAAGACACTAAGCCTTCCAATGACCTTTTTTATGACAAAAACTATATTCATCCAGCGGTGTGCGAACAGAGGAGTGACTCTAATTACTAGGAGGGATGACTTGAACAGTCCAACTCAGTAGGGGAAGCAAACCTTTGCCTGGAATGCCCTTAAAACAAGTTTCTTCAGCTAATAATTCATTCCTTAGTAGCAGGAATCATTCATGCTGCTCACGATTCTCCCTCAGAAGCGCGATTCTGCGCTTCTGACTCAAATTCGTTGAAGAATCGCGATTTTGATGCGAATCTGATCACGAATCTGATCACGAATCTGTTTTCTTCTCAGTCGGAGCTCCATCGCTGGCCATCGCAAGGCATAGGCCATCGCAAACTTCTCCCTTCTTACTCGCTGGTCTTCGCGAGTTGCACACATGCCATTGCGACTTCTCTCTCCTCTTCATTGGTCATCGCGACATCTCCCTCTTCGCTGGTCTTCGCGCGACGTCTCTCTCTCTCTGATCTTCTCCTCAGATTAAAGATATATATATATAATATGTATTATGTATATATATATTTGTTTTTATAAATATATGTTTTTATTTATATATATTATATATATATGTTTTAATTTATATATTATATATTATCTTTATAAATTTATGTGCATTTATTTATATATTATATTTATTGAATTAATATTATTATGCTATTTTTTTAAGAAAATAACATAAAACAAATAATTTTTAACAAAAATATTTTAGAATAAATAGATAAAAAAGTAATAAAAATATTTTAGAATAAATTAAAAAAATTCTAATAAAAGTATATAATTAGAATATATTAGCATATAATTTTTTATAATTCTTATTTATTTATAACATGTATAGTCCCATAAAAAAATATAATCTTACAATATATTTTTATATATTATTTAAAATATATACAAAAGCTCCCAACTAACGATTCTTGAAATGTCTACGATTCCACGCTCCCGCTCCCGCTTCGTGCAACTAAGATTCATTCACAATAGAATCAACAGTGGGAAGAGGACTGTGATGAAGAATGGTACCACGCTGTCCCTCAAAATCAACTCTAAGTGCAATAAGAAATTGAACCAAACGTTGCTCGTTATGATAGGTACAATATTCTATATGAGTACTCAAGGCCTTAGGCTTCATAAAGGCCAACTGATCCCATAACCTAGTCATAACAGAATAAAACTCTTGGATACTCTTATCACCTTGAGAAGTAGCTCAAATCTCATGTTCTAACTGATATTGTTTTGTAAAATTGGATTGAACATAGAGACGAGAGAGATGATCCCAAATTTCTTTGGCTGTAGTAAACTTTGCAAAATGAATACCAATCGATTGATCCGCAGAATTGTTGATCCAAGTAATGACCTTTGCATTAGTGACTTGCCATGTAGAGAGGAGTTCATTGAAGTTTTCAAGTTTAACATCAGATGGTATGGAGGAATCACCACTAACATAGGTCCAAACATTTTTACCAAGAAGAACATTCTTCATAACGTATGCCCAGTAGTTATAATTATCAACTACTAACTTAACACTAATAGCTTGGAGAGAATCAGAGGTACCACCGGTCATGATGAAGAAAGACACAAGAAAACCCACCAGCCAAAGAAATAGAACGAGCAACAGACTAGAGATTACCAAACAGGGCAGAGAAGGCAATGAACACCAGAATAGCCAGGACAAAGAGTAGATGAAGCACCACAGCAGCCAAACGAACAGTGTGAAGCCCTCAAAAGAGACAAAAACAGCAGACAAAGCACTAGAACCAGCAACAAAGCCTCAAATGAAGCAGCAGAGGCTATTTCAGCAACCAGAGGTTGTTTCGAAGACACCCAGAGGCAATCCAGCAATCATGGGGCGCTGTGGCAGTCGTGGGTGTAAAGCAAATAGGACCACGGGCCAATCGAAGAAGAGAAAAGTCAATGGGTAATCCAACAATGGAGTTACGAAGGAGAAGGGAGAGAGATATGAAGTCATAAACAATTTTGCTGAAAGATTTCAGCAACCTGAGACCAATCCAACGAGCACCAGCAGCAAAATGACAATCATTAGGCATGAACAATCAATAGTTAAGGTTGAAGCTTAACCCCTTGCTTTGATACCATGATAAACAAGTTTAGAAGAAACTAACGATTGTTTATTGAGCATTAGAAAAATAAAGGATACAAAGGAGATATATATATGTATATATAATATATCTATCTAAGCTAAGCAAACCCTAAAATTACCAAAGAAACTGCCCTTAATAATAAATAATAATATCAAATACATATATGCTTAACAATTTCAATACGTGACTCCCCTAAATACAAAGATAGTCAACAACTCCGTAGTTTTAATTGTAAAATCCCAAAAAGATCCGAAAACATCTTCTCTAGTAATCATCCCCCACAGTGGCGGAGCTAGGAATTTAGTTGAGAGCAGCCAAATATTAAGATGAATTATTGTGTTTTGGAACACAAGTTTTGTTTGGTGAAAAAATCAATTATCAATATTTCAAAACTATTCCAATATCATACATGTCCCTACAATAAAACCATCTTAACATTCAAGTAATATGAAATGAAAATGAAAATAAAAATAAGAAACATCTATAAAATGTAAATAATAAAAAGAAATGCTTTCTTAAAGTTATTTGTGAATTAAATAACGAGTCAATTTATATCCATGTTCTGGTTAATGGCGTGTTATTTATCAAAAAAAAAAAAAAAAGTTAATGGCTAGTTGAGTTTGTTGGAAGAAAAATGGAAAAAATTTAAAGGGCATATATAGTTTTAGAGGGGAAAAATTGAAAACATCTTCAAAAATTTTAGAATAAGAAGTGATTTCTCAAAGTGAGGAGGGGCATGCCCCTCCTTGCCCCTTAGTGGGTTTGCCATTGCTTCCCCACACTATGTATGATGCCAAAATGGACCCTTCTCATTCCTCTACAATCAGGCTAATGTGATGATTGAAATATTTTTTAATGCCCTTTGAAAGACCCCTTTCATGTGTTATTAAAACTGAGAGGAAATCAGTGACTCTAGATTGTGCCATATATAGATACAAACAACTTCCTCTTTTATCTTTCTCTTTCATAAGCAAATCTTTAAATCAATTTTCCAAGAGCGCTTGATTGAATTTTTGTAGCTTTTTTATTTCCATTGACACAATTTTGTAGAATCATGAAATATGAACCACCTTCAAACATTTACTTAATTGTTAACCACTAGCATACCTAACAATTCTTAAGAAATTTTAGAATCACTTTTTTAAGTATAGTTGATAAAATGATCTCCCGTCATGTATATAATATGTTTTAAATGCATGTACTTTTGACAATACTTTGTTAATTTTGGTTACTATCGTGCAGTATCTTAATACAAACCATACACTATATAATGCGGTGATAAAGGCAGACAAAGATGGTATTTTTCTCAGTAAAGAAGCTCAAAGAGCAGCCCATTCACTTCGCATTGACTTTGAGAAGGGTGGAATTCATCTCAGTACTGGTAGTTGTCTTTTCATCCTATAGCTTTAGCTCTGACATGTTTCTCTTCCAATAACTAAACAAACATCGCTTTTCTACCTTACAGACAAACTGGATCGAGTTAATCTTCTAAACATAGACATTGGTCAATTGTGTAGGGAGTAAGTAAATTGTATTTTTATTTGTTTTAGTATTATTTTGATCAGTTGACTTCTATTTTGTTGATGTTCCCTATGAATATTGTGCTATTGCAACAGGCGAGAATGCATCCATAATCTAATATATGCTCTAGAAATTAAACTTTATATGGGGTTTGTAATTTATGTGATGGTTTGACCATTCTAAACTTGTGAGATTTTATTTGTTTATTTTATTTTATATTATTATTTAGATATTTGTCTTTTTTGTTTATCTTGCACATCAGTATATTCAATGGTGATCTGGAAATATAATTTGAGTTGACATACTTGCCAAAAACAATATCATTTGCATTGACACAAGAATTTTTGTTAAACTACTTCATTACTAAACATTTTGATCATTTGCATCATTATTTTTATTTGATATAATATGGATTTTAAAGTGACTTCCTTCTTTTTTCTTTTTGCTATAGTTCTTATCGTTTTATTGCCCTTCATTTTGTTAAAGTGATATTCTTCTTCCATTCTATGGTGAAGTGAATATCTTTTAATTATTTAACATAACAAAGATTTCGTAGCTGGCTAATTGTGCGATTATTTTGTATCTGTTTTTGGTCAGGTTCAATGAAAATATTATCACTGACCCAGGTTATGTGGATATATTTCCGGCATCACGGATCCCAAAACAGTTGCACCATCTTGTTAAGCCAATTTATCGTTCCACACCCAGTGCATCTAGGGAATCATTAAATTCAAGAGGTGCTAACATGAAGGAAAAAGGATTCCGGATACTAACGGAGCCAAGTAATTTGTCCTCTGTTCTACAGTGGGCATCAGATTCTGAGGTAGCTTTATTAGCTCTCTTTTTGATTATTTTTATTTTTATTTTTTAATGAAACTATTCATCACTACATTAGCAAAGCCTGGACTCTGCAATTCCATGAACTGAGCGACCGAGAATTAAGTGGAGCTGTTGGTGGATAATAAATTGTGGATTCTTTGAAGAACCACTGAAAAATTCAATTGGCATTTAACTGCTATATCGTGTGGATGAATTCACCGAATCGTTTTAGATGTATTCAATTAGTTGAGGCATATTGATTTTATTCAAGAGTTTAGAATTTAATTTGAAGTTGTTCTCATTGTTTCCATATTTTCTTTTGCAATTTAGTCAAGCAAATTTTATTTATCTATCTATGTTTTGAATCTCATGCAGGTGAGGAAGATGGCATATATCCAAGGAAACTCTGTCCCTTCTGCAAACCTTGGTGTTCTTGATAAGCTTGTTGCTTCTCGTCATGAGATTGCTCAGGTTAATTAAGTCCATATTTATTGTCTTATAAACTTCAGGATAAACTATACTCATGCAATATGTCTTCTAATTCTATATCAGGATGGTTTTATGTGATATATATATTTGGTGAATATGTTTCTACACTTCACATGTTGAATGTTTGAGTTTGACCTTGTAGTTGAAGGGTTTAAGTATCTTCAAAATGATGTGATATCCCATAAGAAGTCATTCTAAACCCATGTTGAAATCCTTGGCATCTGCCATAAGATATATACTTAGGGTTGTTTTGAGAATTAGCTATTTTAGTTGACTTTTTACCAAAAGATGTGGAAAAAAGTGGAGAGAAGAGTTCGACTTTTTGGTAGTGACTTTTTGGCTAAAATAGGTTGTTCCCAAACTTGCCCTTAATTAACTTTTGGCCTTGTTTGGCAAAGGCTATTTTTTGCTTTTTGGGCTAAAATTCACAAAAAGACAAAATAGGCTAAAATAGCCAATAAGACAAAATGTCACATCAAACCCATAATCATATCACTTTTTTTCTCACAAACGTCACATCCAACTACAAAAAAATCCATCCATCTTCCCAAACACAAATATTTTAGCCTACTAAAATAGTCAAAAACTAAAATAGCCAACTTCCCAAACGAGGCCTTTGTCTCTTTTGGAAGATGGATCCATAGTAAGGCTGTATGGATGGTGAGTTTACACATATATATCTATATCTATGTCTATGAGATGGTAATTTGTTTGAATGAAAAAGGTGGCAAAGGGGGCACAAATCTTGCACACTGGATGTATGCAAAATTTTATACTCTCACACCTGCTCAAAGTTCACTAATTTGTACAAAATATAATCACTTATCCTAGGGGGAATTTTTTCACACTGGAGACACTGAATTTTTTCATTGCTTTACATGATTGCATGCATTTGCTTACCACTTTCAAAGTTCCAACTCACATATTATGCATAAATGCTTGAGGTCCTTTGCTTTCAAACTCAGAGAACTAAATCCCAAGCATTAAGAGAAGCACGATTTAACCATTGTTAGAAGAAATTCTAGACATTTCTGTTTTGTTCAAAATATTTCTTTATATATGAAAGAGAATTCACCACAATATCAAGACTATCATTCTTCATGAAGTGATACATATAAGTTATAATGTACTTTTTTCTATATGACATAGTGAGCCATTAATTTGCTTTCTTGTAGATGTATGCAGATAATGGGGTACAAATCTTATGCTGAATTTGCAGTACAACCAAATATGGCTTCATCACCGGAGGTTGTAATGTCCTTTTTGCTTGAGATGAGTGAAATGGTCAGGCCCAAAGCTGATAAGGTATTATGTTCAGCACATGAGTTTAAGGCTTGAAGTGGTGGTACTTAACTTTCTGGCTGCTGAATTTGTCGCAATAAATGTACTTAGATGAGAAGTTACTGTCTCTGTAGGAGTTTAAGAGAATTTTGGATTTTAAGAGAGAGAAGAACGGACAAATAAATGGTGACCTAGACCCTTGGGACGAAGCATACTTCACAGGGTTGATGAAGTCTTCTGCTTACAGCTTGGACTCCTTGGTAAGCAACATGCTTATGTTTTCTGTTTTCTCACAGTCCACATAATTCTAGTGGATTTTGTGGTCGACCGATGACTTTAGGCAATTCTAAGGTTTTTCCTATGTTTAGAAGATTTCTGGGTTGTGATTGTTGAATCATTTATCTTATACTTTAGATTCAGAAATTGCAATGATTGTCCTTGATTTTTTTTGCAGGTTGTAGCATCATATTTTCCTTTGACACAATGTATAGAGGGTTTGAAGGTGCTGGTTGAGTTATTATTTGGTGTGACATTTCGTAGTATCCCTCTTGCACCTGGGGAGTCATGGCATACAGATGTGCTTAAAATGTCCCTTTATCACCCTGAAGAGGTACATATAAGACTTCCTTTTAAAAGTTATAGTGCTTTAATCATTTAAGAAACTACTGATATTGACCTATTTTCAACTGATTTGTAATAGTAACATATGTTTCTTATAAATGCATTGTCCCCTCACCCCTGCCAAAAAATAAAAAAATAAAAAATAAATAAAATAAGGAAAAAGAACTGATATATCTTTTGTAATGATTTATTCCCATATTTCTTATTCAATAATGTGATTATGATTGGTTTACTAACTTTTAATCCTATACACATCAATCTTAGGCTGCAATTCAATTTTCTTCTAGCTTTTTGCCCGTGTTTATGCGTTGATCCATGCCAACCTTATATATCGCTATGGTGGCTTTGATCACCAGGAAGTTTGCTAAATATATTCAAATTTTTACAAGAGCAGTAGAAGATGGCCAAGTTTTCAGTGAGAATATTCCCTTGGTTCATTGCTTGTGATTCTCGTGAAATGAGAACAGGGCACCTTCACTTGGTTACTGTTTCCCAACCATATTGAAGTGTTTTATGGGTTATTCATGCTATCTCTAAATGCCATTTTACTAGTGTCGCTCATGGTATTAAAAAATTTGTGTCTTTTCATCTGATCTGGAGATATAAATTATGGTTGATTTATGTAATTATGTTTAATGGTTCAATTCTTTGTAAGATTGAGCTGCAATCTACTTTGTTAGGCTCTTCTGCTGTGAAGCACATATACTTCTAGACGGGAGTCATATCCATATCATGGGGGCATTGGATACCAATATCCCTTGGATACTCGCAAATATGTATCCAATACTTCGTAAACGTATCGATATTTAATTTTAATTTTCTTTATTTTTTAGAAGTACCAAATACTTTTCATATACTCTAGGTCAGTATCCAAACTATCATGAAATAGATAATGTAATGATTCTTGCTTAATATTAGAGTATAATTGTTATGATAAATACATGAATAAAGTCGTATCCATATCATGCTTGTATTGAATACCAATACCCCTTGGATACTCGCAAATATGTATCCAATACTTCGTAAACATATCAATATTTGATATTAATTTTCTTTAATTTTGAGAATTACTAGATACTTTTCATATACTCTAGGTCTGGTATTCAAACTATCATGAAATTGATAATGTAATGATTCTTGCTTAATATTGGAGTATAATTGTTATGATAAATACATGAATAGTTTTTCGATAGTGTTCTTTTTTCTACCAAAGAAGAAAGGCCGAATTATACTAACAGTCCCTATAGTTTGGGGGTTGTGTCAATTTAGTTCTGACCTTTCAATTGTGATACATTTGACCCTGAATTTTGAATCTTGTTCTGAGTAAGGACAATAAAAAAAAGTTTTCTTTGCAAACGGTCCATTTCAAAGGTAAAGTCGTTGTACAACTTATTTTGTGTTGATTAACTTGTATGTTGTTTAAAATGTAATGGCCTTTTTTTTCAATGAATAATGTTAGAACTTTTTTGATTATAAAGTTATGTTTGGTTTTGTTTGGTTTTCAGAATCTATTTTTAGAAAACTTTTTTAAGAAACTAAAAATTAAATTTGTGAAAAAAACAAAAAAAACACATCATTTTAATATAATTTTATCTTTTGGGAGAGTAGAAATAATTTTTTAAAATAATTTTTTTTATATTTATTTTCGTTAAATTAGTTTCTATTTTTTCAAAGTCAAACATGGCGACAACTTTGATGTCATTATTAAACCAATCCATTAAATCAAAAAATTCAAAACTAATAACATTTCATATATTAAATATATCAATTACACATTAAAAACCTAAAAACCATCTATTACATGATAACTATCTAAAAATATCTGTTAACAACAAATACAACTATTTATTATATGACAACCATCCAAATCAACTAAAAAAACCAAGAAATATTTGGTGGACGTGGGTACTTTGGGGAAAATAGAGGGGAAATCAACTAAAAAAAAAAAGCAAGAAGCTACTAAAAAAATCAAAAAATCACTAAAAAAGCAAATCAACTAAAAAAAGTCATTTCCAAACACATTTAACTATTTTTTTACCTCAAAAAAAGTCAAAAAGTCACTAAAAAGGTCAATTCCCAAACAAGCACTTATATATGTTGCATATTTTATAATATTTTAGATAAGTTGTTGTAAAATGTAGAAATGTATTAATTTATCCCCCCCCAAAAAAAAAATGTAGAAATGTATTAGAAATTAAATAGGATTTAGGAAAATATAAAATTCCAACTCATTCATGTGAGCAACTAAAAATGTTTCTTTACTAGCAAATTTGAGTTTCTTTTTCTTTTAAATATCCTAAAAAAATTTAGAGAATTTAAGTGTCTAATTGGATACGGTTGTCTGACATATATCTACACCTTTACTCTTACCATATATGGTGGACATGGGTACTTCGGGGAAAATAGAAATGTCCATGTAACACAATCATTATGTTGTCGTATTTGAGTTCTTAGCTTCATGCAACACCAACCCCTCCTCCACTTGAACCAAGAAAAAAAAAATAATGAAGGAAAAAAAAATCTGAGGATGCATCCTAGAAACCTTGCACTTTTGATACTTAAATTCTTCCCTGATTGGAATTTTTCCTAAATTTGAGTTTTCCCATGAGCTGCCTTTCTGAAACCCTTAGCTATTGATCTTTAATTAAAGTCCATTTCTTGAAAGCAGTAAATAGACTTATCAAAAAAAAAATCGTAGAAAAGCAGTAAATATGATAATGCATGGAGACTATGATGTCAAATTGGTTGTATGAGCAATTTTAATCATGTCTAAGAAGCACGAACAAGGACATAGACAACACGCGGACAAGCAAATTTTCAAAAAATGCAGGCATTGGGGACACGTGCGAAACATATAATTTTATATATTTATTATATTTCATATTTTTAAATATTTAATATTTATTTTATGTCAAATATTTAATTTTATCAAATTTATCCACCTTAGGCTTGCTATTTTAGTAAAAAAATTAAATATTTTATTTTATTTTTGAAAAAAAGGACCTTGGCGTGTCTCCAACGTGTCCCAATGTGTCCCAAGTGTCCCAGCATGTCCGACTCTTTCTAGCGTGTTTGGAGTGTGTCCATGTCCAACATGTGTCGGACACCTGTACATCACCTTCGGAGAGATGTATGTGCTTCATAGCATCATGGTATATTTCTAGCCAATTTTGCATCAATTGATACTTGCAATAGTATCACCAACCTATTTATGTATTATCCCCCAAACAAAAATAAGTCCTATGTCCTTCCAATCAAATAGGGCCATTTTCATGAATCTTTTTTCACCATTTTTCTCTACCAAGGGCTTTTTGCTCAGTTAAATTAAATAAATTCATATATTTTTTCACTACCGCTTCCATGCCACTTTAGGTCTTTATTTATGGTAATCATATCACTCTTTGTTGCTTCTATATGTCTTTGTTGTACATAACCAAACCATTGTAACTCTCAACTTATTTTCAATAGGTACTTGCTCTTATGATTTTACGAAAATATTTATTTCTAATTCTATCTTTCCTAGTCTTACCACACATCCATCTAAGCGTGCCTATTTCTGAAGTGTAGGAGATTATTTATTGATAGTCATTTTCTAGTTTTTAGGAGTGGTTTGTATAATAAAAAGCATGTTCATCAGCTTTGTTGCGACTTTTCTGATGCATTAGTGTGGTACAAAATGCATGCTTTCTAATTTTCATATCGACACTGGTTATAACTTATAACATCCTAAGGCTGTTTCGGTTGGTACAGGGTCCCCTTGCAGTTACTTTCATTGATAGTTTCACATGTTTCATTCTTGCCATTTTTGAAAAGCCCTAATCAGGTCCATTTGACATTTTTTCTTATTGTTCTATTGAGGCATAATACTTCTATTTCAGGGTGACTTGGGTTACTTGTACCTTGATTTGAACTCAAGAACAGGCAAGTATCCTGGTTGTGCTCATTTTGCCATTAAAGGGGGGCGCCGCATCTCTGAAACGGAATACCAACTTCCTGTATGTAAATTGAATATTCTCTTTCATTTGGTTCTCTTTCTTCCATCCTGTGTATAAATGACATTATGTTTTGTTTCTGGCAACTGTTACATGATGTAATTGTTCACGCCTTTGGTCATTCTTACTTATTTGGCATCTTACTGTTATAAATTATTTTCTCTAAGACATAACATAAATATGTTCTTCAGTTATATAAAATATTTCTTTAGACAACAGGAATGTACACAACTAGTTAGGGTGCTGGGTGGAAAGGGGAGCTCCATTTTCCTTCTCAAACTTCCATGCTCAAAGAGAGTATTAATCGGATAGCTGCTTTTCTATAATATTGGTATGCGGACAATAAAAGTTTATGAGGTTACAAATTTCAATACTTTAGTAGCTCTAATTAGTTAGCCCTATAGCTTCAAACAGACATACAAGGCAATGAAAAATAAAAGGTTGAAAAGAAAGCTATCTAAGAAGCACGGACACAGACATGGGACATGACACGGACATACGGACACGCAAATTTTCAAAAAATAGGGGACACGGCACGGCACGCTGAGAACACGCTCCAAATATATAATTTTATTTATTTATTATGTCATAAAATTTTAAAAAAAATTGAGAAGTAATAAAAAATGAAAAATAACATTAATAAATATTTTAAAATATATATACAACTATTCATCAGTTTCAGTACTTTACCTAACAAATAAATTCAGCAATTTCAAGAAATTTATTTTTTCTTCAAAAAAAATTAATTTGCTCTATGCATGTTAGGGCCAAAGATGAATATTAAAAAATAGAGGGTTGCCAAAATCTTGTTCTTATCCAATAGCTGACCTCATACAAGGGGTTCAGAAAATATATAATTAAACAGAAAAGAGAGAGAAGAAAAAAAGAGAGAAAGAAACGGAGGGGGGAGAGAGAGAGAGAGAGAGAGTACAAAACAGAGTCTAAAGGAAAACAAAGAAAAGAAGAAGACAACCAAACAGGGAGAAGAATGAAGACGATGAGATGAAGAGAGACGAAAAAGATAAGAGAGAGAGAGAGAGAGAGAGAGAGAGAGAGACCTACTTGCGAATCTGCGATTGCTTCAATAGGGACCTTCAAAAGCTTCGACAGCTTCACCTAGGGTTTACAGGTGAGCGACTTAATCTGCGATTGCTTCAATAGGGACCTTCAAAAGCTTCGACAGCTTCACCTAGGGTTTACAGGTGAGTGACTTCTCTCTCTCTCTCTCTCTCTCTCTCTCCTCACAGTGTCCCTCGAGTGTCTGTGAGTGTGTCCACAAAGTGTCCAACTGGAAAAAAATATAATAAAATTTTGGACACAATAGAGAGTGTCTGACACGTGTCCATCATGTGTCCGCTGCGTGTCCGTGTCTGACATGTGTCGGACACCCATACGTTACTGCTGGAGAGGTGTCCATGCTTCATAGAAGGCTATTATTAGCTCCAAATTTGAGGTAATTAGGTTATGATATTGGATGATGTCTTCTATAAATCACTAAAGTGAGCATCAGTAGCATCAAATTTGAGGTGATTTGGTAATGATATTGGATGGTGTCTTCTATAAATCACTAAAATCAGCATCGCTACAAATATATTGTTATGGTTACACATTTCTCCCCCTGTATAGATCTTTGTTGGTTTTTTTTATGAGTGTCAATGTCCAATATGCTTGTTTGAAAAATGAAATTTAAACTAACAATGAAGTTAAACACCTTGTGCACATTGAGTTCCATTATGTATTATAATTTAGCAAACGTCAAAATTGGTTGAACCCCTGTTTGATATAATTACCTGATCCCTAACTCATTTGGGCATTTTAACCTTGTTAACCCCTACCGCATCACATTGCAGGCCAATCCAATGATCATGTTAGGCCAGTAGGACTTGAATTAATGCATCACTGTTTGTAAGCCATGCTGGCAATTCATCAGAGTTTTGCATGGCATGCTGACCGCACAAGACTAGCCCACCAACAAATCTTTCCATAGTTGTGAAGATATGATATGGGTTGAGAGAACTTCATTCGGAGAGCCACCTCTTAATCTCTTACAGGGGGCTATATATTACCAGCTCTGTTATCAGAATCTTATGATTCACAATTCGATTCACGATTCGATTTACAATTTTTACACAATTTATACGAATCTATGGGTGAATCTATTTTGAAAGTGAATCTTTAGTGAATCATATGATTCACAATCGATTCATGATTCGATTCACTTTTTACGATTCATGCAATTCTTGAAACTATCGAGTCCGATATATTTTTTACTCTTTATTTCACTATCTTTTTATTGAAAATGACATAATACAACTTTTAATAGCATTTAGTACCAAAATAATCAATATATTTACATGATTTGTTGTTATTTTAGTGATCATGGAATTTTTAATAGGATCCAATCAATTCCATAAGACCCAACATGCTTTTAACTTTTATTTTTGTTTTTTTTCTTTAAATAATCATAATATATCTTCTAAATTTGTTTAAGATTAAAGTAACTTACACCATGAATTATTTATTGCTATTTTATTAAATTAAATGTACTTGCATATTACATGGGCGAGGTCAATTATACATTTGAAAAATTTTTAGACTTTAAAATAAAATATCCTAAATAATGCTTTCTTATTTTTTGGTCATTGTTACCCAGAAAAAGTATGCATGCTTATTGTTCAAATATTAATATCGTTGTCAAATTATTGTTATTTTGGAAATTAAGAGTTTGTCTTTGTTTACTATCTTTATTAAGAATGATTGATAAGAAATATCCAAAAAAGGAAAAGGGTAAGATGGTGATCTTACATAGAAACCTTTGTTAATTTCTTACCTATTAAACTACATGATCATCATTCAAAACAACATTTTCATTGATTTAAGTCTAAATATTTCATATTCATATGATATATTTCACATCCAAGTATGTAGATATATTTTTCCAAGTAATTTAGAAAAAAGTGATCGAATCTTTACGATTCACGATTCGATTCGATTCGCGATTCGGATCCCAATTTGACAACTATGATTACTAGCTTTAGCAAATGTTGCTGAATTTCAGCGGATTGATGACAGCTTAAGGTTCATTAGGAGGTGCAATCATGAGTAGTTGGCATCTAAGAAATATGGACACTTCTAAGAAGGTGGTGTGTCGTTTTAGACTTATTGTTGTATATTGACACGACACTCGTCGGACATTTCCAAGTTCCAACTATTTTTTTAAAAAATTTCTGGCCTTGGACACACTGCAAACACTTGAGGAATGCGTGTCTATCGCTTACAAACATATAAAACACATTACATGTTTAAATAAATAGCTTGGAATCTGACAATAAAAATAAACAACGTAAAATGATACCCTATTATTCTCCTTTAGACTTTAAAAATTGTTATCTTTAAATTAAATATTCATTTATATGACATATACTAATTGCTCATTCTTATATGCCATATAATGAAATATATAAAATTATATACTTTGCTTGTGTCCCATGCATTTGCCCTACAATTTTGTTTTTTAATTTCCATGTCGGCATGTTCGTGTTGTGTCACATGTCCATGTTTCTTAGTACGGCATATTTGGTATGCTGCATTGAGCTCTTCCTTGTGTCTGCTATCTTTTTTATTCTTATAGATAATTGAGTACCTGATGAATTTTAGTGGAGTGATAAGGTTCATTAGGAGGTGCGATCATTAGCAGTCCAAGCTGTTGTGATGTTTTCTAGCATTGCTGATTTGTTGCAATGGAGATGTTATTGTTATTTCTTTTTCTTCTTTTTTTTTTTCTTTCTTTTTTTGTCCCCTTTGAGTTGTGTTAGGGTGAGGTATATTGGAGTTTGTTCTCTTTTTTTTTTTGACTTGCCTATCAACATAACCCATCACAAATCGCTTATTTGGAGATTGTCCAATTTTTTCGTGGCTCATTTTCTCCAAGATTCTTCTTTTTAGAGTTTGATTTCTAGTGGCAATGGCAAGAAGTGTGATTTTAAAGATTCATATATTGTGTGTGCAAGGTTTTTACGATCTTCAAGTTTGATATGCAGGGTAAATGCTACATTGCCTACAATAATAAACTGTAGCAATTACAGGTGTTATTTGACTGGGGATACAACAACAAAAATTTAATTGCCCTTTAGTTGTACAAAATGTGATGACATTATGAACTATGCTATGTTTTGATCTTGGATTTGTAAACGGAGAAGAAAAGTGTAATGAAAAATGAAAAGAAATTGACTTCTCCTTGATTCATTTTTCACTTCTTTCTTTTTCCTCCACGAATCCATCTACAAATCCAACATCCAAAGAGAGTCCAAGTGATTTTTTTAGACGCATGAGGTTGACTACAAAAGAGAAAATGGTAGGGTTCTTGATATGCTGCATTTGAAGGTGGAATATGTTCATGGGAGATGTGCAATGGAAAGTGTAATTTTCTTATATTAAATTAATTTTTAAGTAAACTTGCACAAGTTGGAGGAATATTCTGTTATGACAAGTTGATGGTCAAAATAAACAAATGGATAACAAAATAACAGGTTGTATAATGGATAACAAAATAACAGGTTATACAATACTCATCTACTCCATATGAAGAAATTTGTCCCTAGGCTTCCTATATTATGGTCGTATTGATTTGAATGTCAGTCTGATAATTTTTTGGGGTTTCTGGTTTGCATGCATCTGGCTCCTTCAAATTCAGGTTTGCTTCCTCATGGTGCAGGTTGTAGCCCTTGTTTGCAATTTTTCGGGTTCACGTAATTCAGCTGCTGTGAGGCTTAACCACTGGGAAGTAGAAACTCTTTTTCATGAGTTTGGACATGCTCTTCACTCATTGCTTTCACGGACGGTATTCCTTCGATAACTTGCTACTATGTTGGCAGTTGATGTTTTCCTTGTTTTCACTTGTAATATGTTTTTTTAATTATTTTTTTTAATGGTACTTGTAGGATTACCAGCACTTTTCAGGTACTAGGGTGGTTCTTGATTTGGCTGAAACACCTTCAAACCTCTTTGAGTGAGTAGACTGCCAACATAGCTTCTACGTTTACCTTTTAGCTGTTTGAGATTCTCGTATGTATGAAATAAGATAATGTTCAATAGCTTTTAGTTGCTACCTTGTACATTATCAGCTGTTTCTGTACTTGAAAATTGGGTGATGTCTCCTTGTAGATGGTGGTGTCTTCATTGTTTTTGTGTTTGGGTGTCTTTGTGTTCATGCATGTAAGAGGGAAAGATTTGTTGGATGGGTACTCGTATTAAAGCTCAAGTTTATGCTGTTTGGTTCAATAAATAATAAAATCTGGTTATTGTAACAATTGAGAGACCCATACCTGGCTCTCAGAGATCAAGTTGATGGTTGACACTTCATATGCTAGACGGGGCTCTTTGTTTGATGTGGCTGGGTGAGACTTTGTCGGTTACTGTACCGGCATGTCACTGATTTGTTGAAGGGAAAGCCTAAAATCTTAACTGCTAGTGAGAGGAGCCCGTCAAGTTAGAAAATATATAGAAAATGGAAAATGCAGAAGCGGACCATTGCATAGACATAGCCTTATAGGGAACATGTTGCCATCATATAGATATAGGCAACATGTTCTTTTAAATTATAATTATGTATAAACACCAGAATATCTGACCCTTGATATATCTTATACACATCGGGCACATCTTTGCTTTTGGCTATATTGTAAACAACCTTTTATCTTGCATCAAGACAATAATGGTGATATTCTTGCATTTTAAAAAGCTTATGAGTTCTAAATATGGAATTAATGTAACAAAAATGTGTTTACTTTAGGAATCTAATATTATTTAACTTAATCTAACCAAAATTTTCACTAGTCTTCTCTTGCCCCAACAAATATGTTCAAAACGATGTGGCCAATTTCCATTTCAACCGGAAAATGTTGGTTTACAAAAGCGATTCTCTCTGGTTCGTTTGATTTAAAAAATTGTAAAACAATATTAAAAAGTTTTATACTGGCCACAATAAGCCACATGAGGCTTTATAGCTATCCACATGGTTTGAAGCACATTGGTAGTATAGCAGTGGCCTATTTAAAAGGGGAAAGTCTGGTAACCCAGACTTACCAACCCAGAATTTTTTGGGTGGGTGATTGTATGGAGGAGATTAATTTGTGTTGTTTGGGGTCCATGTGAGGTGCAGTGGATATTAATTTCTGGGTAATTTCTAGGTTGACAAGGGTGTGTTTGTAGTATTACTCATTTAAAAGAGGTGGAGCCCCTCAAGTCCCTTTTTTGGCGTGATGTGAGACTAGGGGACTATGTGCTCGAGGCCACGAAATGAAACTTGTATTTGTAACAGTCATGCAATGCCTCATAGCCTCTTTCTAATTGATGTGGGACTGATGCCATATGAAAAATGCACCCCAAGGGCTCTACATTTACTGATTAATTCATCTATTACATCTTAAATGTCCAAATTTATTTATTTATTTATTGTGAACGTTAAATTTTCATTAAGAAGCAAGGTATACTTTCAGATATCACAATATTAATTTAAATATGACAAATGAAGATTAAAGTAATCCAAACAAGCGTATTTTAAAATTTTCACGACCAAATCGCCCGGTTCCAGATACTCATTGCTTGATACTCCCGATGCCGTAACACCGTGACCGATACCACTTCATATCCTAATGTTGCTATTTACAATCTTGTTCCAAGGTCTTAATTTACTACAGTGTGATTGATAGGCTCTGAACCTCTACTTAAATCTTCATACATGGTGTATGTGTATATAACTAAAATCTGAGAGCCATCTTATTATTGGTTTTGGTAATTTTTTCTAGATACTATGCTTGGGATTATCGTGTCCTGAAGACATTTGCGAGACATTATTCCACTGGGGAAGTAATACCTGAGAAATTGGTAGAGTCAATGCAGGGAGCCAAAAAGATGTTTGCGGCAACTGAGTTGCAACGTCAGGTTTGTTTTCTGAGGCATTAATTGAATTACCAAACCATGTAGAAAAAAAAAAAGACGGAGCATGAACCTTAACAAAAGTTTGCTTGCTTGTTTTCTTCTGTCAGATTTTTTATGCCTTAATTGACCAAACACTTTTCGGGGAACAGCCATCCTCACCAATGGATACAATTTCGGTTGTTGCGGATTTAAAAAGACGACATACTAGTTGGAAGCATGTGGAGGGTACACATTGGCACACCCGCTTTAGTCACCTTCTCAACTACGGTGCAGGTATCATCACAATCAAGAATTATCTTATTGTTCCTCTTCATAGACAATTGTGCATCTTAGGATATGTATAAATTGTCGCTCCATGCACATTTGCTAGGTGTCCTAACCTTGACACAAGGAACTGGGAGTGCCACAGTTATGCTTGTTGGAATTAGTTAAGCACTTTATGAAATTGTTTGTTAGGTAGCAGCTTCTGGATTGGAAAATTTATGTTACCTATGCTTCTATATAGGCTAGTCTAGTAGAGAAAATCTAAAGAGTTTGGATTAATAGTTGTTTGCAACCCCAAGGGGTTGGCCTGGTGGCAAGGCCTTGGGTCTTGGGGTTGTGCTCCCGCCAAGGTTTAAGGACCGAAACCTCTTAGGTGCTAAAATTCCTTGGGGCCATCAAATTGGGGGAAAACCTTGAATTAACTATGATGCACCTATAGGAAACTCCTTGCAGAGGGCCTGTGCACCTCTGGGGATTAGTCGGACTTTGATCTAGACAGTCATGTGCCAATAAAAAAAAAATTTGTTTGCTACAGGTTTTTACAGTCTTTGATGTTGAGACTCCATTTGATTTCTTCTTGTGGCATTCCTTAAATCTCTAGTGAGGTTTGAGGGTTTATTTTCTTTTCCTTCTTTCTCTTACTGTTTGTTTCACCCTTGCACTGCACAATAAATCACTACAGTCCATCCTTCAAGGACCACAATTTATTCTAAAAGCCTAACATTTAAGTCATTGACCTCCAACCCTAATTTACCCCCGTTTTAGCTTAAAAACAAGATTGCAGTTGTGTCCAGAAATTCCTGGAAGCTTATGCCTTTAATTTCAAACCAAATTTAACCTTGAATCTCAACCAAAGTTAAACCCTATTTAATAGCTTAAATCTAGTCTTTGTTTGTCTTTGTGTTTTCACATCATTTGCATTAATTTCAGTCCCTTTAACCTTATTAAAAGGCAGGTCAGTGAAACCATGTCAAAACTGTGGGGTTTGTTGTACTTTCTTTGAACCTCAGGGGAGACCAGTGTAATTTACAGTTACATATATATGTTTTTTGGGGGGATAGATGGACCATTCATATGGTGATTTCCATTTTTCATGCTGTTTTATTGGATACTTTCTAGTAAGGTATTTTTCATGCTAATATATAGGTTACTATAGCTACTTATATGCCAAGTGCTTTGCGGCGACCATATGGCAAAAGATATGCCAGGATGATCCTCTATCATTAGCCACAGGATCTGCTCTTCGAACTAAATTCTTGCAACATGGTGGAGCCAAAGACCCGGCCTATTTGTTGAATGATCTTTTAGGGGATGGTATTCTAAGGTACCGTGATGGAGGTATAGTTCCTGATACTACAAGCCTTTGTCATGAAATGGATCTGGTCAAAGATTAGCAAAAGATGCCCTTTTTAACTGATTGTATAAGGGTAGCAAAAACTGTGGAGAGGACGGAAAGAGAAGGAATCATCAGTGGCTGCTTCTTGAAGAACTGAAGAAGCAGATATGAAGACTTCAGAGCGTTGTTGGGTTGTGGAAATCACTGGGTGTCGTGCCTTTTGATGATAAGTGTACAATTATGCGATGAGGATTTATACACATTAAGCTTTCGAATTGTTTTGCAGAGGATGCAAGGTCCTTTTTGGTAGAGCGAGGGCTACAGCGGGATGATTTTTTATTTTTTTGGGGGGGGAATAAAAAAAGAAGAAAAGGAATAGCCTCAATTTGGTTGGTAGAGCAGAGGCTTGAATTCATTTTAAATATATTTGTTGGTACCAAAATTTTTATCAACTGAAAATTTTGTGAAGCTGGATATTTACTGATTTGATAGTTGGGTTCTCTCTCATTTTTTCTTCAGCAATATAATTGATAAATAGGCATGGATTGGGTTTTGCTAATTCAACCGGAAGAACACGGTAATAAGAGAACAGGGGTTTGGTAAATATAGAGTAACGTTATTGGTAAAAATACAACTTAATGCATATCTAACATATCTAATTTGTATCTAACTTTGCAAGACTTTTCGTATAAAGTTTGCAAAAGTTCAACTCTTTTAGGCAAGCCTAGTCATAGGCTTTTTGACAAGTTTACCTAAAAATAAATACAAAGAGACAAAAATAAATATAAAAGGGCTACAATTATTTGCTCTTTGCTACAGTTTTTTCAATTATATACACTGATACACACTGTTTACCCTCCCCGGTTTTCAAAGAGATAGACTGTTGGAGATAAGCTTTGGCTACGCTGATTTGTCGTGTAGCGTCGGCTGAAAGGATGAGGCTGATCACTTTCCGCCAAATAATGCAGATTGCTCCACGTGTCCTGGATAAGGTTAGAGTCGATCAAGATACAACTGCATTTGATAGTGGGGTCCACTATGCTTCCATCCTGTTGATGAGATTGTGATATTCTTTATCAGTCTCTGATGGAGGAGAATCCGGATCTTGGCTGTATTGCTCATTCCGAAAATGTTTTACATCATCCGCGGTCATGGCTAATTCCAACGGAAGATCCAAATTATTTCTTTTTTTGAGATTTATTAACATGTCAAGAGCCTCATTAATTTGCGTTGGAGACCTTTGATATGTTATGGGAAAATGGGTTACAAATAATATTCTTCCATCTGTAACCATAAATGGCAATTTTGCTGAGCCATGGATGTTGGACGCTGCTTGTGAAACAGATATTAGACTGTCTATCCAATATTCTGTCAAAGAAAGTTTTTGGATATTTTCCAATTGCTCTTTCCGATGATCTTCATCTAAATAATCATCTTCAAATTCAAAATCTTCAGTTTCTTTAAGATACCAAATCTGGTATAGTTGGAAAAAATGTTCTCGTTCTCGCCAACCAACAGTGCTGGAAATCCAGAAAGTAAAATATTTGCTCCATCGAAAGCCTTTTACTATCCATGAGAGCATTGTTTTGATAATCATCAGATAATCTATCCATTGGATTGGATCTAAAATTTGGAAAATAACTTGATTAGTTATTCTCCAATCGATATCCTCAAAAAACCACATGTCATGGTTTGCCATGATGGTTATTTTGGGAATTCCATCTTTCAAATTTAATTTATCATAAGATCGTTCTAAGATTTGTCTAATCTTATCATGATGATCTTCAACTCGATTTTTGATTAACATAAAAATTTCTTTTGGAAGTAAAGTTCTTGCTTTTTCAAAAAGACAAATTCTTTTTATTTGTTCAAAAACTGGATCAGAAAACTCATCTGATATGAGGTCTGATAGTTGAAGAAAATTGTTTATTTTTTTAAAATTAAAATCTTCATTCCAATTCATTTGTTTAAGAATACTGAAACAAAGATTTTGCAAATCTTTTAGTTTAGCTGTTTGCTCAGCTAGTTTGTTGGCCAAAACTCCCATGTATTTTCGAAATTTCACTTTGTTGTCTACAATGTGAGTTTTCCAAACTCCATTAAGTTCTGTATAAATTTCTCTGGATATACCAGGGTTAAAAAAATCTTTTATTTCAGATTCATCTTGTCTAGATGTCTGAATATTAATTGGAACAGGGTTAGTTCTCATTTGACAAAAATTCTTTTGATAAACAGGCATGGCTGGTGCACTGTAAAAAGCTTTTTTAGCTTTAGTCATGCTATCATATGTTTTATAGCTCGCTCCTGAATATCCACAAACTTGCAGTTTGGCGTCATTCCAGTCTGTGTAAATTCCAGGTTGTCTTCCTGCAAACACAACATAAACTTTTTCTTCTCTAGGAATTGTTTTTTTAGCAATTGTTACCCAATCTCCTTGAGCGGGTTGTTTACCCTTATCCATTGTTTCCTCTTGTTCTAGAGGCCTTCTGCAAAAATTAAATTTACTTGTTTAGCAATTTAATTTTCTGAAACAATTTATACTAAGAAAATCTGCAATAAAATTGTTACTACCTTTAAGATGTTCTACTTTAAAAGTATATTCAGAAATTTTATTATACCAGGCTAATCGTCTTCCTTGCTCAATAGGTTTTTTATTGATCAAGAAATCTCTTACTGCTTTATTATCAGTGCGCACTATAAAATTTTCTGGAGCTAAATAAATATGAAAACTCTTTATTGCTAATTTTATTGCAAGTAATTCTTTTTTAAAAATAATATATTTCTGTTCATTTGGTTTAAATGTTCCAGAATTATATCCGCAAATTAATTCTTCTTTTTGTAATTTTATGGGTATTGGATTTTTTCTTAGTCTAATCCCATTTTCTGATAAAGGTATTTCTTTATCATGCCATAAATTACTGGGTATAGCTTTAAGAACACATCCCCAGCATGCTTCTGAGGCATCTGTTTCTAAAATTAATTTATCACCTGTTTTAGGAAAATAAATATCTGGTAAAGTTTTAACGGTTTCTTTAATTTGTTTAATTAAAGCAACATCTTCTGCTGTCCATTCAAAAATAACATTTTTCCTTAATTTGGTTAACCAAGGAATTTCTATTTTTGAAAGATTTTTTATAAAATTTCGTCCATAATTTAAAATGCCTAATAAACTCTGTAATTGTGTTATATTTTCAAGAGTATTAAGAAAATCTCGTACTTTGGACAAAATATGTTCTTGTAATTTTAAACCTTTCTGGTCTAAAATTATTCCCAAAAATTCAATTGATTCTTTTTCTAATTCAATCTTTTTTGGAGACAAAATAATTCCATGTTTTTGGAATTTTCACAAAGTAATTTTAAATGTTTCTTATGCTCCTCTTTGGTTTTAGAGAAGATAAGTATATCATCAATATAAACTACACAACAATCTTTAAGGTCTTTAAAAATTGTATCCATCCACTGTTGAAAAACCTGTGGTGCAATATTTAATCCAAAGGGCATAACATTCCAGTGGTAATGTCCTCTAGGTGTACTGAAGGCTGTCAATTTTTTTGACTCTTCAGTCAATTGAATTTGCCAAAATCCACTTTTACAATCAAATTTGCTAAAGATTTTTGATCCTTTGGTTAAGTTAATCAAAACATCTTTTCGTGGAATAAAATATCCATCAAATTCTAAATTTTCATTCAGCCGTTTATAGTTGACTACCATTCGGGCTTTTCCTCTTTTAATTTCAGCATGGTTTCTTACCATAAAAGCTGGACTAGAGTGAGGGCTTTTAGTTTCTTCAATTAACTTTTTGTCTAAAAGTTCCTGGAGTTGAATATCAAATTCATCTATATCTTGTCTAGTATAGATCATTGGTCTTACTCTAATGATAACATTAGGATCTTTCAATTTTAAACTACAATAACGTGGACTACGTTGCCATAGTTTTAATGGATGTTCACTAAAATTTTCTTCTAAAATTTTATAAATCCAGTGTGATTCATCAATAGTTTTGATGATGGGAGTTAAATCACCACGCGGCACGGGCGCAAACTCTTTATCACAAATGTATTTATGTTGTTCTAACAAGGGAATATGAATTAAGACATTGTTTATGCTTAATGAAATAGCCTTTTCCTGTATTTGCATTGGAAGATATTTATATATAAAATTATTGCCAAGAAGGAAATCTCCATGCATATACGGAAAACATAAGATTTTTGGTATAATGAACTTGCTATCATTTAACCAAATAGCTATATTTTTAGCCTTGAATTGTATGGAAGTATGGTTGCCATATATTTCAGTAACTAAAATTGAATGTTTCATTAATGTCCATTTTTCTTTTGGTATGGCATTCCATTTGCATGAGCTGACTGTAGTTCCTGTATCTATGAGAACACTGAGGCTATAGGGTTTATAACCTGCAAAATTAAATGTTCCCAATACATATGTATATCTTCTTTTTCCTTGGCTAGGAGAAAAAATAATATCATCATTTTTTGTTTGAAAATGATACATATATGCAGATTTAATATGTTCAAGTTTTCTTGTTCCTGGAAAAATAGGAATCTGAACATTATTTGAAGTAATAGATTCTTGATTAGAATTATTACTTGATTCTCCAATACTTAACTTTGAAAATGATTTGTTAGTAAAATCTTTTTCAAACACAGAAGTTGATCTTTTAATTTTTGAAATTGTATTTTCAATATATAAATTTTTTCCTGATGCCTGCATTTGTAATTGTGCAGAATTTTTTGTTTTAGAAGATTCTCCTTGTCCCACTAAGTTTTGGATTAACCATTGTCGAGGGACTTCTAAATCACTCCAATTCATTAGACGAGGTTGTATTACCGTGTCAAATGGTCTTGGTTCAAAGATTTCAACGATTTTATTATCGTTTGATTTTGTTTTAGTTTCAGGAAATTTGGTTAATTCGTGAATTGTTTTCCACCGAATAGCCAAATCATGAGAATTTGATTTCATTCCTAATCCTTGTGTTTTAATTCTTATTCTGACTGTATCTTCAAGATTAGGATCATTTATGGAAATAAAGAAATTTGGTTTAACACTAAACCAAACTACTCCACTCGGAGATCTCTTATATTATTAAGAGATTATTTTGAAATTTTAATTTCTTAAATTATAAAAGCGTACAAATGAATTTTTTAAGCTATTGATAAGTATTACTTTGTTTCTTAAATTATGAAAGTGTACAATCCTTTAAACTATTGATGTGTTTTATTTTGACCTCTTTCGTTTGAAGTTCTAATTGGTATATTTTTATAGTTTAAGGGATTTATTTGTACATTTTTATAGTTTAGGAGACAAAGTGATATTTCTTAATAGTTTATGGAGTCAATTTGTATATTTAGGGGATCAAAGTGATATTTTTCAAGTAGGTGGTTTTTGTGTAAATAACCAAGGGTAAATTACAAATATATTTTTTGAAATTTGCTTAAAATACAGATTGTCTCCTGTGATTTGAAAAATTACAAGTGTTTTCTTGTCAAAATTTTTTATTAAACAAAATTAATTAAAAAAATGAAATTCCTAATTATTTATTTATATAATGATAAAATTATTTGAATTATTAATTAAAATAAAATTTTGATATTATTAAAAATTATTAATTAATTTGATGATTTTTTTAATAAAAGTGATCATTTGTTGTGAAATTAAAAACTTCAAAACGTGGTATGTAATTTTTAGAATTATATGGGATAAATCATGTTTTAAGTAAATTTTAAGATGTATTTATAATTTATTAAAAAAAAAATTGCTTTTAAGTTAGGACATTCGGAATCGTGAAGGAGAATGAGAATGTGACTTCAGTATTCAATGATTTTAGTGTTTAGAACATATTAGAGTAGAAAAGTGATTCTTAATTATTTATTTTACCAAGAATTACACTCCCAAAAAATAAATAGAAATCTGATTCTCTCACTTTCCTATGTAATTATCACATTTATGAAAAGAAAAAAATAATAATAATAAGCTAGTCACTTAACAACGAAAAAATAATAATAATTAGGTCCACAATATTTAAATTTTATCAATTTTTCTATAAAAAGTTCTTTAACAAAACTAAACACTCCAATAAGCATTAATATAAATATTTTATTATTCACATTTTTCAAAATTCACATTATTCCAGCATCTTCTGAAATCAAATTAAACAGAAAAAAAAATAATAATAATATAATAACTTTAACTATATAAAAAAGTACGAAGACAATTCATTTCATTTATAACATATTTCTATTTGGGTTAAAGTTAAGAGAACTTAAGAGGCCTGTGGGGTCATCACAAGTCTCGTTTCAATGATTTGAATAATTTATTTTGTAAGGTTCTTAACCTATATCATTTATGAAAAAAATAAAATCGATCAAATAATCGTATGTAATTTGTGCTTATTTTCACTTGGATTGGGCTTTTCTTAAGTTCAAATTTAAATTTAAGAGAACTTGTGAAGCCCATGGGGCTCACAATAAGTCTTATTTCAATTATCTCAACAATTCATTTTATAAAAATCTCAATCTATGTCATTCATGAAAAAATTAGGTCAATTTAATAATCTTAACCATTTTATTTTATCAAGTTTATTTTTAAAAAAATTAAATGATTTATTTTAAAAAATATAATTATTGTCTATTTTTTAAGAAACAAACGTGATAAAATTAAAAGACTATTATTATACTTAATTTTTTTTTATAAATACTATACACAAAAGATTTTATAAAATGAATAATTCAACTCATAAAAATGATATCGGTAATAAATTCCCCGGCCCCTCAAATTCTGTTAAGTTGATACTTAAACATGTGAGAAACCAACCTACTTTCGTGTTTTTCGGCATATCTTTTTGCCATCTTTTGAGATGTTCGCTGGGTTTTGGCATTTTTTCAATGAGAAAGCCCAATGGATCACATCAAAGATGGGCTAATTAATTGGTTGGATTGGGTTTTGGCTATGGGTTGGAGCCCATAATGTACGGATGGATAAAATATGGGGAAATAACTGCACAGTGGTGCAGTCAAAACTTTTTTACAAAATCATGGAAAATTATACTGTTTTAATTATTAAAATGTATAACTTTTTCCATAGAAAAATAATTTTTTTTCACTATACCACGGTGCAGTATTTCTCCAGGGACGGAATTATGAGAAGATTATGAGGGGATCATGGCCTCCTGTTTCTGTAAAAATTATTGTTTGCCATAAAATTTTTAATATATATATATATATATCATTTTATACATAAAATGGCCCACAGTATAAAATATATATATATATATATATATCATTCTTCTTCCATCTTGAATTCTCTTTCTATTTTATACTAAAAAAACTTCATCATCTTATTAAAAATTACTTCTATGGTATTTAATTTTTTTTATGTATATATAATTTATATATATCATATTATATATATATGTATGTTTTGTATATATAGTAAAAAAAATTATTTTTCTTTTATCTCCTCTGATAATAAAATCCTGATTCCGTCCCGGTTTCCCGCATCAAATAACAATGCAAATGATGTGTTGTATCATGTATGTATCATATTAGATGTCTTAAATTATTGATAAAATCAAAGTACATCCTATATGACTTCAAATTCAAATTCTCACTTAAATTCATCTTAATTTAAATAATAGAAGCAGACATCCAGTTTGATGCTGGGAAAAAGGTGGCTTTGGAGAGAATGCTACACTGAAAGATAAAACTAGGAGAAAAAAATAGGCTTTTCTTCTTTTCCACCTTGCAGCCCCTACAATATTTAACAAAATTTGAGGGGATGAAAAGGAATTAACAAATTTTATTTTCTAATATTTTCTTCATATAACATGTGATGCACCAGTAAAAACGTGAATATGGTATGTGCCTTATAACAAAATCCCAATTCGTAAATTTTATTAAAATAAAATAATTTTTCTTGCCGTAAATAGCATAATATATACCATAAAATAATATAATTTTTACATTACTTTATGATGTGAGATTACGGATTCAACCTTTATAATAAAGAAGTTTGATACTTTTTGTGATGTTTATTTGTTGAATTTTAATTGTCGTATTTTTATATAATGTTTCTTATATCTGATTGACAAAAAGAAAAAAAAAAAAAACTAATTTCACCATTTATTATTTTTATTTTAAAATGACATAACATACCACAAACATTCATAATTTTCATTACAAAAATTGTAATTTTTGTTATGATATACATCTTTTTTTAGTATGTATATTACAACATTCCCCCTCAATTCAAGTCTACTTTCACAACAATATTTTAGTTTTTTTTTTAATTTTTGAATTTAATAAATATAAAAATACACATGTCATCCTACAATTGGTCTACAATCTAATTTAGCTAAATTAAATTATTTTTTATTTTTTATTTTTGATTAATGTCAATAATATATCAATAGTTATAGAATCACAATCACTTACTATCATAATAAAATCAATAATTATGGAAATGATATTTATTCCAACCAAAGATTTTTATAATATAATTTCATATTCTAAAAGTATATATATATATATATATATATATTTGTTTCCTTAACTAACTGATTGAGAAAATTTTCCTCAACCTTTTATTTCCTACATAATTCTATAATAATACATATGATTGTTGTTGCCATAATAATAAAATTATTATACTCATGCTAAGGTAAATTTATAAAATATTATTTAATCTCTTAGCATGCATCATCTTTTTTTATATATATCTTTGATCTTTGAGAGGTAAAACTGTCCACATTTCAATCTTCTACCTTTTTTTTTTCCCCCTTTAAATTATTCTTTGATCTTTGAGAGGTAATTGATGAACCTTTGTGTATGTAACTTCTTTAGCTACATCATCTTTTTTTTATAATGTTAGATTTATAACTTATTGATACATGATTCTTTTATTATGTTAGATTTATATCATTCTTCTATATGATGTCAGACTTTTATGATTGATTGATTCCATTATATTTCATGATTTTTATTTTTTTTTCACTCTTCTCCTCAAAATTATGCCCTTTTTTTTTTTTCTTTTTCCCCCTCTTCTCCTCACAATTACGTCCTCATTTTTAATGATAAAAACTTTTTTTCTCACAATTATGAACTGTTATGAGTATTATTTTCAGTCATCTAAACTTAATAATATATATTTGTTTTAACTAAAGTTTTATTTATTTATTTATTTATTTTTAATTTCTGAAGATCAACTCCATGAATATGGATGGAATGAGAATAAAGTCAAAGCGAAGTTAGCAAGGCTGGCACGGAAGAGACATTTGCTTCTTCAACGCACTAGCAAATATGATAATCCCTTAATAAGAGACCAACTCATCCACACATAGCAAAAGAGACGCGATTTTTTCGACTATCACTAATTGCATACTAAGGGAAAGCGTCCTCATCATGTTCGGCCCATATTGAATGACAACATAGATCATAATGACAATTTTATAAATTTTGTGCTGCAAACTCCTGAATCTTAATGCACTCTAATATAGTTCTGCAAAATGGTAATATGTTTTTAAAAATAATTTTTTAATTTTTTTAGTAATAATTTTGTTAATTTTTTTATTTACGTTTTGGTATCAACATGTTGACACACATCAAGGTGTTTCCAAAACAAATGTAATACATCCGCATGTAAGCATATTCATAAAGTGATCCATATGTCACATGTTTGTTTGTTTTGTTTATTTATATTATTATATAAATAATATATATATATATATATATATATATATTTAATCAGTAAAGAATTGGGTAACTAACATAAATCATATCCACTATCCCATAAAGTGATTTCATGAAAAGTTACAACTTCTCTGATAGTGGAAAGTTATGAGGAGTTATACTTGAATTATGGTCAAGCCTATTTATATATACTTGTGGTAGCCATCAAAACACAAACGTTGTTTTGTGAATAGAATAGGCTTTAAACTCTGTTCCTTCCGTTTTTCCATATGGTTCTGTGAGAATGTTTTGTGAGTGGTTTGTTTATACATTCAAGACTTGATCAATCAAGAACAAGATTCAAAGGCTTAAATATCATGATAGGAGGTATTATTCTTTCTTATTGAATTATTTGTAATTCTCACAATTGGTATCAGAGCCTCCTTTTGTTCTGTTGTTTAGCCTTACTGTATTTTTATGGAGGCCAATACGTTGTATATTTTCTTGGACATCTGTTCCGTTATGGTGTAGACATTGGCAATTTTATGCATTTGTTCAGTTGATATTCTATTACTTAATGGTGAATTTTAGACCTATACAGCAACCGTTATTATACAAGATTTGTAGTTTTACTTGTATATTTTTGTACTATTTAAAGGTCTAACCTTCGAAATCAGTATAAACATTTATTGTTTGGTTTCTCTTTTTTTTTTTTTTTTAAAAAAAAGTTTTGAAACTTGCTTAATTTTCTCATTATTAGAGATGAATTGTTGCATGATGTTTATTAATTAGAGGCAATAGTAAAATTCATCTTGTTCTATAATAGTAGTGTTTACATTAATTTAGAACTGTTCCTATTCTGAACCTATTTTATTTGGAGTCATCCTGTATGTCATTAAGTATGAATTTTCATTCATCGACAAACATTAAAGACCAAACTGCTTCATCTTATTTTGTATAAATTATAGAAATTATCATGCTTTTATTTGGGCTTATTTGGTTAATTTTAAAAGGTATAAAAGACTTGAATTTATTTCTAGAAATTTTCATGAAGAAATTTTAACATGCTGTTAAAAATATTTTGTTTATTGTAGTTGCATGTTTAAATTGTAAGCAAATTCTTTTGAATTTCATACAGTGTATTATTCCTTTAAAGCCTTATAAATTTTCATATTCATTGGCATGCTCGCTAGTATAGTATAATATCATATTACATGTATTAAGATTATTTATGCCATGAAAATTTATGTGAAATAAGAGTATGTATACACTATGTGTTGGACTTAGGGAGTTTATTTTGGTCCAATTTTTAAGCAAAATCTAGTATAAGGTTGAATTACGTGTGTTTGGTCTTGAGATTTTTCATGTGATATTACTATGATTGCATGTATTGTATATTATGTGTATTAAAAGATTATGTACTTGTTGTGATCATGTCACACCCAGACTTTTATCACCCGAATTCATTACCAAATCCTTATATTATTGCCATTTTAAGAGATTGCATCCATTCAAGAACATGAACAAAATAAATAGTAACATTCTCTCATGACAATGATGATGATATATAAATAAGACATGGTACAATGCCCGTAGGCTTACATTGAATCAACAATAAATAAAAGGGATTTACCCATATACAATACAAGGCTCTCAGCCAACAAATTAAAGGCCCGTGGCCGACAATTGAAGACTTCAAGTCATGAACAATCCTCCAACCTTATACCTGAAAAGTTTGTCAACACGTGAGATGAGTATTAAGCCCAGTAGAGATCCCAAAGATCCTAACCAATCACAACGTATAGATAAAAATGATTTGCATCACCACAATATACCATATAAGTAGTATGATAGTTAATATCCAAAAATATACTTATATAGATATGTTTGTCTCAAAAAACTCTTCTTGACACATTACAATATAAAAATTGTTTCTTCTCTTTTACACTCTCATTTTACTTCCAAAAGAAAACATTTCAAAACCCCATTCTGTCTTTGATAAAACTTTCCACGTTAACATAAGAAATCTCACTTAAACATTTGTTTTGAAAATATAACCCCACATGCAAGTCATAAACTCAACTCCAAATCTCAATACACCATACGTATCTACGCACCAATACATCTACTGTCTTCCCTAGCCATAGGCCCAAGGGCTAAAAGACAACCATGACACGAAAGCCAATAATGCATATATCTAAAAATAAATAATCGAGAATAATACATACGACCAATTTCATATCTACTGGCATATAACACGGATGTCAGATTCCACAACACATAAAATGCATAATACTTTACCGGCCTCACCCGGAAGGGGGGTGCCTCTCGGGTCATACTTTACCAGGCACAAATTGGAAAGGACGAAGAACCTATCAGCCGGCTCAAATACGGCGGGAAACGGCCCCCTTTTCACACTTTACTGGGCACAAACTGGAAGGGACGAGGAAACCTCTGTCAAGGAGCCACGCTTTGCTGGCTTAATATAGCGGGAAACGGACCCCCAAGCAACATCACATTAAAAGCATAATAAGCTAACCAGCATCAATAATACACGGGTGTAATACATACACCTAATCCAATTATCATAATCCCGACTATTAACAATTAAATACATTAACCCACTTCCTTCAAAATGTGCTCCACGCATCGCCGTTCAACAATAGGTTTTCTTACATTTGTAAAATGTTTCCAAAACACAATATGAATTACTAAACACCAAAACCATACTATCCAACGACCGTCTCATAACATAACAACATTTATAAACATTCCAGTTACCTCTTTAACAACATAATCCATAACTCAACAATGAAATTGTCTATTCACAATGTCCATGTACAATCAACAACATACCATCCTACATTACATAGCTCACCCTACATTAGTACTCATAACCTATATCTAACAACAAGTAATACCATCCTTCACCAATGACCAAGGACAAAACTCTAAGCACCATTTACGTAATCAAAACAAGAAATAC
Organism: Camellia japonica; assembly: GCA_030407325.1. Lineage (NCBI taxonomy): Eukaryota > Viridiplantae > Streptophyta > Magnoliopsida > Ericales > Theaceae > Camellia > Camellia japonica. The sequence goes on along the minus strand of JAPPVO010000002.1, from coordinate 153,043,133 downwards.
ACCCTTAGGTAATTCCATATTCCCGTTCATTGCAAACTCTCATGTTTTATAAAAAGGTAATTAGTCTCACTTTATTTTGAAGACAAAACCCCACTACTCTAAATCCCAACAAGCACAACAATAGCCAACATCCACCAATATTAATCCAAAACCCCAATATTTATAAATCACCACAACATAACCCAATTTTTATTCAACATTAATCTTTCTCTTTAACATTTCAAAATTTACAAATGAAATACGAAACCTTCCAAACCCACATCCTAAACATGTTTTTGCAACCCATGATAAATTGTAAACATAATCCATAAACCCACCAATTTAAACCCAAATCAACCCATATGCTTTTAACAAAATCAACTATAAAACTCTATATTTTTAAATGCCATAAAAACTATCACAAGTCTATCTATAGCGAAGTATTGAAAAGAAGCTCAAGAATCCCTACCTCTTGAAGTGAAGAGGAGAAAAAATCGAAAATCCACCAATGACGAAAACACGATCCGCTCAGATCAAATAGAAGCTTTAGGCAAGCTCTATCATTTTTTCCAAAGGGCCATGGTTGAGAAACCACTAGATCAAGGTGTATTTGCAGAGAGAATGAGAGTTTTAGAGAGAGAAAAAGAAGATATGAGATTTTGACATGTTTAGAGAGAGAGAGAGAGAGAGAGAGATGAAAAAGTGATCCAAAAAGTGACTTTTACGAATTGATATACGTGCAGACTGCTCGAGCGCAAGAAGTGTCGCTGAAGCGACCAGACACAATAAGTGGGACTGCTCGAGCATAGAATGCATCCTCCCAGTTGTTTTGTAGACCTGCAAAAGTATTGAGAGTTTTCAAAGACCGCTCGAGCGTAGGAAGCTTCACTTGAGCGTAGAGACAAAAATCTGGTCAACAACTGTTTTGAAAAACAAACTACCAAACTGTTCCAAACGCAACCAAGATATTCCAATAACCAAACTCAATGAGGAATAAGATGAATAAGACATGAACAACCATATAAGATAATGAAACCCGGATCCAAGACATCAAATGAGTTAGGTCTAAACTAGAATCGCTATAGACCATATGGATTTGCTCACATTAATATATTATGCCATAATTAAAAAGATTTTATTCTGTTTTAAGAGTAGCCACGGCATCTTAAGACATAAAGATGTAGTGATCTTCAGTATTTTGATCACATAAAGTTAAAAGTAATTTGGCATTTTTATATTGCAATCATGTTTTATAAATAATTTCTCGGTCCCACAGTAAAGTAGTTATTTATAAAATTTAATTGGAATAAGATAAGGGATTGGGTATTAAAGGGATTGGACACTCTAAACCCACAGGTATAAGTTTTCTTTTCCTTGAATATTTCGGAATCCATTAGTCTTATTATAAAGTAATAGCAAATATAATAAAGTTTAGTGACCTCTACCCATAGGAAAGTTTAGATTTGTTACTGAATTTGACATTAGTTGATTCAGGCTATAGTTATTGTTTCAAAGCATTAATGATGTTCTTGGTAATTGTAGTGATTTCTACATCTGTACTGTCTAACGAGTCTTCTCGTATTCCATTCTTGAACAGTGATAATTTTTTAGACTGGAAAGACAAAATCCTTCTAACATTAGGGTGCACGGACCTCGATCTGACACTCTGTGTGGATGAACCTCTTGAACCCACGGATGAGAGTTCCACTGCAGAAAAGAGTACTTATGATAAGTGGGAACGATCTAATCGCTTAAGCCTAATGCTCATAAAGTCACATATTAGCCAGAGCATTAGGGGCTCAATCCCACCATTTGATAAGGTCAAGAACTACATGAGGGCTATTGAAGAGCAATTTGTTAGTTCTGACAAGGCATTGCCAAGCACCCTAATGAACAAACTATTAGGAATGAAGCATAACAATTCTAGGAGTGCGCGTAAGCACATTATGGAAATGAGGGATATTGCAGCTCGTCTTAAGTCCTTAGAGATTGAGATTTCTGAGTCATTCCTTGTCAATTTCATACTCAATTCTCTTCCTATGGAATATGGAGCATTCCAAATTTCTTACAACACACAAAAGGAAAAATAGTCTATCAATGAATTTTTGACCATGTGTGTTCAAGAGGATGAGAGATTGAAGCATGGAAAAGTGGAAAGTGCTCATTTAGTAACACATAAATGAGGGTAATGGAAAAAGGGCAAAGGTGATCAGAAATAGAAGAAACTTGGTAAAGTGCCATTTAAAAATCATGGCAATAAGGATGCATGCTTCTTCTATAATAAAAATGGTCACATGAAGAAAGACTGCCCCAAGTATAAAAAATGGCTCGAGAAGAAAGACAATCTCATATCTCTTGTGTGTTATGAATCTAATTTTGTTAATACTTATCAATATGATTAGTGGATTGATTGGGGTTTTACAATTCACATTGCTAATACCATACAGGGCTTCCTCAGCCTAAGGAAACTGACGAGAAGTGAACAAGGCATTTATTCGGGCAATAGGATGCGTTCGCATGTCAAAGCTATGGGAACTTTTAGACTTGTTTTAAATAGTGGCTTTGTTTTGAATCTTGAAAACACTTTTTACATTCCATCTTTTTCTAAAAATTTAATTTATGTTCCTAGACTAGTACCGTTTGGATTTGAATTTCAATTTGTTGGTGCAAATTTTAGTTTGTTTAAAGACTCTGTTTCTGTAGGATTTGGTACTTTAATTAATGGTTTGTACAAATTAAATTTGGATCCTATTTTTTAACAAAATCTTTTAACCTTGCATGGTGATATTGGCATTAAGTGTAATATTGTTGATGAGCTCTATATTTTGGCATAGGAGACCGGGACATATCTCCATTGAGAAAATAAAGAGGTTGGTTATGATGAAGTCCTTCCGACTCTTGATTTTACCAACTTTGGTATTTGTGTGGAATGTATAAAGGGAAAGTAGACCAACAAGACCAGTAAAGGTGCCAAAAGGAGTGAGGGAATTCTTGGAATCATACACACTGATATTTGTGGACCATTTACTCCACCTTGTCTGAATGGTCAGAGATATTTTATCTCATTTATTGATGACTATATACGATACATGTATCTCTATCTCTTTTTTGATAAGGTTGAGGCACTTGATGCCTTTAAAGTTTATAAAACAGAGGTAGAGAAACAAACAGAAAAAAAAATTACAATTGTGAGGTCAGACAATGGTAGAGAATATTATGGGAGGTACACAGAATTGGGACAATTACTAGGTCCATTTGCTAAGTTCCTTAAGGAAGAAGGCATTATTGCACAATATTCAATGCCTGGCACACCACAATAAAATGGTGTTGTTGAAAGAAGGAACTGAACACTTATGGGCATGGTAAGGAGCATGCTTAGTTATTCTAACGTGCCTATAAATTTGTGGAGTGAAACTTTGAAAACCGCTGTGTATATCTTAAATAGGGTTCTGTCCCAAGTTGTTCCTAAAACACCATTTGAGTTATGGCAATGATGAAAGCCAAGTTTAAGACACTTACACGTTTGGGGTTGTCCAGTTGAAATAAAGGTGTATAACCCACATTTAAAGAAATTAGACCCCAGAGCAGTTAGTTGTTTTTTCATAGGCTATACAGAAAACTCCAAGGGTTACAGATTTTATTATCCTTCAAATTCACTTAGAATTGTTGAAGCCAAAAATATTAAATTTATTGAGGAAGTTGACCCTAGTGGGAGTCACCCTCGAAAGATAGAGTGGGAGGAATCACGAGATCTAGATACAACACCCATGAATATAGGTGAAATGGTTGTCTTTCAGGATAATCAACCCAATATCCTTGAAGATCAACAAATTCAAGAACTTTCACCACAAGAGGAACAAGTCAACATAGAGTATGTAGCTCAAGTTCCAATTGAGACTACAGAATTAAGAAGATCCTCAAGAGCTAGAAAGTCAGCAATTTCTAGTGATTATTTTTTATACTTAATGGAGTCTGATTTTGATATTAGACCTAAGGATGATCCTATTTCGTTTTCCAATGCCATGAATAGGGATGATTCTAAATTATGGTATGATGCCATGAAGGAAAAGTTATACCATGGCTGAGAATCAAGTTTAGGAAATTGTCGAGTTTCCTAAGGGAGTTAAAGCTGTTGGATGTAACTGGGTCTATAAGACCAAGAAAGACTCAAATGGCAATGTCAAACGATATAAGGCCAAACTTGTAGCCAAGGGTTTTAGTCAAAGAGAAGGCATCGATTATCATAATACATTCTTTCTAGTTTCTAAGAAGGATTCATTTAGAATTATCATGGCATTAGTAACTCATTTCGATTTAGAGTTACATCAAATGGATATGAAAATGATATTTTTAAATGGGGATCTTGAGGAAAAAGTATACATGAAGCAACTTGAAGGTTTTTGTTCTGATAAAGATAGTCACTTAGTTTGCAAGCTCAAGAAATCCATATATGGACTAAAACAAGCTTCCCGACAGTGCTATTTAAAGTTCCACAATGTTATTACTTAATATGGTTTGACAGAGAACGTTGTGGACAACTGTATATACCTTAAGGTTAATAGGAGCAAATACATTTTTCTAGTTCTACATGTGGATGACATTTTACTTGCATCTAATGATTTGGGTTTGTTGCATGATACTAAACAATTTCTTTCCTAAAATTTTGAAATGAAGGATATGGCTGAAGCTTCTTATGTAATTGGCATAAAGATTCACAAAGACAGGTCCAAAAGGATATTAGGATTGTCTCATAAAGCCTACATTGAAAGAGTTTAGGAGAAATTCAGGATAAGTGATTGCACTCCTAATGCAACACCCATTTTAAAGGGAGACAAATTCAATTTAAGTCAATGTCCGAAGAATGATTTGGAAAAAGAACAAATGGTTAGCATTCCATATGCGTCTGCCGTAGTCAGCTTAATGCATGCTCTGGTTTGTACACAACCTGACATTGCATTTGTAGTTAGGATGCTTCGAAGATACCAAAGCAATTCAAGAATGGAACATTGGAAGGTTGCAAAGAAAGTCATGAGGTATTTAAAGGGAACCAAGGACTACATGCTTACTTACAAGCATGTTGATTGTCTTGAAGTGGTTGGATATTCAGACTCAAATCTTGCGGCTTGTCAAGATTCTAGAAGATCCACTTTAGGATATGTCTATCTTCTAGCAGGCAGTGCTATTTTATGAAAGAGCGCCAAAGAGACGATAATTGCATCGTCAACAATGGAAGAAGAGTTTATAGCATGCTTTGAAGCAACATCACAAGCTATTTAGTTAAGAAATTTTATCACAGGGTTTCGAATTGTGGATTCAATTTCTAGGCCATTAAGAGTTTACTGTGATAATTCGGCTGCAGTTTTCTTTTCTAACAACAACAAAAGTGGCAGTCGAAGCAAGCATATCGACATAAAGTATCTTGTTGTTCGAGACCGTGTTAAGAAACAAGAAGTCGGCATTGAACATATTAGTACTGATAAGATGGTTGCAAATTCCATAACCGAAGGTCTTTCTGTAAAGTTGTTTTCAAAACACGTAGAGGGTATAGGACTGATTGGTTAGCTCAATCTAGTTGTTGTTTTGTTTTGTTTTGTTTTATTTTGTCATGACGTTTTGATTATTATTAATGAAAAACATCATTTTGTGCACCTAAAATATTTGTGATGCTATGCAGATCATTGGGATTATAGATCCATAAGGATCATTGGACCCAGAATAACTTGTTAGAAGTTATTCATAAAAAATGACACCACATAAGGTTGAGAGTGTCATACAATGTAATACATAGAAGGAAATACTCATTTGATAGAGTATAACTGCCATGATTCATGTATTATATCTTGTTATAAGGTTTGGGTATTTTATTTAACGGTCATAATCAGTTTATTAGTTACCCGAAAGTCAACAAAATGTGTCATATGTGCCAAGTGGGAGAATGTAAGCATATGACCCATATGCCACATGTTTGTTTGCTTTATTTATTTATATTATTATGATGGTGTTTGGGAAGTGAGTTTTTATGTAGATTTTATTAGATGTAGGTTTTTATGAGATAAAAAAATTTTGGTGTTTGGGAAGATAGTTGGGTTTTTATGTGGTTGGATGTGATGTTTGTGAGAGAAAAAGTGAAATGATTATGGGGTTGGATGTGATATTTTGTTTGGATGTGTTTTTTTTGGTTTTGCAAAATTGTTGTCTTTTAGTGAAAAAAATGAGAAAAAAATTTGGGAACTTGCTTCCCAAACACCACCTATATATATTTTAATCAATAAGGAATTGGGTAACTAACGTAAATCATTTCTACTACCCCATAAAGTGATTTCATGGGAAGTTACAACTTCTCTGATAGTGGGAAGTTATGAGGAGTTACACTTGGATCATGAGTCCAAACCTATCTATATATGCCTGTGTTAGCCATCAAAACACAGATGTCGTTTTGTGAATAGAATAGACTTGAAACTCTGTTCCTTTCACTTTTTCATATGGTTCTATAAAAGTGTTTTGTGAGTAGTTTGTTTATACATTCAAGACTTGATCAATCAAAAATAAGATTTAAAGGTTTGAATATCATATTAAGAGGTATTATTCTTTCTTATTGAATTATTTGTAATTCTCACACCGCATTCTAACCAAGTTTAACATGATACTAATGTGGCGCAAGTTACAACACTGGAACATTTGCAAAATGGTAATATTTTGCTTCAATGGAAAACCAACATTACTTTTTCTATACTTCCAATTATTAGGACATTCTCATGCGTTTTGTTTTCAAGCAAAACACAAACCTTAAACCTTAACAGTGCATAGCACAGCTAATAATTTTTTGATTGCAGTCTATACTTCATATTATTAGAAGAGAATAAAAACAATTAATTTCAGAATTATATTTAAAATTAATATTACTTTTCAATAGAAATCTCAAAAGAATCTATTAAATTATAGAATTATTCTGCGATGCACAAAGACAAAAGTTTATAGACAAAATTACTTTTTTAGGGCCAAAAATTTTTATTATCAAAATGTTATTGTTGTTATACATTTAGTGATGAATTATTTTATCCCTAAAAATATATTTTTTTGTACCATTCTTGAGACTAATTTAGTTTTTTTTTATTTTTTGCTTGACTCCTTGGACAACAGTTTTTCACCTTTTGGAACTAAAAAATTTGGTATCTAAGACTATTTAGTCATAACAAAACTAATACCATAATTAACAAAACATAGGTCATAATGAACACCATAATGAATCATATCTAATTCATAACTGATATAAAAATGAGTCATATCCAAACACCATTTGAGACATAACTACATATCTCTTCATAATTAAAATAACAACTACAAAATGTGATAACTAATGCATACTATACTATTATATAAGCAAAAACGTTATGAGACTTTTGTTGATAAAAATCTCAATATATTTTTCTCAAATTTCTAAATTTTTATAATGTAAAAATATGTGTCATCACACTATTGGTTCTCATCAATTTTTAATTTTTTTTTAATTTTTAATGATTAATAATATTTTTCAAAATTTGTCCGTTAATTAGAAAATCTTTGAAATTTTCATCAATATGGAAACTTTCTATTTCGTAAATTAATGATGAAAATCTCAAATATTATTTTTTCAAGTTCATGAATTTTATCATTCATTTGTCAATTATTTTTTTTCACAAAATAAATATATATATCTAAAAAAGTTGTCAAAAAATAATTTATTCACATAATTTTAAATATTTATTTCTTTAACATTTTAAAATTATTACTTTAATTTTTAAAATAAAATTTTAATTATTTATTTAAAGCCGCACATAATACCAATTTTAGGCTAATGTATATATGCACACATAATTGATGTAATCTAAAAAATTATTGAAAAAAGACAAAAAAATCTACGGTTTTATAATAGGAGTCTAGGAGAGACATAGAGTTACATTGGATGGAGAGAATTAAAACAAAAATAATTAAGGCAACTTGCAAGGGAAATGTCACATTCAATGATCAAAAGAAGTAAAAAGAAAATGTGACCAAAAGAAAAGGGCAAAAAATCAAATCCAATTAATTGACATAAAGGATAGGAAAAACATATCCACCAACCAAACAACATTTCCCATCGGAAACAATCAACATAATTTTCCTAAATTATATTGTTTTTAATGTTATCTTAGTGACAATTGGCGCCGAAAAACATCATTTTATTTCCCAACTTTTGTTTAATCCGTGATTCGCCTCAAATGATTCAAAGGTTAAGCTTCTTTCGGCTTATTTTTCTGTTTCTACTCCTTTAAATAAAATTAAAATTATTTACATAGAGATCTCTTAAATTATTAAAAAAAATTATTTTGACTTCTTAAACTTTAAAAACATAGAAATAAACTCCTTAAACTATTGAAAAATATAATTTTGTCTCCTTAAATTATAAAAACATACAAATAGAACCTTCAAACTATTGGTATGTTTTACTTTAACCCCTTTTGTTAACTGTCCAATTTGTACATGCTTTTTATAATTTAGAGACATTTGTATGCTTTTATAGTTTATAGGACAAAATGATATCTCTTAATAGTTTAGGAGATCTATTTGTATGTTTTTATAGTTGAGGGGATCAAAATAATATTTTTCAATTGCTTAGGGGGTCTTAGTGTAAATAACTCTTAAAATTATTAAGGATAAATTACAAATACACCCCAGAGGTTTGCTTAAAATACGGATTGCCTCCTATGATTTGAAAAATTACAAATATTCCATTGTCAAATTTTTTTTATTTAACAGAATTAACTAAAAATATAAAATTTCTATATGTTCAGCTATAAAATAATAAAATTAATAAAATTATTAATTAATATATATTTCTGACATCATTAAAAATTATTAATTGACTTAATAATTTATTAATAACAAGAACTATTTGTTATGAAATTATAAATTTCAATAGGTGAAATGTAATAAGAGACATTTATATTTTAAGCAAATATTAAAGGGTTTATTTAAACTTTACCCAATTACTGATATTCACATCAATCTCAATAATTTTTGGGTTATGCTTTTGTTAAATCATATTAACTTTTTTTTCCAAAAAAACAAAAGAAAAGAAAAAGGATGCTTTAGTTAAATCATAGAGCACAGCTTTTGGTATGAACGAGTTCTTCTATGCTCTCTCTCTCTCTCTCTCTCTCTCTCATAATGTCTCTATTGGTATGGCAAAAAAGGTATTTGCCATAGGAAGATAATTAAGATATGGTACATTGCTCTGACAAAATCAATCGAACTGCTTTATGTCAATTTTACCTTTGCAATATCAACAACCTTTTGAAAAGTATTTTTTTTTACAATGTGTAAACCCCAATGTTACTATGGGATTGTTTGATATAAAGTTATTTATAGTTATTTTATTTTATTTAAAAAAAATATGTGCATGAGTATTTAGTTTAATTTTTATTTACAATTTGTAATATAAAAATAATTTAATTAAGTTAAAAATTTTGATAATTGAAAAACTAGGGTAGAAATATTTTTAAGGCTTGTTTGATGTAACTTTTATCAGATTAAAAATTAATAATTAGACAGAATAAGTTAAAAGAGACTATCGTATAGAGGCTCGCTTCTTCAAGTGCCACTTGTTGCTTTTCATTTGGATAGAAACTAGCATTTACCAGTGCATAAATAATTAAAAATTAATTTTTAAATTTAAATAATAATATAAAATTTCTCTAAAATATGTAGTAAAAATAATTTATAATCAATTAAATTTTATTCATTTTTATCAAAATTACACATAAGAGAAAATTTTTATTTTGATATCAATAATTGTATGTTTAAGTTTTTAATAAAAAAAATATATGTCATCAAATGTTAGACATGATTAGCTCATGAACTATGTTTTAGTCTAAAAAATACAATGGACCCTAAAAATTTATATCAAAAGTGACCGTATGATATGAATTTAAAGTTAGTGAGATGTGGCATTCACTCACAATATATGTAGACTATTGTTTTTTTATTTTTTAAACATTTTTTTTGGTAGTCAAGTGAAGTATTAATTTGAAGTTAATACTTAAAAATTTTAAACTTTTCAATATAATATTTTTTTTCCCAATAAGATTATGACATGTGTGCTTTACATTTTTGAGCATTTGATAAATTATGATTAACAATTAAAAAATAATTTTAAAATTATATATTATTCAAATTTTCTTTGCACTTTCTTTTTAAATTGAAAATTAAATACAGCTTAGACATAACTAAAGCAATTACTATCTAACTAAAAAGATATAGCTAAATTTATTTTTTGACATTTTATGTAATTTATTTTTTCAATAACACTAGGGAGCCTCCCTAATTTATCCGAATATTTACCAACTATTCACATCACCTCAAAGTGGAGGGTTTAAGGAAACAAATAGCATTCCAATTAATTAGGTTATTAATGCAGTTGGCACCCTAGACTTATTGTTATTTTTTAGTTTCAAACATTTTATTAAAAAAAATGAATAATATTTTGAATTAAATGAAGTAAATATTTTTATAATTTTAAATTATATAAACAAAATTTAAATTTAGAATTTCCTTTTTTAAGGATTTTCAAATATCAAATTGGATGTGGCTTAGTTATGATTAAATTTATTTATTTGACTTTCAATATATAAATATATATATTTTTAAAATTTAAAATTATAGATACGGTAAAATCCACTAATAGTTGTTATATGTCACTTGTTTTTCTTAACTTTTAAAATTTTATATTAATGGTTTGAAATTCCTAGAGTCTATGAGATCAAAAGTTTCTTTTGCTTGATAATAGTATGTATATAGATGGACTTTTCTTAAGTGTGCAACTTACACCTTACACTTACGCCTTTTGTATTTGCTGTCATGTTTCATGTTTATACCTTCCACTTATGTCTTTTGTGTTGGTTGCATATGGTGTGCAACCCTAAAGGGTTGCACACCATAACAGGACCCGTATATAGATATAGATCAGCATATACTCTACACCTAAAAAACATACTAATTGATAAATTAAACATTCACTGAACAGGATTGAAACTGAAAATTATAAAAAATATAATTATTGACTTTTAAGGACTACATATATAAAATCAATAAAAGATACAATTCTTTATTTTATTTTATTTATAATCTACATGATAGAGCTATAATCAATCACAAACTCTAATTTTATTTATTTATTAACAATATTGACAATTTAAAAAGCTATTTGTGGCACATTGATTCTTTATATGACTTAGAAATAACAAATATGCAACAAATCTCACATATAATGTTAGTTCCGAGGCCAACAACTATTTGTAATTACTTTAGAATTTGAAGGAGGCATCCATAGTCATCTTCACACATGATTCTGGTTTATTGTTGTTCCGTTTCTAATAGAGGCCGGATGGACGTAGAAATTAAGCTTGAATAAAAGGCAAAAATAAAAAGAAAAAAAAAATTTAAACACCAATAAAATCTTAACAATCGCCATTTTGAAAGAGAAAGAAAGAGGTGTAAAGAACATTTATTCTTGTAGAGATGAAAATGTTTCTTGTGTAAGCTTCCTTTTTATTTTGAAAGTAGTGAAAGATGTTTATTTGTGTAATTTTTTGTGTGTGTGTGTGTATAAATTCTTGCTGATTAGCTAGGTAAAATATATAGTATATTTTTATTATGGAAAACAATTCCTTAAATTATGTGTATTTTGAAATTTAAATTCCTAAATGATAAGTGAATTCAATAAATTCTTTGTTAACTATAATTTTAAATTTTAATTTTTAGTAGCCAATGATATTTTTTTCTTTTTAAAAAATATAGCGATTCTGGTTTAAGACCTGACCCATTTGATATTCTGGATTCGGATTTTTGGGTTTTGTATTATTGTTCTTGTCTTATTCCTCTTTTCCCTCCTTGAGTTTGGCTATCGAAATGTGTTGGTGATGTTTGGAACAGGTTGGTACCTTATTTTTCAAAAACCTTGTTGCCTAGAATTTTGCTTTTACGCTCGAGCGTCACTTCTTGTGCTCGAGCGGTCTTTGTGAACTCTTAGTACTTTTGCAGGCCTACAGGCCTGCAAAACTACTTGGAGAGTGTATTCTACGCTCGAGCGGTGTTTCCTATGCTTGAGCGGCCCTTTTTGCGCTAAAGCGATAGTCTTCCATCTGTAAAACTACTAAGAGTGTGTATTCTACGCTCGAGCATCACTTCTTGCGCTTGAGCGGTGCAACTTATTGTGTCTGAACGCTTAAGCATCACTTCTTGCACTCAAGCGGACTGTGCGTATATCAGCTCATAAAAGTCACTTTTTACATCACTTTTTCATCTCTTCCTCTCTCAAAACAGTTCAAAACCCTAAATCGAGAGTTCCTCTCTCTAGAACTTACTCTCTCTCTCTATAAATACACCAAGATCTACCCATTTCTCCACCCTATTCCCTTTGTTAAAAATTTAGAGCTCACCTAGAGCTTCATTTTCATCCGAATAGAGTTAGGTTTCGGCTTCATCCGTGCTTTTCTCGTCTTCTAGCTTTGAGGTAGGGATTTTCTACACTCTTTTATGATTTTTAACTTAGTTATTTGTTTTTATAAAACAATTTTGTGATTTTGGAGGATTTTGAATAAACCTAAGGTTTTGGTTTAAAATCAAAAGAGGAGTTTTGAAATGGATATATTGAAAATGGTTGTGGGAGTAGAAATGAAGTTGAGTTGTGATAATATGATTGATTTTGATACTTGAGTGGATTTCGAAACAAAAAGGGGGTTTTGCCCTAAATATCTCAAATATATATAAATAAATAAAATTGATGTTAGAAATGTAAAATTAGATAGATATTGATATGGATAGTGGAGTTGGATATGTATTATGCCTCACATCTTAAGTTTTGGAAAGTCTATCTGTATTGGAGATTTTATATCTATTTTGGGCTATCGGTGGAGGATAACTATGATTGTTGTAGAACTTGCATGAGGATTAGGTGAATTGAAATTAATTTCTCATCCATGTGCATTAAACATTGTTGCTCATTTAATACATTACAAATGTATATGATTTTGAGAAAATGAGTGAACGTGGGAAAGAGATGTGTATCACCAAATCAAGTTAGCCTGTGTGTCTAGGGTAAAAATCCCAAAATACGCGTGTATACATGGGTGCCGGTTCCCGCGGACGAAATATCCGTAAAATGGCAATAATAGCGCTTGCATAAGCTACGTTTACATGGGTACCGTTTGACAGTTTCCCGCGGACAAAATATCCGTGAACGGTTGTACTGGTTTGAGAATCTCCCTTGTTTTCTATTCTAAAGAACATGATTTGAGAATTGTGATATAAACTGAGCATGGCATGGTTTTGGGAAAGAAAGGTAAAACGTTTGGACATGAGCATTGCATATGGATTTCACCCTTATCTATGTTAAGATTCATTTATTGTGTTGGATTATTTCTATTGGACTTTGACTCACCCTATATGGGAAAACCATTATCAAGTGTTGGTGATATGCTTCTACCAAGGACTTAGCTTGGGAGGATTGTGGAGCTGAAGGCTCAGTTTTGTTATTTTATATTTAATTTTTGTGCAAACCTAAGGTTTTATTTGTACTGAGCTTAAAACTCACCTTTGATGTAACCAAGTATAGTCTTATAAAGTTGTAAGCCTTTAGGACATATGATTATATGTTTAGCTTTCGTTTCTTTCTCAACCTTGTAATACATGCTGTAGATTCATGATGTACTATTTATGAATGTATATCGCATGTATCACCTTTTGTATATCAAACTCTCATTAATGAAAGCATATCATTTCCCTTATGTTGCTATTTATTGGTTATTATGAGATGGGTAGGTTGTATTTATTTTGGGGCGTTACAAAAAATAACCAAAAACCAACATAATTAGATTGGAGTTTTGAAACTCCTAGAACTCTTAAAGTTAAAAACCCCTTTCCTTAATATATAGTATAGTATAGATAGGCGGTTACTGTTAGTCAAAATTGTAGATTATTGCTCGCTTGTTATCTTTTAAATGAGCCTTCATTGCTCACTTGACCCCTTTCTTTAATCTTAAGTAAAGTGAAGTAAATTACCCACGAGTCCTTTTTCAAAAGTATGTGTTCTATTTAATCCCAAAATCTTTTAGGTAGACCCAAAATTCCTGTGCATATTTTTTCTCCTCTTTCTCTGCACATTACTTCTTCTCTTTATCTCTTTTTCTTTGATATCTAGCAATGAGCACAACCATGCCTTCCTTTTTTTCTTTCTCTTTCTGATTTATAGTCACCGACAACCAGCAACTACCATTGATTGGGGTTCACCAATAACCATCGAGTATTGATTCCTTACTTCGCGTTCATCAACGGTGAAGGAGATGAGTTTTCGACGACCAAGATGAGTATACATCATATTTGAGTAGATCTACCTAAGATCCAACTAGATCTAAATAAAAAATAGTTGTCGGAGTACAATCCTCTTTCTATATCTTTCCCTTTCTTTCAATCTTTCAATTTTTTACTTTTTCTCTACTACACACTTCTATTTTCCTATTTTAATGATGAAAATTTTCAAATTCTAAACAAATTATTTTCGAGTTTTAGTTAGAGATAGTGAAAACAGTAAAATTTTATAGTTTCAATTTTTTTTTTTATACTGAAATGAATCATACTTTAAAACAATAAAATTTTACAATTTCATAACATTCTTTAGAACTGTAAAATTTTATAGTTTCATAACATGTATTTCAGTTTGATTAAGGATAAATACTTAATCGAATTATGCTTTGAAACTGTAACACTTGCTTTTCAGTTTGATCAATATTGGAGATCATTTACTTAAACTCTACAAAAATTGAAAATAATATATGTTTTTTTTCCCATTGTTATTGTTTGTTGTTACTTTTTTTTTTTCCCCCTTTTAGTTTATCAATATTTAGCGCATTTTGTTATGTTTTTTTGCTCTAATTTCTCCATTTATTCTTTTCGTTTCTGGCAATATTCTGGATATTCCAATGAGTCTTCGGCGATATTGTTGACATCTAGCGAACATTCTAGACATTCCGGCAACTTCTGATGACATTCAGAACACTTCGGGAATACTCTAGCAAATTTTCAACGATACTCCAACAAATTTTCAATGATACTTCAGCGACTTCCTAGTGATGTTGACCATTCCGGCTAGTCTTCGATGACCGTTTGACGAAAATTCAGCAGTGGTGGGATGTAACAACGTCTTCAAATTTTTAAAAAAAAAAATTTGGTAACAATTAAAAATATGTAAGACTAATTGATACAAATATTTTAGTTTGAGAGTAGATGAATTTTGAATTTTGTGTATGAGACCTACCGATAATTTCCCTTTTAAATCAATAAAGTGAATAACCCAACCTTTTGTTAGGGCAAATTTGATTTTTGAGATTGAGTAGTCGTAAGTATCAGTTAATCTCCCATGGGGAGTAGATGTCAGCTATGAAATAAAACAAAGGCTTAAGCCCCCCTCCCCCCCTCCGAGCTTCAAGATAATCAAATTGTCTAGTTATTGTTGGGTTTGAGCTTGGTAATTATTGGTTTTTGAGTTATTGTTGGGTAAGGGATATATTGATGTGGTACTTCTTATATTTGTAATTATTCTCCTACTTATTAATAAAAAAATTTAAAATGTTAATAAAGGAGAATTATTTTATCTCAAGAACAATCTCATTTATTTTCTTGTTTTAATTATTGTCATCTATTACTTTAAATAAGGCTAAATTACGCTGACCTTTCTAAAGTTTTGGAGAAAATATAACGAGTATTATAATTTTAACATAATTATATTAAAGTTCTTTTTACAGTATATTTCTTTTGACATAATGAGTATTATAAAAAATAAAAAATAAAAATCAAAGTATATCGTTTGTTACTTCAAAGAAAGATAAACCATGCTGACCTTTCTTGAGTTTTGGAGAAAATATAATGAATATTAATAAGTTTAAAGGGGTTAGAACTAATGCAAATGGTTTGAAAATACAAAGATAAATAAGATAAATTTTAATTCATTTATATAACTAACAAATTTTTAGGTGAAAAGAGAATCAAGTGTTATGTGAATTAAAATTTTAAGACAGCTAAATATTATTATGTCAAATTTATAGAACTTACTAAAATGAAAAAAATGAAATATTATTAGCATGTGCCCTTAGAGCACATGTAAAGAAATTTAGAAGGATTATATATTTTACATAAAAGGTTTTATATGATAAAGATTGTACAATTCTTTTAAGTTAGCGTAACCTATTAAGGGTGGACATTAGCAAGATCATATATATTGTACGAGCACGAAATAATTGTCACATGTATAATCATGTTGATCAAGCTTGCACTTCTCCAAAAGTTATCGTAATACCTGAAATCACAAATGTGAGCTAACCGACGGGTGTGTGCCGGAAACTCCTCCGATACTTAAGTCAGCAAGAAGATTCTAGAGGCAAAAGCTTTGTGAATTCGGGAGTACTAATTGCAATACTTGAGATTAGGGTTTGGTTTGAGCCTTTATAAGTTTCGCATGGCACAATCCTAGCAGGATTCTAACTTTCCTTTGTAGAATTCTCTTAGGAATCACATTTCTAAAGAATAATGCTTATCCCTTAACACCCTCCTCACTACAAGCCAAGTGAGATGACACAACTCTTTGCTTGGCTTCCTACTGAGCAACCAAATTAACTTTTCTCTGTTATTAACCTAGTCGTGCCACGCGCAACATTGTGCAAACCTTGCATGACACCTCCTTGCTGATGTTGTGCGGCTCTTCTCTTTGCTTGGTCAAAGCTTCATTTCTAGTTGCCTTTGACCGTCTTCCCACATAGTTTGGTCAAACTTTTGACCACCACCAGGAAGTAACTCGAACCAAGAATTTGGGCATCACTAGCCTAATCAAACTCATTGGACCAACTCAACTCGTGTGTGGCCCAAACCTAGCTATCTCTTGTATGTAGCTCGGTGCTCCAGCACAGCCCAAATCTTAAGTCCACTTCCTCCTAGCTCAGCCCAATTTGGCTACACAAATTACCCTCTCAATTGCCCCTAAAATGCTTAACCTTGCCAAGTTAACCAAGACTGCTCCGCTACAATAGCTTTTTGGCCTGAAACTTTTTGGTGCTCCAAATGACTGACAGCACTGACATCACGTCACACCCAAGACACATGTCACCCCTTCAATGGCTCCGTGCAATTAGTACAACTGTCAAGCACGATTCTTAAAATTTTTGAATCATAGCACCCTTTTGGGTCCCATATATACAACTGATAGCTACAACTCCCTCTCTTCACTATTCATCTTCTTTCATTATGCTAACCCTAAAACTAGAGCTCCATCCCTTCATCTTCCTCCATTCAAGCCTAAATCAATCCATGATTCGCGATTACCGTTCGAATATTTCCACCAATTGGAATGCGATTTCACGCTCAAATTTGTAAGTTCTTTTGAACTCTCCATTGTTGTTCCATTGATATTCATACTTTTTTTTGGGTTTTTGGTGTTACCATGCTAATCACACCCAAAAACCATGGTATAACAGCCACACCAGTTAACATCTGGGAAAAATATAGTCCAAAACTGGATTAGGCCTTCGGATAACCCTTAAACCTCAATTTTCTGTGATGAACGCATAATAATCTGGGAAAAACCAGTCAAGAACCATAATTTTGATCCAAAATTACATTGGGACTGTGTAAGTCTCTAGTTTGTTATATCACTGGGCAGCGAACCGAGCTAAACTGTGCCATAACCAACCTATATTGTAGCTCAGCTAAAACTGAGCTAAAATCCTTACTTATACTCTAAACTGGGCTAAATCCTTGCCTGCATATGCGATCAAGCTAACACCTTGCCCACAACCTAAGTTGAGCTAAAACCTTGCTCATTTGTGAGTCTAAGCTCAATGATCAAGTAACCCATTCCAATCCTCAATAGACCTCATACCCTGTCACATTGCACAGTTGTTTTAGTTTGGTCAATCACCTAAGCATAACACACTTCATTTTGGACCGTGCAGAATTAACTAGGACTGGCCAGGCACACCTCAAACATTGCCCATTGGCGACTCCTATCGGTCGAGCAAACACACACCAGATTGAGGTCGTGCTCAGAAACCAAACAAACCCTTGACTTATTAACTTACACCCAACTCTATGGGCAAGTACTGCTTCATGGTGAGCTCTCTTGGCACTATCATCGAATTTTGCAAAGACTACAATATTTCTGACGATGTACATTTTGAACTAGCCAAAAAGGACATCCTGCCTTGGGATCGAACAGGGTTTTGTCCCTTCACTATAATATCCATAGTCGATGGTGGACTGTGTTTTCCAATCCAACCCCTAATATGCGAATTCCTTAGGAAAACCAAACTTTGCCCGACCCAACTCTCCATAAACTCTTATAGAATAATGAATGGTATAGCCGAGCTAAACAGTCACCTAGGCCTCAATTTAGGCCTGACCGAGCTATTCTATCAATACTCTCTTGTCTAGACAGATGATGGCTGGTGATATTAACTAAAAGTAAAAAGAGATTGTGAGAAGATCATAAAGAGAACATCGGACAAAGACTTGTATGATAACGACTTCTTGTAGGTCTCTGGCAAATATGAAGACATTGAGGCCCTAATACCAAGCTGGTACATAAACCAAAAAAAAAAGATCAGCCGGTATAAATAGCACAGTGTTTCTTTCTTTAGCTAAGTACTTGTTCATTTTGCACTAAGCTAACACTTGCTTCTTTTTTAACAGACTTGAATGTGCTGAAGGAGACGTACGCCTATGCAAACCAAGATGCTCTCTGTGACGTGCTAAGATACAAAGATAGAGATTGAACTGACCTACTAAACTTTGAGCCGACCTATCGATACAGCGGCAAGCGAAAAAGTAAGGTCACCGATTTCCTCCTAGAGCCTTCATCAGAACTGGATCCTATTTTGCTTGAAATCAACCTCATTCCTTTGACCGAAGAAGAGGATATGGCCAAGAGGAGAGCACTCAGGGCCTTCATCACTGAACAAACTTTTTCTAAGCCTGTGGACGTGCAGACTGAGCAACAACCCATCGAACAAAGGAGGGTGGCTGTTGTTGTTCTCCTAACTACCGAAGCTTCTTTATCTCAGCCGAACAAAAGGGCCTGAACCATGTCCATCGAAAAACATTTGGTGGATGAAGAGGAGACCAAAGTGTAAGATACTGAACGATTTGATCTTGAAATGCAGCTCGGGGGAGATGAGACCAAGCAGGCTAACCCCTCTGCCTTTGAGCAACTTCTCTCCTTCATGCCCTTTCCTCCAAGACAGTCCGCAAATCTTCCGATCTGGGCAACTCAATATATCGAGAGGATGTCTGATGAGTGCACGAGGGATGATAATTGCTCTCCTCAATATATGATCTTTTAGACCTCGCCCTCTCAAACCTAGAGTAACGAGTTTTGAAAGTTCTAGGTTGGGAGTCGCCTGTCTTAGGGCTTCTACTGCCAGAATATGTGGGCGTGGCATATCCATCTTGATTTCTAGAACGATGAGATCGCATTCGTCTTTCGTGAAACTCCACCCCAGCCACGCCTTTGCCTTTTATTTGGCACTTCAAATTCTTTATGTACGTCGTCATCCTCTTTATCAATTCGCCTTGCTCCCTCACATGATCCTCCAGAACTTGGGTATTCGTCTGTCGTCATTAGCCATCTAGCTTCAAGAGCGGCGACAGCTCAAGCCCCAATTTTCTTGCACGCCCCTGTAAGGGTTCCGTCGTTGAGGGTCGAAATCCGCCATAGGCGGAGCAGGAGGCAAATCCTCACGCTTCTTGTTAGCCTCCGGCATCTAGCCATCAATGGTGGAAAGTGGCAAATCCTCGTTGTGCGTCAGTAAAGTTTGTTGAAGGAAAACTTGATCAAAATGTTTGTTCTATGAAAGCTTCCCACAGATATATATATATATATATATAGGTAAATCATACCCATGGTCTCTATAATTTACTTATTCTGTCAATTTAATCCATATAGTTTCAATTGTGTCAATTTCGCCTTCAAAATTTTCATATTGTGTCAATTTAATCTAATTGAGAACATTCATTAAGAATTTTGATAGAAATCAAGAGTAAAATGGAATAGGGAATGAACCATTTTAAATTGAACGTCAACCTCTTAATCATTTTGAGAATAGTGAATAAACTATTTGGCTCATTAATTTCAATCTATTTTGTAAAAAGGCATTATAAATTGAATTGAATTGACACAATGTAAAACATTTAAAAGAAAAAGAGCACTGCTACGTAGCTCGAATATCACGGCTCGAATGGCTCAAAAATAATCTCTTACCGGTAAGAGATTATTTTCATAGGCAAAAAAATAATCTCTTACCGGTAAGAGATTATTTTCGAGCCATTCGTGCCACACTTTTTCGAGCTACGAGGAATTTCCCAAAGAAAAATCGATACAATTAAAACTACAAGAAGTAGTTTGATACAAGAGGCAAAGTACAGAGAATATAGGTGTAAGTTTCCTTATATATATATATATATATTAATTCACCTCTCACTTAGGTAATATTTGGTTCATTAAAATGAAAGTGAATGAAATTATAATTTGATCATATTATACATTTTCACGTTTAGTTCATTAAAAAAATAAAAAATAGGAATACTAACAAACGTACAAACAAATATACTAACTAGGCTCCATATCAAGTAATGAAACCCACATGAAATTTTTTCTTTTTGTCTCAACTAACATATTTGTTAGTGTTTATGAAATTATTGAAAATGATAGAAAACACATTACAAATAAAATCACTATTCATTAGGTGGATTATCATTCTATAAAAAGGCCATGAAATGAAAAAAATTATTTACTACGTCTGATCTATATTTTACCTAGAGTGCCCTTCCAATTGTATAAAGTGATATAATTATTTCCTTTTGCAATTTTTCTCTAATATTTTAGACAAAAATAATTATGTATCATCTTGTTACAACATGAATACACAATAACATAATAAACTAGAGTTATTAAGGTCAAGTTTGGCAATCCAAAATAATCCATTTTTTTATCTTTTTTCCATCACATCACCTCTCTACTTTTCTACACATCTTTTCGTAAAAAGACAAAAAGTGTACTTATTTAAGTCATCCCAAACAAATTATTAAATTATGTATCATCTTGTTTTAAAAAAAAAAATGTTTGTCATAAGTTAAAAACATTAAAAAAAATAACTCAACTTTTTTATTTAAAAAAAGTAAAATTTTTAATAACTTTTAAAAAACGTTAATATTTTAAATTTCTAAAAAAAGCCAAAAACAAAAACAAAAAAAAACTAAAAACAACTTTAAAAAAGATGATTACCAAACAACCTTAATAAGTAGCTAGATTATGGATAAATAAGGACAAAAGTTAGTGCGACAGTCGGTGGCGGTCCAGGACCACTCTAATAATAGGCCGGTCCTACTATGGCAACCGCATTTGTATATCGCTGCCGTAAAACAAGTACGTGTCCTCCACGCGCCACCGTAGACAGTGTGTGCCTGTCTGCATAAACCCAAAGTTTCCGCAACTTTGTCCCCAAGACAACTCTCTGATAAGCGCGTGAACAATATTGGTCGCTTGTCAGCGCACGCGTGTGCTATTCTGATTCATGTCTCAAAACAAAACAAAATAAAATAAAACAAATTAAGCAAGAAAAAAGAAGGGTAAATTAGGGAGTGTTTTGAAAAAATGATTAAAAATTATTTTTTGACTTTTTAAATTTTTTTTATGAGAGAAGAAAGTGGGTTAAAAGTTAGGAAAGTGGGTTAAAAGCTCTTATTACATTCTCACCCTTGATTTTCTGAAAATTACATTTTTATCTATATAATTAATAATTTGATTTCACAAGTCCCTTATTGTGAAATAAACGTTAGACCTGTTAAAAAAATGGGGTATTTATCAATTAGTCCCATTAACTAGAGTTATTTACCTATAAGTCCTAAAAAAAAAAATATATAAGTAATTGAATTGTCTTTTGAGATCTTAAAAAGTCCTTTATAACCTTATACCGTATTTAAAATTATCAATATATTAGAAATAAAAGTCCAATAACAACAGACACTACGCCATCCCACTTGGATTTGCAGTTCATTTACCTGCCAAATATAGCTTATGTTAGGTAAAAAGCACAAAACATGTTTGGTTCAGAAAATTGAGTATACTTTTTAGAAAATTGAATTTATTTTTCATATTTTTTTTATTTTTAGTTAATTTTTTAAATATTTTACGTAATTTTATATTTTTTTGATATATTAATTCTAAATATGCTTAAAAAGTATAATATTTGTAAATTTTTTTTAAAAAAAATTAGTAATTACACAAAATATTAAATTTCAATACATTTTCGCATTTTCTAATATTGAATGAATTTTTTTTATAAAAAATTTGTACAAATTTTTTACTTTTTAAGTATATCAAGATTAAGTGGCTCTAAAAATTTTAAAAAAAAAAAAGATTGATTAAAATATTTACAAAAATATTAAAAACTAAAAAAAATATGAATTGAAAAACTTAAAAACTATTTTTGAAAACTCAAAACTAAATAAGGTGATTGTCATTTTCTTTTAAATGACATGAACAAAAATATATATATTATATATATTTTTATTAGTTTCGACATATAAAGGTTTAGAGGCAAAACTGTCATTTCCATCCGAACGTTAATTTTGTCAAAATAATTACATTGACAAGAAGGTCAGTGTAATTTTTCAAATATGAGGAGATCTATATTAAGTCTAAACCTCAGGACGTTTTTGTGTAATTTACCCCCAAAAAAGAATAAAATACAAATAAACCTCTAAAATATGTTTAAAATGTTAATTACGTTTTATTATTTTAAAAATTATATCTCATTTTTTAAAACTTCTAATCGCATAATAAATTATTTTTTTATTAATGAATCATTAAATCAAATAATAATTTTTAATAATATCAGTAATAAATTTCAATTAATCGTTTTTTTAAATTTATTATTATATAAGAAAATAGTTAATAATTTTATTTTTTATGTTAACTTTTGATAAATAAATTTATAATTCTTAAAATTATATAAAATAATAAATAAATTTTAGAGATGTATTTATAATTTATTTTAAAAAATGAAGCTGAGTGAGCAGAAAACGACAAAGCAGGAATTGATCTGGTAGTTTTGGGGTCCACCTTGAATACTAAAGTTTGTTCCTGCTTCTGTTCTTTGTTGTGATTGCAGTTTGGGTCCAACCTTTTCCTCATATTTGGGGCCCACCGCACATCGCTATCTGTCTCAGCTGTTCTGATGGGGTCCACGTCTCTCTCTATCTCTTTCTATCTCATTTTCATTCTCTCTCTGTATCTCAGCTGTTTGATGGCTCCCGTGATTGACTCCTTGATTGTGGTTACACAATTTCCCATTCCTCTCAAGTTTTTGACACCCTTTTGCATTAGTGCTTCAAACAACTGCAATCATGTGTCTCAACTTGTGTAGTATTTTTGTTTTTATTTTTTTAGAATTTAAGAAAAAAAAAAAAAAAAACACTTGTTTATATGTGGTTGGAAAATCCTTGCATTTTACTACAGTTTTATTTATATAACATATTAAATATGTTTATATTTATTTTTTGATAAAAATAAGAATAAAAAATGTTTGATATACCACTTGTATTAACAACTTATTTTGAAAGTAGTGTGAGGATAGAGAAGTGATTGAAAGTAAGTGTGGGTTATTTTAGGAAGATGGTTATAATCAGTTTTTTAATTAAAAGTTGATTACAATCAGCTTTTTGTGAGAGATAGAAATGGATTATAATCTGGGAAGTGAATTACAACCCACTTCCTAAAAAATCCCTAAATATGATGCCTGAGGTGATTATGGATTATTGAAGGAGATGACGGTGGTCAAATATAGTTGTTGATCGTGTTAATTGATTGGTGGTGGTTAGAGGTAGTGGATTAATGGTTGTCGACTATAAAAAAATAGTAACTTGTGGTTGAATGTAATGATTAAAAGTGATAATCCAATAGAAGTCTTGAAAAATGGTGGCGATCATGGTTGGTTGGTAGCAACCAAAAGTGGTTATCAATCGGGAGATGTAGAGATTAGAGGTGTTAGGGTAAACTAATGGTCGTAATGAATAATGGTAATTGGTGACTCAAAGGAATTGAAGGAAAATTTTTTAGGCAAGCGAAATCATCTTTTTTATAATTACAAGAATTTGATAACTTTTGTAAAGGTTTATAATTATTATTTTTTTTATACATAAACAAAACAAAAAAAAAAGATAAATTATAATTTCTAAAGTTTGCTTAAAATATGAATTGTCCTCTATGATTCTGAAAATTATATCTTGCCCTTCAAGTTTTTAATTACAAAACAAATAAAACTTTTTATTAATAAATTATCAAGTCAATTAACTATTTTTTATGATATCATAAATATATTTTGGGTAATAATTTAAATAATTTTATTGTTGTATATGAAAATAGTTAGGAATTTTATTTTATTTTTGTTAATTCTGTTAAATAAAAAATACTAATAAAGGAGTATTTGTAATTTTCAAAACGATAAGAGACAATTCGTATTTTAAATAAATTTGGGAGTATATTTGTAATTTACTATAGAAAACAATAAACATAATTCTTGCTAAACACTCAGTGAATTGTTTTAAAATTCTTTTCATAATTTTTTTTTTTGTGTGTGAAACAATAATAATTTTTTTTTTCTAAATTTTCAAAAAATAACTTTCATAAAAATAAAAATTATTTTTTCTTTTTCTTTTTTCTAAACACAAAAAATGAAACTAAAAAAAAAAAAAAAACAAAACAAAACAAAACGTGGAAAACGAAAGGACAATCAAATAAACCACAACTGATCCACGTGGTGTGTGTTGGCATATATGTCCTTGAGAAAAATCAAAAGGCAATCCTGGAAATATATGGTGATTGGGTGAAGTATACGGCAATGCTACGTAGTTCAAATTTTGTGGCTCAAAAGTGGCTCAAATGGCCAAAACGACGTCGTTTTGAGTACAGAACAACATAAAAATAGTCAAAACGACGTCGTTTTGGCCATTTGAGCCACTTTTGAGCCACAAAATTTGAGCTACGAGACATTTTCCGTGAAATATATTATAAATCTTCAGTTTGGTTGTCCTGCCTACTTGAAGAATTATGAGAAAATTGCATTTCAGTAGAATAATATATATATATTTATTTATTTATTTTTATGATGATATAAGTTTCCGGTGTATGGTGTAAATTTTATTCACGCATTTGGTGCAATTTTTCCTATATATTAGGCCTCGTTTCGGAATCCTCTTTTTTAGCTAAAAAGTTAAAAAGTTAAATTAGTCAAAAAGCCAACAACTTATACCAAAAAGTCAAAGATTCTCTTTTCTCTCTACTTTTTGCGCATCTTTTCGTTAAAAGCCAAAAAGTCATTCCAAACATACTAATTTTTTTTAGCTCATATTTTAGTCAAATAGCCAAAAAGTTACTAAATTAACTTGTTCCTAAACGAGATCTTAGAGTTACATCATAACAAATACTATCATTTGTAGTATAATTATTTTTAAAAAAAATGTTATAGACTCGAAATTTTGTAGATCTCACACCTATATAAGATATTATTTAATAAAAAATTTAATATTTTTAACATTACCCATTACTTTATAACTGTTTCTTTTATTTGTAATTTTTTCAAAAAATTTTCATTTCTAGTGTCATAAATTCAAACTTCAAAGTATAAAAAATCGTATCCCGCGCACCTTCCTTGGAAAGGTATTTTGCTTGGTAAGTTTTTCTTTAGTACTAAATTTGGCATGTATTAAAAAAATATATATTTTTGTATATATATATTTATTTAAGTCACATTAATTAATATTTATCAACATCTTTTCTCTACTTTTTTATCCACTTTCTCTATTTTTCTGCATATCTTTTAATAAAAAGTTAAAAAGTACACTTATTTAGAATATCTCAAACCACTCTTAAGAGCATTTCCATTAAAATAGTCAAATTTTTAATTAAATTTTATTTAAAATTTTATTTTTTTATTTTAATTAATCATCTTTTCAAATATATTCTCTAATAAATTATTTATTTTTTTTATCCTATTCTATCTTTATTTTATTTTTTCCAATTCCAAATTTAATATTCAAGAGAGAATTAAAATAATGAATTATCACATTTGTTTAGGGTAATGATATATAAATAAAATGTTAGATAAATTACATTAACATCTTTTAAAATTTGAAGAAATACAATAAATTTCACAAGTTTACATATTATCTTAGACTTTTTTAAAGTTTTAATTTACATAACACTTGACTCATTTTTCTCCATAATTTGTTAGTCTTATGAATAAAAAAATGATTGTTGTCATATTTTTTACATTAAAATGTATATTTTATTTTGTTTATCTTTGAGTTTTAGCACTATCTATATTCGTTTCGATCCCTTTAAGCTTACAAATAAAGAAGTTGATTTAATTATATCAAAGTGTATGGTTCGTTATATCCAAACTTCAGGAAAGTCAATGTAATTTATTCTAAAAAAAAATTAGGGTAAATTACAGATACACCCCTTGAAGTTTGTTTAAAATACAGATTACTCCTGTAGTTTGAAAAATTACAAATACCCCCTTATTAGAATTTTTTATTTAATAGAATTAACTAAAAAAATAAAATTCATAATTGCTCGCCTATACAATAATAAAATTACCTAAATTATTAATTAAAACATATTTTTAACATCATTAAAAACTGTTAATTGACTGATGATTTATTAATAAAAGAGACGATTTGTTATGAAATTAGAAACCTCAGGGGGTGGAATGTAATTTTCAAAATCACAGAGGACGATTCATATTTTAATCAAATCTCAGGAGTGTATTTGTAATTTACCCAAAAAATTATATTGAATTTACATACAAAATGATGTAACACTTTATGCTCCGTTCATCTCAATTTAAAATACATATTATTCTAACTTATACCTTCAAAAATAACACAATTATATCATTTTGATTCATTTTTTTTTATACAAATTTTGTTTATAAATAATTTTTCTTAATTTATCAAATTGTGTTTTTTATCTCATGTATTACAATTGTATTAGTTTAATAATTTCACCGCATATGTTTATTATTAATATAGTAATAATTGATTAAATGATAAATAAAATATAATAAATATATTGAATATTTTATTACTTAAAATTATTTGTTGACTCATCTTTCCCTAACTATATGTAGTTAGTGGTTTGATATTCAACTAAAGTAACTAGTCAAGAATTGAGTTTGATGGAATGTATTTCTATAATTTTGTGCTATAAAATAACCAAGAAAATATTCTAATGAACTTGATAATAATACTCTAACAATACCAACTAATTTTAGAAATTGATTTTCAATTTGAAATTTCATTCATGATATTTTCAATTTGGATTGGATAATTTTATAGTGGACTCACACACAGTCCACCTTTCATATATCATGAGTACTAAAATGTTATATATATATATATATATACACATATATGATCTTGAAAATTGTTTGATTAACATGAAGGTGGCGTTTTGCGTGAATCTTAAAATTAGTTGAGATTTATGTAAATTGATTTGAACAGTCGATTATAAAAAATAAAAAAAACTTAAGATAATATTTCAGGCTTGGTTTGGGAAGTGGGTTGGCTTTTTGGCTTTTTAGCTTTTTTGGCTATTTTAGCCTGGGCTTAAAAGCTTGGTTTGGGAAGGACTTTTTGACTTTTTGACTTTTTTGAGTTTTTTTGTGAGAGAAGAATGTAATGATTATGAGTTGGATGTGATGTTTTATTTGTTATGGCTAAAATAACTTATTTTATTTTTTATGACTAAAATAACTAAAAAAACCTGCAAACCCACTTGCCAAACACAGGCTCCCACCTCCCTCAATTCCACTGTATGATGAGCTACAACTTAAATTTGATTATTATTGTATTATTATTGTTTTTAAAATTTTAAAATTATGTATATATTTTTTTGAACTTTCCAGCCTTATTGTTGGTATGGTCCAAAAATCTCAGTGAAACATCAAAGTCTTTCAAGGGTAGGACAGGAAACCCATGGCAGGCTGGCAGCCCCAACTGGGCTCCAGAGAACCAGGTGGCACTAAGCGAATGGACGGTACGCGCATGGTTGGTGCAGTACGATAATAAGCTACACCAATTGCTAATCACACAAAAATTTAAATATAGAATATACCATTCTATTTTAATAAAAAAAAAGTCACTATTAGTTATTTCATTATTCTTTTTATTTTTTTATATATCTTTTTATAAAAATTTAAAAAATTATAAAAATAATATATTTCTAAATGAGGCCTAAGTTACAGAAAATGGTAAGCCGAAATAAATTTGTTAGGTTTCTCTCGTGTTAGATTTTAATCTGAAAAAATTTAAGGAATTTGTAGGATTTATTATAAATTTTATTTTGATAATTTAAATTATTTATTTTGTAATATTCTTAATGTATATTATTCATATAAAAATTTAGATTAATTTGATAATTGTAACATTTTTATTTTATCATATTTGTCTCTAAAAAATGAATGATCTATTTCAAAAATATATTTGCGGTTTATTTTTTTGGAAACAAATGTGATAAAATAAAAAAAAGTTATGATTATCAAATTGACCTAAATTGTTACCCTTTAATGAAGCTATATTTGTATTTAATTTTATACTTAAAATTACACTTACCATTCATTTTTTTAAATACAAATTTGATTTGATAAAAAGGTTGATTATATTTGATTAACTTGATTTTTTACAGACACATTCTATTAGATGTACTGTAAAAAGTGAGCATTTGAATCATTGAAGTAAAATTCGGAATGAGTCTTATTAACTACACAACAGTAATTGTTGTTCATGGCGCGCAACAATTATCCCAACTCCAAATGATTTTACCTTTTAATGATTTTTTTATTTTAGGTCAAAATGACCATCATTATAGCTTATAATTGTAAAAATATTACTGTTATAACATTCTTGACGTATTATATATATAAAGTTTTAAAAAATGTATTCGTTATGGTATTATTGATAATTTAGACCACATTCCATTGTAAAGCCAACAAACAAGCCTCTAATTTTGGAAAGGGCTTTTGTGGTTATTTTGGCAAGGGTTTTTGTGGCTATTTTAATCACAAAAGACAAAACAGACTATTTTAGCCGCAACAAACAAAACATCACATTTAACCCATAATCATTACACACTTCTCTCACAAAAAAAAATCAAAAAGCCCTTCCCAAACCAAACTTTTTAACCCAGGCTACAATAGTCAAAAAATTTAAAAAGTTAAAAAGCCAACCCGCTTCCCAAACAAAACTAATGCTTTTAAGGATGATGGTATGTAATATTTTTTTAATTTTTTTTTTTTTGCATAGAATTATGTGCCATTATATACTTTTCATTTTAAGCAAAACATAATCATCATGGTGATTCCTAATTACCATATGTTTGAAAATCATGTTATTGATTATGGGGTAATTTAAAAAGATTAGTTTTTTAGGTTTTTTTTTTTTTTTTAACTCTTTTAAGTCATACTATCTCTTTATTTTTTTATAAAAAAAAAAAAAGTAAAAAAGGACAAAAAAAAAAAAGTTTAAAAAATCAACTTTTTCTCATATTCCCACGACACCGCTCTGTGTATTAGTTCTACCATGAATAATGACCAAAAATGTATTTCAGAACCGGTACAGAGCCCGAATATAGGGGCTCGAATTTGGCTCGAAATTAGGGGGAAGAAGGAGGAGGAGAAGAAGAAGGAGAAGAAGAACTGGACTAGAGGGGCCAACAAAATTGGGCAGAGGTGGAGGTGGAGGCGGCGGTGGAGGCGGAGGCTGCGGCGGGCGGAGGCAGAGGCGGAGGTGGGGCTGCGATGCCGACGAGCGACGAGCGACGAGTTGCGAGATCGGCCGGCGAGCTGCGACGCCGACGAGCTGCGTTCTCTCTCTCGCCTCTGTGTTCTCTCGCTCGCCTCTGTTCAACTCAACGAAGAAGAAGAAAGAAAAGAAAGAAATGGAAGAAAAAGGAAAAAAAAAAATAACAAAACCCAAAACGGTCGTTTTGGGTTTTGAGCCAAATTCGAGCCCCTAATTTCGGGCCGTCAACCATTTTTCAATGTATTTTTTCATTTTAGGGATTGATGTGGCGGCAAAAGAAAACGGTCGTCAGTAGTTGACAGGGATTGAAAGAAATGAAGGGGTATTGAGAGGAAAAAAAGTAAGTGACAAATGATTAGAGAGAAGAGGAGGGAGTGAAAGCAATCGGCCTTCTCTTCTTTTTCATCTTTTGTTACTTAGGCCTCGTTTGGGAACCTTCCTTTTTAGTCAAAAAGTTACTAAATTAGCCAAAAAGCCAACAACTTATACCAAAAAGTCAAAGATTCTCTTTTCTCTCTACTTTTTGCATATCTTTTCGTAAAAATTCAAAAATTCATTCCAAATATACTAGTTTTTTTTAGCTCATATTTTAGTCAAATAGCCAAAAAGTTACTAAATTAGCCTGTTCCTAAACGGGGCCTACTCTTTTTCTCTCTCAACACCTCTTACTCTATTTCCTTCATTTCCCGTCAACTGCTAATGATCACTGTCACAACCTTATCCTAAAGGCTTAAGGTTAGAATCGTAATTTATTAATTAATTTTAATTTTAATAAATTAAATGGTGCAAGCGGAGGTAGAGGCAAAATAGAAGTAAGAAAGTAATTAAATACAAAAATTAATTCTATTCTATTATTTTGATAAAAGAAAATACATTTATAGGACCTTTATTTATTTATTTTTTATTACGTAGTGATCGGCCCTCAGTTAAAAAAAAAGAAGAAAAGGAAATAATAATAATAATAATGGATCAGCATCAATTCTTATTCAGGTTCCACTATATGAGGTTACGGGTCTTCCTTACATCTCGTCACCTGAAAGGGTAACAACTATAAGCACATAGCGAAGTGAGAAATATTATGCCGAGAGTATAGGGAACACAAAATAACCATGGATAGTTAGTTAGGCTAAAATATTTACATAACTCAATTTGAATAAACAAATTATTCAAAGTGGTAGAAAACTGGAATACTAAAATTATGTAAATAAATAATCATCACCACAGTACATGATAGAACAGAACAGAAGTTACAGATGTGACAGTCAGAACAAAGGTCAATGGATTCATGATAAACAGAAAGACCACAAAGTGGCCAAACAAAGGCCAAACAGAGGTCAATGGTTATTTAAGTCCCCCAAGGCATGAGACTCTCGTGGTGATATTTACAAAACATAATTGTTTATAAGGTCATAGTCAAATACTTTCTAAAATTTAAACAAATATATCAATGGGTTTTATTTTAAACAAATATAGTTCAGAAATTAATCCACGTAATTGAAATATTAATATAATTTATAAAACATAACTTGTATAAAATACATTATGATAAGTCAAAACATATGTAAAATATATTATGGTGACTCAAGGTATAATATAACTCACCTTAATATTGAGTCTTACTATTTCCCTCATATTTTTGCTGTATTCTCTTGCTTCTATCTTCTTCTTCTTTTTTCTTTTCTTTTTTTTATTTTTTTTCCCAATCCCTTACTATTTTCACAGCCCCCTCCCCCCTTATATTCACGTTCCATAGTATTGACTCACCCCATCATAATGATCCCATGGTTAATGACTCACCTCCCCTATTTGCTTAGATGGCACAGATGGTCCAATTCTATCTCTCTAGGACAATTACCAAATCTTCTCTCATTAATAGTTGATTTACTTAATCCCTAGGGAAATCTCCTTCATCGTATATTTGATAAAGGCAAATTAATTTATGTATAGCTTTATATATATATATATATATATTATTTTGTCTTAATTTTACATTGACTTTAGTTAATAAATTAAATTACACTTTATAGCATACAATCATAATATTAATTATTTTGTTTTACTATTACAGATTATTATTATTCTTATTAATAATTGTGGTTGGTTGTGTATTAATTAAATATTTTGGGTGTCACATTCTCCCCTCCTAAATAGAAGTTTGTCTTCGAACTCGACGTACCTTAGTTTTCGAAGAGGTGCGGATATTTGGCTCGCGTTTGACTTTCTGTTTCCCACATAGCTTCTTCGACTCGATAATTTCTCCACAAGATTTTTAAAAGAGGTATAGTCTTGTTTCGGAGAACTTGATTACGACGGTTGAGAATCTGCACCGGTTGTTCTTCATACGAGAGATCTTATTGAACCTTAAGGTCCTCGTAATCAACCACATGCTTTGGATCTCGAAGATACCGTCGAAACATCGAAATGTGAAACACATTGTGGACATTGGACAGTTCAGGTGGCAGTGCAAGGTGATATGTCACAAGATCAATCCTTTCCAATATCTCAAATGGCCCGATATAACGTGAGTTTAACTTTCCTCGCTTTCCAAATCAGATAACTCTTTTTGTTGGTGAGATCTTAAGGAACACATGATCTCCTATCTGAAATTGCAAGTCCCGTTTTCGTGTATCTGCATAGCTTTTCTGGCGACTCTAAGCAGTACGAATTCGTTATTGGATGAGTAGGATTTTCTCACTTGTGACCTGCACGATCTCGGGGCCTAACAGTTTCCTGACCCCGACCTCCGTCTAACACAGAGGTGATCGATATCTCCTTTTATATAGAGCTTTGTACGGTGCCATTCCAATGCTTATTTGGTAGCTGTTATTATAGGCGAATTCCACTAAACGTAGGTGCTCATCCTAGTTACCTTTGAGGTCTAACATGCATATACGTAACATCTCTTCCAAAGTCTGGATAGTTCTTTCGGATTGCCCATCATTTTGCTGGTGATAAGCAGTACTGAACTTCAATGTAGTCCCCAAAGCCTCCTGCAATTTGTTCCAGAAGTGAGACACGAAGCGGGGGTCTCGGTCAGACACGATTAAAATTGAGGTACCATGCAAACGAATAATTTTCTTGATGTATAAAGTGGCATACTTATTAAGAGAGTACATGATTTTGATTAGCAGAAATGCGCCGACTTCGTTAATTGGTCCACTATAACCCATATTGCATCATTCTTCGAAAATGATTGTGGTAGCCCGACCACAAAGTCCATAGTAATGTGCTTCCATTTCCATTCAGGAATAGGGAGTGGTTGCAGCATTCCTGCACGTCTCTAATGTGCTGTTACGCTGACAATGCAAACATTTGGAGACATGGCTTACTACGTCTTTTTTTATTCCTGTTCACCAGTAGTGTTCCTTTTGATCATGGTACATCTTTTTGTTTCTAAGGTGGACTGCAAATCTCGAGCAATGAGCTTCCACCAATATCTTCTTCTTGAGTTCCGGAATGTCGGGTACGCAAATTCGATTTCGAAATTTTAGTATCTCATTGCTTATACTGAAATCAGGATCAGGCGTACTCCTTTGCCCCTCGTACTTTTTCTTTAAAAGTTTATTTTCACATTGGCGTGCTCTAATTTCTTCAATCAATGTAGGTTCCACAGTTATGTTGGCGAACAGTCCATTGATTTTGCGGGAAATGAGAGTACATGTGAAACCTCTGGTTGTCTTTCGACTTAGTGCATCTACCACCACATTAGCTTTGCCTAAATGGTGATAGATCTCTACATCATAGTCCTTCATAAATTCTAGCCACCGTCGTTGCCTTATATTCAGTTCCTATTGTGTGAATAGATATTTAAGACTCTTGTGATCAGTGTAAATTTCCCAGGTTGCACTGTAGAGATAATGACGCCAGATCTTGAGGGCAAAGATCACTGCAGCCAATTCCAGATCATGAGTTGGGTAGTTCTTTTTATGAGTCTTTAGTTGTAGCAAGGCATAAGCATTGACTTTTCTGTTTTGCATAAGAACGCAACCCAAACCATTATATGAGGCATCACTATAAATTACCCATTTGCTCTTGTAGGGAATGCTAGTATAGGAGCTAACACAAGTCGAATTTTTAATTCTTGAAAGCAATGCTCCTGTTTGTCAATCCATTCAAAGGGTGTGTTCTTTTGAGTTAGTTGGGTCAAGGGTGATGCTATCTTTGAGAAATCTTGCACGAAGCGTCAATAATAACCAGTTAGACCCAAGAAACTTCGTATTTCTGACACATTAGTAGGTCGTGGCCAATCCACGATTGCTGCAACTTTTTGGGGGTCAACCGAGATGCCATCTTTGTTAATGACATGATCGAGAAAGTGTACACTAGTGATCTAGAATTCGCATTTCTTCAACTTGGCATAAAGTTTGTGATCACATAGTGTTTGTAGAACCGTTCGCAAGTGCTGCTCATGGTTTTCCAATGACTTGGAGTATATGAGGATATCGTCAATGAAGACGATGACGAACTCATCAAGATAGGGTTTGAATACTCGGTTCATGAGGTCCATGAAGGCCGCTGGAGCATTTGTGACGCCAAATGGCATGACGAGAAACTCGTAGTGCCCATAACGAGTTCTGAAGGCAGTCTTTTCGATACTTTCCATTTTGACTTTTAGTTGGTGATAGCCAGAACGCAAGTCAATTTTTGATAATACTTGGGTGCCTTGAAGTTGATTAAACAAGTCATCGATTCGTGGCAGTGGGTACCGATTCTTGATGATGACCTTGTTCAGCTCCTGGTAATTGATGCATAACCTCATCGTGCCATCATTTTTCTTTACGAACAATATTGGAACTTCCTAGGGTGAGGTACTAGGTCGAATGAAGCCTTTGTCCAAGAGTTCCTGGAGTTGAGTCTTCAATTTTTTCAATTCTGCCATTGACATGCGGTAAGGGGTTTTTGATACTGGTTGGGTACTAGGTTGAGTTTCAATGGTGAATTCGATTTCCCGGTCAACCGAGGTACCAGGTAGATCTTCAGGAAAGACATCTGGAAATTCTTGAACCACGGGGATTTTATCAATGGTGGGGGTCTCTTTTTGTGTATCGATCACATAAGAAATATAACTACAACAACCCTTTCTTAGAAGTCGTTGGGCTATCATAGAGGATATAATACATGGAGGGTTGGAAACTCCAGTCCCATCAAAGACAAGCTCGGGTTGGTTTGGTAACCTAAAGGAGACCTTTTTTACAATCAATAGAGGCGTGGTTGGTAGCCAGCCAATCCATCCTTAAGATCACATCAAAGTTCCCAATGCGGAGGGGAATTAAGTCTAGGTATAAGGTTTTGCCTTTTAAGGATATAGTACATGATCTATACACATCAGTACTATAGGCAAAATTAACAGAAGGGAAAGACACATACAATATATATCCTAAGGGTTCGGGTATTGATGCCAGCTTGGCAGTAAAGGGTGGTGCAACAAAAGAATGAGTTGAACTCGAATCAATGAGAACATGAGCTAAATGACCACAAACAAAAAGTGTAGCCGATACAACGTTTTCGATAACTTTTGGTTTTCCAGGTACCAAGGCAAAAGCCCTTCCTTGGCGTTTTTGGTCATTCCTCTCTCTTCTAGGTCCTACGGGTTTTCTAACTGGGCCAAAGGGGCTGGCTATAGGATTGGTCATCTTTGGACAATCCCTCAGCAAGTGGCCAACTTGACCGCATTTAAAGCACACTCCCGTGTCCCGATGGCATTGTCCCCAATGAGCCCTTCCACAAGTAGGGCAAGTTGGAATGGTGATTACCTGAGCTGGTTGTGCCCGTGTTCACCCTCTTGGGAGACGCAACACTGGATCTTCTGTTGTCTCTTTCTCAGAATCGTTTCTTTTGGCTTGGTTCCCCGGAACGCGAGGCTTTAATTCATTTTTCTGCAATGTACGCTCAGTTTATCACTTCCGCATAGGGTGGCAGTTTCAAAACCTCAAGCCTATCTTTGATTTCAGCATCCAATCCTGCTTCAAATTTTCTTGCTTTTTGAGCTTCGGTGGGGATGACATATGTCGCAAACCGAGCGAGTTGTGTAAACTTGCTCTCATATTTGGCCACCGTCATGGTTCCTTGCTTTAGATGTATGAATTCCGACGCCTTTTGTTCCCGCAGTGAATCTTGGAAGTATTTTTCAAAAAATACTTCCAAGAATTTTGCCAAGTTGCAATTTCTTCTTTCTCCAGAGTGAGAAGCCCCAATTCCTGTACATTATCTTTGAAAGTGAAAGTAGCGAAAGTTACCTTCTGTCTTTTGGTGAAGGGTAATGCGTGAAAAATCTTTTCCATGTCTTTAACCCAATCGTCCACTACCATTGGGTCTGGACCACCAGTAAATGTGGTGGGTTTCAAATCCTGGAACTATTTTATAGTAACAGACTTTTCTCGCTATTCCAACATCCCATTGTTGATGTTAGTCTGCAAAGCTTGCAAAAAGTTAGTAACCGCTCTTTCCATGATTCTTTCTATCGATTTAGTGCCACTGACTGATGACTCGCTTCCGTTATCATTATTGGTCATTCTACAAAGTAATAAACACGGCATTACATCCATAACGCAGCATATATATAAGCATATACAGCGCAATATATATATATATATATATATAAATACCAACTTTACTATTTTCACAATTAATATTACATCCTTGTTCAAAAGTCAAAATTTGTTAGTGTCTGATCCCTATGGTACCAAAAAAAAAAAAAAAAAAAAGATTGGAACACATCGTGGTTAGCATACAAAAAAAGATTTTCTTCTACCAAATCTAGAATGTTGGGTCAAACGGGTCAAACAACCACGGGAAGTAGTGTTGCATAAAAAGCTCAAATTCTCATCCTAACTGGACCACACCAAAACGCATCCACGCTGTCTAGATTGTGAAAATGGGAACGGATTGTGTGTATCCCAAAAACACTCGATCAACAATCCAGCTGGGTGTCTCGATATATGACAAGTTATTACTAAAGTCAACATTTTGAATATTAATAATCTCCAGCGGGTTAGGGACATTGGTGAAGATATAGTTTTCGGGGTACACATTTCCTCTTGTTGCTACAAAATCTGGAGGCAAAGGGCCAACGATGTAGTGCGGGCGGTCATAGCCTGGGGCAAGACTGAGGACACGAGTGGGTCCGAGAAATCGTTCACGCGTATAGGCACGGCTCTGCCTCTACAGTAAGTATGTTATATTAGTA
The DNA here is from genome assembly GCA_030407325.1 of Camellia japonica. Lineage (NCBI taxonomy): Eukaryota > Viridiplantae > Streptophyta > Magnoliopsida > Ericales > Theaceae > Camellia > Camellia japonica. The sequence goes on along the minus strand of JAPPVO010000002.1, from coordinate 153,006,049 downwards.
GGATTAGTCTGTATATAGATTGGCCAACCCATCAATTGGGCAAGACTGGGGTATAGTTTCCTAACTATATCCTCTGAGTCTTCCCATCCTTCCAGTGAGGCGGGGGCGGGGTGTTCTGCAAAAATATCATCCAAATTGATAGCCCCAACCTTCTCCCAAAATGCCTCAACAAGGTTAATCTTGGACATTCCTACATCACTAGAATAAACGTGAGATTTTATAGAAAAAGACTAACGTCGCAAGTAAATATTTATCTTTTTAAAACCATTGCTTTGATACTACATTTGTCACGACCCAACCCCAAGGGCTTAAGGTTGGAATCGCAACTTACTAATTAATTCTAATCTTAATAAATTAAATGGCGTAGGTGGAGGCAAAATGGAAGTAAGAAAGTAATTAAACGCAAAAATTAATTCCATTCTATTATTTTGATAAAAGAAAATATATCTATAGGGCTTTTATTTATTTATTTTATTATGCAGTAACTGGCCCTCAGTAAAAAAAAAAAAAAAGGAAGAAAAAGGAAAATAATAATAATAATAACAATAATAATAATAATAATGGATTAGTATCAATTCTTGTTTAGGTTCCACTATATGAGGTTATGAGTCTTCCTAACATCTCGTCACCTGAAAGGGTAACAGCTATAATCACACAGCGAAGTGAGAAATATTATGCCGAGAGTATAGGGAACACAAAATAACCATGGATAGTTAGTTAGGCTAAAATATTTACATAACTCAATTTGAATAAACAAATTATTCAAAGTGGTAGAAAACTGAAATACTTAAATTATGTAAATAAATAACTATAACTACGGTACATAATAGAACAGAACAGATGTCATAGGAGTGACAGTCAGAACATAGGTCAATGGATCCATGGTAAACAGAAGACCACAAAGTGGCCAAATAGAGGTCAATGGTTATTTAAGTCCCCTAAGACGTGAGACTACCGTGGTGGTACTTACAAAACATAATTGTTTATAAGGTCATAGTCAAATACTTTCTAAAATTTAAACAAACATATCCATAGGTTTCATTTTAAACAAATAGAGTTCAGAAATTAATCCACGTAATTGAAATATTAATATAATTTATAAAACATAACTTGTATAAAATAAATTATGGTAAGTCAAAAAATACGTAAAATATATTATGGTACCTCAAGATATAATATAATTCATCTTAATATTGAGTCTTACTATTTCTCTCCTATTTTTGCTGTATTCTCTTGCTACTATCTTTTTTTTTTTTTTCGATCTCAGACTATTTTCACAGACCCCTCCCTACTTATATACACGTTCCTTAGTGCTGACTCACCCCATCATAATGGCTTCATGGTTGATGACTCACCTCCCCTATTTGCTTAGATGGCATAGATGGCCCAATTCCATCTCTCTAGGACAATGGCCAAATCTTCTCTCATTAATGGTTGATTTACTTAATCCCGAGGGAAATCTCCTTCATCATATATTTGATAAAGGCAAATTAATTTACGTATAGCTTTTTTATTTTTTATTTTTTTTTATTTTGCCTTAATTTTACATTGACTCTAATTAATAAATTAAATTATACTTTATAGCATACCATCATAATATTAATTATTTTATTTTACTATTATAAATTATTATTATTCTTATTAATAATTATAATTAATTATGCATTAATTAAATATTTAAAGTATCACAATCACTTCCTTTCCCACCACACTTTGCTCGATCTCTTATGCTGTGTTTGGTTGGGGGATTTGAGGGGGGATTCGGAAAGAGAAGTAGAAAAGGTAGGTAAAATGTGAATAAAACATACCTATATTTCACCTAATTTCACACACATTTTCCCTTTCTCTTTCCAAATCCCTCCCTAAATCCTCCAACCAAACACAACATTACTCTTCTTTTCCTCTTCGACGTCCCCTGCCCTTTACCTTTCCCTCTATCGCAAATTCTATCTTCGGTAATGATACATTCCACTAAAAGTGGTGCTCTAAAGCACCACTAATGAGTTGGCAAGCACTTTAAAAAAAAAAACAAAAAAAAAATAGTGGGCCCCGTCCATTGCCACATCACTAATGGTGCTGTTAGAACACCACTTTTAGTGTTCTCAAGCATTATTGTTCTAACTTTAATCCTAACGCCATCAACTATCATTGCAATAAAGGGAAAGCCAAGAGAGAAGAGAAAAAAGACAAAAATGTACTGAATTTATATATATATATATATATATATATGTATATGTATTATATTTGGTAAATTTTTAAAAGTATTTTTTTTATATAAATATTATAATTTTTAAGTAAATTTATATTAGGTGTATCTACAAAATAAAAAAAATTATGTAAAATGTTAAAAATTTCATTAGAAACAAAAAAATATGGAAAATAAAAAATTTAATTTTTAGAAAAATAGTGTTAAACCAAATAAGGTGATTAATTTTTTTAATCTTTTTTAAATGAGGGCTCTGTTGGTTTTGACATAAAATATTTTGGATAAATTACAAACATATCCTGAGATTTATTTAAATTATAAATTATCCCGTAGTTCTAGAAATTACATTATGTCTTCTAAGATTTCTAATTTCATAACAAATTGATCTTTTTATTAATAAATCATCAAGTTAATTAACAGTTTTAATAATGTTAAAATTTTATTTCAATTAATAATTCAGTTAATTTCTTATTGTATAGGTGAACAGTTGGAAATTTTACTTTTTCAATTAATTTCATTAAATAAAAAATTCTGACAATGAGGTATTTGTAATTTTTCAAACCACAAGGTGCAATTCGTATTTTAAGCAAACCTCATGAGCTGTATTTGTAATTTACCCAAATATTTTACTCATTTTTCGTTATTTGGTTAAACAAAAAGTAAGCAAAATATTGTTTAAGAAAAATATATTTGTATCATTTTTTTTTATAAAAATGACTTACTTTTAAAAATTTCGCAAGCCAATTTTTACAATTTTAACTTTTGCTCATTATCTTTTCAACACATTTAGACTTTTCAAATATGGATATCTTAACTTTACTAGAAATTCATAAATGATAATTTATCAAATCAAAATTTTTCTTTTAGATAATAAAATATTTTTGTTTCAAATTTCAACTAAATTCTGAAAAACAAAAATATTTTTTCTGTGTGAACTTAATTTACAAAGAAAATTATTTTTTATATAAAATATTTTATATCGAAATAAACAGAGCTGAGATATCATACCAATTTTTTAAAATACATTTTGCCTCCGTTTGGGAAGTGGTTGGCTTTTTAGCTTTTTGGTTTTTTTGGTTATTTTAGCCAGGCCTAAAAAGCTTGGTTTGGGAAGGGCTTTTTGACTTTTTGACTTTTTTGACTTTTTTTGTGAGAGAAGAGTGTAATGATTATGGGTTGGATGTGATGTTTTGTTTGTTGTGGCTAAAATAGCCTGTTTTGTTTTTTGTGGCTAAAATAGCCACAAAAGCTCTTGCCAAACAGAGCCTAAGATGAGACTCAAAACAGTAAACAAACAGTAATGTTAAAAACACAAAGGGGCAATTTGGAAAGAGGCTAAAAAAGTCACATTTTTTGGCTTTTTAATTTTTTTAACCAAAAAAGTCAATTTTTTTAACCAAAAAAGTCAATTTTTTTTTACCCAAAACAACCTATCTTTTTGTCAAAAAAAAATACCAAAAAAATCAAAAAATTAAAATTTTTTGCCAATTTTTCAAAACATCACAAAAACTAAACACGATACAATCTTCTTACAAAAGATGAATCCCACGTGTGCACAACTCAAGCTCGTTTGGGAACATACTATTTTAGTAATTTTTTGACTTTTTACGAAAAAATGTGCAGAAAAATAGAGAAATGATGTGACAACTTTTAGTAACTTTTTGACTTTTTAGCTAAACTAGCCACTCCCCAAATGAGGAGTCAGAAATAAGAACTATATGTGAGACTCATCCTTTAAAAAAGAATTATGTGCTATTTTATATTTAGGGGTTGGTTTGGGATGTTTTAAAAAAATATACTTTTTGACTTATTGGTTTATATGGGTTGGGTTTGGGTTGGGTTTGATATGATGTGTTAGAGAGGTGATATGATTTAAATAAGATAATATGACTTAAAAAGGATAGTAACTTTTTGACTTTTTATATTATCTATATATTAAGCAAAAGGGTCTTTTAAAACCCAAGGCTTGTGGAAGCTCCAACATACCAATCCTAATTTCCTAATTTTTTATTTTTTTATAAAAAAAATTGATTTGGTGATTGGTTCAAAGATTATAATAATTACACTATTGAATAACGCAATAAATGAAATCCTAATTTCCTTACTTTTTACATCCTCAATAGACCCATGTAATTATTGTGTAAATGGCTCTTAATGTTTTTTCCCTCTTAATTTTTTTGTTTTGTTTTTTGAAAAAACAAATAAATAAACACTTATTAAATTCTTTCAAACTCCTCGGTCAAACCCCATGTATTTAATTTATATATTAAAAAAAATAAATTGACTTGGTGATTGGTTCAAAGATTATAATAATTACACTATTGAATAACGCAATAAATGAAATCCTAATTTCCTTACTTTTTACATCCCCAAGAGATCCATGTAATTATTGTGTAAATGGCTCTTAATGTTTTTTCCCTCTTAATTTTTTTGTTTTGTTTTTTGAAAAAACAAATAAATAAACACTTATTAAATTCTTTCAAACTCCTCGGTCAAACCCCATGTATTTAATTTATATATTAAAAAAAATAAATTGACTTGGTGATTGGTTCAAAGATTATAATAATTACACTATTGAATAACGCAATAAATGAAATCCTAATTTCCTTACTTTTTACATCCCCAAGAGACCCATGTAATTATTGTGTAAATGACTCTTAATTTTTTTGTTTTGTTTTTTGAAAAAATAAATAAATAAACACTTATTAAATTATTTCAAACTCCTCCGTCAAACCTCATGTATTTAATTTATATATTAAAAAAAATTAAAACAAATATAAATATCTATAATTATTCCGTACATAGCACGGGTGATAGGCTAATTTAGGTAATGTCAAACTTGACTCTAATTTACGTGCATATCAATTACTCATAGATAAAGGGAAACTTATTTTTTGAACGGCAATGTTACGTAGTTCAAATTTTGTGACTCAAAAGTGATTCAAATGGTCAAAACGATGTCGTTTTGAGTAGAGAACAACATAAAAATGGCCAAAACGATGTCATGTTAGCCATTTAAATCACTTTTAAACCACAAAATTTGAATTACGAGACATTTTCCTTTTTTGAATCCCCAAAGCACCCTTGAACCCATTTCCCGCCCTAAACAAAACCCCTAAAAAGAAAAAAAAAGAAAAGAAAAAAAAAAGTGAAGAAGTGATACTATTGATGATCAGATGACGACGAGGAGCATGATGATAGTGCTGCTTCTCAATTGCTCTGACCCTCCAGTAGGACCCACATCTCACAGCTATAAGCTAGACTTTAAAGAATCCATCTGTCCTCCAATACCACCCGCAAATCAATGGCATCACCCTCTCTCCCCACCACACCACCCCCCAAAAACCCACCCCCATAACCCAAATCCAAACCCCCAATCACATTTTCACTTCACTCTCTCATATATATATATATATATGCCCCCCTCACCTCCCTATAAACCTTGTCTCTATATAATCTAACCTCTCTCTCACTACCCCCCAACATTTTTGAATACTCTCCACCACCAAAACTACGAACATGTCTTTGGCGCCACCACCGCTTATGGCGGTCCTCACCCTCTTGTTCTTAAGTCCGGTGATCGGGTGGCGCCCATGGCCCAATCACAAAATTAACTCCTCCGATCTTCAATTCGGGGGGTCGAAGAAGTTCGAGGGATCCTCTGAGTTCGTCCACATGAAGTACCACATGGGACCGGTCCTGACCGCCAACATCACCGTCCACACCGTCTGGTACGGCACATGGCAGAGTCGCCAGAAGCGGATCATCCGCGAGTTCATTAACTCCATCTCAGCCCCAGATTCCAAGCACCCCTCCGTCTCCGGCTGGTGGAAAACCGTCCAGCTCTACACTGACCAGACCGGTTCAAACATCTCTCGCGCGGTCCGACTCGGCGAAGAGAAGAACGATCGGTTCTACTCTCACGGCAAGTCCCTCACGCGCCTCTCTATTCAGTCCGTGATAAAGAGCGCCGTCACCGCTTCCACGCGCCCTCTCCCTATCAACGCCAAGAGTGGGCTCTACCTACTCCTCACCTCCGATGACGTGTACGTCCAGGATTTCTGCCAGAATGTCTGTGGTTTCCACTACTTCACCTTCCCTTCCATCGTGGGCTACACGCTACCGTACGCCTGGGTGGGAAACTCCGCTAAGCTGTGCCCTGGGACGTGCGCCTACCCCTTCGCCGTACCAGATTATATCCCGGGGCTGAAGCCGCTGAAGTCACCCAACGGTGATATAGGAGTGGATGGGATGATTAGTGTGATGGGGCACGAGTTGGCTGAGTTGGCAACGAACCCATTGGTGAACGCGTGGTACGCTGGTGGAGACCCAGTGTTTCCGGTGGAGATTGCTGATCTCTGTGAGGGTATTTACGGAACTGGGGGTGGAGGTTCCTACACGGGCCAGATGATGAACGGCGCAGATGGTGCCACGTATAACATGAATGGGATCAGACGGAGGTTCTTGGTTCAGTGGGTTTGGAACCATGTGTTGAGTTACTGCAGTGGCCCTAATGCCCTTGATCAGTAAATTTTTTTTTTTTTTCTTTTATTTTCTCTGTTATTGGGGTTGATTGTGTTCCTTAGTTGGAATTTGGTTTTTGTCTTTTTCTTTTTCTTTGTTTTTGTGGGTTGGGTTTGGGATGGGTTGTTTTTTTTTTTTTTTTAAATGAGTTTGTTGATGGAGATAATTAGTTAAGTTAGTTGAGTTTGTTTAAAACTGTAATAACTATTTGGTATACTAATATTTGTATACACGTATATTTATTGCTAAAAAAGGTATGAGGGGGATAGGAAATTGATTGTGTGCCCCGACAATAACAAATTGTGTCAATTTTTTTTATCCCCCCAAAAAAGTGGTCGTATACCCTTGTTATTGGGCAGTGAGCAATGTTCCGAAAGGATTTTGTGTCTGACCTTTTGTTCTCATGTGTCCTGTCTCTATTATATGATTTAAATCTTTAATTTTAATCCTATGGAAAATAAAAAATTACAGTAAATTACAACTATATCCCTTAAGTTTACTTAAAATATGAATTGTTTTTGTAATTTTAAAAATTACAAATTCGTTATTATCATTGTCAGAATTTTTTTATTTAAAGGAATTGTTCAAAAAAATGTAATTTATAATTATTTTTTTATACAATAATATAAACTTTGAATTATTAATTAAAATATGTTCATGATATTATTAAAAATAATTAGTAATTAACTTAAGGATACTTAAGTGTAGGTGTAGGTTCTAATAAATGAATTTATTATTTAATAGGTCTTATGAAAAAATTTTGTTATAAAAAAAGTCAATTGTAAATTTTAACGATAATTTGTAAAAGTAATGACAAAAAAAGTTATTAATTGTCAATTTTTAACGATGTATGTAAAAAATTGTCACAAAAAATTATTTTAAACGATAATTTTATATAGATTTATTTTTAATAAGACTTAATAGGAATTAAGTTTAATTATTAAGATCTATTGATAATTTTCTCTTAAACTCTTAATAAATTATTAATAAAAAATTTAGAATTTTAAAGGGACGTAGTATGACGTTTATAATTTATCTAAAAATGTATACGGACGATATGTTGGCTTTGTGTTGGGATGTGGTCTTGTTGGGGAGAGTTGGATTGGGTGTAGTGGTGTAAATGAATATAGGTGTTTGTGAACAGATTTTAACTTTTTCGAACTCAGTTTATTAATTTTTTTTTTTTTTTTGGTTTGAGCTCGTTAAATTTTAATAAACAAGTATAAACATTTTAAAGTTTGGCTTGTTAGACCATCTCCAACGCTTAATCAAATCTGATATCAAATTTGAATTTTGATAAAAACGACACTGTTTATGGCTCCAACCGTGCACCAAATCTGATATCAAATTGAGTTTTCATCAAACATTTCATCAAATCACGGAGGAAGTAATGAATTCATCAAAACACTGTTCTGGACCGTTGGAGGGGGACCCGGGATCAGTGGCGGCTCCAGGAATTTTAATCAGGGTATTCATTAACTAACTTAAAATCTAACAACTGTATTAAAAAAACAAATATAAAAGAGAACTCTAATATATTAATATTAAAGTTTTGACAAAAAAAAAAAAAACTTGCAATTAGATAAAATATTACAATTGCCCTCGACGAGATTTCATATTTTGAAAACGTTGCATAATCTCCTCATTATCAATGCTATCAACTACATCTCTTTCAAGTCAACACGAATTCGCTTCGAAGAATCTTGAATGTGACTATCACCACAAGTTTCTTGGGATTGAGATGAATCTTGTACAATAGTTGATTTTCTTTTCAGAAATTTTTTCATAATTCGAGAACTAAACAAAAGAGTAGGATGCACCTAAAAATATCCACACAAAAAATAGAGCTATTTAAATAAACCATAGAAAAAAAAAAACTACACGAGAGTATAAATAAATTAATTATAAAATTTCAGCTCCTATTTAATTTTTAAAACAAATAAAGTGATTATTGCCAAATATGATTATTGCCAAATATGCAGCTTTAAGGTTTACACTTGTATATTCAAAGAACAAGAGAAGAAAAGACGACCATTCTTCCTTTCCTTTACTTCTCACAAGTTTTCAAACAGTGCCTAAAGTTCCCCTCAGCCTCAGCTCAGGCATTATAAAATGATTTCCAATTAAAAGAAAGAAACATGAAAACAACATGGCATTGATCATCACCAAACCTCATGGCATTGGCAGCAGCAACAAATTAACAGCCTATTTTATACATCAACAGCCTATTTTCAACAAATTAACAGCCTATTTTATACATCAACAAATTGTTTGACTAGAATAGAAAATTACCTTCTTCCCTCTTTCTATGTATTTGACTGCTAGAAGCTCCTTTGTCTTCTTATCCCTCACCAATCTTGCAGCACTGGTGGCACACGGCACTCAGATCAGATGATCTGAGATGGATGAGAATGTGAGAGAGAGCTCAGCCCTAGTTATTTGTTTTGGCAAATGGGCTTAGTAGCTAAGTGGCCTAGAGGTTTCATTATTTGTTTAGACAAATGGGCCAAGTGGGTTAGAGGGGTATTCAACCATCTTGGATTGGGTATTCAAATTTTGGATTGGGTATTCAAAACTAAACTAAACCCAAAAAAAAAAAAAAAAAATATTAAAATTTCAAAGTTGAGGGTATTCACCTGCATACCCTCATGATGCTGTGGAGCCGCCCCTGCCCGGGATGACCAACCGGTTGCCCACCCGGTTGACCAACCGGTCAACCAGTAAAGGGTTCAAACGGTTCAGAAAAAAGGTTCAGAAAGTTTAAAAAAAAAAAAAAAAAAAAATCTTGCCTAACCGGTCGACCGGCCGGTCGACCACCCGGTCGTCCCGAAAAAAAGGTTCAGAAAGTTCAAAAAAAGTTCAAAAAATTCAAAAAAAAAAAAAAAAAAAAAAAAAATGGCAAACCGGTCAACCGGCGGGTCGACCCACCGGTTGACCAACCGGTTGTCCCACTAAATTTGATGCAAATTTGATGCAGCGTTGGAGTCGTTGATTTCAGATTTGGTGAAATAGGTTAATTTTGACTCAGATTTGATGAAAAATTAGGTTAAGGGTTGGAGATGCTCTTAGTTGACTCATTTAATATTTATTATTTCTATATTAAATAATGTAAAAATATGTATAAAAAATAAGATAAATATGTTATTTATATATTAAAAAAATATAAATGTAAATACTAGTTAACTACAGATAGTATATTTATATAATAGTGGTAGTATATATTATTATTTTGATAAAATATTGACTTTTTAAAATATATTTATATATATTGTATATATAATTGTATAATCAAAGTTTTAATTATAATTTTAATCTCGTACGTAAGTATGAATTTATAAATTTTTTAGTTTGTTAAGGCTCGTGAATAAGTTCGAATTCGAGTCAACCCTAAGCTAACTCGGCTCGAGCTTAGTTCGTTAATTTTTTATTCAGTTCGAGTTTGAGTTTGGATTCGTTAAAATCTTAATAAATAAATTTAAATATACTAAGGCCCCGTTTGTCAAGTGGGTTGGGGCTAAAATAGCCACAAAAGACAAAATAGGCTATTTTAGCCCCAAAAAAACAAAACATCACATCCAACCCATAATCATTACACTCTTCTCTCACAAAAAACTCAAAAAAGCCAAAAAGCCAAAAAGCCCTTCCCAAACCAAGCTTTTAAGCCCAGGCTAAAATAGCCAAAAAAGCCAAAAAGCCAAAAAGCCAACCCACTTTCCAAACCCACCCTAAAATTTGATTTGATTCGACTCGTTTGCGGTCCTAGTTAGGCAGATTTATTGAAGAAGATAGTTATATTGACCTTTTCGAGATATTTGTTTTGTGTGGTGCAAGTCTCATTTGTATCATTTTATATTTGTGTATTTTTTTTTTATTACATTATTAACGTAGGACTAAAATTAAATTGTGAGCAAGTAAAGTGGGGTTCACCATTTATAGGAAAATAGTGGTCACCCTTTATTAGAGATTGGTGGAGTTCACTTATAACAGCAGTAATACGGGCATGTGCTACGGGTACGCAAAGTAAAGCCACATCCGACGAGTGATATATGCGATCAATGTCAAATTTTATTTTATTTTTGGTTCGGTGGTATTACGTATATCAATTAGTGTATTAATTAGTGTATTAATATTAATTATGATATTATTGATCTCACTCATTAATTACATTATAAATATAAAAAATCACTTAAATTATGTCACATCATCAATTGATATATTAATTAGTATGTAAATTAATACATATAATATTATTCTTTTTGGTTTACCTATGTCACATTAGGGATGCGCATTCGTTCCGCCGGTTTGGGTTTGGGTCAGACTAACACTATATAGTAAGAGATTTTATATTTGTCTAAATCCAGTTTGATCCTAATATTGGGTCTCTACTTCTGTCTAAGTCTGTTTTAAAAAATAATTATAAATCTCAAATTACTAATCTAACTATATGTTAAAAAAAATAATTAAACATTTCATAATTAAATTCAATCACATTATATTTTTAAACAAATATATTGATATTATTATAAATTGAAGGTTTTTTTTAAAAAATTCAATCAAATACCACAGTTTCAATAAAATTAACAGGCCAGGTTGAGCCGTACTGGATTAAAAATATAAATCTTAAACACATCCCATTAATATATCGGACTAAAAATATTGACCCAATCCAATCTTATGGATTAAAATAATTTCTCAAACTCTAAAAAAATAAGGTTAGGTTTGACATTCTCTAAAAAAGTTAAAAAATCACTATTCTATTTAAGTTACATTATCTTATTTAAATCACATCATCTTTCTACCGCATCAATTTAAACCCAATTCATATTTTATAAAAAATAAAAAATACGTTTATTTAAAACATTTCAAAACTCGACGGGCCATGCCTACCCTATGTAACCTACCTACATGTTATCTGCGAGGTACCCATCACGTACTCGTGTACTTATTAATAATATTTTATGTATGTATTATTATATATATATATATTTGTTTTTCAGACCATGACTATCCAAATCCGTTTGGAAAGTGAGTTGGTTTTTTAGTTTTTTGATTTTTTTGGCTATATGAGCCTGGGCTTAAAAGTTTGGTTTGGGAAGGACTTTTAGCTTTTTGACTTTTTTGACTTTTTTGTGAGAGAAGAGTGTAATGATTGTGGAATTGGATGAGATGTTTTGTCTGTTGTGGCTCATGAGCCTATTCTGTCTTTTGTGACTCATTGAGCCAAAAAAGCCCAATGAGGGTTGCCAAACCAACCCTAAATACTTTTGGAGGAGTAGGATTTCACTTCATTTATAGATTATAGATTGACATCAAATATTTTCTCATAAAATTTTAATACAAAATATTAGAGAGTGTTTTGAAAAGTTGATTAAAAATTAATTTTTTTATCTTTTAGTGAGTAAAAAATATGAAAAATAATATAATCCAAAATAAATTTAAAGCTAAAAACTAACTTTTAATCATGTTGCGAAAATGAATCTGGATCTCGTAAATCAATTACTGCTTATTTGAAGTGCCAGTTAAACTTGCTCAACTATCCCCATTTGTAGGAGTTTTTTTTTTTTTTTAATATTCTAAAAAAAAAAACTATTTAGAGAATTAACTCACTTTTCAAACTATTTGGGAGACTAACCTTTTTTTTTAAATCGCATTTTGAAAATAAGATTTTGAAATTGAAATTGTATTTTCAATATGCAATTTCCAACATGCAATTTCATTTCAAAATCGCATGTTAAAAATGCTATTTCAATTGAAATCGCATGTTGAACATACAATTTTACCATGTCATCATAAATTGTATTTTCAACTTCTGATTTCAAGATAAAATTACATGTTGAAAATGCAATTTCAATTTCAAAATCGCATTTTTAAAATGCGATTTTAAAAAGTAGGTTAGTTTTTCAAATAGTTTAAAAAATGGATTAATTCTCTAAATAGTCTTTTTTTTTTGAATATTTTAAAAAAAAACTCCATTTGTAGTGTGTACTTTTATTTTTGTTTATCAATGTTGTAGTTAACTTTTTAATAATAAAATAATGTCATTTAATTTCAAAAGCGGGGGCTGGTTGGGCCAATTTATTTGGGAAATTACTTATTAGAGTGTATATGTAAGAAAATTTTTACAAATTAGTGACATTCTTTATAAACATTAATATTTAAAATTATAAACTATTTCATGATTTATTAATTAAATTTTGAAAAAATGATGGACAAGGAATTTCCCCAATTTTTTTGCAACATTTTGTTGATTTATTTCATTTATATTTTTTAAAATATTCTATTGAACATTTAAGTGAGTGCAAAAAAAATAAAAAAAAGTAATGTGATCTAAAAAAGATAAAAAAAGAAAAGAAAAGGCTATTGTAAAGGATGCCAAAAAATCCCTTAGTTATTACGAGACAAGAAGATTCTAATTTTTTTTTAAATTGAAAAAAGACCTCTAAATACAGAAAAAAATAATATAAATAAAAGAATTTTTTTTGACATTTTGTATTTTTTTTAAGTTGAAAAAATTAATTACTTTTTATTTCGTTCTAAACTAGAACAACCTCAAAATAATATTGACATAAATTTAAAAATATTTAATCTTACCAAACAAAAGCTAAGTGTAGGTGACTATTTTTCATCTGCTGTTCGTAAATTTTTTTTTTCTACATGAATAATGTTGAAAATTATTTAGAGGCATTTATGGCACTATTATAAATTTAACTAAATCACTCATTTTTGAGTCTCTTATAGCGATTTGGATTCTCTGTCCCACTATCTCATGTCCTCGTCCCAAATTGTCTCACTCTAATTTTGGGGGTAAAAATAAAATTTGAAACGATGAAATAAAAGAGAGGAGAAGATAGGACCGTCAACCCTACTTACAGACCACCGATGGTCCTTACATTTTGTCTCTTATATTATTTTAATTCCTTCATTTTTAATTGGCTCAATTTTGATTTTAAATTTTAAATTTTATATCAATTTAGTTCAATTAATAATGCCGTTAGTTTTTTACAAAAAATAATTACTGAATTGGTTGAGGTTAACTAACTGAATTTAGTAAATTTATAATTTTATTCTAAAAAATATGACATAAGACACTTATATGCATATTTTGCATAAAAAAATGATAAAAGTTATAATCAATTGAACCAAATTGAAATAAAATCATAAACTCAGTGTCAAAATTATGCTAATTAAAATTACGGAAATCAAAATGACACAAAGATCATAGTATAAGAACTAATAGCACAATTTGCCCCAAATAAATGGTAAAATTGTGTTTATGATATGACTACATCATTGTTTTAAGTCACACACACTAAATAATTTCTCAAATTATTAGATATCTATCTAGTTGTGATAAAAGAAAATTGTAATAAATAAATAAATAAAAGTTGTGCAACTCCAAGAGATTAAACTAAAGTAATAAATTGAGACATGATTAGTGTTTTAAAAAAGGTAAGCCACGAATTTAAAGTCTATGAAACACTTTCTTGACCCACTCTCAAGGCATGTACTCTACCATTAGTTTAGGCGTTGTTTGGCAACATTTTTATTTCGTGTTTTCTATTTTTATTTTTTATGAACATCAAATATAAACTTGTTTATTATTTTGTTTTAGTTTTCAAAGAAAAATTCTGAAATATTTGTTTGTTTTTTTCTTTTTGAAAATGAATAAAGGTGTTTCCACCACCACTAGCTACAGGTTGCCAACCACCAACTGCCCGCCATCCTCCAGCCAGCTTGGGCAAGTTCTGGTGACTAATGTTTTAAGAATTGGACCAGATCGGCCGGTTCAACCGGTGACCGGGCCTAGTTTTGGTCCGAATGATCTACAAAAATCGGATTAGGCTAAAAACTGGTCTTGTTTGCAAAAAATTAATAGTTCAACTGGTAAAATTGGTCCCGATTCTCGACCAACCCGGTGGTTGTTTTTTTTTTTTTCTTCTTTTCTTTTTTTTTCTTTCTTATATATTTATATATCAAAATTTTGATTAAAAACTCTTACTTCAAGAAGAGTCTCCTCTCATGAGGAAGAGTCTCATTAGAAGCTTGAAAAAATTATGGAAGTCTATTCCTGTTTATAGGAAAAAAATTGTTCAAAGAGAACCTAAAAATTCAATGTGAGATTCAATTAAATTGTTTGAATCATATTTGATTGGAATGAGAGTTGAAAATTTCATTTCCTTCCAACATTAAATCTAGCCTTCAATCAATTTGTTTGGAGGGAATGTTAAATTTTTTAATTTTTTTAAAATCAGAGACTTTTTTATGTTATTTTATTTTTTTATATCAACTATGATTTTATTAAATATTATTAGTAAATATTATGCAACACTTTTTTTTTATTATTTCAGTAATTATATATATTTTTATTTATTTATAATTTATAATTATATTTATAATTATATAATATTAATTATGACGTCATGGTTTAACTGCTTCGACTCGACAATTGAACCAGTGACCTGTCCATCCGATCTTTTTTTTAGTCGATTACCGATCCGACTTTCAAAACATTTTCTGGTGACCATTAATAACCCTTGGCGGACTACCTTGCTCGTACCTTTGACGACACTTCAATGGTGAACCATCTTTTGACTATCACCTTTAATAACTCATTAAACATAAATTTTTATTTTTGTTGGAGAATTTTTATTTTTGTTGGAGAAATTACATGCAGGTGGGAGTTAGAAAAAAAAAATTTATCAATACATGGAGGAATGCAAATCACACTTGCACCTTCATATCCTTTCATTTGCACCCCCCTATAGATACACTTACATCTCTCATATATTTGTAATTTTTTTTTTTCCAACTCTCATGTTCATGTAGTTCCCCATTTTTATTTCATTTGTTTTCATTATAGTTATATATATCAAACAAGTTTTGTTTATCATCCCACCAAAAAAATAAACATTTTTACTGTTTTATGTAAATAGAAAATAATAAAATGATAATATTATTATTTTGAAATTATAACATATATTTAGTATTTTTTTAAAAAAAATTATATGTATTTTACTTTTTAAGTGTATCTAAATTAAGTGAATTTAAAAATAAATAAATCTACTTAACATATTAAATTTTTTTACCAAACACAATAAACATGAAAAATAAAAAATTCAAAACTATTTTTGAAATATGATTACCAAATGGAGTAAAAATTCAGTGTCACGGTAATACTAGGTCACCATTGACACGTGGTATTACCTATCAACAATAAATTTACATGTGAAGGGTGAACCTCACTCAGAATATAATATCTTATCAGGGGTGTGCGTGGTTTGGTTCGGTTAAGGCGGTTTGAGAGTAAAATTATAAACCGAATGGCAGATTAGCGGATAAGCGGATTGGCAAATCGCGGTTTGAGCGGTTTCGAACGGATTGGCAGATTGAAGAATATTCTAATCAATTATCAAGTATTTGCATAATATATAATATTAATTTGCATAATATTTTTCATATATATAACACAAACCAATTTTATATAATATTTTTCATATGTATAACTATTAATTTGTAACAAATTTCACATCTTAAATCTCTCTTACACTCATTTTTATTTTGATATTTGATTAGAGGTTAAAAAATATATATGCATTAACCATTGTGGACAGGAGCGGTTTCAGAGACAGATTATAAAATCTGAAGTTTAATCTATAGTTAGAAGATTGAATGGTGCGAATTGATGGGGATTGATGTGGTTTCGGCTGATTGAGCAGTATTTTGCACAGCCCTATGTAGACCCCTATTTTGATCGGTCTTAAGATTTGGGTGCCTTCTTTAGGCATTTGATGATGAAGATCTGGAATGTATGTTACTTTCGATTCCTCTAGCAAAAAACTCAATCTTAAAGCAAATCCCAACCTTTCACCCTTTTTGGCAAAATGTTTTAGATAGTTAAAAGCTTTTTTTAAAAATATTTTTATAGCCATGCGTAAATCCAACCATTTTCATGATGTTCAAGGTCATCCTTCAAAAATGCTGTGACTTTTTGTAAACTGAGTAAGGACAAAGTAGGAATAAGTAGAAATCAAGAGAATTTTTTAGAAAAACCTTGTCTTCTCTTCAAAATTGATCCAACCATACAAAAATAAGGTCCAGCTGTACAAATTTATGATTGGCTGACCATATTCTGGTTGGCCGGCCATATTTTGCCTAGTTGGACAAAATTGTCGAGAGATAAATGGTCTCCCAATGCATATAAGGTTGCTACATCCACAATTTTTGCACGAATTACAGACCAAGCAATCTCTTGGCCCATATAAACACCTCTATTTCAAGAGAAAAAAAAAAAAGGGAGAGAAGAATTGGATGAGCCTAGAGACGCCCATATACTTTAAGCTTTGAATTCTTCAATTTCTTTCTCTCTCTCTCTCTCTCTCTCTCTGTCTCTCTCTCTATATATATATATACACCATTAAAGCCATGGATTGAAATTTTTCTTGCTGGAGATTGAAAGAAGAAATTGAAGACTTGAGAGTGCCTAGAGTGAGGGTTGCCAATCAAAGAGCTCTTCTTACACTTGAGGTAATCTCTTGAAATTTTCTCATCACTTTCTCTTCCATTTTCTCATCTTTTCTCTCTTGCCAAACATTTTGAAATTCTAAATTTAGTAGTTTAATATGTGATTGGGACTTGTGGATAGTGGAGGGGATTAGCCACCCCTCCACAGGATGAGTTGGATTACTTGAATTCTAGTTTTTCTTATACTTTCTCTATCATTTTCTCACCTGACAAACACCTCATTTACTGATTTTCTTTGGCAATTTAGATTAAATCTGGACTTGTATAGAGGGTTCTAGCCCTACCATATGTTTTATTTTGATAATCTCTTGTTTTGTTTCATTTTCTTTCATTTTCCGTCATTTTCTCACCAATTTTCTCATCATCTAAACATGTTTAATTTTCATAATTCCATCATTGCTTATATTCCAATGAGCTTTTTGGATCTTATGGGGTTAACTGGGTGATCCATGGGCTTAAATTGGTGATTGAAGTGTTTTTCAATCTTATTTTCTTTCATTTTCTCTTACTTTCTCTCATTTTCTCTCTACTTTCTTGGAAGCGGCTTCCAACTAGAAACGATTTTGCAATCTACTCTCTTATTCCCTCTTAACATGAATTGGAGCATCTATTTGTTCCTTTTCATGAAAGATGATGTAGATTCTTACCAATTTCTTTGATTTGCTTCTCATTTTGAATTCCATTTTATGTATGTTTCTTCTATGATCATCATGGATTTCGCATATCTTTGATGATCAAAGAAGTCTATCATCTCATCCTTTTTTCAATGATGAGTATGGCAATTCTGTCTTCTTGTTTTGCTTCCTTGATCATCATGTGATTTTCTATATCCATTAGTGGTTAAGGAAGATCATTATTTCATCTCTTCCATGGTGATAATGATGGATTTAGCTTGTTTTCATTTTTCTTTATTATTTAATTGCTTCCATGATGTAGTATTGTTTGTTAGCTTCCCATATGCTTTCATTTGGTAGCATTATTAGTAGTTAGTTTCCATTATTCTTGTCATTTTGCTTTTCTTTGTATAGATGTTTGTGTACCTATCTGTGGGCGCTGTGCCTTTTTCAAGTCTAAGGCACATATCCCATACCGACTTGTTTTATCGACATAGAGTCGCCACTTAGTTTTTAAAGGGAAATTAAGAAATCTTTAATGATGAAAACTAAATTAAGGCCTAGTCCGTCATAACCAAGAACATTTCAAGTTCGGGTAGCTTAGGTACAAAAGGGAAATGCTATTTATATGGAAGCACCCCTTTTTGCCCAATCCGAAGATTGGTCTCTGCTTACTCTCTATTTTATGATTTGAGTGGTCAATTGTTAACAAAAAATCATTTTAGACCTAAATCCCTTAATTAACCTAAAACTACGTGATTTGAAGAAAAGTGAATATCATATATCTTAATTAAATGAATAAAATCATATTTATATAAAGGCTAGTTTTCATTAGGAAAAGTGGATTTTGATAATTCATGGCCTTAAACATAAACTAAAATATACAATATCCACCAAAAACATACAAAACACACAATTTTGCATACAAAGAGCATACAAACTTACATTACTTAAAAGAACAATGCAAAGACACAAGTACATGCCAAGGAGGACAAGAGGACTTACCTGGATGCCCACTTCGCGGGTCTTACATGCAAGACATAAAATAAATATGATCTAAAGCATGTAACTAAACATACAAGAATGGTCCTAGGCCTAGTTTGAGGCTACTATATGATGAATATGCACAAGAATACAACTAACAAATAAAAGCATAAATATAAACTAACTACATGATGAATCAAACCGGGCCATGCATGCTAATTATATAATCAGAATAGACCTAAAAACATGTTGTTTAACTAAAAGAAAGAAAACATGCAAAAAGAGGCTAGAAAGTAAGAAAACTAAGAGACTACATGATGTTAAGATGGACTAACAACCTAGCATGGATTGACTTTTGAAAATAAGCAAAGGGTTATTGAAATATAGGGAGTATGGGAGTTTACTGTCTGGTTTTCAAGAAGGGAAGAGCACGCGGAGAATAACGCAAAGAAACAACAAGTTCTTTGCTTGAAGGCTTCTCTCAGACATGGAATCCGAATTTGGGTTGAAGTTCTTCAGTCCTTAGGTGTTCTTCAATGTTTAGAGTTGCTGTGGATGGGACATTTTCAGAGCTAAAGCTAGATGAGAGGAGGAGAAGGTGTATTTTGCTCTTCAAATGTACAAAGAGGCTTCAATTTCTTAACCCCTTCAAATAGAGGGGGGACGGGCTCTATTTATAGAGTTGGGGGAAGCCTCTGGAACTCCTTTAGGGTTTCATTGCTTCCCCCTTCCCTGTTCCCACCAAAATTGCAGTAAAATAGATTTTCCAAAAATAACTGTGCAATGCTTCAATGTGTGCACGTACAAACAATGTGCGCACGCACAATTTTCCTTAGTACATTTGCCATGCATGCATGCACAAGTATGTGGTCCTATGCTCTTGGCTTGCTTGTGGCACAGGTAAGCCCGAATTGCATTTTGATCAATGTTTTTGATAAAATAGGTCACTAACTTTGGAAAATACCATCAATCAAAGCACAATCGAGGCTTTCCGAGGTTAAAAAGTTGATTTTTGTCTAAAAATAGGTCCACGGATAAAATGGTCATTTTCACAAAAAAGTTAATTTTTTTGGGCCAAAACGAGTATATATAACAACTCTAAACAATCCTTTAAACATTTTAAAGATGAAGTAAATACCATTTCATCATCAGGAGGCTTGCAAGAGCCTAAAGTCTTAGGGTCAGTCAAAATGGGGTGTCTACAGTTGTCCCTGTTTGACAAAGCTCAAATAATCATAAAGTGATAAGAAATGAATGTCAAAGACCCGAGACCATCCTAGTTGATATGATCCTAAGGCTTAAGGAAATGCCATACATTCATGTAAGTGATCAAATCGGCAGGTTGCCTACATATCCTTGATTGCAAGGAATCAAATCAGTGTAGTTCGAAGGCGGTTGTGCAACAATATACATAAGTGAGTGTGCAACAAGCACTCAAGCATTCATCCAAGCATGCATTCTGAAGAGAGGAAAGCAGGCGATACTTGCCATACTCACCTTACCGTTCCTATGAAAAGTCCCTTTCCATTCTTTTCTAGGTTTGTGCCAATCCTGTAACTAAAAAAAAAAAAAAAAAATTCAAAGAAAACAAATCCAAATAATAATGCACACCACAGTGTGGTTAGAGTGTAATGCCATTATGATGCCAATGATACCAAGGGATGCCATTCTATGCCTATATCGATGAGGTAGGGGTGTATCATTGTATACCATTCCATGCTTGTATCGACGAGTCATGGTTTTATTTAAGAGCCAAATGGTATTTTTCATGCTTGCATCGGCAAGACATGGAAATTTAAATGCCAAGCGGTGCCATCCTCTGCTCGTATTGACGAGTCATGGGGTTTAATAAATGCCATTCCACGCTTGTATCGGCAAGACGCAGATTTTATTAGGTGCCGTTCCATGCTCGCATTGGCAAGACATGGAGGTTTATTTGATGTCATTTCCATGCTCGCATCGGCAAGACATGGGGGTTTAAATACCAAGTGGTGCCTTCTCCTTGCTTGCATCGGCAAGATATGTGGGTTTATTAGGTGCCATTTCCACGCTCGCATTAGCAAGATGTGGGGATTTAAATGCCAAGTGGTGCCTTTTCCATGCTTGTATCGACAAGACATAAGGGTTTATTGGGTGCCATTTTCACGCTCACATCGGCAAGATGTGAGGGTTTAAATGCCATTCAACACTCTCATCGGCAAGACGTGGGAATTTTGAATGCCAAGTGGTGCCTTTCCATGCTCGCATTGGCAAGACATGGGGATTTAAATGCTATTCCATGCTTGTATCGATAAGACGTGAGAGTTTAGATGCCAAGTGATTCCTTTCTATGCTTGCATTGACAAGACATGGGGGTTTATTAGGTGCCATTTCCACGCTCGCATTGGCAAGACGTGGGGGTTAAATGCCAAGTGGTGACTTTCTATGCTCGCATCGGCAAGACATGGAGGTTTAGGTGCTATTCCACGCTTGCATCGGCAATATGTGGGAATTTAAATGCCGAATGATTTCTTTCCATGCTCGTATTAGCAAGACATGGAGGTTTAAATGGGTGCCAAGTGATACCAAATGGTTCTAATTTTGCCGAGATGTCTTAAGTGGTGCCAAGTGTTTTGCTAAAATGTTTCAGAATTTGCCAAGGTTTACCAGGTGTTTGCCAAGTGGATGACAAATTTTCTAGTTATTTGTTATGATGCCAAATGTGATTTTGAGGAATATTTTTGCCATGCCAAGTGATTTGTGTGCCAATGCCAATGTCATAGATGATAAAATAGTTGTGCCTCGAAAGGTGTGTCGATGTTAATGCCTTAAAAGGAATACTGATGCTTGAGATGATAAAATTATGTACATTGAAAAGTGTACCAATGCCTAAGTTTGATGATATGCCATTGATGTGTCTTGAAACACGTGCCGGTGTCTAGAATGATAAAATGATGTACCTTGAAAGATGTGCTAATGCATGCGTTTGAGTTTAGAATATACCTGTGCCTTGAGGATGTCTTGAGGGTGCCATAGGTTGGCTATGCATGAGGGCTATATGTGGGCCAGCACAAAATGGGCGCATGCATATTTATTAGACGTGCACATGTACCAAATTGGCTTGCTTGTGGCTCAATTAAATCTGAATTCCCTTTTGATCGATGTTTTTGATAAAATCGATCACTAATTTTGGAAAATATATTCAATTGACGTACAACTGGGCCTCTCTCTTTTTTCGGGGTTAAAAAGTTAGATTTTAGCTAAAAACGGGTCAAGGGGTAAAATGGTCATTTTTAGAAAAAGTTAATTTTTGTCTAAAATAGGTTTATACAACAACTCCAAACAACTTTAAACATTCCAAGGATGAAGTAATTATCATTTCATCATTGGGACGTTTGCAAGCGTCCAAAGTCTTAAGGTTAGTCAAAATTGGGTATTTACACATATGTTTTGAAAAATCTCTTGATGGATAAGGTCTTGTACTTAGTTTTCATTGTTAAAGATTTCTTAGTTTCCCTTAACAATTAAGTGATGACTCTCGAAAGCAAGTTGGTACAACATTGGGTGAAAATGCGCCTTATACCCAAAAAGGCATAGCGCTCACAGAAACTATCTGTCACGACCCAAACCTGCCCCTATAGGTTTAGCATCGTAACCAGCCAGTAATCCTAAGGTTACCTACGGCCTCTGAAACAGAATCACAAAATAAGGGGCTAGCGGAAGCAAATATTAAAAATAATATAATCGTCAAATGAGCTTTGTAACTTAGAAAACTTTCATCTCATCTTTATATACATATATCCAAAAGTCAGTATTACGTTATACCCACACACAATGAAGTCAAAGCAAAAAAGGATTAAATCCCAAAACAGACTTGTCTTATCAGGTAAACATCTTAAGTATTAATAACAAATTAAATTAAGGACTAAAGCCTCGACCACAAAGCCTCGACCACAAAGCCTTGTTCACGTGACAATTCTAGAACCTCCTCGTGAGGTACGGTGGTTGGCTTGACAAAACAGAAGTTCAGATAAGTACCATTAGGCTTGGTCTTGTACTCGCTCACCTACATATAGATTTATATATATAAACAGTGAGCTAAAGCCCAGTGAATAATATTAAATTAAAGAGGTTAGTGAACGAATTTTGAACATAGCATATTCATAAAACATATCATAACATAATTAATTCTCATATCTGAACATAATAATGGTACATCCAATAGAACATATCATATCGTTATCCGACTAGAGTAATTGGTTACGGATACCGATTAAACACATCACCACTTTGTCAAGTGGCTAAAGAGATCTTGTAATCACATATATGTCATGGACCTGCATTAACATGCCGTCCCCCATGACTTAGGACTTTCTATGAATGCCATAATAGATTTCAAATAGGACATTCGTTCACGTTAACAAAATCACATTTCAGAAATCATATCTTATCCAATAACATTTCAAATATAATTCTCATGAACATATCTTTACAATGACGTTACTCACAGTGGGCTTTCAGAAACAGTTGATCAGTCTCTAAATTTCGACCTACAATCACAAACGTGCATAACACAAAACATATTTTATCATTACACATTCATATAGCCAACATGGCTTAGCTTTCCTTACACTGATTTCTTATTCTTCCTTATCACATTGCTTGTACACGTTGAAACACATTCTCTATAATATCTTAATTTATTCCATTTTTTTCTTAGTATGTTTCTAATTCTTATCCATATTATTGTGGCTTAACCATGGCTTAAGAATACCTAAGATGGAATGAGGATTGGTGTGGGTAATCCTGAGACCTAGATTGTTGATCCTGACCAATTCGATTGGTTTTTGATGTTAATTAAAATAAGATTCAAGCTTGTTGGTGGCAAGGACAAAGAGTACGTTTTTCATGGAATAGAAGTTGTGGACCGATTCTTCCCAGTTGATGTTTGGACGGATTACAAAGATACATTGTTGGGAAATGTTGGAAATATTCAGAAGGGTGCCATTTATTTAATGGCTGCTACTGTTAGTGGAAAAGAATGTAAAATTACGTTAAGGAGTCAAATATACTTTAAAACTGTTTAGAATTATAATTTTATGTATTTTTATTTGTAATGTTCAGGTAAATGGAGGTGGACGATATAAAAACTAGTGTCGTTGACGGTGTTTCAGCAAGTGATTTTAGTTGTATTGAACTTGCTTTGCCTAATTTATTTTCTTAGTTAAGGTTGAGATACAAACAAAATAGTATTAAAGTTAATAAAATATTGATAAAATATTCCCCCTTTTGCGCATCTATTGCCAGTGGGTTGGTCAGAGTAAATGTGTATGATCAGAGGATAGATAGTAATGACAATTTGCAGGTGTATTTTATTTCCCCTGTGGATTGTCAATGCGAGTTAGTATATTATGGGAATGGTTATTGTTCTATTAACGACAAACAAGTGCCATGGATGGTGAAGTATCGACTTGAAAATTCGAATATTAAAAGGGGTATTACGTATTGTAAAATAAAGGGGTATTTGAAGTATTCTACGAGTGACATGCCATAATATTCGCAAATGAGGGCCCCATCTATTGTTGTGTTATCTAAAAAATATACTAATGATAATGTTAATGTTTGGCATTGTGCTCCAACCCAGTCTATTCCGATTTTGACACGGACTATGTCCGTGGGTTTACTGGAGAGGCGAAGAGATTTGTTATTAGGAGGTTTTGGAGAAAGTGGTTCAGTTATTCATGAACGCAGAGGTTGTTTGAGTTTGTCTGAGATTGATGTACACAAAGGTGGTGATGGTGCTAGTGATGTTGATCCTGGTCCATCGATTTCGGAGGTTGGTGCTGCTAGAAAAGACAAAGTTGATTGGAGAGGATCAGTTGTTATGGACCTTGCAGAATTTTTTGAAGTTTTACGAAATGTAATAATGAGTGTAAAAAAATAGTGATGAGACTCAAGATGTAATAGTTGATGATGAGGGAAATGTAGTAAGTAAATAAAAGTTTGAGTGGTTTCATAAATAAAATTAATAAAATTTTTCATTAATCATGACAGTGGTTACATTTACATCAAACCATCCTCTCATTTTTGGAGACATTGCATCTAACCAACTACTGTTCTCATTAGTTAATATAATACAAGGAATTCCTTTTCTAATAGTGAGATCTGGTTGGAATTTAACAAATACGTGGAAGTATCTCCAGTAACCTACTAAATTCTTCATTAATTCGGTAAGGACTGTTGAGTATTTGATGTTGTCTATGACGTTGTAGACGGCGTCTTGATCGTAGTCCTTGAAGCTTATTCTGCCGGAGAAGTAATTGTGTTGTTCGAGACTTCTAGCCTAGGCGGTTTTTCCTGTTCTTGAGGGTCCTTCAATGTAGAGGGAGATTGGACGGATGGGACGCTGTTCTGGATCCTCAGAGAAGGATGAGAGTTCTTCATCAGTATATAAATCGTGTATATTATTCCCGTATATCCCTAATCTAATATTGTCGCCTTCATTGTAAACAGAGAAACAACAATTTTGACATAGTTCATATTTTACAAAATTCTGACTTACAAACAAAATATTATTTTCTGCCCATTTTTTTACTTCTTCATTTAAAAAGGAAATGAACTAAACGAGCTAGTATATGGGGGCCGTTCTCGTTTGTAATGATCCCTCGAAAATATTTTTAATTGGGGTATTTTGTGACGTAATTGGTGGGACATCTTTCTTTGTAGAGTGCAAAGAATTATTCCTCCGTTTCTGCTTCTGCAAGTATTCTCCGCCAAAGTTCATCTTTGTTCTTCGAAGGACTTTTCCCCTTAGATGAAAATTCTCCCAATTCTATGAAGTCGCCCTATTTCTGTATATACTGTTGACTTGCTATTGGAGAATGGAGTTTTTCTATATTTGGATGATATATTCTACCATTAGTTCTAGTGAGATCGAAAAATCTCGGGTTGGAGGTTTGGATCTTCTTTGTGCATTGAACCATGGCATGAAGGTGAGGGTTTCTATCTTCGTGGAGCTCCCTTGCGACAAGTATGTAATATGGCTGACAGGCTAGTTGGAGTAGGGATTGGAGGAGTTCTAAGAGTTGTTCTTTTGGGCAAGGACATTGTGGGTAGGTGAGGAAAATATTCTTGGCATGGAAACGGAAAGAGGTTTGGTGAAGCATTTTGTAGTGGTAAACAGTGAACTCACACCAGTTGTACAAGACCAGCGTTGTATTAATATTACCAGCGCCCCCCTCCGATGTTGATCCGGGTCGTCCATTGTTGTACTTGTGGACACGTGTATGGATAGGATTAAAAGGAAGTCACGCCCGGGCCCAGGTGTGAGTGGTATGAGTACTTTTGATTCTTTTGCTGGATAGTGCAATACCTGTGTCGCGTTTCTGGTGGTTTGCGTGGTTGTAAAGTAAAGATTCTTGCATAATGATTGACATAAAGCAAAGGCGGGAAAATGATTATGCTTTTGAATTATTTTGAATGGGGAATCTTTGTCCTTACACGCGAGCCACTTTTGCTATTTATTTGGTACCAGAAAGCATTTGATGGCAGAGAGGAATATGCTTTTGCAGTGGGATAGCTATTATGGTGACGTTGTTTGCTGGTACCTTATTTCATCCCTCCTTTTTTGTCTTTCTTTTTTGTTGATTGTATTGGTATACAATGTTGTAATCTTTAGAAGAGTATCTCGAGAATTACGGGTAGTTCACTTAAATGAATAACTGAACCACTTTCCCCAAAACCACCTAAAAACAAATCTCTTCGCCTCTCCGGTAAACCCACAGACATAGTCCGTGTCAGAATCAGAATAGCCTTGATTGGTGCACAATGCCAAACATCAACATTATCATTAGTATATTTTTTAAATAACACAACAATAGATGGAGCCCTCATTTGTGAATCTTCTGGCAAGTCACTCGAAGAATACTTCATATACCCCTTTATTTTACAATACGTAATACCCCTTTTAATATTCAAATTTTCAAGTCGATACTTCACTATCCATGACAATTGTTTGTCGTTAATGGAACAATAACCATTCCCATAATACACTGACTCACATTGACAATCCATAGGAAAAATAAAATACGCCTGTAGATTGTCATTATTATCTAACCTTTGATCATATACATTTACTCTGACCAACCCACTGGCATCTGGTATGCAAATGGAGGAATATTTTATCAACTTTAATACTCTTTTGTTTGTATCTCAACCTCAACTGAGAAAATAAATTAGGCAAAGTAAGTTCAATACAACTGAAATCACTTGCTGAAACACCTTTAACAACACCAGTTTTTATATTGTCTACCTCCATTCACTTGAACATTACAAATAAAAATACATAAAATTATAATTCTAAACAGTTTTAAAGTATATTTAACTCCTTAACGTAATTTTGCATTCTTTTCCACTAACAGTAGTAGCCATTAAATATATGGCACCCTTCTGAATACTTCTAACATTTCCCAACAGCATATCTTTGTAATCCGTCCAAACATCAACCGGGAAGAACCGGTCCACAACTTCTATTCCGTGATGAACGTACTCTTTATCCTTGCCACCAACGAGCTTGAATCTCATTTTCTTTAGCATCTCAAATCGGTCAGATTGGTCAGGATCAATAATCCAACTCTTAGGATTACCCACACCAACTCCAATAAATATCATGTCAGGTGTCGGGGAATCTGATGGACTATTATCACTTATGATGAAAAACAATATGTAGTGGACTACATCTTTGTCTTTAGCATCTTGTCCGAATTGAACATTCCCAATTAATTTTATACCCTTAACCACGATCTTGTCTGATTGACGGTCACATCTTTTATTATCCAACTCAATATCATTTAGCAATCTCGCCACACCTTTATCATCAAATTTAACGTCCCTTAATTGTTCGTCATACAATTGTAACTTCCTTACTCTCCTATTAGTCTTCTTAATATATCAGGAATACTCTGTACGTACTGTCTGCGTACATACGCCGCCTTGAAAGGTGCACGACCACGGTAACTACGCTTATATGCCAAGAATGTTTTCCTCACCTACCCACAATGCCTTTGCCCAAAAGAACAACTCTTAGAACTCCTCAAATCCCTACTCCAACTAGCCTGTCAGCCATACTACATACTTGTTGCAAGGGAGCTCCACGAAGATAGAAACTCTCACCTTCATGCCATGGTTCAATGCACAAAGAAGATCCAAACCTCCAACTCGAGATTTTTCGATCTCGCTGGAACCAACGGCATAATATATCATCCAAATATAGAAAAACTTCATTCTCCAATAGCAAGTCGACAGCATATACAGAAAGAGAGCGACTTCGTAGAATGTGGAGAATTTTTATCTAAGGGGAAAAGTCCTTTGAAGAACAGAGGTGAACTCTAGTGGGGAATACTTGCAGAAACAGAAACGGTGGGACATCTTGAAACACTTGACAAAATTTCAAAAAATAGGGCAATTCGCTCAAGCACAACTTTGGTCGCTTGAGCAGATCCCTTGGTCTGCAAAAGTACTGAGAGCTCTTATTTTATGCTCGAGCCAACTTTTGGTCGCTTGAGCCAAGACTGAAAACAAAGGATGATCGCTCGAGCTTAGATTTTGTCGCTTGAGTGGAGTGCTCATGTCTGCAAAACTTCTAGGAGCTTGCATTCTTCGCTCGAGTGGTAGATCTGTCGCTCGAGCGGTCTGTGAATTTTCTGGGTTTTCCAGAATAGAATTTGAGCTCCAAACATACAATTCAAAACCTAGGGTCATGCATGGCTTGATAAAAAACATAGAATTACTTTATAAAACATGTATACACGACCCTATGAAAGCCATTTACTAAAAAATCTCATGAATTTAACCAAAATTGAGTTCAAAACTTCTACGCATATGAGTTTCACAAACTCTTTTCTCCCACTCCATGATTTTTAGTAAAATTGAGCTCAAAGCTCTATGCATGTAAGAAATTCCTTTTCAAAACATGAATTTAAGTGATAAAAAATGATGATTCAAACATGCATGTAACAATTACTCACAATTTCAACATAGAGGCTCAATTCGAAACCCAACATGACAAAACTCTATTTATTCATGCATGCATGTGGAATTCTTTTCCAAATTCTTTTTCCAAACTTCATAAACATATAATTGACTTACAAAACTTGGTGAAATATGCATGCATGTACATTTCATCCTCTAAATTCAACACAAATGATAAATCGCATAGTCAACATGATGATTTAACACCTACATGTGCATGCGTGTATGAATTACAGCCCAATTCTTCATTCTAAGCTTAATTTACATATTTGAACACATAATCTTCATGTTTTCTCATGTTTGATAGCTTAGATTCATAAATTAGGGGTTGAATTCTTACCTAGAGCCTTCAAACACTTTAGTTCTAGCATAATCTTGATGAACTCTAACCAAGACCTTCAATTCCTATTCAATCTCTTCATTTTCTCTCTCTAGAAGTGAACTTACTCTCTCTCTAGTATGAATTCTCAGAATTTTCCTCCAAAGAATGAAGGGTTTTGAGCTCAAAATGAGCTTATAACTCACATATATATAGTTGTGATGCTATAATACATTAATTAAAATATTGGACCAATTAAATACAACTTAATTAATCAATTTGAATCAATTTTTAATCAAATTGAATCAATTTTTAATTAAACTTACCAAAGTGTCCTAAATATTCCAAATAACATATCGATGTAATCAATTTCAGTTTCGGATGCGGATGAGGTTTTTGATTTTCAGATTAAAGAAGAATTCCAAATAGATATTTCTACGAGTAACAGATAGAAAGTCAAATAGCATGCAAAATACACAATAAACACATAATTTATTTTAATATCTTAATTAATCTCCTTAATTACTAATTAAGAGCATATTACGGATTGGGGTTATTACACTATCCCCGACATCGCTGAGTTTAAACGACTAGATAAAAAAGAGATAGTCGTCCATATTATGTCCGGCTAACCAAATTAAGTACGACTGCATGCATGATTTGTATGAGTCCATTGTTTCTGTACGAATGAAGTCCACATTTGTATGGGTATCTCAAAAAGTTATCCAGGCAAAGAGAAACGTACACATTTAGACCAGGTTCAATCTCAGAAGCTCAGAGACATCCTTGCCACTGATCTCATCATCCTTCAGTGCATAGCCTGTTTTAATCTCAGATTCAATAGCTATCAGAATGGAGTTCGGAAACCAATTTGTTTCTTATCATGAGGTGTTTCCCCACAAACACCGTTTCTCGAGATATTTTTTTTGCAAAATATCACTTTCTTGAATGAGGTAGCCCCATATTCTGAATTCCAAAAAACTTTGAGGTGCTTCCCTATAAGCACTGCTTCTTGAGATATTTTTCGAAATATTACTTTCCGAAACAAAATGGCTCGATATATTAAGTTCCAAAACTTTTTCAAAATTTGATGTTCGGAAGAAGATCACCCATTTTCACAGAATAAGGCAGCCCTGCACGCCATTTCCAGAATTAGGAGATACTGTCCAAAGTATCACTTCCTAAGATATTCAAAGATGTCATTTCCCGAGGACTTAAGGTTGGTTTGGGATGTTCTAAAAAAGTGTACTTTTTGACTTATTGGCTTATATGGGTTGGGTTTGATGTGATGTGTTAGAGAGGTGATGTAATTTAAATAAGATGATGTGACTTAAATAGGATAGTGACTTTTTGACTTTTTGTATTATTTAGGTTATGCCAAACTTGGCCTTAGTTTGTACACCAATCTCCAAAACTTGTGAGATGCTTTTCGAAGTATCGCTTCCTAAGATGTTTGAAGAACATTTCTTTAATAAGGATGAGATGGCCCCATACATCAATATTCCAAACCCTCGAAGTGTTATTCGTAGCACTTCGTCTCGAGATGCTTGAAAAGCATTGCTTTCTGACTCTAAGCGATTCCATACGTTGAATTCCAAATTTGTGAGGTGTACCTATCACACCACTTTTGTGTATCTATTGCACTGCTTGTTACATTTATCACATTGCATACTACATTTTTTCTTGTTGCATTAACTCTTTTCGTGTGAAACACATTTAGGCTTGTTATCACTTGGTTATAATTTCACCATTTCCGCATAAAATGCGTTTAGGCTTGCATTCACCATTTTTATGTGAAACGCATTTAGGCTTGTTATCACTTGGATACAACTTCACCATTTTTGCATGAAATGCGTTTTGGCTTGTTAACTACAACATTTTCCTCCATTCACATAAAATATGTTTGGATTGCACCCCGGGGCTTGCCTTTGTTGACTAGTAGGTCAGGATTGAAGTTTCCTATTGCTGTGACTATTGGTCGCATGCAAATTTTCCAGTTACATACTCCTCCCTTATATCACTTGTGTGGTAACACATTTGAAGAATCTCTTCCTCCATTTGCATAAAATGTGTTTGGATTGCACCCCTAAGTTCGCCTTTGTTGACTGGTAGGTCAAGATTGGAGCTCCCTATTGTTGTGATTTCCGGTCACATGCAAGTTTTTGGAGTATGTTTTCGCCAACCATCTTGAAGTGTAAAAAGCACTGATAGATCCCTTTTTCCTTTTTATTCGTGTGAAATACATTTGTATGGATGCACTCTCTTTTTCTTTTGTGTGAAAATATTTGTATGTGATACACCCTTTCCTTTTCATTTGTGTGAAACACATTTGTATGCGATGCACCCCTCTCTTTTTCATTCGTGTGAAACATGATTATATACAATACACCATTTCCTTTTCATTCATGTGAAACAAGTTTGTATGCGATGCACCTTTCTTTTTCATTCGTGTGAAACATGTTTGTATACGATGCACTCCCCTTATTTTCCATTTGTGTGAAATAGTTTTGTATGCGATGCATATCTTGATCATTTGATTTGTATTTGTTCACCTCCTTGATGTGTGGAAACACAAAAGGGTTGTATTCTTCTTATCTGCATAAGGTTTGCCTCACATTTTGCCACCATCAATTTTCAAACCCATTTTCAAACACCTTTTAGGCAGTGTGGTACATGCAAGCCCAACTTTCAAATCATAAGGCATGTAAGTCCAACTTTTAATTATGTTTCAAGCATTTCATTTGCATTCTGCACTTGAATTACACTAGTTTAATTCCTTGCAAAGGGATACATAGGCAACTTTCGGGTCTAACCAACTGCATTTGCATCCTGTTTGTTTGCCAAAGTCTTACGGCCTCGTCAAAAGGGTCGTCTTCAAGTTTTAACATTCACCCACGCCATGAAATGATGTACTGAGCTCTATCAAAGAGAAGCAATTGTAGACATTCCATTTTGACCGACCTTAAGATTTGGGCGCCTTCTTTAAGCACCCGATGATAAAGATCCGGAATGTGTGTTACTTTCGATTCCTCCAGCAAAAAGCTTAATAATAAAGAATATGCTAACCTTTCACCCGTTTTAGCCAAATGTTTTTAGACCGTTAAAATCTTTTTTATAAAAATGTTTTTAGCCGTGCGTAAATCCAACCATTTTCATGATGTTCAATCGCATCCTTCAAAAATGTTGTGACTTTTTGTAAACTGAGCAAGGACATAGTGGCAATAAGTGGAAATGAGGAGAATTTCCTAGAAGAACCTTATTTTCTCTTCAAAATTAACCTAGCCGTACAAATAGGGTCCAACCATACAAAATTGTGATTGGCTGGCCATATTTTGGTTGGCAGGCCATATAAAATTGATGGCCGACCATAAAATTGTCGAGAGATAGTAGTTTCGAGAAAAGGTCCCCCCATGCATGTGAGGTTACCACCTCTACAATTTTTGTGCGAATTACAGACCAAGCAAACTCTTGGGCCTATATAAATACCTCTCTTTCAAGATAAAAAGGGAGGAGGGGAGAGAGAGAAGAATTGGATGAGCCTAGAGACACTCATATACTCTAAGCTTTGAATTCTTTAATTTCACTCTCTCTATATATACCTAAACCTATACATACACCATTGAAGCCATGGATTGAGGCTTTTCTTGCTGGAGATTCAAAGAAGAATTTGAAGACTTGAAGGTGCCTAGAGTGAGGATTGCTAATCGAAGAGCTCTTCCTACACTTGAGGTAATCTCTTGAAACTTTTTGATCACTTTCTCTTCCATTTTCTTTCATTTTTTGTCTTGCCAAACACTATGAAATTATGAATTTAGTAGTTTAATATGTGATTATGTGACGCCCCAAAAATCGGAAACATTAAGGAATAGATTGACAAATAACTACAGGGTTTTTCTAAGGTTACAAGTGTATGAAACGTCACTAATGAGTCCTTAGTCAATAACTAAGTAAGATCCTTTGAAAGATCAGATGAGTCAAAATAGCCTTCTTTCTAACTCTAATCTCCTTAGATAACAAAGCTACATTTTTGATAGATCTTTAACAAGGTATTAACACAAGGTCTGCATAAGTTGATAGAATATAAGGATAGGCTACAAAAGATATATGTAGATATATAGGCAAAGTAATAGTTAGAAGATCATATTTTAATTACGATAAAAGTTTTAACACTTACAATCCCAAAACATGATTACAAATTCCTAATCTTCTAGGATAGCCATATGTCATCAAATGTTTTTGCTTCGCCGACGTGCATATAAATTTCATCAACACCTAGCATGAAACGCCATGAGCTTGGAATGGCTAGTAAACACACAAATACCTAATCCCTTTTTTTCGCAATCCAATACACAATCACAATTATAACAAACAAGTAATGAAGCATGATATTCAAGTCAATAATAAAGGATTACAAGGTTAGATGTCAGTGATCTAGAAATCCCCTAAAGAGATTTCATCATTCCAACCACAAGAATTGGACTCGGATTATTCGCTATGCCCCCTCTCTTGTTACTTTGCAGAACTTACCCTAGATGTCTACAACGGTTATGTACAGCGTACCGCCAACCGAGGACCTCAAAAGATATGGTAAAAATATATAACCTCCTCTAACCTTATCCATCATAAGTACCTAGAGTCTGAATATAACCAATCCATTCAAGAGTTCCGAAACAACCACTTGCGCAAGATTTAACCTTCAGTTAGGGAATACGTCCTATCAATCCATTGTCATCTAAGTGATTGAAAACCCAATTTCACCCCAATTAGTTTCCCCTTGAGTTAGATGTTTTTAAGTTAAGGTTAGAACAAATTATTGAGACAATAATTTCTACACAAATATGAGCATCATCAAATCATCATGGTAAATCAATATAGGCACAACAATGAAAATATCATACTAAGGTCCAAACAAGAGATAAGAAGCTCATGAAATTAAAAGCATGAAATCAACAACAAACATAATTTCCAAATTAAATTTACTTTAAAGATCGCAATTAAAGAGTCATTTTTAGATTTTTTTCGAACTTGGGCTTCTCATGTTTGTAGAGAATTTTATCTAATCCGTAGAACATTTTTCAGAAGTGGAATAGCTTTCCTAGATTTTTAGTTATTTAAGAAATACTCCAACGTTGTCCAGATTCTTTAACTGTTACAACAATCGGATTTTCTCTCAAACTGCTGACTCTCTCTCTCTTTTTTTTTTTTTTTTAAACATGAAAGCTAACACTTAAAGGAAGGTTTTGACATAAAATGAGGTTAAGGATATTTTGCTTCATTTTTCTAGAATTTTTGCAAGTGGACTGTAAATACCGGTTCTTTGAGTATAAAGCTTGAAATAAGAGAACAGTAAGAAAAGAGGCACGGATAATTTTTCACTTCTATTGTGATGAAAACATGCTAAATAATATATCATAAACTTAGAATTTTATATTCAAGGTGTGCCTTCGGAATTCATGTGAGATATGTATAGAAAAAGATAGTTTTGCATCTATTAAGAGAAAACACAAGTAAGTGTGGAACAAGGTTCAACTCTTTTCATTTTTAGCACAAGAACACCATTAAACACTTTTGAAAATAATATTTAAAACCTCCAAGAACATGAATTTGAAAGAGGAAATAGAAGGGAGGGTGGTAATGTGGCTTACTTGGTGTCTAGGTGAGATGATTTGCACAATTTTCCTTTCCTTTCCTTTCCTTTATTCTTCTTCACTCGCAAGCTCTTTCTCCCTTTCTTTTCTCTCTCCCAGCAGTGTGTTTTGAGTGTATGAGTGTGTGTTTTGTTCAAAATATGGAGGGTGGTTGTGTTTTTATAGAAAAAAATTGGTGTGAATTGTCTAAAATGCCCTTGGTTCCAATTCAATTAAATATTTTTGGATTTAGTTAAGATGAAATGGAATAGTGGATGATTAGGAACCTTAATTATATACTTAATCATGATCTAGTTAGACTTTGCTCTTAATTAAACTATACTAGTTACTAGTACAATGCATATATACATATACATATATATATATATATATATAATTGGTAACAAAAGTCAAAATTATTTCCATGATTTTATGGATTTTGTCTCCAAATTACCTATAAATATAGCCTGGGATGGGGAGGGGGGTGGCCATTGATGGTGATCTTAGGAAGATTTATTTATTTATTTATGTGTACAATTTGATATTTATTTGAAGATATTTTGTGTACAATTCATTAAATAAGTTTAAAGGTACAAGCATATATATATAATGGTACTAACTTGGGGTCAATTTGTAATTCGAGTAAAATGTGAGGGCTAAAACCTTAATTTATGAATTGGAACATTTATTTAAGTACTATTGAGTTAAATTAGGATTTGGGAATTTAATTCGGTTAAAGTTTCTTCCTTTAAAATTAAACGACGAATCGAAATGAAAACTGGAAACCTAGGATTTTGAGTAGTAATTTTATAATTAGGGGTTTAATTAATTATTATTAGGGCTTTTGGAAATGATTCCTGAGTTCCTAGGTTCAATCAAGGTTTGCAAGTTTTCAGTTAGCGTGCATTTTCGACTTTATAGTTAAAATTGAAAAAAAATATGAAATTGAGGGTCTTTTTTGAAATAATTCAAAAGTAAGGGTCTAAATAAAATTACAAAGGTCAGGGGGCTCACAGTTAAATAATTAATATTAGAGTGTAGAAACGATTACTAAGTTATCGGGGGGTCAATTAGGGTTTGTACCGGTTTGTTGGCGATGCGTCTTCGATTCTAGGGTTAAATTTATGAATAAATGAGGAACTAAGGGCTTTATTATAATAACTCGAGATTCAGGGACTTGTGGATAGTGGAAGAGATTAGCTACCCCTCCATAGGATGTGTTAGATTACTTGAATTTTAGTTTTTCTTACACTTTCTCTTTCATTTTCTCACCTTCCAAACGCCTCAATTTTTGATTTTCTTTGGTAATTTAGATTAGTTTTGGACTTGTATAGAGGGTTCTAGTCCTATCTTGTGTTTTATTTTTGTAATTTTCTTATTTTCTTTCATTTTCCATCACTTTCTTACCAATTTTCTTATCATCCAAACATGTTTAATTTTCATAATTCAATCATTGCTTGTTCCAATGAGCTTTTAGGATTGTCTTGTGGGGGTGGGGTTAGGTTAATTGGGTGATCCATAGGCTTAAATTGGTGATTGAAGTGTTTTCCAATCTCATTTTCTTTCATTTTGTCTTACTTTCTCTCATTTTCTCTTTACTTTCTTATAAGCCAAACATGGCTTCCACCTAGAAATGATTTTGCAATCTACTCTCTTATTCCCTCTTAACATGAATTGGAGCATCTATTTGTTCCTTTTCATGAAAGATGATGTAGATTATTTGTCACGACCCAAACTTGCCTCTATAGGTTTAGCATCGTAACCAGCCAGTAATCCTAAGATTACCGAAGGCCTCTGAAACAGATTAGCAAAATAAAAGGGCTAGCAGAAGCAAATATCCAAATATAATGTCCATAGAGCTATGCAGACGTATATGGAACATAAATTTTAAACTTTATTTACATATATGTGATGACATAATTTCATTAGTCTTACGTCATCTCTATATACGGATAAAGCCAAAACGGGACTTAGCCCTATTTATAGATAGTACAAAAACTTATCCAACAAAAGAAAGTAAAGACTTAAAACTTGTTCACATGACTTGACCACTAGCAGATGTCGAAACCTCCACAGGAGGCGCATAAGTTGGCTAACACAAAAAAGATCTTGACTGGACATCTCAAGCCTAATCACTTACATACATAAATATAAATAATGAGCTGGAGCCTAGTGAATAATCTCATTGTAAAGAGGTTAAATAAATGCGTTCTATATATGGGAAAAATATTTTCATCACAAACGAAGCATTCATCAAAGATATATATTTAGTATACATAAGGTTCATCAAACCTTTCAGAGTTAATTACATTTTGTGGTATAACCCAACGGTACTGAATAGAACATTAGCAAAACGACCACAATAGACCGAGGACTTAGGCATAACGATTACAATTGATCAACTTAAGCAAAATGATCACAATTGATCGACTTAGGCATAACGATCACAATTGATCAACGAAGGCATAACGATCACAATTGATTGACTTAGGCATAACGATTACAATTGATCGACTTTGGCATAATGATCACAATGGGTCGACATATACATAACGACCACAATGGATCAACTTAAACATAACAACCACAACAGGTTGACGTATACATAACAACCACAATGGATCGACATAAGCTTAACGGAGATTTCCGTAAATCAAAGGATGTGTTCATGGATGTCACATTCAATAATCAAAAGGGATGTCATTCATTCTCATCAAACAGAAGTTCTCAAAAAACCTGCCATATCATAATCACTTCGAAATTCCATAGCATAACTTAACATTTCATAAAATACTTATCACATTGGACATTTTATAAACAAAACATAGATTTCATAAGACGTCGTATAGCATAGCCATTTCAAAATGATTTATACAAAAATATCTTTACAAAGACATTACTCACCTTGATTAGTTCGATGTCCTTCCACGACGTTTGAACCTAGAGTCTTGAATCACACTTGTATTAGGCAATTCTTTGAGTTCTACTTCACAATTCTCCAATCTCCTTGAAATTCATCAAGTTCTTGCTTCTCTCTCTCTCTAAAATGGCGTTCTCTCCCTCTAAAGTTCTCCCTTAGCTTTGTATAGATGATGAGCTCAAAGATTATGAGCCTAAGCACCAACTCATCGCATATATATATATATATATATTGATTAGCTTAAACTAAGCAAACATGCTTAAGGTTAATTAATTACACTTAGTTTAATCAATTTAATTTAATCCGAATCAATTTTTAATTAAACTTACTAAAGTGTTCTAAAAATTCCAAATAACTTATTCATGTAACCAATTTTAGTTTTGGATACCGATAAGGCTTTCAATTTTCATATCATAACAGAAATTACGATAGATATTTCTACGATGAACAGATAGACATTCAAAATCACACCAATCATATAATCACATGCATAACTACTTCAGAATTTCACTTAAACACATGATTAATTTTCTTAATTACTAATTAATAATTGATTACGGAGTGAGATTGTTACATTCTTACTAATTTCTTTGATTTGCTTCTCATTTTGAATTCCATTTCATGTATATTTCTTCTATGATCATCATTGATTTTCCATAGCTTTGATGATCAAAGAAGTCTATCATCTCATCATTTCTTCCATGATGAGTATGGTAATTCTCTCTTATTGTTTTACTTCTTTAATCATCATGTGATTTTCTATATCCATTGGTGCTTAAGAAAGACCATCATTTCATCTCTTCTATGGTGATAATGATGGATTTAGCTTGTTTTCATTTTTCTTTATTATTTAATTATTTCCATGATGTAGTATTTTTTGGTAGCTTCTCATATGCTTTCATTTGGTAGCATAATTAGTAGTTAGTTTCCATTATTCTTGTCATTTTGCTTTCCTTAGTATAGATGTTTGTGTAACTATCTCTTTCTTTATCTTAGCGTCATGTTTTCTTCATCACTTTTCCATGTTTTGTATCCATTTTCCAAGCATGAGCCTTGGTTCATTTTATCTCTCATTTCTTTATCTCTTATGTGATTACGAACGGTACCCCATATCTTGAGATGGTTTATATATCATATGATTAATAGTCAGCCAAGTCTTTAGTTGCATTTGTGTGTGTGTGTGTGTATTGCATTAGTTTCTTTGCATATAGGATCATGTATATTTTTCTAACTCTTTTTACTTGGCTTGGTGTAGTGGAGTACTAGGTGAACTTCTGTCATCTTTGCATCTTGATTGTGTGTGTTTTTCTTACTATGTGTAGCATGCGACTACTTGCTTACTTGATATATCTCTTTGGATGGCGGCGAATGGAAGTTATTTCGCTTAAGTTGGGATGATATTGATTTCCATGTATGTGGACTCATTTTTTCTTTGAGTTGCACTTTTTCAAACTCTTTTTCAAAACGTATGAAATCAAAGCATTCCAAAGTAAGTAATTTAGTTTATATTTGTTTGTTTCATATAGTAATTTTAACATTAATGAACATAAGCATATATTGGTAATGAATGTCATATCTAGAATTAGTAAAGGATGATCTTTGATCAGGTGAGCGGGATGCTCAATTCATGACCTTTCCCCTTATACCTAAGTTTCCGAGTCGAGAAACTTTGGTTACGACAAACAGTGACCTTTGGCACGAGTCACAGATTTCTTACTTTTTCTAAAAGATTAGATGGCGAGTCTGAGTCTGGTGATATAGTCCATTTTTTATATTTTGTGATTAGTGAATTTTATATGGATTTGCCAAATTTGAACTCCCATTCTATTTCACGTGACACTAGCGAAAACAAAACAAGGATTCTAACTGTCGGGCCCGTTCAGACCCTCGTCTGGGAGATCCCACACCCTATTTGTCACATATACATGAAAAGTTAAATATAAGATATTATTGGATGGTGATACCAATAACATGATATCACTATTGTATTGAACATTTTTTTTCTTATTTGATTGGTTCCTTAAATATTTAAAAAAGCTAAACTATGCCTTCGTTTGGCCAGTTTGATTTAGTTTCTAAAAGATAAATTAGACTAAAAAGTCAATAAGATAAAATATCACATTTAAATCATAATCATTTCAATTTTTCTCTCACAAAACTATTAAACAAAAAATCAAAAAGTTCGTCACAAATAGAATTTTTTTAATCAAGCTAAAATAACTAAAAAGACAAGCTAAAAAAGTCATTTCCAAATGAACCCTATATAAAATAAAATATTATCAATATATATATATATATTTTTTAATACCAGCTTTTGTTTGCTTGATGTGGAATGAGTCCCCGTCAAGCATTAGCCGTCGTCGCCCAAGAATAATACCTAGCTTAGCAAAATTAAAAATTGCCTTCATTTGGCCTGTGACTAAAATGAAATTTTAAAAAAATAAAACAAGATAAAATATCATATTTAAATTATAATTATTTTATTTTTTTCTAACAAAAGTTAAAAAAGTCAAAATTCAAACCAAACAAGATTTTTAGTCCCAATCAAAAAATTAAGGGGAACTTACCAGCCGATCCCATTGAAACAAATCAATACCCACCAAGTCCTGTCCTATTTCAGTTTTCAATTTTACCCCTCAATGTCACACCACATGTGTGAAGCAAAGAAGATATCACGAGCTCTCCCCTGTGCGCGTGACACACACGCTCCTTTTCAATTGTTCTGATTTGGAAACTATTCTGAGGCGATTTGGAAACCATTCTGAGGCGATTTGCGATTTGGAAATCAAAACAAACGAAGAGATTTTCCCTGAATCTCCCATCGTTTCCAAAGAAATCACCTCTGTTTCGATCTATATTCTGATTCTGAACAGATCCCCAGCAAATCTTCCATTGTTTCGATCTATATTCCCTGTTTAGTTCGTCTTCAACAAACATGCGAATCAAACGTGAGTCGTATTCATCTTCCGTTCTTCTTTTATAATTTTAATTAAGTGATATTCAACTTCATAATAATCACATCTTCATGTTCATTTGCTATACAATAACAGATTTGCTTATTTTGCCCAATTTAGTGAGAAAATTTGCTATAAGAATGATAGATTTGCTTAATTTTCTTAATTGAGTGATAAAATTTGTTATAATGATGGATTTGATTCCCTTCTTCTTTCATAACTATAATTGAGTTATAAAATTCGACTTGAAACTATTTTCAATGTGTATCATACAGTATTAATTTATGATTGATATTCAACTTCATAATAATCACATCTTCATGTTTATTTGCTATACAATGATGCATTTGCTTACTTTTGCTAATTCAGTGATAAAATTTGATATACAATAACAGATTTGCTTACTTTGCCCAATTCAGTGAGAAAATTTGCTATAAGAATGATAGGTTTGCTTAATTTTCCTAATTGAGTGATAAAATTTGTTATAATGATGGATTTGCTTCTCTTCTTATTTCATAACTATGGATTTGCTTCCCTTCTTCTTTCATAACTATAATTGAGTAATAAAATTTGACTTGAAACTATTTTCAATGTGTATTATACAGTATTAATTTATGAGTGATATTCAACTTCATAATAATCACATCTTCATGTTCATTTGCTATACAATGATGGATTTGCTTACTTTTGCTAATTCAGTGATAAAATTTGATATACAATGACAGATTTGCTTACTTTGCCCAATTCAGTGATAAAATTTGCTATAAGAATAATAGATTTGCTTAATTTTCCTAATTGAGTGATAAAATTTGTTATAATGATAGATTTGCCTCCCTTCTTCTCTCATAACTATAATTGAGTGATACAATTCGACTTGAAGCTATTTTCAATTTGTACCATACAGTATTAATTTATGAGCGATATTCAACTTCATAATAATCACATCTTCATGTTCATTTCCTATACAATGATAGATTTGCTTACTTTTGCTAATCCAGTGATAAAATTTGCTATACAATGCCAGATTTGCTTACTTTGCCCAAATCAGTGAGAAAATTTGCTATAAGAATGATAGATTTGCTTAATTTTCCTAATTGAGTGATAAAAGTTGTTATAATGATGGATTTGCTTCCCTTCTTCTTCAACAAACATGCGAATTAAACGTGAGTCGTATTCATCTTCCGTTCTTCTTTTATAACTATAATTAAGTGATATTCAACTTCATAATAATCACATCTTCATGTTCATTTGCTATACAATAACAAATTTGCTTATTTTGCCCAATTCAGTGAGAAAATTTGCTATAAGAATGATAGATTTGCTTAACTTTCTTAATTGAGTGACAGAATTTGTTATAATGATGTATTTGATTCCCTTCTTCTTTCATAACTATAATTAAGTGATAAAATTCAACTTGAAACTATTTTCAATGTGTATCATACAGTATTAATTTATTAGTGATATTCAACTTCATAATAATCATATCTTCATGTTCATTTGCTATACAATGATGGATTTGTTTACTTTTGCTAATTTAGTGATAAAATTTGCTATACAATGACAAATTTGCTTAATCTTCCTAATTGAGTGATAACATTTGTTATACAATGATGAATTTCCTTACTTTGCCTAATTCAGTGATAAAAATTGTTATAACAATGATAGATTTGCTTAATTTGCCTAATTCAGAGAGAGTTATCAACAGCCCACAATAAGAAGACACTTCGTAAGTTGATCAATAACAAAACACTCCTATAAAAAAAAATGCAACGAAACCAAATTATAATATTTTGTTTTCAAAATGTTTTTGCAGGCTTGATTGTGGAATCATTGTTTGCTATATCATGAGGCAATATGTTTCCAGCAACAACATAATGTCTACTTTTTCCAAAAAAGAATGCAATCAATTGAGAGCCGATATATTAACTATCTTCTTGACTGACCAACAAACTGATCAACAATAAATAGTTGATGAAAACATTGATGACTTGCCTCCGCAATAATCAACAGATCTGGAAGAAAAGAAAACATTTTGCTTGTTTGTTTGTTACAGTGTAATAAAAAGGAAACATTGATTCATTTAGTTGTTAGAATGTGAATACTTCATACATTTGACTTGTTTGGTTATTACAGTGTTATCTATATTTTGATCATTTTGGTTCGTACTTTACTTCAATGAATGTTATAATGCTTGGTTGTTACAATGTTAAAATTACAAACAATACACTAAATGAAAATTCAGTCTTTTTTAGCTATATTTTTACCAGATCTGGCTTTGATATCAGTCTTACTTTATGCTTTAATAACAAGTTTGGATCCCTTCATTTACTAACGTGACATTTTTTTTTACACTGATAAATTTATCACTGTTCAAACTAAGAAAAATCAGCAACTCTCTCTCTCTCTCTCTCTCTCTCTCTCTCTCTCATTCTTTTTTCCTAATTCAAGTAAACAAAACAATATAAAAAATAATAAACAATTTATCTAAATTGAAAATTAAAACACAAACACTATTACATTGTCCAAATTGAGAATTAAAACACTGTTGCAATTTGTAGATATTTTTAAGTTTGGGAATGAATGTAAGAACATGCCATTCTGGGTATATGGAGTGGAGATAAAGTTCTAACAGTAAATCCAAAAAAACAAACCGTACATACATTTTAACATTTAACTCCAAGAACCAGTTATTTATGAAGAAATATGATCTTATTCAAGACCTAATGATAAACTGTTGCATCTAAAGCATTTCTTAGACTGAAATTTTGAACAATTTAATCTGAAAATGAATTGCAAACTCGAAATATTTTGCTTCAAGGATCCCACTGATAGTTAATTGCATAGTGGCAGTAATGTAGCACAGATTGGGAAACTTAGTTCCAAACTACCTACAATTGATTTTTCTTGAGTTTAAGCTA
The DNA here is from genome assembly GCA_030407325.1 of Camellia japonica. Classification (NCBI taxonomy): domain Eukaryota; kingdom Viridiplantae; phylum Streptophyta; class Magnoliopsida; order Ericales; family Theaceae; genus Camellia; species Camellia japonica. The sequence goes on along the minus strand of JAPPVO010000002.1, from coordinate 152,962,454 downwards.
CTGATAAATTTATCGCTGTAAAAAGAACATTTGGTTGGATACGATAGTGATAAATTTATTAACCACTGATATAAATGTAATAAACCATCAACTCTTTCCATACAGTCAGTTATAAATTTATCATTCTTAAAAATAACAAAATTCAGCAACCCCATTAATGCTTGATTGTTTCCTTCAGACAATGGTAAATTTATCACTCTTAAAAAAACATAATCCACCAACTCATTCAAACCAACCAGGGATAAATTTACCACTGTATAAAACACCAAAAACATCAACTACATTTAACCAAAATCAAAGAATATAAATCTGTGAAACTTAATCTTGTAAAAATATCAACAAAAAATATAATTTCCGTTCAAAAAATTCCTCAATCATCCAATGCAACTACCGAAATGATGTATCTTTCAAAAAATACTCAAACATTCAATGCAAGTAACACCTCTCAACTCTCAACAAAAGTAATTCAATTAAAATCTCACCCTTCGAAGGTATTCTCTTTGTTCTTGGACGTCCAGCTGATTTCTTACAAAGATGAGGTAAAACAACGTCATCATCAAGAATTACATTTGGTTTTCACATACTAGGAACTGGATAGATAGAATGCGAATAAAAATCACAATAACTACCAACATGGTAGTAATTATCAAGAAAACAATTCAGATCCTTCTCACTCCTCTTTATAGCACAAAAACCATGTTTGCAAGGAAAAAAATCAATTTCCAACAATCGACAAGAACAAGACCGTTTCCCAATATCAACCATAACTGAATGATCCAATTGGATTTCATGAATATCATCGCTACATTTTTTAACTATCCATGTCTTTGTATCATTAAAAGCTTCTTTTAACTTTTTTTTTTTGCAAAAGGACAAACAATACGATTCCACTTATTTCCAACTTCTCTCATTTTTGAAAATTGCTCCATTAGTTTCACCCGTATAGCATCAACAAGATTAGTTGAAAACAAATGTCGCTTATCCCTAATCCATGAATTAAAAGATTCCGCAGCATTTGTGCACATTTCACTATACCTCTTGCCTTGAAAATAAGCGTTACACTAACACTCATTAGGCAAATCCTCAAGAAACTTCTGAACACTACGACCATAACGACCCTTAAATTCTTCAAATAGCTCATTAAATAACTCAATAGTAGGAGCATATGCATATCTACTAAAAAGAGTGAGCAAATACTCTTTAGATTCGCGACTCTTCACTGACAAATAAGTCTTCAAGTTTGTTTTCAAATGCATTGGACAAAAAGAATGAGAAGAAAATGAAAAGACCTTAGCTAAAGCTTTCAGCAAACCTCCATGTTGATCAGTAACAAACGTAATATCCTTTCCCAGAGTCAAAATAACAAATAACTTTGACAAGAACCAATGCCAATTGTCATAACATTCACTATTAACAATGGCAAAACATAATGGATATAAACCTACAAACAAAATATACACACATTATTTGTAACAAATAAAAAGAGATTACAAAACAAAAGCAAAACGCAAAGTATATAACATATAGCACCAACCATAGATAACTTTATCACTGTATTACTACAACAATTCAATAAAAACATACAACATATAGAATCAATGCATAATAAATTTATCACTGTATAAATATAAAAATTTAACAAAAGTATACAGCATACAAAAGTATACAGCATAAATTTATCACTAATTGATTGACCATACTCAATAATCAACACTCTCCAGTAACAAAAATGATAAAATTATCATTGTTTTAATAATAATAACAAATAGACACAGAATATACCTTGGTTACTGTCTTTTTTCGTAGCAGTCAATAAACAATCTTTGTATCTTCCTTTCAAGAAAGTTTCATCAAGCATCAACACAGGCCGACAATACTTGAAACCATGAATACATGCCTCAAAAGCGAAAAACAAGCATTTGAAATGTCTTCCTTTCCTATCAATATCAAATTCCATATCAAAAACACTCCCCGGATTACAATCATTAGCGGTATCAACATACCAACGAAGATCGTTAAATGAAGATGAATAGTCACCAAAAACAACATCCCTTGTTTTTCCAACACCCATCCAAGCTCGCCGATAAGAAACTTCTGTTCCATAATAGTCATTGAAATCACAAACCACTTCACTAACCGATGTCAAAGCCTTATTATGAACCTCACTTGAAATTAGCCCACCAATCATACTCGAAGTCATCCTAGTATGTTTAATTGTACGAAAAGAAGATCCACACGTATGAACATCATCAAATTGTTTAATAACAAAAGCTTTACTAGAATTTTCCACTCTAGCATGCACGCTCCATAAACATCTCAAATCAGCCCTTCTCTTACAATGAATAGTGACACGATCCTTGTCATTCTTAACAAAATCAAAATCAAAATCAAAACTGAAATAAATAGAATACTTTGACAATGCATCTCGAAATTCAACAACTCCTTGAGCAAACCTTTGACCCACTCCTTTTATACAATTAACCCACCTATCGGAGAGCAAAGGTTTCCGTTGATTTAAATAAAATGAAGGCAAAAAATCAGTTTCACAAACAACACTACTACTACTACCAGTTTTACCATCACAAATCATATAACCTTCACCCAAAGAACAACACTTAACAAAAACATCAATACGATGAATATCACAAGAAAGTGCGAGTCTAACCATAACCTCAAAATCCTCTTCACTTTGTAGGCCATAATAAGAATGTATGGGCATTGAATACGATATATTCAAAGAACTACCAACTAACTCACTCCACTTTGCACACAATTTATATACTAAATCCTTGAAATTAAATCCATCATTATACTTGATAACCAATGTCACACCTCTAAATTTGCACATAAGAAACAAAGAATTTTCCATCACTATAAATCTTGCAACAAACAACAATTATATTTTAGCAAACAACTCAAACAACCTAAAGCAAAATCTAATACAGTGATAGAATTATCAACCAATTCAAACACATCAAAAAACCAACAGTGATAAATTTAACAATTAACGCTACCTAAGACCAAGAGCATGAACAGTGAATAAGGCTTACACTTATTGGACATGGTAACTCGATTTGAATCTTACTATTATATTATGCAACTTTTTCATCTCCTATTCCTATACTCACTGATAAATTTATCAGTGTTGAAAAAGTTAATCCAACGATACCCCCAAACTACTTAGTGATAAAATTATCACTGTAGAAAATCACAAACCAACACCTGTGTTCAACCAAAGCAATTTTGTAACCAAAAAAAAAAAAAAAATCTAATATTCATTACATATACATATATCAAAGCTTTCAATATCATGATAAAAATACAAATTCAGTTGCAGAAATAACAGAATAACAACAATATCATAAACAAAATCAAAATCACAAACTCAAACTAAAAAACACCAAAACATCGAAATTGAAATCAAAATCAAACATACCAGTTGAGCTCCATCTACAAAATCGCAAATCACAAAATCTAACTATATACCAAACGCGAAATCACAAAATACGAAAATTCACAGATTTATAAAAAGCAAATCACAAATCGAGCTCCCTCAATGAGATCGCAAATCGCAAGATCCAAATATACACCAAGCGTGAAATCACAAATCACGAAGCTCCACAATAATGCATTAACAAATCGCGAAGTTCCACAGAAATCCAAATCACAAACCCAAACCCAAACCCAAACTCACATTACAGTATTTTGATGGCAAAAATCAAATAGAAACGTGCCAAAATAGGGGAAAACAAAACAGGGGTAAAACAGGTACAAAAAAAAGACTCCATAACCTATTGGTGCACAATATCAATATTCAGGACTAAGAAGGAAATAACTATAAAAAGTAGGACCGGTCAGTAAAAAACCCTAAAATTAAAAAACCAACCCATTTTCCAAACCAAGCCATTCCAACCACTAAAGATCTGAGTGTTAGTGACACTTTTAACGAGTGGGGCACTGTCAAGTGGTGTCTTAATGGTATTGTGATTAATGGAAGGAATAAAATCAATAAATTTATGTTGAATGATTAAAAAATATGATAAAATTTGATGAATTATGACTAATAAGAGATATGATCACATAACGCTCTTGGATCAATTAATGATTTTTCCTTTTAACACTTTGGGTGAAAATTTCATTGTACGTTTTTTAATATCCACGACGTATTCACATTTTTTTTCTTTAGTTGAATTTGTACTTTATTTTTAAAAAATATTTAAAAATTAATTGAAAAAATAAAAAATAAATAAAAAACACTCACTATTTTCATATATATATATATATATATATTCATTTTTTGGGTTCAAAAATAATATTAAAAAATTCATAAGTATATTTTTTCATATTGATTTTTATATTTTAATTTTTTAAAAAATTTAAAAATAAACAAATTCTAAAAAATCAGCTCCGATATGGAGCTCGAATTTCAGGGACACTAATGCCCCGAAATTCTATAACAGGTAAAAAAAAAAAAATAAAATAAAATAAAGTTACCAAAATAAGAAATTAGTGCCATTAATGTCAGCAATTTTAGTACCACAAATCATTTTTCCTAAAAAATAAACCAAACAGTAAAATCACAAAATTTTAGATATATGGAGAAGTTGTCTTGTCGGCACACACACTCTATCAAATATGTCCTTGCAAATTTTGGCATATCCCTAGAGGACACCTTTTTCCTCTTGAACTTTAGTTTAGGTAATAACTTTATTGGGATTCTCATCCTGATGCTTATGATGTACTCTTTTCTTTTCTTTTTGCCCTTTTCTTAGGATAGAAAACTATTTTCTATGCTTTTTCATTTCCACCTTTTTTTTAAAGGGCATAGAAAAACACCAATGTTTAGCTTCGACTTTGATATATATATATATATATATATTTTTTTTGGTTACAGAAAAATTCTCTCTACCCTTTCGCAGGTTTAAGGCAGCGCCCTTTGCAGAGATTATCAGGGTGTCCTGTTAACCGTTCCGACCGAGGAGACTATAACCTGGAAACTTGTCCTGACCTCCCAAGACAAGCTCCGCTTAAGTCAGGACTCGCACAGCGGGAGAGCATTGAACCTACACCAAGTGCTGATTGGACAACTTGAGGTCTAGCCTCCTAACCAACTGTGCTTCGCCCAGGAGATTGGCCCAGGAAGGAGGGAATTGAACCTGTGATCTTGAGGCTTAAACCCCACGCCTTAACCACAATACCACCCACTCCTGAATTTTCGGCTTTGATTTTGGGTTGTTTGTCTTTTTAATGATCAAATACTCTTTTTATTGATTGATTTTGTATTTATATATTTCATCCAATTGATTTAGTGCTTTTATAACTTCCTACTATTATCATCTAAAGAACATCTCTGGTACCAATGATATACTTATTTGGTTAATATTCAAGACTTTACTGGATTGATCTGTACTCAAACCCAAGTTCAAGACATATGTTTTTTTATCCCTTTTTTTAATGCCTAAGTATCATGTAAATTTAATTTTCTTTAACTTTGTGTTAATGTAAATTTGGGTTATGCTTGAATTTTACTTTCTATGGCATAACAGTGAGCTGTTGCAAATTATTTAATATTATTTCGCATATTCTCTGTATTTTTCATAGGAAGAAGAGTATATCTCTCATAAAATTTGTAAATGGATATAATACCATACAATTTTTGAGATTTGTTTTGAGGTTAGGGGATAGAAAAACAGTCCATTTTATTAGTTGGATTTGTTTGTTTTATAAGTTTTTGTGTAAATTATTTATCAAAATTATTGATTCTGCAGATATAATTATATTTGATTTTTTTAAAAAAAAATTGTATTTAGCTAAAATGGTAAAATTATAATTATTTATTTATTAATTAAGAACACACGCTATTTGAAAATGATTATATAAATAAATAAATTAAAAAAAAGAAAGAAAGAAAGAAAGAATATTAAAAAATAAGGAACTGACTGAAAGTCGTATTGAGAAAATAGATGCACCAATAAGTCCTCTTGAGTTTTTGGGTCATGAAAAAGCCCCGTTCCCTTTTAATTATTATTACAAATAGTTCGTTTGGGATTTGGATTGTTTTTTTGGCTAACTTTGGTTAAAAAGTCTCGTTTGGATAGATTTTTTGACTTTTATGAAAGAAAAGATAAAATGATTACAGTTTGGATGTAACATTTTGTCTTATTAATTTTTTAATTTATTTTATCTTTTGTGACTAAAATAACTAAAAAACTAGACTTTTTGACATGCCAAACAAAGGCAAAATCTAATTTTTTATTTCTTAGTGGCGTTTTCATAAGAAAATGTTGCTAATTATTAAATTTTTAACGATAGTTGAAAATTTTGTTACAAAAATGTCAATTATTGTCATTATTTGATGACAAATTTAGAAAATCGTCATAGAAATATGTTATTAATTAACATTTTTTAATGACAAATTTAGAAAATAGTCACAAAAAAAATCACTAACATTTGTGAAACTTTTTAATCTATATAAATACCCTATTAAACTTAATTTTGCACAGATTCTTGTAACCTATATTTAAAAAAAAAAAAAAAAAAAAACATTCATTATGAGTGGGCAAAATAAATTGAGAAGACCTATCCAACCAACTTCTGGCACCATATATTAACTTCGTTTACTTTGGTTGAAATGAAATGCAATTTCATTAAAAACTAAAACCAAAAAGAATATAATTTTGAGTTCACAATTCAATACAGTGAACTAATGTTGTTAGGATGACATTAAAGAAAGAATAAAGATTGGGATTCCCTTTCCCCCACTCTCTTTTGACTCCTTTTCTTTTTTGATTGGTCACTTTTTTTTTTTTTTTTTTTTTTTTTTTTTTCTCCTCCACCAATCACCACCCGCCATGTGTGTGTGGAGTGGTGGGGGGTTGAAGTTTGAGGGGATCTAAATCACTGCTGTTAAAGAAATAAAGAACTCTCAACCAGACAGACGTGTAACTCACTCCCCAACATAATGGCTATATATATATATATTATATTGACCAAAAAAAAAAAATTTTTGTTTGATTTATTCTTCTTTTTTGAAAATTGAGTTTTTTTTTTATTTAAATTTTCTGCATTTTTTGTTTTCACTGATTTTTTAAAAATATTTTTAGTAATTGTTTTTAGTTGTTAGATATACTTAACATAAATACATTTAAAAAATATAATATTTGTAAAAAAAAATCTTTAAAAAATTTACTAAGCACCAAAAATATAAAAATTCAGTATGTTTTTTTGTATTTTTGTGTATTTATTAATTTATAAAAATATTTTACTTTTTAAATGTATGTAGGTTAGGTGCATCTAAAAAGTTAAAAAATTGTTTAAAATATTAAAAAATTCATAAAAAAAATAAAAAATACGAAAAATAAAAAACTTGATTTTTTAAAAATCAAGCAAAACCAAAAAACCACTTAAAATAAAACAAGAAAAACTACTACCTAATAACATTGCCAATGGTTTTGTTAGAAAAGAAAATGTTAAAAACAACTTTAAGGATGATTGTTAGTTTTAAAACAATATATGTAAAAAAAAAAAAAAAATTTAAAAAATATAAAGATTATAAGATAAATTATAAATACATCTCCTGAGATTTATTAAAATACGGATTGCCCTGTGTGGTTAAAAATTACATCTCACCCCTTTAAATGCATAACAAATGACCATTTTCTTTTATTAATAAATCATCAAATCAATTAACAATCTTTAATGTTATCAGAAATATATTCAAATTAATAATTCAAGTAATTTCATTATTTTATAGAAGAATAGTTGGGAATATTTTTTTTGTTAATTCTGTTAAATAATTTTTTTTAATAATGGGGCATTTGTAATTTCCGGAACTATAAGAAGCAATTTATATTTTAAGCAAATTTTAGAAATGTAATTGTAATTTACCAAAGATTATATTAAAATTACAAATATTTAGATAAATTGTAGTTACACCACCTGAAATTTATTTAGGTTTCGTTTGGAAAGTGAGTTGACTTTTTGACTTTTTAGTTATTTCAGTGTGGGGCTAAAAAGTCTCGTCTGGGTTGGGCCTTTTGGATTTTTTGACTTTTGTGAGAGAAGAAATGAAATAATTATAGTTTGGATGTGACATTTTGCCTTGTTGACTTTTTAGTTTATTTTATCATTTTGTGACTATTTTAGACAAAAAGCCAACCCAATCAATATGCCAAATGAGGGCTTAAAATACGAATTACCCCATGTAGTTCTAAAAATTACAAATATTCCATTGTTAGAATTTTTTATTTAACAAAATTATCAGAAAAAACAAAATTTCTAACTATTCTCATATAGAATAATAAAATTACATAAATTATTAATTGAAATATATTTATCACATTATTAGAAATTGTAAATTGATTTAATGATTTATTAATAAAATGAATAATTTGTTATGTAATTAAAAACTTGAAAAGGTAAGGGATAATTTTTACAATTATAGAGCTAAATTTATATTTTAAATAAACTTTAAAAGATGTATTTATAATTTATTTTAAATATTTAAATATTTTATATTTTATTAAACTTGTCCATGAATTGAATATTAACTAATTTAAGGGTATATTTGTTTGGCTCTTTAGGAAGGAAGATTGAATTAATAGTCTGCGAAACCTACGTAAAGATTGTTTAGTTAGAGACATGAGTGAGGAGATTAACTATCTCATTAGACTAGTAATCCCACCATATGGTAGGACTAACAAAGGCATGAGAAGGTTGGAATTATAAATTGAGTGAGGGGGATTAATGAATTTTTAAACGAATTTTAAGTAAAAAATATATTTTTTAGAATGAAAAAATTTATAATATTAAAAAATACTAAAAATTAAAAATATTAATTTTATATATTAATACCATTTATAGTCTTACTAGTCTAGTAATGTATAAACAAATACTTTTATCCTATATTCTTAATATCACCATATTAATAATTTTTTCATTTAATCTTACTGTACTTTTAATTTCCTCGCACCTATGAAGCCAAACATGGGGTAAGGACTAGTCCAATTTCGTTTTTGAAAAGTGGTTGAAAACACTAAAAGTGGTATTCTAATAGCATCATAAATGATGTGACAGTGGGCCCCGCTCACTGCCTATGCCTTGTTTTTTTTTTTTGACATTTCTAATGCATTAATGTTATTAGTGATCTTTTTTTTTAATAATATGAATCATTGTTGTTCTTTTTTTAAGTAGTGAAAAGAGAATTTACTAGTCAACTAGTCCCACCATTATCACTTACTTTATTTTCGGAGAGATTGAAGTGATACTAGATTAGGGTTGTAAATGAGTTGAACTGAGTTGATTTTTTAAGTATTTAGATTTATTTATTAAGAATTAATTGAGTTTGAGTTTGAGTTTAAAAAACGTATATAAATTAATTTATTTATTATAATAAAAATAAAAAATTATGATTGAAATATAAAAAAATGCTTATATTAATAATAAATTTTATCAATCAAATATGTAAATTTACACAAACGCTAAACACAAATAAAAAAACAAAATAAATTATTAAAAATTTATTTGATATATTATTACAAGTAAATATTAATTTATTTTTTTTAAATTAAAAAATCCACCTCGAACCCGTTCATTTAATAGATGATTTGATGTTAACTGGTTGAGTTCAAACTTTCCATGCACATTACAATTCGTCCGCAGCCCTACACAAGACAAGTGAAACCCAACTTTGAGAAAACTCTCCGATGGGATCGTGAGGTAAAAAAATAAAAGAAATAATAAGATTTATCATACTATTGTAATAATCCATCAAAATTATATTTTATTCACGCAAGTTATTTGAACAAAATAGTTTTTCTATTATAAAATTGAGAAAATTGATGATAAATCTAATTTAAAGAAGGTATAAGGTATTAGATCTAGTGGATATTTATTTATTTATTTGTTTATTTTTATTGTTAAGAGATTCCTTTGTGAAATAATTTGGTGAAAAGTTCTTTTATTTGTTTTGAAAGACATTTTGGTTTCAATTTTACCCATAAATTTATTGGTTGACTTTTTATTGATTCAAATTTCCATCTATCTATTCAATTTTTTTTTTCCATATTTGTCCAATTTTTCCCCTTATCTTTCAAAATTTCTCTATCTTTTCAAAATTTTTCCCTATCCATTCAATTTTTTACTATATCTGTTCAATTTTTTGATATTTTCAATTCAAATTTTCCTTGTCTGTTCAAATTTTTATCCAAATAAAATCTATCTGTTAAAAAATTTGTTGATTTTTTTATCTGTTCAAATTATTTTCTATCTGTTCATTTAGTTTGCCATTGAGAGTCCACACATACGTAAAAAGAGTATGTTCATTTCTATTTGTTGAAATCTGTTTAATTATCAACAACCAATAACTTCCAGTACCACCACCAACAATAACAATAATAACAACGACAAACTAGATTCATTTCTCAACCATACTATCTGTTGGAATATCTGTGTCACTTTCAATAGATCGGAGCCATTTTTTGAACAAATTTGCATCACAAGAGGTTTTATCTATCATACATTGATAGATATACATAGAGAGAGGGAAGAGAAAGTGGTCAATCTGTACAAATAAACACGAACAAACAACTAACCACACAAACATTAAAAATAAAAAAAATTTAAAATCATAGATCTTAATCTTACATCCTGCATGCAAATACAAATCACTTTGACAAATTGTAACAAAACAGCAAAAGATTAGAATTAGATGATAGATCAAATCAAGCTTTAATTAGGATAGTAATATGAAAAATCTGATATCATATTCAGATTCATAAAACAAAATAAAGCAAGAGTCATAGAGAAGATCTCAGATCTCAGATCTCGAACTAATACTATGTTAGATCTCAGCTAGATCTTCCCAAATTGCGTAGATCCATTGATTGCACTACAAAATTAGCCAAAAATGAAAAAAAAAAAAAACCAAATTGATATTATAGAATCTAAACATAAAATATTCAAAAGTAATCAGAAATATTCTGATTTGACCTTCACAGTAACGTCACCATCAAACAAGACATACTTTCTTACCCTCATCGGCTTCATCTTAGGCGAACTTTCTAGGAGCAGAGTAATGATGAAGATTCCATTGAGAGTACTGATCACTACCGTGGTGAGGCTCGCGACGGTGATGGGCTTTCAAGTTGGTGAAGAGTATGGAGAAGTATGGGTTTTGTTACGACAGAGGTCCTAAGATCTGGCTTCGGAGTCGAGGGCGGTGATAGTTGCTATCTTGTGGAGGCAAAGGAGTTTGATGTGGCTTTGTTCTGGAAACCCTTCGTTTGGCATGCCAGTCTTTTTGGCTATTTTAGCCACAAAAAGACAAAATAGGCTTTTTAGCCCAATAAGACAAAATATCACATCCAAACCATAATCATTTCATTTTTTCTCTCACAAAAGTCAAAAAAATCAAAAAATCTATCTCAAACGAGACTTTTTAGCCGCAGGCTAAAATAGCCAAAAAGCCAGCCCACATCCCAAATGAACCCTATGAGAAGGCGGGAGACAACGGCAAGACGACAGTGACAGATCTGAAGAAGAGAGAGAGAGAGAGGGTTTTGGACCGTGGTGTATACGATATTTATAATAAAGGGTACTTTGGTCATTTGGACCATGTCTTTCAACATCTGAACGTTTGGGCAAACAAAATTGAAATTTAAACTTTTGAACAAAATGCCTAATTTTTTTTCCTCCTAAATAACGCTAAAGAGCAAATATACTATTTACACAAGCATGATGAAACTAGTGTCAACAAGCATAATTCTATTTTTATAGCAAAAATAATACATAACAAATTTTATAATTTTTTTTTATTAACTGATGTGTCATGAAATAATAAAATAATATCATTTTAATAATGTAATTTGTGTGGGCCACTCCACAGTTGGAGCACACACCAAAATATTGTCTACTTCGTACCAAGGGGGCACACAAGTGTTTTTTTGTTTTTTTTTTCATCACTAAAAAAGGCCTCTTAATTAATGTTTGTTGACATGATATACTTTATAAGGTGGGTTAAGAGTGCCTAGCAAACTAATGTGGGATAGAATTCTACCCTTACATTAGGCCCCCAACATGCGGGTCTGCGTGTTGGAGCTAGATTTTCCATAGATGATGCCAATTGTGTGGACCACCCCACTGCTGGAGTGCACACCGAGATATTGTTCTCTTTATATTACGGGAGCACGCATGGTTTTATTTTTTCTTCACTAGAAAAGTTCTCTTAAATGTTTGTGGGCATGACTCATTTTACAAAGTGGGTTAAGAGTCCTTAGCAAATTGACGTGAGATAGAATTCTACCCCCACATAATTGATACTTTTCAACTACTACTACTACTAATAATAATAATAATGCAATTAGTATCACATCAATAAATAAAAAAATTATAAATTTTAGGGCATTCTGGGGATAAGTCAATTTTCTTAATTATTTGGGTGTATTGCTCTAATCTCTTTGGATCTAAAGGACATAATTTGTTTAAAAGGATAACTATCTATTGAAATCAACATATTTGTCTATCTTTTGAAATCATTCAATTTGTCTATTTCTGAAAATTTACCAAATTACTTATCTGTTGAAATATGACCATGTCATTCATTCAATACCCTATCTGTTAAATATCACATATTTCTCTATCTCACCACCACCATCTGCTGCTGTCAGTGGCTTTTCTAGGCAAAAATTTTCCAGTGACTTTTCTATCCAATTTTCTATTGACCTTTTTTGGTGCTGACGATTTTTCTGTCATCACCAAATAAGATTTTATCTTAAATCTAATGCTTTATACCTTATTTAAATTATATTTTTTAATCAATTTTCTCTAACTTTTATTAATTTACGTACCATAATTTTTTTATACAATAGTTTATTGGATAAAATATTGTAAACAAAATTGTAGGAATAAAATAGTCAACAGAGGCGGAAAAGCAGAAGCGGCGCCTAAAGGGTGTGCCCTTTGACCAACAACAGGTCTCCTTGTGTCCATAAAGAAATACAACTTTTTTTTTTGTAACCCTTTATATTTATTTTATGCTCTTCCATTTTTTTCTTTCCACCAAAACCCAATGATTATTATGGCCTCTTTTGGGAAGAGATAAAAAATTTGATTTTCAGATTTTTTATCTCCTCTTCTCTCACAGAAAAGCTGATTATAATCTGCTTATAATCAGCTTTTCACCAAAAATCAGATTATAACCATCTTCCCAAAACACCCCTATATGTAGATTTGTTTGTAAATTGGATGGTGGTGACTTTGGAAGCATAGGAGAGAGGAGGCTATGTTTTAGACTACTTTTAAGTATGATGGTTGATGGGCTGACCCACCATTCTCAATTGGCATTTTATTGCCGCACAATTTGGTTTACAGCTAGATGGATTAATTAAGTGTGTTTATCATGATATTGTATATTTTTTTCCCCTCAAATTCTCATAATTTTTATGCTGGGAGAACGTTGAACTATTGATTAGTGGCGTTAGGAAGTGGAGATGTTACTGCAGCAGCGCTTATTGTGTCGCAAAATAGGCTCATTTCAGGATTCATTTTGATAATTTGAATCGTTCATATTTTAGAACACATCAAGTAAAAGATGCCTGAAAACAAATAAGTTAATCGAATATCATTTATCCATTTATCCACTCATATTTGTATCTACAAAAATAAATAATAATTGTAATTTAAAATATTAAAATGAATATAAACGTGAGTGGATGAATAGGTAAACGATATCCGATTAACTTGATTTTTTACAGACATGTTTTATTGAATATATTTTAAAATGTGAACGGTTCGAATTATCAAAATAGACTCCGAAATTGGCCTATTTTGCCACACAGCAGCATCTCCACTCCCGTGGCGTTGCTCTAATTTTTAGGGGTACTTACCAATTAGTCCTATTAACTAAACTTATTTACCTACAGGTCCTAACTAATAAATTTAACACTATAAAAATAAGAAATTGATAAATTTATCACTAAAAATTTATTCATAAAAACAAAGAGACTGATAAATTTATCACTATAAATTTATTCATAAAAATAAAAGACTGATAAATTTATCTTTATCACTTAATAAATTATCAATAGGACTTAATGGGTAATAAGTCTCTAAAGTAGGACCTATTGGGTAATAAGTCTCCAAAGTAGGACCTATTAGTAGTTTACCATTTTTTTTATGTGTATTTATAGTTGATGGGAGATAATTATATTTGTATCTTGTAATTTACTTATTAAAAATAACAATAATTGTGGACCTAACTCTAATTTTAAATCGCGTAAATTGATGTGTTGTGTGTGATTGATTTTATATTTATTTGATATTGTTTCTTTGGTGGACGAAAAACATTTTATTCTAAGAATGGTACCATATATATATATAATTTTTTTTTATCAGCATATATATTTTTAAAAATTGATGTAGCAACCTATCATACTAATCCCATTTCACATTCCAAGTTTAATCACTCAAATATTACATCATTTTATTAAAAAAAAAATTTCTATATCATTTTTTTACACGTGATTTGAGATTTATGTGTTTTAAGAGTCACACATAATCATCATATCATAATATATATATATATATTATATTAAAATTAGTGTTTACTTTCAAATTTTGTTTTTCTTTTCTATGTGACGTATCTCTCTTCTCTACATTTTTATTTTATTTTTTATTTTTATTTTTTATTTTTTATTTTGTTGTTGTTGTTGTTGTTGTCTCTCCTATGTGATGCATTACTCTTTTCTCATATCTTTTAAAAATGTCACAGTAATATACCATTATATCTAATTGGTGCTACAATCCAATATGTAAAAGAATTCTACTTAATCTAAATTATCTATAGAATTAAGGGAAAATTAGTGACAAGTCCAATCTAAAGATTGCATGAGGTGTTAGATCCACTAGATAAATTTTTTTCGTGAGAAGTACACGCTTTGTGTAATATAGTGGTGAGAAGTACATTTTAATATTTTGGAGAACATTTTCTTTATAGTTTTATCATTGGGTATGGCTTCTGTCTAGTCCGGGATCGGACTAGACCGTGCTGTTGGGCCCGTGGGGGCCCACCACGGGTCCCGTTTTGATAATCTGAACCGTTCAATGTGTAGAACTCGTCGAGTACTATATGCTTGTAAAAAATCACGTTGATCGGATATCGATAGCTATATGATCAAATCAGTTTCGTATTAAAAAAATTGGACGGTGAACAAATTAACGGTTGACAAAAAACTATTTTGATCACATAGCTATCGATATCCGATCAACGTGATTTTTTACAGGCATATAGTACTTGACGATTTCTACATATTGAACGGTTCAGATTATCAAAACGGGACCCGTGGTGGGCCCCCACGGGCCCAACAGCACGGTCCAGTCCGATCTCGGACTGGACAGAAGCCATACCCCTTATCATTTCATGTTGAATTTTTTTGATATATCTATTCGAATTGTTTGAAATAATTATCTGTTTAAAATTCCTATAAGTTAAAATTATTTGTTCAAAAAATCTATGTGTTGAAATTATCTGTTCAAAAAATCTATCTGTCAAAATAATCTGTTTGAAATTCTATCTGTTGAAATTTACCAAACTTATTTTTTCTTATCTGTTGAAATTTACCAAACATATTTCCCTTATCTGCTGAATTTCTACTCCTCTTCAAATCCACTATCTCTTTTCTCTCATCTAACTAATACTGCTCTATTCTCTCTCTTTAAACTTTTCATTCACAAACCCACTTTCTCTCTCTATCTGTTCAAACAACAAATGGTGAAATGGAGAGAGAGAGAGAGAGAGAGAGAGAGAGAGAGAGAGGAACCATAAATCCTATCTATTCAAACAAAACAAAGCTTTGTTTAATTTCTATTTCTCTCAGATCTACTTTCTCTTTCCTCTTCTCTAACTAAAAACCTTACCTTTTCCATCTACTGATCCGAGTCGAACACACCAAACCTACTAACAAAATTGGTGAATGTGAAAGTGGTGGGGTGGTGTTCAAGATTGGAAAACTGAAACCTAGGTTTACCGTCGTGCTTTACTGTAGTGTCCATCGGAAAAAGGGTTGGCGAAGTTGTAACCCAACCGAAGGTGGGACTAGTAGAAAGGGTCTGGTTTGTATTGCCCCATAGGCTCAGACAAAAAGGGGGTACCCTAACGAGTTATTGTTGCTGTTGACGGTGGTGTTGCTATTGCTATTGCTTTTGTTTGATCACTTTCTGAGCACAGTTGAAGAAGCTTACAACTAGTTGAGGTCTACGGCAATGGCGATGCGACGATAGGTGGTGTCAGTGAGGGTGCTGGTAGCGGCAAGAAAGGGACGACGGAGGGCTTATTGAGGGGTGTGATGTGATACATAAGAGAGAGAGAGAGAGAGAGAGAGAGAGAGAGAGAGAGAATGAAGAAAGAAAGTGGGTTTGATTTCAACAGATAAGATGTGAAGGGAGAATGTGAAAGTAGAATAGAAAATGGGTAGTTTGGTCATTTTGTAAAATCATATCCTTATGGATTGAATAGTTTCGCACGTCGACCTTTGACCAAAAGGAATTCAGATTTGGAGTTATGAGCTAAGCACCCGAAAATTAATACTTTTTTTTATATTAAATATTAAAGACATTTTTTTAATTTTTTTTGTTTACCTTATTAATATCTTACAATTAATTTATATTGAATTTTCTAGTTGGCATGAAAATCTTTATTACGAAATATTTATATTTAATTTAATTTTTATATACTTATATATAGTACGTATGAATAATTCAAAAATAATTTTAGAGAAAAAAATCAATACTTTACATAATTAATCTATATATTTTCTTCTTAATCTAACTACAACATATTTATATTTAATTATTTAAAAATAAATTTTGTATAAATTCTATTTCTACATATTTTTGTTTTTCAAATGAATATAAAAGAAAATTAAATAATTATGAATACTTTTAATTTTATGTTAGTAATTCTCCTCCCAATTTAACTATTATTTTTAATATCGAAATGAATGTTTATTTTACTATCTTATAATAATTTACTATATATCATATACAATCATTATATGATAATTACACTTGTATATCACGATATGACTGAAATTATCAAAATACACAAATAATTTAACTAAATTATTATATATAAGTATTCAAGTAATGCTTTATAGAACTATAGGGTTAAGATTATCAAAATAAATAATTATAATCACACTTTAATTTTAAATTAAAATTAAAATTATCCTTTTGTAACACGTATAGTAACATAAAATATTATTTAAAAAAAATTAATAATATATTAAAATAACATAACAGAAAAATTTGAGAAGAGATAATCCTCAACCATTCAACTTTTTCATGCAAAGATGCATGACGCGTGTGCAAATATATGCGTTTCAATATAGCTTCACTAACATTTGATTGCACTTCTTAATTTTCTGTTATATATAATTCAAGAGCTGCGATTGGGAGCTCAAAATCTGGTGCCCCGAATGCCCCAAAACCACGAAACGACGTCGTTTCGTGGTTTTCATTTTTTTTTTTTTCCAGCAGAAGAACGAAGAAGAAGACGGAGGAGGAGGAGGAGGAGGAGGAGGAGGAGGAGGAGGAGGAGGGGGAGGGGGAGGGGGAGGGTGAGGGGGACTGGAGGGGGCCTTAAAAAATGGAGGAAGAAGACGGAGGAAGAAGAAGACGGAGGAAGAAGACGAGTAGGGGCGGCGATCGGCGACGGAGGCGGAGGCGCGGCGATCGGCGACGCGATCGGCGATCTGCTTCCCCTCTCTCTCTTTCTCTCCCTCTCCCTCTCTTTCTCTCTTTCTCTTTCTT
This sequence comes from Camellia japonica, assembly GCA_030407325.1. NCBI lineage: Eukaryota > Viridiplantae > Streptophyta > Magnoliopsida > Ericales > Theaceae > Camellia > Camellia japonica. The sequence goes on along the minus strand of JAPPVO010000002.1, from coordinate 152,944,649 downwards.
TCCCTCTCCTCTTCTCACTGCGTCTGAAATGGAGGAAGAAAAAAAAAAAATTTTAAATTGTGAAACGACGTCGTTTCACAAATTTGGGGCATTCGGGGCCAACAATTTCGAGGCACAAAACATTTTCCATAATTCAATTATGAAAGCTCATTTACAACCACTCACAAACCACTTGCATTGAAAGATTTTTTTTCAAAAAATAAAAAAATAAAAATCTTTATCTAGTATAGTTTCTTAGAGCTCAGAAAAGTTTGAGAAGAGTAGAATTTAGAGTATGTGAGTCGAGAACTAACTCTACAACATTTAACTACAAAAAAAAAAAAAAAACAACTCAATTATTAGATAGTTGGAGTAATGTTAAGGTAGAGTTCAATTACTTGGAATGAAAGTAAAATAAATGGAATGATCATTATATTAGAATATTTATTTTTATTCAATAAAAATGACAAATGTATTGTAAATAAAATATTTTATTCGTATAATCGTATTATATAGAAATAGTTATTTTATATAGAACTTAAACAATAATTATTACATTTCATTTTCATTTCATTGAAAATATAGTATAAAGTAGTATGATTCTTTGGGATGAATGTAAAATTCAATGTAATGATCATTATTTAGCTTTTTTACAATGGTAGTGGTGGTGATAGCGGTAGTTACGGAAATGGTGGTGATGAAAGTGGAGTGGAGGGTTGTGGTAGTGATAGGAGTAGGAACGGCGACTGCGATGATGGTAGTGAAACAATAGTGATGCTTTTGGTGATGATGACAATGGTATGTTGGAAGCAATGATGAAGTCATAATGATGCATATCGATACTTATACTTAAGTAGTTATAAATTCTATCAGTATTTAGTAATTTTTTTAGTGATACTAAATGTGATTACGAAACAAATTTAATTAATTTTTACTTAATAATTAATTCTAATTGAAGGAAGCTAGACATGATTAATTAATTAGAGTTCATCTATTATTTGTAATATGTGTATACTGATTCATTTAATAGGGGATTTTATTTTGAATAGGAAATTGAAAGTCGAGATGATTTGATAAATCAAAATTGACGAGCTTAATCAATTTAGCTTAATATTTTCAGATTTGGTCAAAGAGGCCACTTTAACCTTTAGGGACGGGTTGTGGTCGTGACAGAGTGGTATCATTCAGTTTTAAGTGTTAAATTAAACTATCAAATGCCAACTAAGTTAGGGAATACTACATCGATTATATTAATTAAATAATAATATATATATATATATATGTTTGCGTGATGCTACATCCCCTCATTTTGTCCTCTCAAATCTGCTCCCAATGACTGGCACGGTGATGTGGCGATGACGTGTAATAAAATAATTTTTTTATATATGATGTAGAAGTTTTTAATTTGATGTAGAATTTTTTAATTATATATATATATATATATATATATAATATTATAACAATCACAATGACAATATTTGCAATTAAGATAGAAAATACCCATTATTTATAACATTACCATATTCTAACCTTAAGATTTTGCTTTTCTATGTCTACCGTTTCGTATACTGTGAATACTTTTAGAATAATGCTTGGGACCCCCTTTTGGGGTCACCCCCTCACCCCCCTTTGCCACGTGGCGGGTGGTGATTGGAGGAGCAGGAAAAAAAAAAAAAAAAGAAAAAGAAAAGGGGACCAATGAGAGAGAGAGGGGGTCAAAGGGGGGTGGGGGGAAAAGGGGGGATGAATCATTGTTGTACTTTTTAAGCCTTGCAACGCATATATAGAAAGCGTAATCTCTCACTCTCAATGTTATTAGTTTGTTTGTATTACTACTCTCTGACTTCCAAAAAATTAAAAACAATAAACAAAGTGTATATGGAAATAAAAATCTTTTATTAAATTCTTGAAAACTACATAGATTACAAGAAAGATAGAGAGGGGATTCTTATTCACTTATAAGACTCTGTTTGTTGACCCTTATTTTACAAGAGGCAACCACACCCTTTTATAGGCAAAAAGTGGAATTTCAACTTGGTTATTCAAATGCATAAAATTAAAAGATAATATAAGTTTCTTCTAACAAAACAAGAAACCTAACATAGTAGTTTCTGATTTATTGAAACCAACAAAGTTAGTAGTAGTATCTCCACCACTTTGGTTTTATTCAGTATGTAACTCTTTTGTCTTCATTTACCATGTGATCCACTTTGTTGTGTTTCCTTGGCAGTATCTGTCACTATGGAATGTTTTTTGGGGTTACCAAGCAAGCCCGACAGTTCAAACTCCCGATCTCTTGATCTAGTCTCACTAGTACAATGTGAAATAGAAAATAAGAGTCTAAATCCGGCAACTTTTATAAAAAAATCATTTATTGCGAAATATGCCAGGAATGGACTACATCACTAGATCTCAGAGTCGCCAACTATTTTTTTGGAAAATTAGGAAACTTAGGACTCGTGCCAAATGCCACTGTTCGTCATAACCAAATATGTCTTTGCTCGGAACCTTAGGTATGAGAGGGGAATGTCATGAATTGAGCACTTCCGCTCACCCGATCAAAAGATCGGCCTCTACTAAACCATGATATGAGTTTTATAAACATTATATACTTATGTTCTAATTATTAATAATGCTAACATTACTATGTAAAATAATCAAGTATAGACTGTGTCATTTATTTTGGTATGATTTGATTTTATGCATTTTTAAAGAGTTTTGAGATATGTACAACTCAAATGAAACTGAGCCCATAAGCATAAGAATCAACATTATTCCAAATTAAATGACATGACCTCTATCCATTGGCAACAATAGAGATATATCAACTAAGCAAATAGCCGCATGATAAGGTACTTTCGACATAGTAAAAAAATCATTCAAAGGCAAGATGCTAAAGCTATAAATGCTTACCTAGTCACATCCGACTATGAAGATGAAACAAAAGTTAGTATAATATATATGATCCTATATGCAAAATATTAATGCAATATATACACAAAATGCAATTAAAGATTCGACTACTAACATTCTATACATGAATCATCTCAAAGTATGGATTAGCGCACAAAGGCACCTAAGAATTGATAAAACTCACAAATGCAAATTTGCCAAATCTTAATGAATGGAAAATGGATGCAAGTCATGGATATGATAAAGAAAAAATGATGCTTATCAATAGATATGGAAAGCGTAGAAATAAAATGGATAGAAAGACGTGGAGTTGAAAGTTATTACAACAATTCAAATGAAAAAGAAAGAAGAAATGAGGAGGAAAATTGAATGAAATAATAAAAGAAAGAAAAGACATGGGATTGGAGGAATTATTACAACAATGAATTAATTCAGCAAAATTACTACTGAATCTAACAAATCATACTAAGTAATTAAAATAAACCATCTAGCAGCTCCAAAATCACCCAGGAGACCACAATCTCCCTCCCCGAAACTGCCTGTTCTGCTTTGGAAAAATCATCTGGCCGCACACAAATTGGTCCGGCCAAATAGAGAATTGGCCGGCTGAATTTTTCTTCTACTTGGGATTTAGGTTAGTGCATAATTCCAAAACAGAGGCCAAAGTACATTTTCTGAGGGGTGCTTATCGCTTCTACCCCATTTGCTCACAAGAACCACTTGGGGAATAGGTAGATGGGCTATAGGCCTCAACAATGATATAAACAGATATTTTGCTTAAAAAACAAAACAAAACAAATCAAATGAATCAAAATCAAGAACAAATTTAAGCCCAAGAAATGGATTGGAACCTACATCTTCTCTTTGTGAATATGGACAAATTAATACCCAAATCTATACTATTAAGTGGAGAGCGTATATTAATGCAAATCATTTCTTGATGGAAGTCTTGCTTTTAAAACAAGGGATTCATCAAAAATGTTAAAAACTCCTCACCTAGTCATAGAACAACGATGCTTCCACCATTTTCTATGTTCATAAATGATTGAGAAAGGAGATTTCAATCCCCTTTGACCCATAATCTCTTGTTTTACTTTCAAAAAACAAACAAAAAGAAAAAGAACACAACTCTTTCAACATCAAACCCCAAGAATCACTCAAGGAATCCTATGAAACAACCACCCTACTCATTATCTTCAAGCATAGGTTGAAACATATAGATTGATACACTTGAGAGGTGAAGAGAAGGAGTGTAACAACAAGAAAAGCTACTTTATTTATTGAACTTGTGAATGGCTAATAGCTACTCCTAAACATATCCACAAGGGTCCAAAATACATAAGAATAAGAAATTAGAGCTAAGGAAAGCAAGAACATAAAGGAAGAGCTATCAACTCAATGGATGGGTGGCTAAATCTTAGTTCCCTCCACATCCATGAGGACTCAATTAACACATCTATGTACAACAATAATAAATTATAGCACTAACAAGAAAGAAAAGTGTGCAAAAGCACAAGAAAATAAAGAGAACAATCAACTCAATGGATAAATGGCTACATCATACTTCCCTCCACATCCATGAGGACGCATCACATGATTAGCCAATAATGAGATATAAAGCTTATAAATGAAGAAAAAGATGTAGAAGAAGAGAAAAAATGATGAAAAAAAATTCCAACTCTTACCTTTTCAAAGTAAGGAAGAGTTTTTGACTACCAAACTTGCTTCCAAACACTCTCAAGTTCTTGGATATGGCTTGAACACTTAGCAAGGAGCTCTAAGACCAAGCTTTAATGGAGTTTAGGTGGTACATGTAGGTGGGGAGAGATGGAACTATGAGAAACTTTTAGGTGGATAGTGGTTTTTGCTCTCAAGCCTTTGGAAATAATTTTCTTACTCTTCCAAAACAAAAATCCAAGCCTTAACAATGAAGAGGAGAGGTGTATATATAGAGTTTTTGAGGCAAAACAATCTAAGATATTTTATGGAAGATATTTGTGGAAGATAAAATATCTAAGATATTTGTAGAGGCAAAATATCTTCGAAAATATTTTTGAAAATGTGACGATCCCGTCACGTATAATATTTTATATTTGGTTAATAAAGGAGATTTAGGATTTTAATTAGTCGTTATCCTAATTTAATTTGGGATTTATGAGAATTGTGGAATCTGATTCGTATATAATTCTATTAAAGATTTATTTTGAAATTAGAAATTAAGGGTCCAAATGGATTAAGGAAATGAAATTAAGAAGTTGAATCAATTTAATTTTAATTACGGACCCATTTGGGAGTTTAATTATATATTTGATTCAGTTTAGTGAAATTGAGATTTGATTAATTAGATCCGAATTGGAGTTAATTAAGTTAATTAAATTATGAGGATTGAGAATTGTGATTATTACGAATTAAATTTATTTATGGGGTGTCCAATTTGTATATGTAATTTAATTGATAGAAATTTGGAGTCTGATCAGAAATTGAAGGCCTAAATGATTAATGATGACAACAAGTTTAATTTAATATTTGGAGTGTTTTGGGAGTTTGATTAAAAATCTGATTCAGATTGATAAATTTAAATATAATTAATTGGGCTCTAAAGGAAGTCAAATTAGACTAATTAAATCATGTAAGGATTGTAATTAGTTATGATTAATTAAGTTATGTGCTAATTATGATTAATCAACACTAAGTGATGTTTAATTAAGCTAATGTGTAATTAGTGTGCTGAACTAATCCTAGTATACCACCACATGAATTATTTCAAGGTGGACAAGTGTCCCACGAAGAAAATAAATAAATAAATAAAATAAAATAAAGATGAATGAATGAACTCAATAGGGCCTTCACTCTGCGGGAAGAGAGAAATTAAGCCGAGAGGGAGAGAAAGGCCGAGAGAGAGAGAGAGAGTTCAACTCTAGGGAAAGGGTGAGCACGAAATTGAAGACAAAGGAGGAAACTCCAAGCTTGATCAAGAGATTCAACAAATTGAAGATTTCAGATAAGAAATTAAAGTTCAAATTTTGTAGATAAATTACCTAAAAGCTGAAATTGAGAGATAATTGAGTTCAATTTCATGTAATTAAAAAGAGAATTAGCAAGATGATGAAGAAATGGAGTTACGTTCAATTTATGGAAATTAATTTAGAAATCAATTATGTTGAGTTTGGTTTTTGTAGTCTTGCATGAATTTGAGTTCCATTTATACATGCATGAACAAATTTTGTAAGTTTTAATACTCTAATGATACATGCATCATAGATTTTGAAGAATTTGAACTAATTCAATCTCATATTTTGAATAGAAAAATGAAAAGCTTTGAAAATTAGGAATTTGTTTGACTTTGATCTTTAGTCCATGCATGTAATTTAATTTAAAAGTTTTATTCAATCTAGACACATTTTGGAACATCTATGATCCTAAATTAAGTTTTTGGTTACAAATTAAGTTAAGTTGAAATTCCAAGAAATTGATTTTTTGTAATTCATTAGATAAATTTGATTTTTGTTATTAATAATGAAATTGGGTTATATTTTTACATACATCATGAAATTTCGAGTGTTTGGAAAGTTTAGTTCATATGTTAAAATTTGTGGATTTGATATAAAGAAAATGAATTAAATCTAAATTTGGACAATTGGAGCATGATTTTGAATAAATGATTTCTAATTGGGAGTGTCTACTAAATTACACAATGGTTCTCCATGTTTTTGTACAAAAAATACAAGTTTTGAAGCTTTGAATATCAAATTTGAACTTCAAACACAATTCTGGAAATTCCAGAATTCGCACTGTCCGCTCGAGCAAGAAAAGTCTCGCTCGAGCGTGAAAATCGAGCTCTCAGAAGTTTTTCAAAATTTTACAGTCCGCTCGAGCGACCAAAGTGGCGCTCGAGCGTGGACTCTATTTTCAGCAATTTTTGATTAACTCTTTTAAATGCATAATTGCATCCTCGTGACATTCTAAGTATTCTTAGGCACCAATTAGACTCAAATAGTCATGGAATGAGCTAGAAACACATAAAGAGAGTTGAATTAAAATGAAATGAATATTGAATAATACTTCTATTGTATCTTTGTTGTGTGATTTGTATAGGTAGACGTCTAAGGTCTTATATCGACTTAATCCACTGTGAGTAGTAACTTTATAAAGATATATTCAAATTACATTTATTTTCGAATGATTGCTGTTTTCGAAATCGTTATGTGATTGATTGAATAGTTTATTGAAAAGTTATTTTGTAATGATGAATGAAGTTCACTTTCGAAATGTATTCGTGGCATCCTTTAGTGAGACTCTTGCCTGGGGGAGATTAATACCAAGGCCATTGACCCTTGCCTGGGAGAGATTATACCAAGGCCATAGACCCTTGCCTAGGGGAGATTAATACCAAGGCCATAGACCCTTAAGGATGGCAATTTGAACCTGGCCCGACGGGGACCTGACACCCCATCCCCAATAAGAGTGGCTTTTTCCTGAAAAATATCCCCGACGAGCCGGAGATGGTATTTGAAATTAAATCCCCGATCAGTTTTGGGCCGGGGACGGAGATAGCTTTCACAGCCCCGGACCCGGCTCGTCCCGTCTCCGGCCCTGTCCCCGACCCTATTTCTCCTCGAAATAAAATTACCATAATACCCTTCCATTCATTCATATATATAACCCCCATTTTTTAGTAGCCCTCTGATCTGTAAAAGCAAAGTCACATAACTCAAAAAAGTGTCTCTCTCTCTCATTCACTCTATCTTGAGTCACATAATCCTCATTCAGACTCTTTCTCTCTCTCTCTTCTCTCACTCTCTCTCCTCTCCAAGGTCAGTGATGGCGTCGTCGTCGTCGTCGTCGTCGTCGTCGTCGTCGTCTCCTCCTCCTCCTCCTCCGTCGCCTCTCGCCACTTCCTCCTCTGTTGCCTCTCGCCACCTCCTCATCTGTTGCCTCGTCTTCTTCTATCACCTCTCACTGCCTCCTCCTCCTCTTTCTCTGTCACCTCTCGCCGCCTCCTCCTCTGTCGCTTCCTCCTCATCCTGGCAATCGCCGAACCTCCATACTCCGTCGCCTCTCGCCTCCTCTTCCCTCTGCTACAACAGATCTGAGTAGATCGCCTCTCGTCGTTGTCTGTGTGTGTGTGTCTCTAAGTCAATTTGTCTGTATTTTTTGTTTTTTGGTTGATGATGTTGCCGTTGATGATGTCGTTGTTGATGAAAATGATGTTGTTGATGATTTATTGTTGAGAGAGAAAGCTAAACACAGAGAAAGAGAGAAAGAGTGTTACGGGGAATTTCCGGGATCGGGGAAACCCGATCCCTGTTAGAGGGCGGGGGTGGGGGGAGTGATGGGTTCCCCGTCGGGGATCGGGGCCGGGGACGGGGAATTTTGTAGCTTTGGAGATTGGAGACGGGGAGTGTGATCCCCGGCCCCGGCTCAGCCCGGCCCGGCCCGTTGCCATTCCTATAGACCCTTGCCTAGGGGAGATTAATAGGGCCCGGTTACGAAGCTAAACCTATAGGGGCGGGTTTGGGTTGTGACAGAAAATATCTCCAAAAAATATCTCTCGTGCATGGAAGCCAAACGTAAAATATCTAGATATTTTTACAAAGCTTACAGAGGAAGCTAAATGTGAAAATATCTTAGATATTTGCAGAAAAAGCCAAAATTCTTGAAAATGCTTTATACCCGGACAATTCAATTGGCTGCACCATTATTCATCTGGCCGACTACATTTTTCATCAGGCCACAAATTGTTGGACGGCTAGATAAAAAATATACTATTAGATCAGTAGGGTAAAACTAGCATGATTTGAAAAGACAAACAGGTATTTAAGAGGATTCCACATTTTCCATTCATTCTCATTATATCCTTTGCTCGGTCTACTAACACAAAAATCATTTGGAGTTTGAAAAGGAGAGCCTCGGGACATTGTAGAAATGTTTGGAATTGCACAACCAAAAGATTTTAAAAGACAAAGGTCAAAAACAATTTGGCCAAAATGGGTGCAAGATTGGGATCAAAACTTGATCCCGGCTCTCTTGCTGAGGAATTTGTAAAATAACACATTCTAACTTTCATCATTGAGTTTTCGGAAGAAAGCACACAAGTCTTAAGGCCGATCAAAATGGGGTGTTTACAGTCATATAAACTCTCTTTTGGCTTCACCTGTCTCGGCTTCTCCTGTCATGTGAACCTTTCTTTGGTTTTGCTAACTATGTGACTTGTCTGAAAGATTCCTACCGTTTTTAGCCCGATTTTTCATGTGAACTTCTGCTTATTTTTCAGAAATGAAGAGGTCCCCCTTTTTTTTTTTGCATTGGCTTGTATCAATATGGACTATTCTCTTGATTTTCTAGAGTTCCTAAAAAGCTGTAGAGATGTCTGGTGTTTCAATTATCTATTCTTTGAGCATCTTGAGTATTTCATTTGCTTTGTCTTCTTCTAGCTTGGAAGGTTCTATGAAGACTTTGTCTTCTTACAACCACAACTCTCTTCCTATCACAGTAGATTACTGGTTTTTGACTGTTGAAGAAAAGTCAACAATGTATTGTTAAAAACATGAGCCTATCAATTTTCTCAATAATAGGATCATATCCCTTCTATGATCTTTATTTTTTATTGTAAAAAGATTTTTGACTAGTTGCTAGGTAAAGATACCAGATCTAATATGGTTGATAAAACTGAGTTTCAGTGTCGTAATAAGTTTTGGGCTTGCTCCCATAACTGTAATAGCATATTTAACTATTACTAGAAATTCATTTAAGATCTGAAAATCATCACTTTTAATTTTCACAAAATCAAGAATTCCAAATTCAATCCAATGTATATTAATTTTATCCACTGATAATTTAAGACTTTGCAATCTCAATTTAAGGATTTTGCTTGCTATATGAAGTATTTCTTCAAGTTCATCTTCTTCTTCTTCTCCTCCTTCTTTTTATTTTATATTTTCTATTTATTTTATTTTATTTTATTATTTTTGTAATTTGTTTAGCAAGTACTTTTGGGGAAAATGCTTCTATGTCTTTTAAAACAAAAATTATTATTTCTTCTCTTTGTTCTATCATTTTTTCATCATTGTGAATGATATAAAGCTCATTTTCTAGAAACCTAACATAAGTAGTAAAAGAACTGATAATTTTGCACACATCTTTTCGTTTGTTGTTGCACAAAGCAAAATAAAAATCATTGAAAAGTTAGCTAATTTCTAGTACCAGTCTAAGATTATAAAATGAGTTTTCAATTATAGTAGAGATTTCTACTATATCTATGTTTTTGCATTCAAAGGTTAACTTGCTCTTTCTCTCATTTGATGATTCTCCCGTTAAGAATTTCTTTGAATTTTTTGGTTTAAAATTTAGAATTTTTCTCTTTGTTGTTGCAGTTTCAGCTTGTTTATACCGAAATGACCACCAACCGGATGGTGCCACGTGTCCATTTGGTGACATAAAGTGGGTGACTTTATCATCCGAAAATGGTAATAGGTTTTGGTAATGGGTGTGATGCAATCATGGTGTGATTTGGTGTTCAAATCCCTAGGGAGTTGGGATTTACGTGGGCCTTATTTCTCTTTCTTCTTATGTATATATATATCTTAATTAATATATGTTACTGGATAATAAATGAGGAGGACAGGTGGAAGCAATCCAGGACGTTCCTGTAGACACCCCATTTTTGACCGTCCTCAAGACTTGGACGTCATCATTTGAACACCTGATGATTGTGCTCGCTCGTGTTCATTTTGAGTCTCTGAAGGTCTCGGCTGAGCGCCTTACCTTGGAGCCTCTAATCTTGTTTGTTTTGTGCTTGGTTGTGGGCCAAGAGCTTGTTTCTTTGTTTCTGGAGGAGAGGGTGACTTGTCGGCCATCCCCTTAGCTTGCCGGCCACCAGTGGTGGCCGGTTGGCTATGTTGATGGCCGGTCGGCTACATTGATGGCCCGTCGGCCACTAATGATGGCCGACGACCATTTTTCTCCTTTTTCAGATATTTTATGTGCTAGCTATGCCAGCTGTTGATCACTGAAAGCCTCCTCCATACGTATGGAGGGATGAAAGCAAGCTTTTGGCTTGCATTTCTATATAAGGGGAGGTCTCTCCCTTATTTTGGGGGTTGACAAAATTTTGTGAGCAAAATTTTTGCCTCTCTCTCTCTCTCTTCTTATTTAGTGCTTGAAAATGAGTTTTCTCTACATATTTGCATACAACCCCTTAACCAAATTAGACTACCTTGTAGCTGAGGTTCTTGGGGGTCTTATTTGAGCTCTCAAAGCTGGTCTTGGCTCAGAAAGTAGCTGTTTGTTGTTGTGCTTCAAGGGTAAGGACTTGTTCCTTTTAAGCTTTGCTTTAGTTACTTGTTTGACCACCTTTGCATGCTACTTTGGGGCTGGTTTTAACCTCTAAAAAACTATGTTTTTAAGGTTTCAAAATGATGGTTTGAGTCTTGTTTAGTTAGGGGATGGTTTCCTTCCTTTGCTCATTGGCTTGTAAAGCCTTTTGAGCCATCTTTCAAAGCTTTTGAAACCCTTTTTTCTTGCCCTTTTAACCACTGAATTCCAGGGGAATTTTAGTGGTAAAAAGTTGGTTTTGATGTCCAAAATAGGAGGGGTGGCCTCCCCTCCTTATATCTTGTTCGCATGAGTAGATGGCCTAAGATGTGAGCATGTTTTTCGACCTCTTTTTGACTTGATTTTCGATTTTTTTCTTGCTACTGATTTAGAATGCTTTAGCTCTGTTTTGAGCCTTCCTGGTCATATGAGTCTTGCCTTATATGGTTGTAGTGTAAAAGGCCTTTACTAGCTTTGTGTTTTAAGGCCTCTAACATGCTTTGCTTGAAGTGATTGTATGATATAGCATCATTTAGCATGTGATCTCAGTGCATATATCTTTGTTACACTCTTACATATTCCACTCTTTCATTGATTTTGAGAGTTGTGCTTTGAGCCTTGTTTGTGAGCCAATACATGAGCATGTTTTTCTTGCTTTTTATGTTTCTATCTCAGCATGTTTTAGCCACTAATTTGGCATGTTTAAGCTCTGTCTAGAGCTGGTTTGATCATTTGAGCTTGATATTGCATGCCTCTAGTGTAGTGCTCTTCACTAGCTTTAATGCTTTTGGCTTTTAACATGTTGTGCATGTGTTGCTTGCATATTGTAGCTTTATTTTTCATGCCATTTCAGCATTGAAAAATCTACAACCTTCCTCATTTCTTCATTTTTCCATTTGTTTCGAGAATTGGTTAACCTTATGATTGTGTTTAAGCGTGAGATAGAGTTTATGCTCAATGGCTTTAACTCTCTTTTGAGGGTTTCTACTAGTCAAAGGCATGATCTCTCTCATGTCTTAAACTATCATTTGGTTGGCCCCTCTCTCATTAGAGGACAATTACCTTGGAAAAATTGACTAAAGAATGGCTTGGTAATGCTAAAATGTGTAAACAAAATGAGCAAAGTAAAACATGAACAAGATAAGCATTTGTGTTGCATTACATGTGTTTGGATCGGACGTTAATCCAAACACAAGAAATATGGGACGTTTCATACTCAAAGTGATGAAATGTGTCATGTTTCTTGGTCGCCGTCACCCTTGATCATGCATGATAGGGGAGTGGCCATTTAAGTCTTATGTGTGCATTCATTAAGCTTGTACAAGTTTGGTCTTTTGGCCATCATGCATGAAAATGCTTGGTTGATGGCTTGAGAGCCAAATGCCACACTTCATTTGAGCTTGGGAAATGATGAGGAGAGTGGCAATACACACATTCCTTGAAAAATACATTGCTTTGCCTCTGTTGCTCTCTGTTGCATCAAAAACATAATTTTGAAAAAAGGGATGGCCGACCGGCCACTTGAGATAGTCGACCGGCCATTAAACTAGCCGACCGGCCAGTGATTGTGGCCGACAACCACCTTTTGTGGCTGATCGGCCACCAGTGAATTTTTGTTCAAAAGTGTACCTGTTTTGGAGCTGTGGCAGTTTGGAAGTTGGTTCGATATTCAGAAAAGAAAAGGTGCAAACAGAGGCAACCAGTGGCAAGGTGATGGATTTTTGGGAAAGAAGCAACCGAGCATGCATGTCTCCCTCGCCTGCGAGGCCAATTCATTGCTTTGTTAGCTAGTTGTAGCTGATTATTTACATGTGTTGTAATTATTTAGTTTAATTTGGTTTGTAATATTTTAATTAGCTTAGCATAGCTAGTTTCAATTCGGTTTGTAATTAATTAGCTAGAATAGTTAATTAGTTGGTTTGTAATAATTAGCTTAGCTTAGTGTAGCTTAGCTTAATTATTCGGACCCTCCTTCGAGAGGGCACAATGTTGTAATAAGGGTGCATGTGTGTGCGCGCATGTCTTCCAAACCCACTTCTTTCTCCCTTTTACTTAACCGCTTTCGATGGTTAGTTTAGGGACATTTTTGATTAGCATACTTTATGCTTTGCATGTTTGCATCATTCATTTGTATTGCATGTACCGGGCTCGGCGCATCATTAAAACTGCATCGTATTTCAATACTTATTTGAATACGTGTATCAAATTGTTGCATTCATATGCCATCTTAGATAGCAAAGCCTATTAGTTGCATTATTGCATGTGTTGCATTAGGCATTCTTGTATAGTTAGGATCATTCATATTTCTAACTAGCTTTTGTTTTGGCTTGGAGTACACTGTAAGTTTTTACGCTTTAGCATACTTGCATGAGTGTGAGTGTTGCCATGATAGCATGCTTGCCATGAGGCTATTTGCTTAAGTGATTAATTGCATGAGTGCCTGTGGATGAAGGCTTTGTTGCTTGAATTGGGACAATTCGATGATTAAGAGTTTTAAGCCCACTTTGCGAAGTGGCAAAATCATGTTTTAAGCCCACTTGAGGGTGGCAAATCCGTACTTTAGCTTACTTGCGAGTAGCACTTTCAAACCATTTTCGAAAACAAACATGAGTTGCTTTGTTCCAATTCTTGTGATTTAGTCTATACTTGTATGTGTGCGCCACATAGTAAAGTTGGATTAATAACTGGATAAGAACACATGAGGTTTATAAAACAACATATCATGGTAGTAGCCGATCCTTTGATCGGGCGAGCGGGGGTGCTCATTTCAGGACCTTCCCCTCTCGTACCCAAGTTCCCGAGCCGAGGCAACTTTGGTGATGACGGACACGTGGCCTTTGGCACGAGTCAGGGTTTCCTAAATTTTCCAAAATAAAATATTTAGGTGGCGACTCTGTAATCTGGCCCAAAGCAGTCCAGTTTTTGGTATTATTTGATTCAAAATCTGATTTTCCAAAATGATTTGCCAGACTGGACTCTTTGGTGTTTATCAGTCTCACATTGCACTTTGTGAGATTAGATTCAGAACTGTGACAGGAGTCCGAACTGTAAGAGACCAATTCGTGCCTTTTCGAAAGGGGGCACGCAAAGAAAGTCGGGTCTACAGTTTCTGGCAACTCTGCTGGGGATTTAGAGAACTTGACTCGAACTCATGATATGTTGTTTTATCTACATTTGTGTGTTTCTTTGCATTGCATTTGCATAGGTGCGCCTAAGTCACAGTGTTTGCCATTTGTTATTCCTGAGCGATTTGCCGGAGGCTTGCTTAGAAAAGCGTGCCATAAGGCTGACCGGTTACAGGCTCTGCCATGATGGGAACACAAACCTCGGATCTGGATTACCGCTATATCGTTTGATCCTCCTTTCACTTCTCGGTGTTAGGAGCGAGAGGTATATTAGGTGGTCTTGCTGAGGCACCCTTTTTTTGACTAATTGACCTAGTTGCATATCGGAAGCCGTAGAGATTGTTCCAAACTAGGACAGGTTGCTCACTCGAATGCAGGATTGTATGAAACCGCATGCTTGCGTAGTGAATCCCTAGTTCCTGACGAAATTAGGACAGGGAAACCCTACCCCATCATAGGGGTGTTTTGGCTCTCACTTGCTTGATATGTGCTGTTAGGGTGTGTCTCTACAAGAATGTATGTATTAGTTGCAAGTTTGGGCATAAGTCTGAGGACATCAGTGTTTGAGTATATATCAGTTTTGAGGTAGAAATTTGGGGCAGAAATCAATGTTTGAGTACAGATTGTCCAGCTTATGATTTCAACTATGTGTTATCTTTATCTAAGCCGAAATGCTGTGCGTTTGCTGATTGTTGTTTCCTTTTTGCTTTATTTTTCTTTTTTACAAGGTAGTATTTTCACCATTGCTTCCGACGAGGCAGTTACCCCCCAAGCACTCTGGACCAGAGTAAGGCGGCTTTATCGATCTAGGGATCTTGTGAGAGGACAACCAGTGTTTGCTTCGTTACCCCCGGTTACGAGACAGAGGAGAGTTCGGCATAATTCACCGATTCGTCAATTACATGTGCTCAGCGAAGTCCAATTTTCTGTTTCTACCTCAGAGAGGGAATATATATCGGTTCTGTCAGATCAGTACCCCTTAGTCAGTATGGAGGAAATGTTATGTCAACTCCAATAGACCATCGAGGCCATGCAGCGGGATGCTGCTCGCTAAGCAGAAGTTACCGCTCGTCAAACAGAGGTTGTGGCCCAGAAGGCTGAACTGATTTCCAAGCTTCAACAACAACAACAACCACTACAAGCAGCAGTATCTGTTTCGCACCCACCCCCACCTAGGGTTCCAATACCCGGGGATGCAGCTAATGTCCAGGAGAATACGGACATTCCAGCAGGGCCGTCCCACCTCAGACTTCCAAAGCACCGGCCTACCCAACGGACACACCGTTCGAGTTTGAGGCCGATCCAACCGCTCTGAAAGTGAGCAAGCTCGAGAAGCTGTTCAAGCGAGCGCATGGAGTTAACTTGATCTCAGACATAGAGGACGACTACACAGATTCGGCGGTGACATTGTCGGATAGATTTAAAATGCCTCACATAGATTGCTTCGACGGCTCGGGCGATCCTATGGTCCATTTGAGGCTGTTTTCAGATATTCTACGGCCGATGGGCCTGACTAGACTGCAAAAGTTATCCCTTTTTGGTTGGACCCTATCAGGTATTGCGGCCATCTGGTATGCTAAACTGGAGGATTCAGTGAAGAGGAGTTGGGAAGAGATGGCCGAGGCCTTCGTCGCCCAATATTCTTACAATACTCAAATTGAGGTCACAACTCGTGATCTCGAGGCAACTAGGCAAGAGCCGAAGGAGGGCTTCTCTGACTTCGTCACCCAGTGGAGGGCTAAGGCCTCCATGATGACCACTAGGCCAGCTGAAAAAGACCAAATAAGGATGGTCGTGCGGAATCTGCAACCGAAGCTGCTGCAGAAGATGATTGTCTTACCCCTCCCTACCTTTGCTGATCTTCATGAGATTGGGGTATAGATAGAAGATGCTATGAAATAGGGTCTGATTGACCAGGAGAAAAAGCAGCCCAAGAGGACCTTTACCCACAGTTCGAATGCAGCTACGAGTAGCAATGCGGCTGCGAGGGCCTCTGACGTTGGTATGGTCACGACCACACCAAAAACAGCCACACCCTTTACTGGCACATCTAGAGCCACCTCACAACTGGCAAAGTACCTACCCCAGGGCCAGAGGGTTTTCACCCCACTTTACATGTCTCTGTTTGCGGCCTTGAGGGTCCTGATTAGAAAAGGGCATTTGAAGCCCCTGGAGCCACGCCCATTGCCAAATCCCCTCCCTCTTACACATAACCCGGCCAAGTATTGTGCCTTCATTAGCAGCATGGGCATGATATTGACCTCTATTTTAGACTTCGTCATGAGATTCAAGATCTCATTGACAACAAAGTGATAACGCCTCCTGAGACTCTAAATGTCACTACAAACCCCCTCCCACCGCATAACCAACCCCCTCCTCCACCCAGGCAAGTAAACCTGATATAAATAATGGCTGTCCCATACGAACCCAATATATACATCACTCCCTCCCACCTGCCTAAGCCGACGTTGTTCATCCCAGAATGCACAGACTAATGCATGATGAGCACGTCAATACCTCAACCCGAACCCGTGGTGGTGGCTATGATAGAAGAGGGTATGCCTGAGGGCTCTGTGGGCTTAATTGAGGAAGCATACAACCCTTGCCGCTTTATTGCGCCAGCTGATCAGGCCAAGCCGATGGTGGAATTCCCGAAGGGAACTGAGGTTAATGTGATCCGGGAGGACGGGCCAAGTCAGAGGCTGGATGATTTAGTAGAGCTTGAGGAGGACATTGCTAATCTGCAGTTCTTTGATGAGTAGGATCCGGGGGATGTGAGCATCAACTGGTTTGACCTAAATGGATCGACAGACAATACATGGTGGCTTAGTGATGAGCCAGACATTGATGAGGGGTCTCAATAGAAACGGGGACCGTCAGAAACAGGAACGTCTGCAATGGTCGGAACGGTCGACGACAAAGTTGAGTTGTTGGAGAGCACCGGTACGGAGAATTTTGCTCGGGAATTGAGCAGCATTTGTACAGCTGACACAGAACAAGAGGCCACGCTGAAATAGTTCGAACAAGAGAGGATTGAGACTGATCAGAGGGTTAGAAAAGCTAAAGCCCCTACGGGGACAGAATGTGTTGTGAACACGGAAACAACTACAGCGGAACTGGATAGTTGTTTATCGGTTGTTGAGAGAATGTGGTGGGAAGACAATGATTTGCGTCTGGCCCATACTGATGAGGACTGGGGACAAAATCTCCCGGATGATACGTGGTATACCGAAGAAGTCGACCACATGACTCGGAGTGGGCGGTACTTTAAGCCCCCATATTTGGACCAGCTAGAGGCATCAGGGAAAGACAAGGAAGCTGAGAAGTAGAAAGACAAACTGCTAGAGGAGGAAGCTGTACTGAAGCAGCTGAAAAAGATTCAAGCAGACATCTTCATTTGGGGATTGCTCATGGCCTCGCGGGTGCATAGACAAGCCGTCCTATCAGCAATGGACAAGGCTAAGCTCTCTATTGATACAAACCCCGAGCAGTTGGTGGGACTGGTGTTCCCGGGTGGCGCTTCACCGACTTTGACATTCACAGATAAAGAATTACCGTCTGAGGGCTCCGAGCACAACAAGCCGTTATACATCTCTGTGGAGTGTAAAGAGAAGTGGATACCAATTGTCTTAGTTGATACGTGATCTGCAATAAATGTGTGTCTGTCGCGTACGGCCTATGCTATCGAGTTGAAGTCCGCAGATTTCGTACTAACAGCCAAGGTAATTCGGGCTTATGATAATACCAGTCGGGAAGTGATGAGGACAGTACGGATCAGAACTCAGGTTGGCCCAGCACAACAGGACATCGAGTTCCATGTTCTGGATGTTCTAGCCACCTTCAACTTACTCCTTGGACGGCCGTGGCTGCACCAAGTAAGAGCTGTCTCTTCCATTTTACATCTGATGCTGAAGTACCCCCATGGGAATGGGGTAGCAACTGTTTTTGGGAACTCTTCCATACATCCGCCGTCGGAGGTTACTACGCTGATCTTGGAAATTGCACACGGTGAGGAGGATGTCTTCCTGTCTAGGTTCACCTTGGCCGAGGCTCGGGTAGTGCAAGATATTCTAGCTATTGATGAGGGACTGTATGTCAGTGCGCAATCTGTTTACCTCATGAATAAGCTTCAACATGTACCCGGAATGGGATTGGGAAGGAGCGGCCGGAAGGGCGTCTCTGCATTGGCTGAAGTGCCACACAACCCTCATACCTTTGGTCTAGGTTACACGCCTACCAAAGAGGATTGGGTAAGAAAGGGAAAGGAGATGGCTGGAAGAGCCAAGGCTGAACAAGCTGGGAAGCACTATGAGTTAGTGCATAGACCTATCCAAGGAACCCTGAATGGCCGCTTTGTCCGGGAGGGGGAAGATTTCCTGTTTTGCGGCTTTCCAGAGCCATGGCTGAATTCAGAGAAGCGGTGTTTTCCTGGCTTTGAGATCTTTTTTGATTTACAGTTTCAAGGGGATGAAGTTGCAAAAGAGCAGACTGACCCACCAACTATAGCTGAACAGTGCATAGAGGATGAGTCCGATGGCACAGAACTTGAGATAGGAGCAGCGCTGGCTTGTCTCCTCTCGGATCCTCAGATCACACTGGAGTGCTCGGGGGATGACTTCTCTGTTTCCATGATTAAAGATCAATCGGTTGTGGGCCTTTCTTCCGGCATTCTGGATGCATCTATCGCACCCTCCTTCGTTTGGCAGTACGAGGAAGGCTTTTTGTCTAGCAGTTCTGAGTCAGGTAGTGAACCAGAATCTGATTTCACAGAGTCAGTGGAGTCGGAATCAGATTCTAGTTCTTCTGAGTCAGAGTCCGGTATTCTTGGGGTTGATAACCCGGATGCCGTTGTTTTGTCTAGGTCGTCTTTTTTATTTTCTTTTGAGTCGGTTGTAACCGAAGAATTAGACGAACTGGAAATTGTTAATGAGAATGGTACCGCTGCTGCTTTTGAGTACTTTTCTGTGCCTTTAGTATATTGCATTAATCAGGACTTTCAAAACGTTGATGAAAACGACGAGAAAGAAATTCCTCCAGTTTTGAAACATTTGATTGATCAAGAGCAGGAGAGGTTTGTAAAACCTCTGGTTGATGAAATCACTTCAATTAATGTTGGTACTGAGAAGGATCCACGTCTGGTCCAGATCGGGTCCACGTTGTCTTCGGAGGAACGCGAGCGCTTAGTCGCTTTATTAAAAGATTTCAAAGATGTTTTCGCGTGGTCCTACGAAGACATGCCTGGAATCGATCCTGAGATTGTACAGCACCAGATCCCTCTTGACCCTGAGGCCCGACCCGTCAAGCAGAAGCTTCGGAGAATACGCCCAGATTGGGCTTTGAAAATCAAGGAAGAGGTCACCAAGCAGATACATGCAGGGTTTCTGTTAGTATCTGAGTATCCTACATGGTTGGCCAACATTGTTCCGGTGTCGAAGAAAGATGGCAGAATTCGGGTGTGTGTCAATTTCAGAGATCTGAAAAAGCTAGTCCGAAGGACGACTTTCCTCTACCGCACATCGACGAATTGGTGGACTTCACCGCATGGCATGCGTAGCTCTCATTTATGGATGGGTTTTCCGGGTACAACCAGATCTTGATGGCACCCGAGGATAGGGAGAAGACTGCCTTCACTACGTCGTGGGGAACCTACTGCTATAGGGTGATGCCGTTCGGTTTGAAGAATGCTGGGGCTACTTATTAACAGGTTGCAACCACGATCCTGCACGATATGATCCGCAAAGAGGTTGAGGTGTACGTGGACGACATGATTGTCAAGTCCAAAGAAAGAGAAGGCCACTACACCGTCTTGAAGAAGTTTTTCAAACGGATCAGGGAATATCGGTTGCGACTGAATCCTTAGAAATGTACTTTTGGTGTCACAGCAGGGAAAATGCTGGGGTTCTTGATTACACAAAGGGGCATTGAGGTCGATCCTTCCAAGATTAAGGCCATCTTAGAAATGCCACCACCAAGGACTGAAAAGGAGGTGCGAGGCTTTCTGGGTAAAGTGCAATTCATAAGACGGTTTATTGCAAAATTAACCTTGACTTGTGAACCACTATTTGGTCTCCTGAAGAAAGGAAAGAAATTCCAATGGGATGACCGATGCCAAGTTGCTTTTGAGCAGATCAAGCAGTATCTACAGAACCCACTCGTGTTGTCACCGCCAGAGCCGGGGAAGCCGTTGATTTTGTATCTGTCAGTAACCGACACGACTATGGGCTGCACGCTTGCACAGGAATCTGAGGATAAAGTGGAGAAGGCTATCTATTACCTGAGCAAGAAGATGCTAAAATATGAGACCCGTTATACCCCGTTGGAAAAGGCTTGTTTGGCCTTGGTATGGGCTACCAGGAAGTTGAGGCACTACTTGTTAGCTCACTCTGTAATTTTGGTTCGAGATTAGATCCCATCAAATATCTCTTCGAGAAACTGGCACTTACGGGTAGGCTAGCCCGTTGGTTGCTTCTTCTCTCCGAATGTGATTTGAAGTATATAACTCGCAAGTTTGTGAAAGGGAGAGTGGTAGCGGAGTTCCTACCCGATCACCCAGTGGAGGGAGATGAAGCAATAGAGTATCTGTTCCCAGATGAGGCCATTCTGCAGGTCGAAGAAGAGATTTGGACTATGTACTTTGACGGAGCATCTAACCAGTACGGGTATGGGATAGGGGTGTTGCTGATAGCACCCGACAATTTCTACATACCTTTAGCTTTCAAACTCTGGTTCAAGGTATTAAACAATGAAACAGAGTACGAGGCATGTATCGCTGGCTTGGAAGCCGCCATGGAACTAGGGGCAAAAAGGTTGGACGTCATTGGGGACTCGAACCTGGTTGTGTCTCAAACGAAAGGAAATTGGAAGGTTAAGGAAGAAAGGATGAAAATCTATCACCAAACCCTAAGTGTTCTAATTCCCAGGTTTGAGAAGCTAACCTTCACGCATCTGTTAAGAGAGAGCAACAGGTTCGCTGACGCTTTATCAACTCTATCTTCCATGATAGACATCCTTTTGGGAGTCCGGATGCGTCCAATCATTATTGAACAGAGATATGTGCCGGCCTACGAACTGATTGCCGCAATAGATGAAGTACAAGATCAGAACCCCTGGTACTTTGATGTCTGGAACTTCTTGGAAAAGGAGGCTTATCCACTAGGGGCAAATGCCAAAGATAAAAGGGCGATACGGCGAATGGCTGCTCAGTTTATCATCTGCGGGGGTAAATTGTACAAACGGGGCCATCTGGGAATGCATAAACTGTGTGTTGATGCTGAAGAGTCGAAGCGCTTAATGGAGGCCATCCACGGAGGAGAGTGCGGATCGCACATGAGCGGAGTGATGCTAGCTCGGAAGATTCTCAGACAGGGTTACTACTGGTCAACCATGGAGGAGGATTGTATCGTTTTTGTTCGGCGATGCCACAAATGCCAAATCCATGCAAATCGCATGAATATCCCGCCGTCGAAGCTGTACAACATGACTTCACCGTGGCCGTTTTCAGTCTGGGGAATTGATGTTATTGGGGCAGTTACTCCGAAGGGGTCAAACGGGCATGAGTACATCCTGGTGGCGATAGACTACTTTACAAAGTGGGTCGAGGCCCAATCCTACGCAGTGCTGAAAGCGTCACATGTAGCCAAGTTCATCAGGAATAATATTATCTGTCGTTATGGGGTCCCGAATGAGATCATCTCGGACAATGGTTCCCACTTCAAGAAGGAAGTGATCGACTTGTTGGAAAAATACAACGTGGCTTTTCATAAGTCATCCACATATCGGCCGCAAACCAACGGAGCTGTTGAGGCCGCCAACAAGAACATCAAGCACATTCTACAGAAGATGGTGGAAACCTACAGGGACTGGCCAGATAAGCTGCCATTTGCTCTTTGGGGCTACAGAACATCAATTTGGACTTCTACTGGGGCAACTCCGTATTCTCTGGTTTATGGGATGGAGGCTGTTCTCCCGATCGAAGTTGAGGTTCCGTCACTACGGGTTATGGCTGAGTGCCAGATAGCGGAAGCAGATTGGCAGTAGACCAGGTTCGAGGAACCTATGCTGTTCGACGAGAAGAGGCTGAAAACACTGTATCATGTCCAAGGTTATCAACGCAGAATTGCCAGGGCTTTCAACAAGAAAGTTAAGTCCAGGAATCTGAAAGAAGGGGATTTGGGGCTCAAAGACAACCGAGCTCCCACCCATGACCCTAGGGGCAAGTTCAGACCTAATTGGACTGATCCTTACATTATCAAATCAATTTGGTCGGGTGGAGCTGTCATTCTAATGGACCTAGATGGCCTTGAGTTCTCCCAGCCAATTAACATGGACAAGTTGAAGAAATACTACCCTTGAGAGGCTCGCTAGACTGAAAATTCGAAAGGGCGACCTAGGCAAAAGTTAGAGCACAAAAAATTTGAAATAAGAAAAACTGAGCTCGCTAGGCCGAAAACCCGAAAGGGCGACCTAGGCAAAAGTTAGAGGACAAAAAATTTCAAATAAAAAAAACTGAGCTCGTATGGTTGAAAACCCAGAAAGGGTGGCCTTGGCAAAAGTTAGAGCGCAAAAGGAGAGTGTTAAAACCCGAGTGAACCCGCACCGAACTATGTAAGGCTTGATTCCCATCTTTGGGATACGTAGGCAACTTCATTCTGAAGTCCAGCCATAAACACTTCCAAATCAGCTGTGTCCATGTGATTGTTTTGGTCATCTTCGTCTCTTCTGTATTCAAGAGTTCGGTTGCGATCTTTGCTATCAGAGCTGGTTACAGTGCAGTGCTATTCAGACAAGGGGCAACTTTCCAGTTATCGGATTTGGGGTTGTGCATCTCAGTGATAGATTCCGGGTGTGTCCAGTTGTGATCCTTATCGAAAATGGTTTTGAAAAGTTTTAATAAAAGTTGATTTTGTTCAAATTAATCTTTTTACAACTTAGACCATTTTTGGACCAAAAGGAAAATTTTTAGTACCCACAACCTTCAATTTCATTGATTTCAATACAGAGTTCTTCGACTCTTGATACAAATTGAAGTTGCTTTTTATTACATTCAAAAAGAAAACTTGAAAGTACAGATTAAAGCAATAAACTTGGGGCATAGTTGAGTCAGGTGTTCCTGTGCCCCATCCCAGAGCTTGTGGAAGCTTCAGATGCCAAAGTAGGCCCGGTTTGTGCCTCATCTTCAAGCCAAGCTATGCATTCGCCAGAAAGGGCGCAACTGAAATTGGGAGCGGGAGTCAAAAGTTCTCTTGTCCTCCATGTAGTGGAATACCGAGCTAGCCGTGAGCCTCAGATTGTAAATGAGCTGGGTACTCTAACCCCTCTTCTGGGCAAGTCTGGTCGTGGCCAAATTGACACCGGAACCGAAATGGAAAATAGAAGACACAGTGTGTTAAGCCAATCAATTGAATGCCAGATTGGCGAGACATGCTGTAGCTCATCTCAGGCAGATCAAACCAGGGGCAACGCCAAGCAATGTCAAGGGCAGACCTGGTGCACATCCATTGGCACCACCATCCCTCATTTGGGAAATCAACTAGCCGTGGGTGAAAGAAATAGCCGCGCGCTGAATATGCAGGGTAAGCGTCCACTACCTTCAACCTTTCCATGAGCCATACCTGGGGAGGGATGAAAAATAAGAGAGATTAAAGAATATAGAGGTGTACGTGGAGAGAAAAGTGAGAAAGGGTTTTGAGAGAAAAATAGAGCCTGAGGGCCGAGTGATGTGAGAAACACATATGAGAAGGGTGAGAAACATTACCTACAATAGTAGTGGGCTTCCTGCGAATCTAGTCGTCTCCCGGCGGTAGAAAGCATCCAAACCCCTTAAAGTCTCGGCCAGTGTCAAGCCAATGCAGCTCTTGCCCTCTTTCAAGCCTTGAGCTACTTCGATCAAGCAAATGCTAGACCCTCCGAAGCCAGGGGCAAGTAGAAAATGAGATAACATACACAAGCAGAGAGCATGTTGTCGAAAACTTTGCCAAAGACGGTCGCCGCGGTCGCCAGCATCAGAAAATTGGTGAATGAGGTTGGGAATATCCAATTCCCCGTTGTGAATCAAAGATCGGGCATCCTGTAAAGTGAGCCCACACATCCTTCCTAAAGCCTGGATGTGGCCAAAACGGAACTGGGGCAAGATCTCCTCATCACACCGGGATTCCATCAAAGCTTGGAATTCTTCGATATTGGGACATATCTCTTGTCCGCCAAAGCTGAAAACATGCGTAACCGAGTTCCAACATCTAGCCGCGGCATGGAGGAACGGAAAACACAGTGGAGTACGGCTCAGCGGGAATAGTGCATTTATCCCGAAACCCCAGAAATTCAGCTTTTCCATACCATCTAAAGTTGCAACCCAATCGGAGAGTTTTTCGGTGAGGAATGGTTCCATTTGGAGCAAAAATAGAGCAGGAATGAAGAAACCACGAAGCTGCAGCTTTTGTAGAAGATAAGGTACTGAGTGGAAGACAAGTGGCAGTAATCTGGAGATTCTCAGAATTACTGGCCGACCGGCCAGTTCAGGTAGCCGATCAGCCACCTTTTGTGGCTAACCGGTCACTTTAGTGGCCGATAATGGTCGTAAGTGGCCGACAGCCTCTTTTTGTCCCTAGCAGAATATTTTTGGCTTTCGTGTGTGTTGAGGATGCTGAAAACCTGTGTTCTGTTCCACTCTGAATGCGTCCTGCTCTTTTGTTTAGTAGTTTTGTTGATTTGTTTATCGAGTTGTTGCAATTTGTTTACCGAGTTTATTGCAATTTGCTTATCGAGTTGTATTTGTTTCATTCATCGAGTTGTTGCTGTAATTGTTCTTTGAGTTGTCTTATTTTGTTTGTTATGTTTTGGTTGGTTCAACACCTGACTAAGCAATTGCCAAGACAATGTACAAATGTTCAATTTCCATTAGTCCTGTTTTTGTGTAAAATGGTGCAATGCGATGCTTAGAATATAAAATGCAACACTTTTTAATCAATTTTTTTTTTCATTCCAATCATGGTTTCTTTTTACAAAAAGAGTATAAGTTTTAAAGAAAATAAAACTGCCTAAGGCTGTGCAACGTGTTAACAACTAGTAACAAGAAAACTAATGCAAAAAAACATCTGAATCCGCACTAGCCACCTCAGGATCGGGAGGCCTTCTTCGTCCTCTTCCATGGCTGAGCAGACTCTAAGCTGTCGCCATCAGCGCCACTATCTGAATCTTAGCCAGAGCCCGATCCAGAGCTGTCTTCGCTCCCCTCATTAGAGCCCTCCTCAGCAATGCCACCGCTCTCTGAACCCGAGCCGGTGTCGTCGCCTCTACCCTCAGATGACTCTGACTACGGGCTCGCCGGCTCCTCATCCTCATCTGTCTCATCATCATCCGGGATAGGCTCTGGTGGACCGCTTGCAGCATGAGTATGTCTAGCTCTGCCTCGGCTGTGTGCCGGAGTCCCTCGTCTCTCTCTTCCTACTGTTAGGAGAGGCGCTGAAGGTCTTGCTGCAGCTTCTGCTGGGGCGTCTGGTGGGGCTAGCATCTGAAAAGGGACCTGAAAATGACAGTTTGTCAAATGCATCAGTTATGGTATATATTGGATGCAAAGATGATTGCAGTGTTGTATGTAGTGTGTGGGAGTAGTGTATCAATGCAGTGTTATTAATGTAATGTATTCAGATCAGTATGGAGTAGATTGCAGTTGAAATGCTAATGTGTCAGCGGAGAATTTTATGACATGAAGTGCAAACTGAAGAAAACTTACCGGAATCCTATAAAGACTGAGAAGTTTCAGGCTAGTCTGAACCATTCCTATCAAAGAAGCCGCCAGCTCGAGAGCCTGCCCGGTGTACTCTATGGAAGCCTTCAAATGCGTTGAAATGATCAGTGGCCTACAAAGCATAACTGAAATAAATTGACTGTGCTAAACGAAAAGTATAGTACATATCGGAGTCGGGCCTCGAACTCCGATGAGCTCGTGACTAGCTGGTGTAGGCTCGATGGGAACCTGATAAGTCTCCCATCTAGATCCCCAGCAGGTCAGTGTGGTAGGCAGCTCTGGCCACCCGGCCCTTTGTCTCATCCGGGAGCCTCTCCTGTCATGAGCCTGAGTCGCCCTTGATTCCCTGGCTCTCCCTCCTACAGTTGGAGCTCTGGCTCTCTCACCTCCACGAGCGCCAATCAGCGGCGGCATGAGATATGTCTGAATAAAGGCAGTGTAATCACCCTCAAGCCTGAAGAAGTCGGCGTTCCAACCTCTCATGAAGTCGATCATCTCATGTGTGGTATACCTCTTTGTAGTCTTCATATACGAAGGAGGCGGCATCGAAACCATTGGCTCGGGCAAGCCGAGGCTCTATCGCAGAAAGCGCTCCCCCAAGGACCACACCCGGCAAACCGGTCCCTCGAGCAAGATCCGGAATAGAGAAGCCTCCCGAGCGCCCGCGAACTGATCTCTGACCCCGTTAGGCATCACTGCTCATGGCTGCCAGGTGATCTGCAGATAGTGAATATACAGATTGTTAGCTACTATTGAAGATGTAATATGAAGCAAAGCTGAAATAACTATAAGGTTTGAGTTACCTCTGCTGCAGTCACAGTGTCGAAGAATCGACGAAAGAATGAGAATGACTCTTGGGGCCTTCGCTGGCACCTCCCATCATATCTGTGAGAGTATGGCACCATAGGTGGTATCTCTACCTCTGGCTCTAGGGCAAGCCTCGGAAAATAGGCGTACACCCATAGCTGCAGAAGGTGGAAGGGTAACAGTGAGTATATATATCAGATGAATGCTGTATACAATGTATGCAGTGTACAGATAAAGCAGAAGGCAGTATACAGTGTGTGCAGTGTACAGATAAAGTAGAAGGCAGTATACAGTGTGTGCAGTGTATAGGTGATGTAAAGCAGAGAGCAGATGGTGTGCCGTACAGTATGCAATGTGCAGTATACAGAAATGTCAAGCAGAAATGTATAACAAAAGGGTAGGACATGCCTCCCAGGCCCTCCAGTAGCCTCTTAGCAGATGTCCGCTTTGGCAAGAAGTGGAGCTCATGTACCCGTATAATGTGGCCAAGCCTGCGCCGCCCCAGTCGTAGAATCGGACGCGAGACAGGTTCACCAAAGCACTCATGAGGTAGAGCCCGACGGTGTTCGCTCGGTCGGCGAACAGGGTAGTGCCAAACAAGAACATGAGGAAACCCCGGGCGTAGTACTCGATCTCCTCGCGGGTACGCCCGGTGTTTATACCTCATCTCTTTTGGTTAGAAGTGTTTGGACTGTGTGCCCGATGCTTATACTTTGCTTTGGTTAGAAACACTCGGGTACGCCCGGTGTTTATACCTTCTCTCTTTTGGTTAGAAGCGCTTGGACTGTGAGCCCGATGTTTATACGTTGCTTTGGTTAGAAACACTCGGGTACGCCCAGTGTTTATACCTCATCTCTTTTGGTTAGAAGCGTTTAGACTGTGTGCCTGACGCTTATACCTTGCTTTGGTTAGAAATACTCGAGTACGCCCGGTGTTTATACCTCCTCTCTTTTGGTTAGAAGCATTTGGACTGTGTGCCCAACACTTATACCACCCCTTTTGGTTAGAAACACTCGGGTATTAAATCGTTGCATTCATATGCCATCTTAGATAGCCGATCCTATTAGTTGCATTATTGCATGTGTTGCATTAGGCATTCTTGTATAGTTAAGATCATGCATATTTCTAACTAGCTTTTGTTTTGGATTGGAGTACACTGTAAGTTTTTACGCTTTAGCATACTTGCATGAATATGAGTGTTGCCATGATAGTATGCTTGCCATGAGGCTATTTGCTTAAGTGATTAATTGCATGAATGCCTGTGGATGAAGGCTTTGTTGCTTGAATTGGGACAATTCGATGATTGAGAGTTTTAAGCCCACTTTGCGAAATGGAAAAATCATGTTTTAAGCCCACTTGAGGGTGGCAAATCTGTGCTTTAGCCTACTTGCGAGTAGCACTTTCAAACCATTTTCGAAAAGAAACATGAGTTGTTTTGTTTCAATTTTTACGATTTAGTCTATACTTGTATGTGTGCGCCACATAGTAAAGTTAGATTAATAATCGGATAAGAACACATGAGGTTTATAAAACAACATATAATGGTAGTAGAGGCCGATCCTTTGATCGGACGAGCGGGGGTGCTCATTTCAGGACCTTCCCCTCTCGTACCCAATTTCCAGAGCTGAGGCAACTTTGGTGATAACGGACACGTGGCCTTTGGCACGAGTCAGGGTTTCCTAAATTTCCCAAAGTAAAATATTTAGGTGGCGACTCTGTAATCTGGCAAAGCAGTCTAGTTTTTGGCATTATTTGATTCAAAATATGATTTTCTAAAATGATTTGCCAGATTGGACTCTTTGGTGTTTATTAGTCTCACATTGCACTTTGTGAGATTAGATTCAGAACCGTGACAGGAGTCCGAACTGTAGGAGACCAATTCACGCCTCTCCGAAAGGGGGGCGTGTGAAGAAAGTCGGGTCTCCAGTTCCATATCCACTACCTAGAGCAATCCAATGGTCAGAATTTAAATGTGCTCAACAACTCCTATAAATGAAGCGTGAGTTGACCAAGCATGGGACACTTGCAACCATCCAAGAACCCCATCCACCATCCTAAGGATGAGATTTGAGGGAAGAGTTAGTCAACCCTATGAGGAACAAACTAACAAATTACTGAGAAGAATGAGGAAGTTAGGACAGGTGTTAGCTCAGGAGGCAGTTTAGCACCCTACTTTCATAATTTTATGGAGATTTTCAAGAGGCTATTCCTGATTTCTAGGAGGTAGTTCATGATTTTTAGAAGGCTTTAGCATTTACAAATACAAGAAATGAAGATAGAGCAAACCCCAATCAACTAACCATTCAACACAACTTAGTACATAAACCAGTGCTATTTATCCTTAGTTTAGCCCTAGTTCAAGTTAGGAGTAGACTTGAAGGCTCTTTGCTATACAATTAGCCTTAATTTCACAGTTTTCATAACATCCATGTCAAATTAATTATTTTTGGCCTTCATAGACATTGTTTTAGAATTAGATTGTGCTTACATCTCATTTTGTAACCCAATTTCATATTTTCAAACTTGTTTTTATATTTGTATGTGGTCAATCCAATGAATTTATGAAAGTATATTTTCTAGTGTTAATTTCTCTCTATTTATCTCTCCTTTTGACATTAAAAATTTCATAGAGATTTTAAGTCCACTTCATTGAGTCAAAACAAAAACCAAGTGGTCTTTTATCCTTTCGAGCCTCACACAACCTTCTGTTTTTAGAAGTCAATTTTTTCTAAGCTTTCATTAACTTAGGCACTGTTGCCGTGGCACGCCCGCATATTATCCAAAACCTCTTGGTTTTAGCCAAAACTTGTGTTTTAGTCAAATGATATAACTTTTGTATTTTTTGCACGAATTTCTTTTGGCATGCCCAGTGGGACACATGGAGTTACTAAGAGAAAATGTTAGGAAAAGGTAGAGTAAAGAATCCCGCAGGAGGCCAACAACTTGGTGAGGTATCACCAGACAGTTCTACCTTAACTACACATCACGCTTCTGCAACATGTCATGTCCTACCCCAAGAGTTGCAAAGTGACACAAAAGAACTCAGAAATTGTCTGATTAGAGAAAATCGTGAAGTTTCCCAGGAGATCTTGTGATCCTTTAATGAGATGCCAATAGGAGCTTACAAGGACCATTAACAAGATAGTGGCCATGTTTGGAGACATAATGCAACCATTTGCTCAGTCCACTGGCCCATAGTTTGGAACCATTGGACAACAACTAGAAGGCATCGTGCCTAAAGGTCTAGTAATCGATGTTCTAACTCCTCCTGCGAATGGTCAGGGTTCATCAT
Organism: Camellia japonica; assembly: GCA_030407325.1. Taxonomy (NCBI): domain Eukaryota; kingdom Viridiplantae; phylum Streptophyta; class Magnoliopsida; order Ericales; family Theaceae; genus Camellia; species Camellia japonica. The sequence continues at coordinate 152,914,477 of JAPPVO010000002.1, read as the reverse complement.
CCACTATCCATGTTCTAGGAGGGCGAGTTGCAGACATTTGGGGGGGGGGGGCATCCTATTCAGAGGACCCCAGAGAGAAGGGTTGATCCTCCTATCTAACTATCAAGAGTTTAGAAGACTCTTACAGAAGGTTTTGTTGCACCTACATGGGATTCTCCTAACCTATTGTACAATCCTTCTGCAGTTGGTCTCGGGGGCCAACATTCGTTTGTCCAACCCCTTGCTAATGCATTAGACATTTCTAGTTCAGAGTCACAAAAACCTTCTTCTGTGCAGCAGGAATTCTCTCAAGAGTTACACAACATAACAGAAGGCATTAAGGATTGTTTTGACAGAGCAAATCAGGAGATTTGTTGTTTTGTCACAACACCCTTGAAGGAGCTTACAAGGGCTATCAATGAGATGGTGAAAGGAAGAAGCCATTTTCACAGTCGATTATACCACAAATTGGAGCAATGAGATTACATCTAGAAGGAATTTTGCCCAATGCACTAGTCACTGCTCATCTACAACCTCCTGGGGTCTATAAAGGATCCTTGTCCAGTATTCATATTCCAGGAGGTCTTCATTCTGACTCTGGAGAGCATCCTCCTAGAAGAGCACCAGAAAGAAGATTTGGCTTTCGCAATGGGCAGGCAAGTGAGCAAAGGGCCATCAACAATATCCAAGGTCAGTTAATTTGGAGATACAATTCGTTGTTCAATCCTTCTATGGTTGACTTAGGAGGGCAAAATCAATTTTCTCAACACCATTTTCATCAACATCTACTAGTTTCTCTTTCTCTAACTTTTTTGGGATTCTATTAGGCTTTAACATTTCATATCCCAATCTTAGAAAGGCAAGGAGCAGAGCACATGGGGCATCCTCCTTACAACTGTCAAAGGGCAGAAATGGCCTCACCAAAGATCCTTATCCTGCAACCAAAAAGGAGATCAAGCCTCGATTCAACTCTGAAATCAAGTCATAATTTAAGCTTGAGGTAAGTCCAAATATAAACTAGAAGATCTAACAAATTTTTCCTCTAAAAAGTGCACAATGGGGGTAAAATAATGTTGGAGAAATTGATGATATTTTGGCTAGGGGGCATAAATTTTCTTCTTATATCATAGAAGGTGATGAGCAACCTTCGTTTCTCTATTTGATAAGGACCTTTTCGGCATCTCTCAAAAAGCCAAAAATCATTACATGCATATGCCAACTTTTGGTTTACTATAAGAAAACTCACATTCACATTGGGTTTGTGGGGCACATCAGAGGAGAATACTACTCACAAGGCTTACATAAAAACGAGAAGGTGATTGCAAGAAGTCTCAAGTTACAGGAAGTGTTTCATAGGCCAAACAAACATCTCTATTCTTTAAAATGATTCATCAAAAAGTTCAAAGGAGGTGTTGAAGGAAGCAAAGAGTAAAGATCAAGTAAGAAAGTTTAGCGTATAATAAATTTGGATTTTTGAAGAAAAATAGCAAGTTGCCTCATGTTTAAGGAGCCAAATAAGAAGTTTTAGCCTTTCAGAATGTTTGAGAAGGCCCAACACTAATTTCAAGCCTAGCAAGTACTTTAGGCCTTCTAGCCCAAAGAACAGGCCTTAATGTGTAGTTACACAAGAGTTTTTAGCCTTTTAGAATATATGAGGAGGTCTAATGGTAGTTCAAGTCTTACCAACAGTTTAGGCCTTCTAATAATATGCCAAAAGTTTCATACAGGAGAACTAACTATGCACTTCAAGCTTCTCTTGTAAGAAGCTCACCCAAGCCTGGTAGAAAAAAAAGACGTCAGAACAGAAGAGTTCATATGCTAGTTCAGGATTGCTTGAGCTTTGCTCATGAGGTCTAAGATCTTGGTTTATATTTGAGAGGTATTCAGAATTTGGAGGCTCTTAATGAAGCGTTGTTAGATTTGCAGAATGTAGTTTAGAAGATCTTGATGAAGGCTTATCAAGTCTGCAAGAATTAACTCAAGGTCTGATAAGAATCCAGAAGATCTTAGAAGGTCTGCCAAGTCTCTAGAAGGTATCTAGAAGGCTTGATACATCTGTAACAGTTAATCTAGAAGGAAAAATAAGAATGCAAAAGTACTTGTTGAGTTTCTTTTCTGGAGATCTTAATGAAAGTCTATTAGCAGGATTGTAGAAGTGGCAATCAAATCAAGCCTCATCCTTTGTTTAAGAATAAGGCTTGAGGGAAACAATATTTGTACCAAAAATGACCACCAATCAGATGGCACCCGTGTCCATTTGGTGACATAAAGTGGGTGACTTTGTCATCCCAAAATGGTGACAATTTTTGGGAATGGGTGTGATGTAATCATGGTGTGATTTGGTGGTCAAATCCCTAGGGAGTTGGGATTCACATGGGCCCTATTTCTCTTTTTTCTTATATATATATATATGTATATATATTTTAATTAATATATGTTGCTAGATAATGAATCAGGAGGACAGGTGGTAGCAATCCAGGACGTTCTATATCCACAACCTAATGCAATTCAACGATCAGAATTTAAATGTGCTCAACAACTCCTATAAATGAGGCATGAGTTGATGAAGCATGGGACACTTGGCAACCATCCAAGAACCCCACCTACCATCCAAGGGCAGAGATTTGAAGAAGGATTTGGTTAACCCTATCCATGAGGAACAAACTAACAAACTGTTAAGAAGGACGAAGTTGGGACAAGTATTAGCTCAGGAGGTAGTCTAGCACCCCACTTTTAGGATTTTATGGAGATTTTCATGAGGCTGTTGTAGATTTCCAGGAGGCAGATCATGATTTTCAAGAGGCTTTAACATCTATAAAGAGAAGAAATAAAGATGGAGCAACACAACTTAGTACATAACCCCGTGCTATATATCCTTAGTTTAGCCCCAGTTCAACTTAGGGGTAGACTTGAAAGGCATCTTTCCCATAGATTTAGCCTTTGTTTCTAAGTTTTCATGACATCTATGTCAAATTAATTGGTTTTGGCCTTCATAGGTATTGTTTTGGAACTTAGATTATGCTCTAATCTCATTTTGTAACTCAATTTCATGTTTTTAAACTTGTTTTTATACTTTTATGTGTTCAATCTAATGAGTTTATGAAAGTACATTTTTTGGTATTCATTTCCTTTTATTTATCTCTCCTTTTGACAATAAAAACTTCATGGAGATTTTAAGTCCTCTTAATTGAGGAAAAACAAGAATTAGGAGGTCTTTTATCCCTTTGAGCTTCACACAACTTTTTGTTTTCAGAAGTCAATTTTTTTGAAGTACATTTTCATCAACTTAGGCACTATTGCGTTGGCACGCTCGCAAATTTTCCATAACCTCCTGATTTTAGCCAAAACTTGTGTTTTAGTCAAAGGATATAATTTTTATTTATTTTTTTATTTTTTGCATGAACACAGCCGTACACGCTTTGTTAGCTGAAGAGTTTTTTTGAATTCTCCATCCAATAGTTTTCAGCCTTATAGCCTGATTTGCTGTAGTTCTAGCAAATTAACATGGGTTTCTTTCTGTTAGGACTCTTTGTTGTCAAATTCCATGGATCAAACCCAAGGTTGTAATTTTTTAAATTCACATGTTGGGTCAAACTAGGATTACTTTGGATTTCTCTAAGAAGTTGATTTTCTTCCAAAACTAGAATTATTTTGGAGTCCTTTAAGAAGTTGGTTTTCTTCCAAAAACAGGATTACTTTGGATTTTCTATAAGTAGTTGGTTTTCTCCCAAAACTAGACTACTCATTAATTTTTCCTCCAGATCTTCTTTGTGGTTCTTAAGGTTTATATCTGGGGATATTTTGTTAGTTTCTTTGATGTTTCTATTGAGTATTCAACTCATGGTTTAAAAAAAGAGTACATCAAAGGTTTTGTTTATTAAACAAAAGAGAGAGTTGTTCTTCGGTGGATTCTGAAGAATTCGAGCCTGAAGTTTCGATGGATTCTGGAGTGGCTCATCAGAAAGACAATTCCGTGGTGAAGATGGGGTTGGAAGAGGCACATAGAGGTTGGTTCAATTAGGCGTTGTGGATTCGCTAGATAATTGAGAGTATACCTGTGTAATTCCTTTAAATCTTCTTAGTGGATTGTTCTTGTGGCTGTTGCCCGTGGTTTTTTTTATCACAATTGGAGGTGTCCAATTGTGGTTTTTCCATGTAAAATCGTTGTGTCTCTTTGTCTTGATTGTTTGATTGGGATTTTTATATTCTGCTTAAAATTGATACATAATCACAAATCAACATCTAGAATGTTTCTAGATTTTTCACTTTCCTTTGTCAACTGAAGTTGTGATTTCGTGCACCATAAAACTTAATTCCTTGGTTAGAGAATCTACAGTGGAATTTTTCTCAAAAGAAATATATTCAACATCAAAACCAAAAGAATGTAACCATTGTAGCCATCTATATAGTTTGTTTTGACTTACATATCTTAATTTTTTTTTTTCAAAAAGCTTTAAAACACTTATTATTTGTTCTGATAATAAAATGTTCGAAGACTAAGATAATATAAAAATATTTTATAATATTTTTTATAGCAAGAAATTATTTTTGATTTATGTGGTATCTTATTTCTGCTTCTTTGAAACTACCATTCCAATATCCACATATCTGTTCTTCAGATTTATTATGAGGAATTGATTTTAATATTGTTCCCTAATTATTCTCAGAGGCATCTACTTCTAAGATCAATTTATCTCCTTGATTAGGTATACTTAACTTAGGAAGATTTTTTACTATCTTCTTTATATTAGATATGCTTTTAGTATCTTATGGATTCCAACTTGAATTTCTTTCCTAAGCTTTTTGTTTAATGAGTTTACTAATTCAAATAAGTTTGGAATAAACTTTCCAACAAAGTTAATTAATCTAAAACATCGTTGAAATTATTTGACATCTTTTATCTCTAATACCAAGATTTGCGGTCTCACAGTGTCTTACAAGTAAAATCTAAATTTTACAAACTTATAAAGGTTCAACTCTAAAATTATACATAATTTGCATTCATACCTATTTGGGTTAGGGTTGCCTTGTGTAGACACCTCATTTTGATTGACCCTAAGATTTCGGGCGCATGCAAGTCTCCTGATGATGAAATGGTACTTACTCCATCCTTAAAAAGTTTAAAGTTGTTTAGAGATGCTGTAATAAACCCGTTTTGGCCAAAAGTCAACTTTTTGTAAAAATAACCATTTTACATCTGGACCCATTTTTAGCCAAAAACTAATTTCTTCACCTCGAAAAGCCCGATTGTGCTTTGATTGATTGTATTTTCAAAAATTAGTGACCTGCATTATCAAAAATATTGATCAAAATGCAATTCGGGCTTACTTGTGCCACAAGCAAGCTAAGAGCGTAGAACCACGTACTTGTGCATGCATGAAACGTGTACCAAGGAAAAATGCGCATGTGCACATTAGATGTGAATGCACATGTTGTTTTTACATACGCATTATCATTGTGTGTGTGCACGAGGTCTGTGCATGCGCAGATTGAAGCATCGCAGAGCCATGTATGGAAACTCAATCTTAGCGCATTTTTGAAGGGAGGTAGTAGAGAAAGCGATGAGGGTTGCCCTAGCTTGCCCCCCACACCTCCCACTATCTATAAAAAGGCCCTCTCCCACTCCCTTTGAGGGTTAAAAATTTTGTGTCTTTAAAGAGCATTTGAGAGCAAAATTACCCACTTTCCCTCACCCTTAGCCTTAGTCATGAAATTTCTCACCCTTACAACATCTACAAACTTTTGAAAACATCCTAAAGACTTGGCACTTGGACCCAAACTGAAAACCTAAGCTTGAGGGTGGCTTACAAGCAAGCAAAGTTTGGTTTTCTTCCCATCTCTTGGATTGCTCTTCAATTTAAGCAAAACCAGTAGGTATTCTTGACTCCTTTTTTTTTTTTTTTTAATTCTAGTCCTCTTTTCATCTTGTTTTCTCAGTATGTAAATATGTAGGGTAGTTTCTTTTGGCATAATCATCATGTAGTTCACATATTTTAGTCGTTCTACTTATTCTCTTCCTCTTTCTTTCTGTATTCTTCTCATCCTGTTAGAATAGCATAGTTTTAGGTTTATTTTAATTACATAATCAACATGCATGGCCCGGTTTGATGATCATATATGTAGTTTGTATTTTTCTTTTGTACTTTTACGTGTTAGTTGTCTTTTTATGCATGTTCATCATTTAGTAGCCTTAAACAGGGCATAGGTTCATATCTTGTATGTCTTAGTTGCATTTACGTCATATTTAATTTATGTATTGCATGTAAGACGCGTGAAGTGGGCAATTGGATAAGTCCTTTTTGCCTTGGCATATGAGTGTTACATGCATTGTTTTTCAATAATCCAATTCTATATACTCTATGTATGCAAAATTGCTTATTTTGTTTGATTTTTATGAGTAATATTTATTTTAGTTTATGTTTAAGGCAATGGGTTGTCAAAAATTCATTTTTACTAAAAAATCACTTTTTATGAAATATATGGCCTTATTCATTCAATCGAAAATAAATGATGCTTATTTTTATTCAAATCATCTAGCTTTAGGTTAGTTAAAGGTTTTAGGTCTAAAATGAATTGTATGAATGATTAACCACTAAAATCATAAAACAAATAGTGAGTAGATGTCAATTTTCAAATTGGGCAAAAGCGGTGCTTCCATGAAAATGGCCTTTCCCTTTTGTACCTAAGATGTCGAACTCGGAATGTTCTTGGTTATGACGGACTTGGACTTAACTTAGTTTTCATCATTAAAGGTTTCTTAATTCCCCTTTAAAAATTAAACGGCGACTCTATGCCAATAAAGCAAGTCGGCGTGGGATGCATGCCTTAGACTCGAAAAAGGCACGACACCCACACCTTGTCCTAGTTTGGAAAAAGGAGCTATGGATTCATTAAATCATATAATAAAGGCAACAATACAATCCTAAAAAGGGAAGTTTCCTGTCCTATTTTTGGATGGTGCTAAGACTTTCCATATGCGATGGTAGGTTTAATCAAGAGGATACATCAGCTATGACTATCAATATGCCTTTCACGGCACCTTGGAGTGCAAAGGGATGATCAAACGATACTAATAGCAAATTCTGATGCTTGCTTGTTGACATTAACATAGCCCGCGAATAGTGTCCAGGATATTAAGCAACGAAGCTAGGTTTTTCCAAGTCCACAATGATGCAATGCAATAAACAATTAAAACACTAAAATCATAAAATATAAATTTCAAGTCAAGCTCTCTTAATTCCCCAGTAGAGTCGACAATTGTGGACACCGTACCTTTTTCGAGTCTAAGGCCCGTTCCTACACAAATGTTGTGCCAACTTGCTTTAATCAACAAAGAGTCACCAATTAATTTTTAACGGAGGATTAAGAAACCTTTAACAATAAAATTAAGTTAAGGACCAATCTGTCATAACCAGAAAATTCTAGGTTCAGGAGCTTAGGTACAAAAGAGGAAGGTCATCAAAAGATAGCATCCCCTTTTGCCTAGTCTAGAGATTAACCTCTACTAACTTTCTATTTTGTGATTTTAGTGGTTAATTATTCATACAAATTCATTTTAAGCCTAAAAACCCTTAACTAATCCTAAAACTATGTGATTTGAATAAAATGAAAATCACCTTACGTAGATTCTATGAATAAAATTTTATCCTTTCCAAAAAAAACAAAGATTTTATTACTAAAAATAAAATTTTCAAGGATATGATTATACTCATGAACTAAATCAAGCAATAATCATGAAAACACACAAAACACACAATTTTGCATGGAAAAGCAGAGAAATTTGTATTATTTAAAAGATAAATACATGCTATGGAGGAATAAAGGACTTACTCAGATGTCCACTTTCAAAGTCTTACATGTGTTCATAAATTAAATATGAATCTTAATATGCTTCTAAACATACAAAACACAAACCTAAGCCTAGTTTGAGACTACTAAAATGATGCTTATGCATGAAAACAAGAAACACATAAAGAGAAGAAAAATACTACACTATATGATGATTCAAATCGGGCCTAAAGCATGATTTCTAAATGATTACATGGTCCTAAATATGTTCTAAGGAAAATGAATAAAACATGCAAGAAGAGGCAAGAAAGTGAATAAATCTAAAAAACTACATGATGGTCATGCCATCCAAACAACCCTTGATGATTACATATTGAAAAGAGATGAGAAAAAGGTATTGAAACAAATAAAAAGTGAAGATTTACCTGTTGGTTTGAATAAAATTGAAGGCATGCGAATAAAGGCCAAGTTTCTTGCTTGCAAGCCTCCCTCAAGTAAGGGTTCTGAGTTAGGATCCAAATTCTTCAATCTTTAAAATGTTTTTTAAGGTTTTAGACTTGTTATGGGTAGGGAAATTTCGGAGTCAAGACCAAGGAAGAGGAAAACGAGAGCGTTTGGCTCTCAAAATTCACTAAAAGCTCTCAAGTTTCTAACCCTTTGAAAAGGTGAGAGGCACCTTTTATAGGTAGAGAGGAAGCTTTTGGAGCTGCCCTAGGGTTTCCATCACTTCCTCTTGCCGCCTCCCTCCAACATTACACCAATATTGTGTTACCAAAACTGGCTCTGCCACGCATGGAAGTGCATACATACAAAGCTTGTGCGTACATACAACCAATGTGTGCACCACAAATCACGTGCATGCGCACCACTTGCCAAGGTATACGTCTTATCCATGCATGCACAAGTGTATGGTCCCATGCATTGGCTTGCTTGTGGTCTACGTAAAACTGAATTGATTTCTGATCAATGCTTTTGATAAAATTGTCCACTAATTTTGAATAGTTTGTTTGAACAAAACACAACTGGACTGTCTTCTCTTCCTTAAAGTTAAAAAATTGGCTTTTAGCTAAAAACGGGTAAGGATAAAATGATCATGTCGCAAAAGTTAATTTATTTACTTATTTTATAATAATAATTATTATTTATTTATTTTTTTGTGTGTGTGTGGGGGGCTAAAACAGGTTTACATAACAACTTTAAACAACCCTAAATATTCCAAAGATGTAGTAGTTACCATTTAATCATTGGGAGGCTTGCAAGTGCCTGAAGTCTTAGGGTCAGTCGAAATGGGGTGTTTACACTTGAGAGAGCAAGAAGGTAGACAAGAGATTACAAAAGATTGAAGGAACATGAGGCAATTCTGCAGATGAAAAGAAGGCAAAAGACCATTACCAATATGTTGAATGGGAAATGAAGAACCGTTACCTACTTGCACTTGCTCTTGTCCATGATAAGCCTGATAAGGATTAAGATTGTCCAAGTCATGAGTCAAATGATTAGCAGTTGCAGAGTCAATATACCATGGAGGCACAGAGGAATCTGAAGAAGATTAAGGGACAGTTGCAACATATGCTCTTGAATTCAACTATGAAGACATTTGTTGAGAGGAGGGAGATGAAGGTTGAAAATTAAAATCTAATTGACACCATCAATCAAAGGCAATATGGTTCAATCCTCTACAAATTTGACAACCAGAGTTAGAAGAAGAGTAATTTCCTCTTTGTCGATTGTTATTGAACCTATTGTTGTACATACCCCATTGAAAGTGGTTACTTCTACCTTATCTTCAACCTCTATACTGACTCTTTCCTCTTGAATATGAATGAAAACCACGATTTGAACCAGAAGTGGAAGAATGTTGAGAATCATAACCATCATTAGAAGAATTAGAGCCTTTTACTACAAAGTAGATAACATTGAGATCATGGCCAATAGAATGGTTTCATTTAGTTTCAACATGTATTCTTTTTAGCACAGTAAGGAACACAGATCATCCATTGAAAGAACTTCAGATCAAGTTCGAATGGAAGTTTTAAAAGCATTATACTCTTCAGGTAAACCATTTAGTGTTAGAAAAACTACATCATTAATTTTAGTAGATGCTAAAGCCAATTGATTTGAAATCTCTTTGATTTGAGAGAGATAAATCTCCATTGACGATGATTTCTTGCAAATGATTTGTAACTTGTTCTTCAACTGATGAATGTGAGATCTTGGTATTGAAGTGAAATTTTTCTTAAGAAATTGCCATACCTGATCACTACGTTGCAGATAAAGAGTTGAAGAGTAGATTTATGATGATAATGTTGCTATTAAGCAAGTGAGGAGATATGCATCGATTGTCTCCCATTTTGTGTAGGCTGGATTTGGAATTGATTTTCTAGAAGAATCAATGATTTTTGAAGAAGGACATGGATTTGATCCAGTTACATAGCTAAGAAGTCCAGTTGCCCGAAGCGCATTTGTTATTTAAGTCATCCATATGAGAAAATTGTTTGAATCAAGCTTTACTGTGACCAAAGAGCTGAAGTTTGAGATGAGTAGACTTAGATTTCATGGCAGAGAAAAGTCCACCATTGAAAGACCTTGGATCTTGCTCGTTTGCATTCACTGCTTTGACACCATGAAGAAAACTGTAAATCTATATTCTCATTATTGATGAATTCAATGGTTATAAAGATATTGATATAGAAATGGCTACAAGTAACTAACTTTAACAAACTCATATTCTAACCACTACAACTAACACGGCTGTAACAACTTGACTTCCTAATCACAAAGGCCTGTGAAGCACAAGGTATCATAGACAAGTGTTGAGGCTACACCTGTGACTGGTGTGGCTGTACTTGTGAGCTAGGCTATGATTTGTGCTTCAGCTCAGGTTGTGGTCTGTGTTGCTGTTGCTCTTATGCATTGAACTATGGCTTGTGCTGCAGCTCAAGTTGTGGCTTGTGTTCTTGCTTTGTTATCTCATTAATTTTCATTTCCTCCGCTACGCTTAATCACCAAATATCTTTTATGTGCAGTCCTTGCTAGATTAGATTTCAATCTATTCTCTTGCTGTGTTTAATCAAATATTCGATTCATCTTGTAAAAAAAAAAATATAAATAAATTTAAATATCAAATAATAAATGCTACCAAAAATCGATCATATGTATAATGAAAATAATATTTACAATGATGGGAAAAAGATGATGATTTGTAGTTTGTTTAGAACTAATGGTATTTATTATTTTGATATTAAAACAATCAGTATTAACTGTACATATATGGAGACAATGGAACATACCTTCAATGATGAGCGAAAACTTGTGATGAGATAACAATGGTAGAAAATAGAGGTAGAGAAAAACAACAAAAAGGGAATAGAAATCCATTTCATAACCATTTCCAAAACTTTAATGTACTACAAGTTATGAGATATGACATTATGTATAAGCCATTGATCCGTTATAAACGTTCCGTATGATATCAATCTTTGATAATTGTTTTGTATGATTTCGATAGTAATCGTTCTGTATGAAGTCTATGCGTGATTGACGTTTTGTATGATTTTGATAGTAATTGTTCTGTATGATGTCTACACGTAAAAGATGTTCTGAATGAGCTCAATAAATACAAGTCATCAATGTGATGTTCTGTATATGGCATCAAGTGTGATGTTCCGTATAAGTCATCAAGTGAGATATTCTACATAAATCATTAATATGATGTTCCATATAAGCCATCAATATGATGTTTTGTATAAGCCATCAATGTGATGTTTCGTATAAGACATCAAGTGTGATATTCTGCATAAGTCATCAAGTGAGATGTTCCGTATGAGTCGCCAATATGGGTGTTCTGAATAAGTCATTCTATATGAATGTTCTGCATGGTATTTTGACAAGTTAAATAAGGCTTTTGAGTACTTTGAAATTTGCTAAACTTTGAAAGGTTTGATGAACTGTATTTGTTGTTATGTTTTTGCAACATGTTTTAATCATGTCAAGAACATTGAATTACTTTGATAAGTTATGGAACTCATTTAGTTAACCCCTTTACATAGAGATTACTCATTGGGCTTCTAGCTCACTCTGTTTATATATATATATATATATATAGGTGAGCATCGGGAAGTCCAGCATTGGAGCTTGCTTTGAAGTCAATCTTTTTTGTGAAGCCGCCCAAGATGTGCCTCAACGTTGAGGCTTTTTGCTTTTGCTTGTGGTCGAGCTTAGTTAAGCTTAATTTTCGTTAAGTTATATTTGTGATCTTGGGTTATGTTTGAAGACGAATGTTTGTAAATATTATGGTATGATGTGAGGTGGTCTATGTATGCTTATGTTCTTGTCATGTATGCACAGCTCAATGTATAAATTTTATGTTCTATTTCCACTTCAGGCCACGTACCTTTAATTATATATTTTGAAATTCTATCTTTTGAGGCCAAGTAATCTTGGATTACTAGTCAGTTACGGCCTAAACCTTTAGGGGCAGGTTTGGGTTGTGAAAGTGTGGTATTAGAGCACGCGTTATATCTCACACACGAGTTCATTTGAGCAATAAGAGTTTGTAGAACGAAATTGAGGATTGCATTCATATGCATTTATCTGATAAGTATTCAGTATGCAAGTCTACAAATATTTGTGTACTCAAGATATATGAAATATGAATATGAGAATATGTGCCTATATGCAAATATACCTATGTGCATCTGTGTATATTTCTGTACTTGTCATAATATGAGTTTATATAGAATATGGTGAGAACAAGGGCAGCTGAGTTAGAAGAATCTTGTACTACCTGACTTGATAGACTGGAAATAATGGTATAAGAAATAGTAGAGGCCTTAAGACAGCAACAACAACAATCATTGCGACAAGAACCTCCACCACCACTTGTGCAGGAACATCAAGTGGATGATAGAACAATAGCTTTGATAAAATAATTTAAGAAAATGAAACCCCCACTGTTCCATGGAGGAGTCAATCCTTTGAAAGCCGAGGCATGGGTTATTTGAAGTCTTCTCGTGCACTGAAGCATAAAAAGTTCTGCTAGCCACATTTACCTTGGAAGATGATGCCAAACGATTGTGGATGTTGATCCGAGATGAAAACAAAAACATTAATTGGGCTTAATATGTAGAGATATTTTATGAAAAGTACTTTTTGCAATGTGTCCGAGATCAAAAAGTTTCTGAATTTGAAAGGCTAAAGCAAGGCAACCAAACAATGGCTGAATATGAATCTCAATTTACTGAACTAGCAAGATTTTCACCTCATATGGTTGACATTGATTATAAGAAAGCAAGAAAATTCAAAAGAGGACTCCAGAACTCGATCCAAGAGAAAGTCACTGTGTTGAAATTAACAAACTATGTTAATGTGTTGGATTGAGCATTGATATATGAAACTAATATGAACCAATCTTCTGAATGGAAAGCAAAGAGACAAAGCTCTAATGTGAATACATAATTTTTAAAGAATAAGAAATCGAAGTTAGAAACATCTAGCCAAGATGAACTTTCTCAAAGAAATGGTTTAGCACCGACTTGTTCAGAATGTAGGAAAAAGCACCGGAGAATCTGTTATCGAACTACTGGGGCTTGTTATAGATGTGGTAAGATAGGGCATATGGTAAGAAACTATTTCCAGGCTGGGCGAAATGTGAACAGATTTGCCACTAGCTCAACTGGTTCAGTACCAATGATGAGACCTCCTAGGACAAGAGAGAATGCTAATCAAGGTAGAGTATTTGCACTTGTCCCAGAAGACACTCAGAACATTAGAACTGCTATCTCAGGTGATGTAGGCTGAAAAGTACCACATCGAGGCCGCTTAAGTTACATTTATAGTCTTTGAATTTTGTTTATTTGGTGGAGATTATGTGTTTTGTACATTTGTACAGATTTGGTAGGCAACATGCAAATTCAAGCAAAAAGTGGCATAAAAGTAGATTCTCCATGCTAGTAGTGACAATTCCCGGCCTGCCACCTCACCGCACAGGCTACCACCACATGTGTGGCCCAACACCACTCGAGCGGGCCACCTAGGGTTACGTGTGTAGAAATTTCAATATATTCTGCTGGGAATAAAAAGAAGAAAAATGGTTGCTCTTAGGGTTGGAAAATATTTGAGAGAAAAGAGAGAGGCTATGGTTTGGAAGGAAAAGAACTTGAAGTTTGAAAAATGTCTCCCCTGGTCTCTTCTTGTCCATTCACCTCTTCTCACACCTCTATGAGTGACTAGGCTCTTCTTTTTTAGGGTTTTGATGAAATCCTAGCCAAGTAAATAGGTTTTCTTTTTGGTTTTGTTTTATGTAATGGTTTGAACAGTTGTATGGTTCTCAATAAGTTTTCTAATATATTTTTTCATTATTCCTTCAAGTATTCTGCTTTCTGTGATCGTTGAACGCTTTCCATAAAATGGTTTTCTACTCTTTTATGTTTAAGGTACGAGACAAGCCATACTACGAGGGACGAGTTGTGTTGTTACCCTAGTTTAGAGTGAACGACTCATACTACTTGAAATAGTTCGTGCTTATACATTGAACGTGTTAATTCTCTAGATAAATGTTTCGAACTTGTAGTTGCTAAGTATTATTTAGTTCAAACTGTAACATAATTGAGTCTCAAATTGAAGTTTTATTTATGTAACTAGTGGTGAATTCATTACCCTATGCTTTTTTTTTTTTTTCCAAAAATCAATAAATTCCAATTTTACTTATAATTGCTTAGTTTAATCTTTTAGTGTATTTTAGTTATTACTAGTTTGTGAATCATCATCTTTTTAATCAAAATTGAATTAGGAATTTAACGATTAAATTAGTTTAATTTCATGTTTGTCCTTGTGGATCGATACCTGGACTTACCACTATTCTAAGGAATTTGGTACAGTTTAGAGTTTATTTTTGGTGTGTGAAATGACCCATCATCAGGTACCCTTACTGTTTGTGAACATATGCTTATGTGTTAATTGATTCTGAACTTAAACATGTATACCTTTGCTCAGAATGATTTATGTACCTTACTTGTTTAAAGTTAACTAGACTATGCCACTAGACCATTAGAATCATGATTATATGATACATGCTTCTTTGTTGTTTGAGGAACTTTACACGATGTGCAACTGTGTACTTGTATACCTACATGCGGAACTTATTTGGGGAAATGCCATATTGTATATGACGTGATACATTTTGATATAAACCATCATGATATATTTTGAGAACAAGTGAACCTTGTACAAATTGTAAAACTATTGGCTATGTACCTAAGTGAAATGATTATGAACTTCGGAATTAAATGCACTTTGTTTGAGAATAACTGGGTAGAACCTTTATTTAATTTGATTTTGCCTACAAAGGATTGTGAACTTCTTACAAACAAATGACCAGATTATGTTTGCTAAGGGAATTGATAGACCAAGAACTTAAGTTTGATTTGAACACTTACCTTATCTTAAAGATCTTATGAGAATTATTAACAGTGGATTGTTTCGATTATGAACGCTACTTGAGACTAAAACCTCAATTGTTTGGAAGTATGTGAATTTGGTACGTCATGTGATTAACTATGTCAATATTATCGTACGTTACATTTGCCGCTATAGGAAAATGTGAATGATGTAAGTCAGGAGATTGATTACTTCGGTATCATGTTTGATGCTATGGGTTAAAGCCAGAATTCATGTTATATAATTGAACACCTCCGAAAACTTTAGATGACTATGGTAAATCACTGAATCGAATATTGAATTGAATTGTGAACTGTCAATTGATTGAGAGACGAATTGAATTTCTGTGAAAAAGGGAGAATGGATCGAACTTATGTGACAAAGGTGAATGGGGAAAAAGCCACTTGGAAAAAGGAAAAATGATATGAGACCGAGATATCTGATCTGTGCCCGATACAAGGTAACACAAGTTTGGAGGACTAAACTTCTTATGCGGGGAAGACTGTGACAACCCCAACACGCATATCATAATTACATATATGTAATTATGTTTTAATTTTTAATTGTGATATATGCCTTGTGATTACTTTTTGTATATCTGTCTGATTTGAAAAATATCTGTTATGATTTTTGTTCAGAATTCAAAATTGATGGCTTAAATGATTTCAAAAACCAAAATTGGCTACATGAATAGAGTAATTAGAATTTTTAGAACCATCTGGAAAGCTTGATTAAAGATTGATTCAGTTTAATTAATTAAGTTATGTTTAATTAGTCTAATGTTTTAGTTAATGTATTAAGCCAATCCTAGTTGTATATATGTGTTATAAGCTCATTCTTGAGCTCATCTTCTTCATTTTTTAGTGCAAAATTTTGAGAACATTTTAGAGAGAGAGAGAGAGAGTGAACTCTCATTCTAGAGAGAGAAAGTGTAGAATTTGAAGGAGAACTTGAAGATCATTGCTAGAAGAACCAAGATTTTGCAAGAACTAGTGTATTTGAAGGCTCTATGTGAAAATTTAACACTCAATTCTTGAAGATAATTCATTTTAGAGTTGAGTTAATGGAGTTATTAAGATCATTTGCATATATTTTGTTAAAGAAAGTAAAAAAGATGATAAAGCTTTACATGCATGTATGAATCTGTTGAATTTTACCACTTTGGGTTTGGTTTTGATCATCCATGTTGAAATTGTGAGTTAAATTGTACATGCATCTTTGATTCATCATGTTTTGACCTCTAACTTCATGTTTTGAGAATTATGGAAAAGAGTTTTATACATGCATGGGGCTTTTGAGCTTAATTTTGTTGAATACATGAGTTTGAGAAAAGAGTTTGGAAAATCTTGCATGCATTTGCTTTTAAGTTCAATTTTGGTGGATTTAAAGAGATTTTGAGCAAATGGTTTTTAAAGGGTCATGTATACATGTTTTCTAAAGCAAATTTGTGTTTTTTAATGGGCCATGCATGACCCAAGGCTTTGAATTTGTGTTTGGAAGCTCAAACTTTTAGTTTTGAAACCTAGAATTTTGCCAGACCGCTCGAGTGACCAAGTGGTGGCTTGAGCAAACTTTGTGAGCTTCCAGCGTCTTTGCAGTCTTTGCAGACCACTTGAGCGACCTAAGGTTGGCTTGAGTGAATTAAGTTTATGTTTTACGTCCGCTCGAGCGACAAATAGTTGGCTTGCGTGCACATTAGACCTATCCAGTACTTTTGCAGACCTCTGTGATCGCTTGAGCGACTAATAGTTGGCTCGAGTGAAGGACCTTGTTTCAGCATATTTTGAAAAGATATTATGTGTTTGTATTTCCGTCCATATGTCTTTTTGAGTATTCTTAGGCATGATATATGAATTGTTGAGGATTAAGAAGTAAGAAATCAACATGAGTAATTGAATTAGAAAAGATAAGAAGAGTTATTCAATTTGAACACGAATTATAATGTGTATGGTTATGTGTTCGAACGTTAAGGAAGAACATCGAACTAGTCGATGTGAGTAATGTCTTTGTAATGGTATTTTCGTATGACCTACTTTGACATTAGTTTTGCTATACGATAACTTATGAAACCTATATTTGGTACAAGTTATAAGATATGACGTTTTGTATAAGCCATTGATCCGTTACAAACGTTCCATATGATATCAATCTTTGATGATTGTTCTGCATGATTTCAATAGTAATCGTTATGCATGATGTCTACATGTAAAAGACGTTCTGAATGAGCTCAATAAATATAAGTCATCAATGTGATGTTCTGTATATGGCATCAAGTGTGATGTTCCATATAAGGGATCAAGTGAGATGTTCTGCATAAATCATCAATATGATGTTTCGTATAAGCCATCAATATGATGGCCTTGTTTGGTAGAGCTGTGGGAAAGTGCTTATAGCTTATGCCTAAACAGCTTATAGCTTATAACTATGAACATAAGCTGATTTCTGACTTATAAATTAAGCATCTCGTACCCCACTCAAAGAATAAGCTGATTTCTGACTTCCAAAAAGCTATAAGCTATAAGCTATAAGCTAAACCAAACACATCAAAATAGCTTAAATTAAGCTGAAAGCTGAAATAAGCAGCTTTTAAGCTGCACCAAACAGGGCTGATGTTCTGTATAAGCCATCATTGTGATGTTTTGTATAAGACATCATTGTGATGTTCTGTATAAGACATCATTTGTGATATTCTATGTAAGGCATCAAGTGTGATATTTCGCATAAGTCATCATGTGTGATGTTTCATATGAGTCACCAATATGGGTGTTCTGAATAAGTCATTCTATATGAATGTTCTACATGGCATTTCGACAAGTTAAATAAGGCTTTTGAGTACTTCAAAATGTGTTAAGATTTGAAAGGTTTGATGAACTGTATTTGTTATTACGTTTCTGCAACATGTTTTAATCCTGTCAAGAACTTTGAATTACTTTGATAAGTTATAGAACTCATTCATTTAACCCCTTTACGTAAAAATTACTCATTGGGCTTCCAACTCACTCCGCTAATATACATATATATATATATATATATGTATGTATGTAGGTGAGCATCAGGAAGTCCATCATTGGAGCTTGCTTTGAAGTCAGCCTTTTTTGTGAAGCCACCCGAGATGTGCCTCAACGTTGAGGCTTTTTGCTTTTGCTTTTGGTTGAGCTTAGTTAAGCTTAATTTTTGTTAAGTTATATTTGTGATCTTAGGTTATGTTTAAAGACGAATGTTTGTAAATATTATGGTATGATGTGAGATGAGTTATGTATGTTTCTGTTCATGTCATGTATGTACAACTCAATGGAAAAAATTTATGTTCTACTTCCGCTTCAGGCCCCGTACTATTAATTATATATTTTGAAATTCTGTCTTTTGAGGGCGGGTAATCTGGGATTACTGGCCGGTTACGGCCTAAACCTCTAGGGACGGGTTTGGGTCATGACACTAACACTCTAAAAAAAAGATGTCAGATTCTTCAAACTATTTCCAAAGGATGTAGGATTCTTCAAATCATTCAAAAAGGAGTACAAAAATTTCTTAGTAAACTTTGGACAAATGTATAATTTCAAACTGTGAGTGTTACGTTTGGAAAAAGTGCACTAAAGAGTTTTTTAGTATTTTTGTGTGTATTACATCGGAGTGTTATGTTGGGATTACATTGAGTGGAGTGTTATGTTTCGAAAAAGTACACTAAGGGGTTTTTGTGTGTGTTACATTAGAGTGTTATATTTGGGAAAAGTATACTAAGAAATTTTTTTGGAGTGTTATGCTATTATGTTTAGGAAAAGTACACTAATGAGTCTTTTAGTGTATTACATTAGATTGTAACATTATTAGAGTGTTATATTAGAGTGTTACGTTCTTGTTCGTAATGTGGGATTTGTTCTAGAATGAGGGAAAATCCAAAACCTCTATAGTGCAAATTATTCAAATGTGTAATTTCACATTTAGAGAAATTCACCTTTATCTCTAAAAAATTAAACATAAATGGGTAAGTAATTACCCTTTTGTGTAATTTCTATTTTAATAGGACCTTTGGATTCATAAGAAAAAACAAAGGACTAAACAATTCACAAGATAACATTCTTCACCCTAGTTTTAATAGCATAATTTAAGAGAGTATCCAAATTTATAATTTTATTTCAAAAATATAAAATTAATTTTTGGACTGATTAGATTACGACACATATTAACGAAAATTAATAAAAATCAAAAAATGAAAAAAAAAGGATTTGAACTTTTAGTGGTAATAAACTCACATAGGTTTACAATTATAATAGTATACAGATAATTAAAATAAAATATCAAAAAACTCATAAATATCGCATTTTTATTTCTCTATATTTTATTTTTAATATTTTTAACTCTCATTACTGATTTTATTTATTTATTTATTTTTTATTTTCTATTTTCTTCATTTGTTATATCATCTTTCGTAAGTGCCATCACCTTTTAAAACGACAAATTAACCCAACGCTTCTTCATTTTCGTCCAATCAAATTTCACTATCTCTCCAATTTTTTCTATCCTATAAAAAAAATAAAACAAAAATGAAACACCACAAAATCAATCCCACCCACCCCACCCCACCCCACCCCACCCCATTGCTATTCTTAACTCCGTGGATTGGGAAGCGTCGACAAGAAGGTGTTGGGTTGATTGATTCCTAACAGACAAAAGTAGGAAAAAACCCATATGGAATTTTTTTTTCTTTCTTTTTTTCACATGACTTTTGCATACCCATTTCTCAGACAAGGTTGGTGCAAAAGTTTGACTAATTATAAATATAATAAATTAGCAATGTTAGGTCAACAAAGAAATTTTCTTTTGTCAAAACCACATTTATTGTGAACGGTAGATGGAGGGAGAGTTTTAAATAAATTTATTCTAAGATTTTTTTTAAAAAAAATAAATTATGTACAAGATTCTTTAACTCAGTTGTATTTTCAAGTTTCAATTTTTACTCTTCAACTCCAGATATTTTCCTTTCTCTCTTTACCTCTCTCATTTTTCTTCTTTGTTTCGGTTCTCCTCTCTTCTCTTCTCGCTATTCTTTTACCTTAGTTTTGTACTTTATCTTTTTTATTACACTACAAGAAATTGTATTTTTCACAATACAACAAAATATGTTGCTAAAAGGGAAAATTCGTTGACAAAAAATTTTACCGACACACAAAGCTACGTCGCTATTTTTAGTTTTTCTTCCTCTCCTCCATCTCTATTTTTAGTTTTTCTTCCTCTCCTCCATCTCTATTTACAGTTAAGAATTAAAAAATCGATTTAAGGAGGATGCATGCGATTGTTTGTTCTTAGTTATGCTTTTGATCTTAGGGATAATTATAGTTTTTTTTTTTAATTGAAAATATTTGCAAGCATGCAAATAAATTTAATTTGCATTTGAAATTCTAGTTATAAAATTAGACATTCCGAGTTTCAAAAATTATTAACAATGTTTGAGTCGTGTCAAAGTGTCTGTGCAAATAAGAAAGTTGACAAATTTTCTTCTTGTCAATAGATTGATTCATCTTCTTTTAACTTTACATGTTCTACGGTGATAACAAAATGCACATTTCAACAATTAAAATTTTTCTAACTAAACTTCGCAAATAGTAATTTTTTGGATTATTTACACAGAAACCCCATAAACTATTGAGAAGTATCATTTTGAATCCCCTAAATTTTAAAAACATACAAATGGATCCCGTAAACTATTTAGAAGTATCACTTTATCCTCCTAAATTATAAAAATGTACGAATTGACCCTTTCCGTTACCGGTCCAATTTGTACGTTTTTATAATTTAGGGACATTATACGTTTTTATAATTTAGAAGTTAAGGTGATATTTTTCAATAGTTTAGAGGGTTTATTTGTGCATTTTTATAGTTTAGAGGGTCAAAATGATACTTTTTGATACTTTAAAAGGTTTTAGTGTAAATAACCCCAAATTTTTTTGTTATATATAAGTTTGCCCCCTAAGGTTAAACCCATGCATTCGTCCTTGCTTAAAGGTGGAAATCGTATCGTATTTGGTGGTATTCGTGTCGTGTTATTTCGGGTTCATATTAAGATTAACTTAACACTAACACTATTCATTTTATTTCTTGTCATGGTGTCGTGTCATTTTCAATACGTATAGTTCATGTTGTGTTAACATATCATGTCAAAAAATTTAGTAATAAATTAAAATTATCACGTGTATGAAAAACAATTTGAAAATTTTCTCCACAAGTTAAATTTATCACTGTTGAATGAAATTGTTCATACAAATATATTTGATTTAAACTCAATTTTATTTTCTCAATTTATAAAAATATATCTTTTTTTTAGACTAAATCAAATAGTGGATAAAAAATACATTATCTTTAATTTAAGACAAAAATAAAAACTATTTTAACCTTTAAAAAAAAATCTATTTTATATGCTTTTCAATAAGTTGGATAGGTCAACATAAGAGATTAAAAAATGTTATAACATTTCTTAGTAAAAATAATATTAAAACGCGTAACTATTTCTTTATCAACGAATTATTTGTGTCAATTTCGTATTATATAAATTTGATACTAACTTGTACTATTTTATATTCTGGTATTGAGTTGTATTATATGCGTGTTCGTGTACGAAAATGGACAACCATAATCCACTAACTTTGTATACAGTTCGAGTTAAATTATCTTGACAAGTCGAAGAATCTCACCCTTAAGTTAGCTCACCAAATCAAATTTCAAAATATATATATCATAAACTTTATTTTCTTAAACACTTTATTAAAAAAAAATTTCCAGAAATTTTAATTTTTTTTTCAAAAACCAAACACAAATAAGCAAAGTGAAATTCTTGTGAGAAGAATTAACTAGGCTAACTCAGTTTGCTACTATTGTACACTCCTATGCAAGAGGTTAGGGAGCCAATCATATTGTCAAAGGCAAATTACTTTTCTTCATCATTTTATTTTATTTTTTTCGTTGTATTGAGTTGTTTATTCTTTTCTCATTATGGACTATTTCTTGTAATAATTATTGAGCTTAGTGGTTGTGGATTTGTAATTATACAATGTGGACTATAATTGTTTAATTTAATATAATTATTATCGTATTTGTAAAATTTTCTACCGATTGGCAAACAAAAATGTAGAAAGTGCTTGTGAAGAGGGAAAGTTATTATGTGATTTCAACGTATAATGTGGTATTATCTGCATTGTGTTCATGACAAATGATAAATCACAAATTGATAGGCCTTTGTTCCGTACGTAGTTTTTGATATCCGATCGACTTGATTTTTTACAGGTATAATATACATGTCAAATTTTAAAATGTAAACGGTTCAGATCATCAAAATTCAACCAAAAAATTGACCAAATGGCCCATCAAGTAGTAAATTAAGTAGGAGAGTCAAGGAGGGGATCCTTGCTCCACTTAGATGGGTTCCGGAAAGCAACATACGAAAGAGCAAAATTTGTGTGAAAATAGAAAATTAAGAAATTCAAAAGGAATCAAATTATATTAGATTTGTACGTGATCTAAAATGAATCAGATCTATTTCTATCCTAAAACCCCTCTAGACTAGAATTCGCGTTTTTCAGCCAACTCACTTTGATATGTATCTAGTATGCTAATTTTTTTTCAGCGAGAGGAGCATTCTTTTGAGAAAGGGAAAGCGTGGATCATATTAAATCTCAAGAGATTGATCGAGCGACAAAACTTTAAAAATAATATCTAATATTTTAAGTGCAAGTCACTCTAAAGGGCTATTGGAGATTTGTTTAATTGTTAACTTTAGGACATCAAAATTAGTCGAGGTGCACACAAATTAATCCAGACACACCTCGGTTATCAAAAAATCACAAAACGCACTAAATTAATTATCTTTATCTTCCCACTCTTACCAAAATATGATTGTATAATTTTACTCATAAAAAAATTTATTACATTATTAATTAAAAATATCACGTAAATAATATCACTCTCAAACACTAAATAATTAGTCTGCGACTTGATTGTCGGTTAAAAGTAAGGGCAATAATACCACGTTACGGTGACCTCAATTTTTAACATGAACTTTAGGTGAAAGTAGTGACTGAAAGCTAGCTTTATATATGAATGAGACAGTGAAAGTTGGAATAAGTCCATCTGATGATTTGGTGGTCCTCTAATTTCAAAAAAGCATGAATAATGCAAAGTACCCTATTGCTAAAGTATTGAGAAGGGCTATGCTTTCTCCGGTCCGAGATCGGACTAAAGCATATTGTCAAGTTTGTGGAGATCCATCACGAGTCTTATTTCCATAATCAGAATTACACAATATGTAGAAATCATCGAGTACTTTATTCTTATAAAAAATTACATTGATAAGATATCGATAGGTACTTGATCAGATCAGATTTTTGTAAACGGTAAATATAATTTTTAAAATAAATTGTTAACAAAAATCTGATCTGATCAAGTAGCTATCGATATCTGATCAATGTGATTTTTTACAGGAATAAAGTACTCGATGAGCTCTATATATGGAATGGTTCGGATTATCGAAACAGAACTCATGATGATCCTTATGAGCCCATCTACACTGTTTAGTCCAGAGAGTGAATTAGAGACAAACCTAGCCCTTTTGAAAATTACTACTTAGAATTTGGGCCACTACATAATTATCAGTTTGTCAGAAACAAAGAAATTGACTGGACTTTGGAAAGAAGCTCAATTAGGCTCATTACCACATATCCTATATTGTTAACAGGTAACACATGAATATGCTTGACAAAGCTTCCTCAACACCTAACCACGCTAGACTACATGGAGAAATTTTCTAATGTAAATCTTTAAAAAAATTGTATATTATTGTCTTAATTATAATTTTTATGGTTTTTCCTTGTAAACTATGATTCATTATTGTGTTGATTATGATTTAATCATAATTTATTGTGATTGTTATTTTAGTTATAACCGAAGAGGTTTTTGATTATACCTTAAATGATGTTTGGTTATAACTCATTATGGTATTAATTATAATTCAGTTATGATCCAACGTGATTGCAATTTTGATTATGATCAAAGAAATCTTTGATTTTAACTCGAAGATGTTTAGTTATAATCCATTAAGTAGTGACAAAAATTGATTTAGTTATGACACTATGTAATAATTTTATAGTGTGGTATAAATATCATAAAGTGTCATAACTTACATATGGTACACTCTTTTTTGAAGGGTGTGTCTTGTAGAATCACCCATTATAATGACATCAAAGGTAAATAAAATTATTAAAATGACATGATTGGGTAATACATATAAAATGTGGAGAAATTAATCAATGCTCTTAAAGCAATACTCTATTCTATTTACAGATTGACACTTGGCACTCTATCTCCTAAAATTCTGACACAAAAATAGTGGATCTCATAATTTAGATCAAGAATAACTCATTCGGAGCACCACCTAGACTTATTCTAAAAGTATTGAATAATTTCTCTGAAGTGTGGGATTCACTATATCATTTGTTAGCTTATAATTGATTTGGTGATATCACATGTACATAATAACATGGTATCACCATCACACTCAAGTTTTACTCCCTCAACACAACCCCTTTCGCCATTTTCTAGCTATTACGATGAGCAGGGCCGGCCCTGACCTAAGGCAAGTAAGGCTTGTGCCTTAGGCCCCAAATTTTGGCCCAAAAAAAGGGCCTCCAAATTTAATAAATTGTTATAGGCCCAACCTTTTTTTTTTTTTTTTAAGATCAATTTAAAGAGCCCCAAAATGTTTTATTGGGCCCATGTAAAATTTAGCCCATATTTATTTATAAATGTGTATGGCCCATATTTATTAAAATGAAAACATATAAAAAAAAAAAAACACACAAAACAAAAAGAGAAGAAGTGTTTGGGCTCAACCCAAACCATACATACACTATATACAACATCACTTTCACTTCAGTGCACTGTTTTTCTTTCAATCTCGCTCTCTTTAACGAAGTAATGAAATGACGATCACGGTAATATGTACCAAGTTCAAGGCAAGGCAGACGCAGAGCACATCATTGTTGTTCACTCACTCTCTCTCTTTCACTCACTCCTCCGGCGACTCACTCTCTCTCACACACTCTCTCTCATGGTAAATCATCTCTCTCATTATCAGATTTTATTAAATAAAGTTGCCATAATTTTTTTTTCTACATTCTTTCTCTATCAGTTAGTGGAATAATAAATTTGCCCTAATTTTTTTTTTTACCTTCTTTATCCATTAGATTTTAGTAGAATAAATAATTTAGCCCTAATTTTTTTACCTAGGTATTTAGCAGTTTTAATTGAATAAATTTTTTGCCCTAATTTTGTTTCATTAATTTTTTTTTTTTTATAATTTATTTGCTATCAGATCAGTGGATTGTGATTTGTGGATTGATTTGCAGTGTTTGTGATTTGTGGATTAAAGTGTTTGTGATTTGTGGATTGAAGTGTTTGGGATTATAGCCACGTTTCCTAGGAAGTATAGTTCTGGAAATGAAAAGAGAAAGAAGAGGATGAAAGTAGAACAATTAATTCAAATATATGAAAGTAAATTATAATTTATAATTTTAATGATTATATGTTCAAGTATACTTAAATAAA
The DNA here is from genome assembly GCA_030407325.1 of Camellia japonica. Taxonomy (NCBI): domain Eukaryota; kingdom Viridiplantae; phylum Streptophyta; class Magnoliopsida; order Ericales; family Theaceae; genus Camellia; species Camellia japonica. The sequence continues at coordinate 152,888,683 of JAPPVO010000002.1, read as the reverse complement.
AAATTTGTGGATACTTACCATTTTATACATAAATTTTTTATTAAAAAAAAAATATCTTAAAGGGGCCCCATTTTTATTATTCACCTTAGGTCCCACAAATCTCAGGGCCGACCCTGACGATGAGTTGCTCTATTTGTAATCCAAAAGATTAGTTGCTTATCCCAACTTAAAAAAATCTTTTTTTTATTAATATTATGTCCTTATTTAAAATAATTAAAAAAATATTTGACATTAAAAAAAGTGCAAATTATAGTGTCTTGGACAACCCATCTTATAATCTGTCTTAATCTTTCCTTTTTTTTTCTTTTTTTTTTTTCATACTCTTCACTTTGCATCTTCAAACTCAACCTTATTTTCATTGAGTCCATCATTCTTGCATTCTATTTTATATTGAAGTCAACAATAGACAATGAAAAAATATTTCCAAGCTTCTTTTTTCATTTTTTCTTTTCATTTTTGATTGTTGTAGAGAATGTACGTTTTTTTGTTCACTTTCATTGTTTTTGGTTAGTGAATTTTAAGAATTTGTTTGGAAATTTAGTACCAAACAAATTATAAACTTGTTTCTAAAAAAATTCATATATTCGGCACTGTGTTTTCGAATTATTTGGCATTTTTTTAGTATTTAATATCTGAAAAAATTATCTATGTTTTGCTCTATGTTTCTGAATATTTAATTTTCTAACTTCTTCATATTCCAATACCAATCAAAAAGAATTATTCGGTATTATATCTCCAAGTAAATTACATATATTTGAAAACTTATTTCTAAATAAATTTAATTTTATTCAGTATTGAGTATCGAAAAAATGAAAATATTCAGCCATGTGTTTTCATATCTTTAAATTTTTTAACTTCTTTTACTATGCTTTGGAGTGATACTCGACCTTGTCTGTGGGCTTGGACGGGGTAGCGACGATGTGGCACTACAATAAATAAGAGTTTTAGAAATTAAATTTTTTTATTTTTAGAAGTGAAATTTTTGTTGTAAAAGATATCAAAGACTAATTTATATTCTCGTGAAAATAGCTGCTAAAATGTCAACTTAAAAGTAAAAAATAAGGCTTTTAATAACAAAATTTTAAAAATATTACTAATAAATAGACTTTCAAGTACAAAATAATTTGGTCTCAAAATAGTTTATATTTTTAGACAAAAAATTTGATCCCAAAAAGATAATAATTCATCACTAATATCTAATTTTCATTGCTAAAAATATAATGACGACACTTTTGACAATAAAAAAATATTTGATCTTTAAAAAATAATTTTATTCCTAAATTTTGATTTCTAAAAGTTTAATTTTTTTTAAAGTAGGAATAGACTCTGATGGGAGATGCTTAATTTGTTGTGTTGCTTTTCGTTAGTTAGAGATGAGTGGAACCAATTTAGTTTGTGGGGGTGTGCTAACGGGCTCTGCTGGGACCCCAGTGCCACATGGGGGGTTGCCATTGGTTGAAAATTAAAAAGAAAAAAGAAAGAAATAGTTTTTTGGGCCAATGAGAAGAGATCCCCAGCACCCCTACTCGAGTCTCCTGCATTTTCCGTGTCCTAACTATCTATTATTTAGGATGTTCAAAATAATAAAATAAATTTTAAATTTTAAAATGAAATGTCCAAAGTATTGGGGGTGTCCAAGCAATCTTTTGGGGTGCAAATAGTGCCACCCTATTATCAAATTTTTTTGGTAAATTATACTTAGACTTCTTGAAATTTGTTTAAAATACGAACTGTCTCATGTGATTATGAAAATTATAAATACCCTTATCAAAAAATTTTATTTACCAGAATTAGAAAAAATAAAATTCTTAATTACTCTTCTATACGATAATAAAATTACACAAATTGTTAATTAAAATATATTTTTCACATCATTAAAAATTGTTAATTGACTTTTATTAACAAAATGGGTCATTTGTTATGCGATTAGAAATTTGAAAGAATGTAATGTAATTTCCAGAACTATAAGGAACAATCTATATTTTAAATAAATCTCTGGACATTCATTTTTAATTTAATTTAATTTAATTTAATTATTATTATTTTGTAATTTGCAAGTTGAGTATATCATTAACCTAGCATTAGTCTACCCTAATTTCTGACTAGCCATTTCACTTTTTTGTCTGTGCAGTCACTGATCTTTGTCGAAAATGGCTAACAACATTATCAAATTTCATCTCAATGTGCTAAATTGATACATTGATCTTTGTCAAAAATCGTAAACCACCTTATCAAATTTTCCATCTCATGTCCTGAATTGAAACTGTTCTACTTCCTTCCTGATATTGTAAATATTGTCGTTTATCATCTATTAAGCTCGAAAGACAGCAATGAAAATGAAACCCAAAAGGGGGTTTGAGTTTAGGCAACCCGTGAGCTTAGTTTGGCATTATGTTAGCAAATATATCTGTATATATATCTATATAAGGGTACAAAGCCTTGTGGACCATCCATGAAGGCAAGTGTTGGGGGGCAAGAAAAGAACATATGTTGCAGACAATTAGATAGATATGGATGAGAGGAGTGGTAGAAGACAATAAAAATGTAGTAGTCATATAAATACAATGTCAAAAGTAGCATATGATTCATTGGCCCGTTTGGTATAGCTTTTTTTAAGCTAATTGATAATGAAAAAAAAAAAAAATTAAAAACACTTTTCTCAAAATTTTTAAATAATAATTTTTTTAAAATTTATTTAAATTATTTTTACTAATAATTTATAAGTAGAAGCTGAATTAAAAAATAAGTTATAATCAACTTATAGAAGTTGCAATAAACAACACCATTAAAAGACAATATTTGAAAGAAAAATTGCAGGAGCTAGATATATCCACCTACTGTGACTCCAAATATTTATGATTTTTTTTTTTTTTTTTTTTTTTGAGAGGCTCAAATATTTATGATTAAGCTAGGCTTTTGCTTGGTGTTTGGCCTGAGGGATTTTGGCTAAAATAGTAAAAGATAATAAATAAAAAAAATACTAAAATAGTTAGTATGATAAAATGTCACATTTTACACATCAATCAATCATTTTTTCTCACAATTATCTATTCAACTACAACAAAAATAAAAGAAAAATAATAAATTTCACTAATCATTCCAAACAAAACTTTTTTTCATCTCATAAAATAACTAAAAAATAAAAAAAAACAACTAAAATAATTAAGTTCCCCAACAAGGTCTAAAATACTAATGGTTAGTTTGATAAGTTTCTTCTTGTTTTCCGTTTAAAAAAATAAGAAACAAGTTTTTGTTTTTGTTTTTCTGTAAATAAATAAATAAAAGTAAAAAATTTGTTTAGTTTGCAAAATTAGTTTGTAAATAAGATCAAATTAACATATTTGGTGCATTGTCGATGATGGTGGTGAGTGGTGAGTGGGTGGAAGTAACTGTTGGAATTCGTAGCTAGAATGTCGCCAGACATCACGTGGTAGCTGTAAGACTACCGAAACGTATGCGAAGTTACGGTACACTAAAGTTGGTGGCTAGAATAGTGTCAGACCACCAAAAGGTAAGCAGAGATCATGGCAATAATCAATCAATGGCCGAAGTGTTACCAAAAGATGGTCAAAGCTTAACGGCAGTTGATTAGAGGTTGTAGTCTACTGGCGATGGGTGATTGTAGTCGATGATAGCCGTGGAAAAGGAGAAAATAATGAAAACTTGTTTTAAAAAAAGTGAAAACACTTCATTTTATTTTTGAAGATTTTAAAATTTTTTAAAGCAATTCTAATTTTAAAAACAAAAATAATATGCTAACTTAGATTTCCAAATTCTAAAAAAGTAAAAATGAAAATGATAAAATAATAAGAAGAAGAACAACAAGAAGAAGAAGAAGAAGAAAGAAGGGAAAAAAAAAAAAAAAACGTTATGGAACTAAGCCTAATAATTTCCTAAGATCTACAAGTTCACAGGGGAATTAACTACTTTTCCTTTTTTTCTTTTAGAGCATGTGAAAGAAAACAAGATAATATATAATTAAAAAAAATGATAATAGTAACAATAAATAAGACTGCAACACCGCAAAGTAATGAAAAGCAGTGCAGAACAGTATTAAAATTTTTTTAAAAATTTAAAACAAAAGTAAGAAAGAAAGAAAAGAAAAGGTAAACTACAAATGCACCCCTGATGTATAGTTAAAATAGGAATTATTCCCACTGAAAGAAACAAAGGGGAATTAACTACTTTTCTTTTTTCTCTCTCTTTTTTTATTTTTTATTTTTTTATTTTTTTTAGAGCATGTGAAAGAAAACAAGATATAAAAAAATAAAATAAAATTTGACAATTATAAAAATAAATAAGACTACAACACTGCAAAGTAATAACAAGCAGTGCCGAACATTATTAAAAAAAGAAAAAAAGAAAAAAAAGAAAAGGTAAATTACGAATACATCCATGATAGATAGTTAAAATACGAATTGTTTCCTATGGTCTGAAAAATTAAAAATATCCTATTGTAAAAAAAATAAAAAATAAAAATTAACTGATTTAACTAGAAAAAGAAAATTTCTAACTACTTTCCTATACAATAATAAAATTACCTAAATTATTAATTGAAATATATTTTTGACATCATTAAAAACTATTAATTGACTTAATGATTTATTGATAATAAAAAAAAAAGCTATTTTTTTATGAAATTAGAAATTTCAGGGAACGGGATGTAATTTCTAAAATTACAAGGGACAATTTTTATTTTAAGCAAACTTCATAAATGTATTTGTAATTTATTCCCAAAAATAAAATAAAATAGAGAAGTGTTGAATTGATCAAAATTGAGATGTGTGGTTAGCTCTTTGGCCACTGAGTCTTTCTCATGCGGAAGTCTTCGTTACCACTTTTAAGGGTGCAATTGAGAGACAAATCTTAAGTGCTAGTTTATACACATGGGGAGAAGTCATGCGGAGAAATCAAAAACTTCAAAATTGACCATCAATATAGGATTGAACACCATTTAGTATAGAAGTTATATATATGTGTGTATATGTGAATCTGTAGTAGCCACCACTGACGTAGGTCAGAAAAAAGAATAAGGTTAGTGGGCCACCAACTCGACTCAAACCTTATCCAGTCAAGCTCCAAGACCCATGAAATCGGGCGGGCCGCGGCGACGCGCATGTGTGTCACTTTTTGCATAACTAACTTGATCAATAGTTTTAGCCCAAGTCTATCCTTGAATTCCAAAGGGCTCATCTTCTTTGGCAAAACAATAGATTTAAATATCTATTAATACTTTTCTCTATAATTAATATGGGAAAGGTGGTTACACACATTCCCCAATGGCATTCATGTAGCCATTTTTATGAGATAATTTCTCATTCAAATCTTAATGATTTTTTGTCATTCTTTTTGTGATGCAAAAATCTTACTAAAAAGAATCTAAACCCACTTGAACTCACCTCAGCCGACAGTTGGAACCTACTTTAATTTCATATTAAAATTACGGAAAAATCATTATTTTCCAAAAGTTTCACCTAGTCAAACATTAAAACAATATTACTTTTCATATTTTGAAATTAATTGTGTTGAGTTTATTAAAATTCATTTTAAATTAAAATGAATAAAAATAATATTTAAATTATATAAAGAAATGATAGAGAGTTTGTTAAAAAATATATTTAAAAAGATCTATAGCCAAAACGAAAACAAAAAAAAAAAGAAGAAACATTTAAGTCAAAATATAACAAAATTTTTATCAATCAGTGAGCATCTCCAAGGGGATAGTTAAACAAGGTTTGTTAGGCATTTTAGCCAATGTAAGTCTAATTTTGAGCTTCAATGGGCTAGCTATTAGGCTAGCTACTTTACCATCCTATTTTTTTGGTGACTACAATTGAAGAGCCCTAGAGCCTCTCCAAACAATTATGTATGTATATATTTTGGATTTTTGTATATTTATGTCTTGGATTTGGGATTTTATATATATATATATGTGTGTGTGTGTGTGTGTGTGTGTGTAGTAATTTTATATGTTCTTTTAATTCTGTTTGATGAATTACGGAATAACTTATTTTGTATTTTGTATTTTTTTTCTCCTCATTCTACAGGTTTTGTATGTTTGTATGGACAAATTTATTATTATTGCAAATTTATATTAGTAAAATATCAACAATTAGTATTTTTTTTATTTTAAAAATTAATTAAGTTAGTTTAAATGATTAGCTAAAATAAAGAGCGTGGTTGGAGAACACAATAGCTAAAGTAATTAGGTAAAATAAAGAGTGTACTTTTTTTGTACTTTAACTAATGAAAAGTAGAGAGTGTGGTTGGAGTTGCTCAAGGGGATAGTTAAACAAGGCTCGTTAGTCATTTTAGCTAATGTAAGTCTAATTTTGAGCTCTAATGGGCTAGCTATTGGGCTAGCTACTTTATCATCTTATTTTTTTGGTGGCTACAATTGAAGAGTCCTAGAGGCTCTCCAAACAATTATGTATGTATATATTTTGGATTTTTATATATTTATGTCTTGGATTTGAGATTATATAATATATATATTTATATATATATATATATGTGTGTATGTGTGTGTATGCAGTAATTTATATATTCTTTTAATTCTGTTTGATGAATTATGGAATAACTTCTTTTGTATTTTGTATTTTTTTTTCTCCTCATTCTACAGGTTTTGTATGTTTGCATGGACAAATTTATTATTATTGCAAATTATATTAGTAAAATATCAATAATTAGTATTTTTTTATTTTAAAAATTAATTAAGTTAATTTAAATGATTAGCTAAAATAAAGAGCGTGATTGGAGAACACAATAACTAAAATAATTAGGTAAAATAAAAAGTATACTTTTTTTATATTTTAACTAATAAAAAATAGAGAATGTGGATGGAGTTGAGTGACCTAAACTTACACCATGTCTTTGCAAGCACTTAAGATTTGTCTCTCAATTGCACCCTTAAAAGTGGTAACAAGACTTCCGCATGAGAAGACACGGTGGCAAAGAGCTAACCACACATCCCAATTTTGATCAATTCAAACTTCTCTATTTTATTTTTTTTGGAAATAATTACAAATAAATTTAAAATTTGCTTAAAATAAAAATTGTCCCTTTAATTTTAGAAATTACATCCCGTTTATAAAAAATAAAAAAATAGCTTTTTTTTTATTATCAATAAATCATTAAGTCAATTAATGTTTTTAATGATGTCAAAAATATATTTCAATTAATAATTTAGGTAATTTTATTATTGTATAGGAAGTAGTTAGAAATTTCCTTTTTCTAGTTAAATCGTTAATTTTTATTTTTTATTTTTTTTACAATAGGATATTTTTAATTTTCAAACCATAGGAAAAATAATTCGTATTTTAACTATCTATATGGATGTATTGTAATTTACCTTTTCTTTTTTTTCTTTTTTCTTTTTAATATGTTCGCACTGCTTTTTTATTACTTTGCAGTGTTGTAGTCTTATTTATTTTTATAATTTCAAATTTTATTTTATTTTTTTATATCTTGTTTTCTTTCACATGCTAAAAAAAATAAAAAAAAAAAAAAAAAAGAAATGAAAGAAGAAGAAGAGAGAAAAAAAGAAAAGTAGTAATTCCCCTTTGTTTCTTTCAGTGGGAATAATTCCTATTTTAACTATACATCAGGGGTGATTTGTAGTTTACCTTTTCTTTTCTTTCTTTCTTACTTTTGTTTAAATTTTTAAAATTTTTACTGTTCTGCACTGCTTTTATTACTTTGCGGTGTTGCAGTCTTATTTATTTTTCAATTATCAAAAAAAAATTAAATTATATA